>OX101819.2:49875138-51118471 GCA_944452925.2 Chrysolina oricalcia | reverse complement strand
TATCTCTTTCGAACTGGACTTTTTGAGGCCTCTGGATATACCATACATCCTATTTTACCATAGAGCAGAATTTCACAATTCGTCTGACCTCTTTGAAAGTTTTCAATTATAAATGTCTGCTCTTCACACGACGATGTGGTTTTACAGGTTTTTCCGGGTTACCCTACATCTGTTGAAGCGCATGCGACTTCATTTAAGCCGCCCCGGAGCAAAGAATATCTACAGTACTGAACACGAAGCGACAGTAGCAGTGGTGGGGGAAAATCGTTTTCTAGTGCGCATGTTTACTGGCAAAATGGCGGATGTTGAACAGCTGATCATTAACAAGGTTATGTCGATGCAGCTAGTGTGCAATTACGAACACTCGATCCGTAGTAAGTTTGACATATGTCAGATTTTATCAATTATAAAAATGAATACAATTCAAAATATATTGCAACTTGAGTCGATATCAGTGGTCTATATGGTGGGTATAATTCCATTCTATCTATTCAAAGAAATTTCATAATTTCGACTTCGTTTCGAATCGGGATCAACCATCGTTCTAGCCTACGTATCGTGACAGCTCTCTTATCGAGTGTTCATAATCCCACCCCTGATTCATTGTTGCCATTGTCAACTGTCAGAATTATTATGTTCTGTGCTATGACATAGTTTTGTTCTGTGGTTGTATTATTATTTAAGTAATTTTTAACAACTTCTGTACTTGAAAAATTCCAACCCTTTCTCGTATGAAAATTAAATAAATAAATCAGCTAATCTTAAATCATACCAAATATATTTCTTTTCATTTCGCAACGCTTCCTACGGTTCGCGGAGGTAGTTTCTGACGTTCAATAATGAATTTTTTCCTATGTTCCGACCTTTAGCACCCCAACAAAATGGTGGAGGTCATCAAAAATTATCCTCCGAACATCAAAGGCACCGACAAGAATGTCGCTGCTTGTTCAGTATTGTAGATATTCTTTGCCTGGAGGGCAGATTGATTATTTCAACGTTATTACTTTGTTATTGTTGTTTTCAATATGTTTATAAAAATTATGAAAGCTAAACAAAATTCCCCACTTATTTCATAAACTTCTCACGTAGATTATGACATTTTCTGAATTGAGCAAACAATTATACAGTGAAAGTAATATTCCTTCACGAATAAAAGTACATTAAATGAGCTAAACCACAATTTCAAAATAATTTCGTTATTTTGAATAATTTTTGTAGGACTAGCGATACATACCCGTTTTCTTGTAGGACACTGTATTATTTAGGTGAAGGATACTTACCTTTCATATGTCATCATTGTCCTACAGTTATTAATAATTTTTTTTTACTATGGAATTGACATGTTCGGAGCGAAGGACTGGGAACACCTACCATTCAATTTGTAGGACAATATGACCATTCAATTATACAAATATTAACCAAGCAACGGTAAAAAAATCCGCTGGTTATTAATGCATTTTTATGACCACGTCATTGGTACATGTTGGGAGTGGGGGACTCATCAGTCCTACCATCCATTTTGTAGGACAAAAGTTTTTTAGAGTACTTTATCGAATTATGTTGAGGTTCAACTGAAAAACTAACTGTTATTAATGAATTTTTTTCACTCACCAAATCGACATGATTGACGCCTGCGCATTTCATTAGCTACCACTATCGAGAATTTTCGTAGAGGAAAAAGTTGGGCGTCTCGACAAAATGAAGCTACTCAGGCTGTTGTTTATCAATTTTGAAAATAGGCGTAGGATCCCGGTCTAAAAGCTTGTGAATAGAAATAAAAATTTAAAAAAATTCATTTACAATCGAAAGCAGAAAAATCTGAAAAATTTTCGCTTTCAACACTTTACTGATCAAATGGAGTATTGTAGAATTACTAATTTCGTATGTACTGAAAATAACATATCAATGCCATTAGATACAATTAAATATTCATTATTGTAAGTTTCGATTTGTAAAGGAAATTTATTGACGATTTTATGAAATTAACATATAACCATCAAGAAAGCAATTCGATATTCAGGTAAGCAGAAACTGAATATGAATCTGAAAGCAGAAAAATCTGAAAAATACTCGTATTCTACACCTGACTGATAAGATGCAGAAACGCAATTTGCATAAGTGTTGTTTCAAGTTGCTTTACTGTATTAATCATATTCTATTACATGTATTTTTATGTTAAATGGTGTTAAATTGACCTCTAGTTCATACTGAAAGTGGAAATAGAAAATATCTAGCCTTGTGCTCTTTACGTGGACATGGAAAAAATATCATGAAATAATGTGCAATAGTATATTTCATTAGGAGTTCAGTGCGTGCGAGACATGTTCCCGTGGGAGTCGAAGCCGAACACGGGAAGTCGTGCAAGCACGGAAAAAGCATTTATGGGCGAGTAATGAACGATATATTTCATTATATCTACCTGAAAACCAGATTGTTAAGAAACATTAATTTTTAGTGATGAAGGAACAAAAACATGTATTATTAATTAAAATATTTGGTACAAAAATATCCAGAAATTGCCCAAAACAAGCGTTATTTACCCGGTTGATAAGGAAAAATTCAAATAATTTGCAATTTCTAGAGAACTGTCAACAACATATCATTCAATTTTGACATGTAAATAGGCAGCTATAATGTCACCAGCGCACCGTAAAATTTTCCGTGCGGGCACACAGAATAAAACCATTTTCGGTATGCTAAATAAGCATGTGAATATAGTGTTTTCAGATAATTATAATGAAAACATTATTTTCTGATCTATTTTCCTGACTGACAGAAGACAGTGTTGAAAACTGATTGACGACGTGATGCTCATACTACTTTTTGTTCAACCGATATATAATGGACACCGCACTTTTTATAGGTAAAATGGTTCTAGGTGAAATTGTAAGAATTTTCAGTATATTGTATTACTCGATGTACTGACTGAACGTGCGGAATCGCAAAGTTCGTTGATTGGTAGATTTTGAAATACAGTAGGTTCAAGTTAAAAATCAGTAATTATTATTTAATTATTTTCTCGGAATTTGAAAGTGCCAACTGCATTTTTCTTCGTTCTATGTTATAATGATATATTGATAAAATTATTTTGGCATGTAATATACTATTAGTCCGGTGGCAGGGAGGGTTTTCGTGGCCGATGAAGTGCGACGGGATCACCCAAGTTATTCTTATGTATTTTGACCTGCTGAATCCGAATTTCGAGGGTGATAAGCCGTTAAAGCATCCGGAAAATTGTTATAGAAGATTTTCCGAGGAAAATCGAAAAATCCATTTTTTCCAAAAACGAATGATGCTTGCTATAATGTTCTACATAAAACTCTTTGCAATAAAGGTCTTCACAAGTTTTTCTCCAAAATGCACCGATTTCCAGTAAAACTTGCTCAAAATTCGATAAAATGCGATTTTCTCAATTTTCAGTGCTCTCTCATTCAGTCACATAATGATATTTTCAAGATCACCTTGACCCAAATTATTCATATATGTCTCGACTATGAATGACAAAGAAGATATTCCTGAAAAAATCATTCGTGTGGATTTCCTGGCACTGAGTTTCCCGATACGTTTACCTTGCATAAAAGATGCATTTTTTTATTCGCGAAGCTCACGTCGTGGACGAACTTCTTAGAGTGTCAATTAAAAAGAGTTCAGTACATATTTTGCCATGATCACAAAGTATCTCAGTAGCGGAAAAAGGAAAATTTTGTTTAAAATTACTACAATTTTCCGAGGAAAATCGAAAAATCGTTTTTTTTTCCTGAAACAAATGATATGCTACAACATTTTCCATAAAATCCTCCACTAAAAAAGTCCCCACAAATGTTTCTCTAAAATGCACTGTTTTTGAATAAAACGTGCTTGAAATTCGAAAAAATGCTATTTTCTCAATTTTTAGTGCTCTCTCATTCAGTCACAAAATGATATTTTCAGGATCACCTTGTCCCAAATTATTCATATATATCTCGACTATGATCAACAAAGGAAGCATTCCTGAAAATCATTTGTGTGGATTTCCCGACACTGAATTTCCCGATACTTTTAAAAATTGAACCAAAAACGAAAATTTGAAAAGACAAGAATACAGTTTGGTATTATCATCATGCTAACTGCTCACTTGTAGAAGATTTACCTCCAACAAGTGCATCTATTAAATTACATATTCTCAGAGTTTTTACATAGATTACAATCACACTCATTGTTTGGATGAGGATATTTTTCTTTTGAATCCATTGGATTTTGGGTTTATTGAAGAAGACTCTTTGCTTAAACCGCAACAAAGGGTTGAAATTTTGATCCCCCCAAGTACAGAATTGGTACCGAATTGTACTTGCAAATGTTGTACCCGGAATACATGCGTTTGTAAGGCAGCAAAAGTTGCATGCTGCTCATTTTGTTTTTGTCAACGTGGTAATACATGCCAAAATAAAATTTTAATAAAACTAAATTTTTTCATTAGACCTTGGAAAATTCTTGGGCAGAAATTGTGTCTGATAAAAAGTATGTACAATTAATTTTTTTTTTCAACGAAAAAGTGAAATTTTCGGAAAATTGTTGCACTTTTAAGCTAAATTTTCCGTTTTCCGCTACTGAGATGCTTTGTGATCATGACAAAATATGTGCTGAACTCTTTTTAATTGACACTCTGAGAAATTCGTCCACGACGTGAGCTTCGCGAATAAAAAAATGCATCTTTTATGCAAGATAAACGTATCGGGAAATTCAGTGCCAGGAAATCCACACGAATGATTTTTTCAGGAATATCCTTTTTGTTATTCATAGTCGAGACATATATGAATAATTTGGGACAAGGTGATCATGAAAATATCATTAGAGAGCACCGAAAATTGAGAAAATCGCATTTTGTCGAAATTTGAGCACGTTTTACTGGAAAACGGTGCATTTTGGAGAAAAACTTGATGAGTTCTTTTTTGTAGAGAATTTTATGGAGAACATTATAGCTCCATTCGTTTTTAGAAAAAAATAATTTTTCGATTTTCCTCGGAAAATAGTCTATAACAATTTTCCGGATACTTTCACGGCTTATCACCCTCGAAATTCGGATTCAGCTGGTCCAAATACATAACAATAACTTGGGTGATTCCGTCGCACTTCATCGGGCACGAGAACCCTCCCTAGCACCGGACTATATTCTTATTCCATCATTAATCACAATTCGTACGTGGTGATTTGAAAAATTGGCGAAATATATGGCCGGATCTTTCGTACATGTCCTGTATATTCAAGTGAATTATCATCCTCCAAATATAGCTGATACCGTATGAATATGATTTTGTTGGGATATATAGGGTGATCATAAAAAAAATCGATGATGAAGATGACAAAAATATCAACGTTTCAGAAATCACCCTGTAATTCATGATTAACTCGGTGAAATTCCTTTATTAGCATTCAATATATTATCATTCTCTCCTAAACACTGTCCCAGAAATTCAGTTTCCTACTATAACTAGTTTCATACTTATCAATTGAGAAACTTATTACCGTTTGCATGACGAGTTGAAGGAACTTGTTCACTCGTTCGTACATTCTACTAGTAGCGAAGATTTTTTACAAATAGTGAAACGTGAGAATGTGGAGATCAAAATAAATGTTACGAGGGTGAAGATAAGATGAGATAACAATCACATCAGATATATGAATTTAATAATGAAAGGTACAGATTGTTAAGTGAATGTTTTTGGTTTGGGCTTTGTCGGAATAAAAAACGAAAAATCTGGGAAAAGTGAAAATGATTGATAGAACGCCTTTATTTCTAATAGAATTTGTCTGGGCAGCGACGATTTTTTTTCCATGCGTGTTCCACTCGGATAGAGGTTTCCAAGATTTTTATATTTGCTGGCTTTCAATAGAAACATATAGACATCTGTTATATTTCATCAATATAGGTAATTCAATACGCAAAGGTAATAATGATTATCACTGAGGGAACTAATTGATTTTTCGTTTTATTCACTTTCCGTCAACGACAGAATCAAAATGTACCCGATAGCCGATAGGGTTTTCTTGTTGTATGAGGACCGTAGCGCTGCTACGAGGGAGGTGAATTCGGTTAAGGCTGTTCCTTGTCACCTTCAGTGATAAATGATTTTCCGTACCGGGGCCTCATACACGATTGGGCGAGTCAAACTATCCAAGTATTAGGAATTTTATCTGGCTCATGCCTGAGTTGTAAGTTGTAGATAACTGATGTGTCGTATATTCAGTCAGTTTCTAAATGGTAGGTGGAATTGGACGAACCGTCATTGGTCATCACTCTGCTTATACCTAATGTTACATTTGTTTTGATCTCCACATTCTCACGTTTCACTATTTGCGAAAAATCTTGGACACTAGTAGAATGTACATACGCGGATCAAGTTCCTTCAACTCGTCATTCAAATGGTAATAAATTTCTTCATTAATAACTATGAAACTAGTCATAGTGGGAAACTGACTTTTTGGGACAGTGTTGAGGAAATAATGATGAATATATTAAATAATAATAAATGAATTTCACCTAGTTTATCGTGAATTATGGGGTGATTTCTGAAACGTTGATATTTTGTCATTATCATCATCGAAAATTTTCATGATCACCCTATATATCCCATCAAAATCTTGTTTATACAGTATCAGCTATCTTCGGAGGATGATAATTAACTTAAATATATAGAATATGTAAGAAAGATCCTGCCATATATTTCACCAATTTTTCAAATCACCCTGTACGAAATGTATGAATTGTAAATAATGATGGTATGAGAATAGTATATTGCATGCCAAAATAATTTCATCAATATTTCATTAATACATAGAATTTTCAGACGTTACTAAAATATTTATTTTTCACTCTGTACATAATGATATAATCTGCACCATCTTATATAATAAAAATTAATCAAAATTACTGATTTTCAACTTGAACGCCCTGTATTTCATAATCTATCCATCAACGAACTTTGCGATTCAGCACGTTCAATCGGTACATCTTATACTAGAATATACTTAAAATTCAGACAATTCACCGAACACGTAGGATCAAGAACATCATCTGATAAACATCGGTTCAGCAGAATCTTGCTTCCTGCTGCCAGTTTCCTTTTCATAGTTCCCTGCTCAGTATTATGAGAGCAAACTTTCGATTACATCGCAGTTCTCCTTTAGTCCAAGCAATAGGGAAATAACCCAATGTTAAGCTTGTAAAAATTAATAGTTGAAAAAAAAAAATATGAGCGTATAGGAAATCAAAATTAAAGGTGAGTTTCTGTTTCTTGTATCCGACGCACAATAGATTCACATAACCTAAAAAATTGGCAAAGTTGCTAAAAGAGGTTTTTCTTAAATAACTTGAAAACTATAGCTCCGATCGAGATAGTTTGAATGAGAAAGTTGTAGGTATTAAAAAGATCTATCAATTTGTTCTCATAGCATTTTTAGATATTTTCAATACTTTTCGAGTTTTAGCGAAAAAACCGTGAAAAATCGGGATATCGAGAAGTCGTAAACTATTACGTTCCCATACTTCTTATTTACTGTAAGTATAGCTTATTGCCAGTTAGAAAATGATTCTTCCAATGATGAACATACATGCTGTTTCTTTTATCATATGGTAACATTTTTATATTCTAAGATAGATATAAAGACAATTGAATGGAAAAAATTAACTATTGTAGGGAACTTTACAGAAGAAAATTTGGAAGAACTCTCGCACTTCTCGAGTTATGCAGGGAAAACTAAAAATGCTGTTTTTTGTTTTTTACGAATAGAATTTTTATTTCAGAAAATATCGAAAAATGGAACAGTAATGTTTCATTTTATTCAAAATGTTCTATAACGATGTGATGATAAATCTCTGATTATACGTTTCGTGTCAACACGGCCACCATTACCTTTGTTTTCAAAAACGGAGCCGTCTCATTTATCAAAAAAAATTTGATGGAGTGATAAAATCACAATTCAGTGGTATATCACAATTGATATTTTCATATCGTTTCATCTAAAATAACTAGCATCATCATTGAAAACAATTTTTGAACACGGTTCAATTATTGGCATACTTCAGACATTACCCAATAATTTCGAGAGGAAGATACATACAAACATTCGTATTTTTCCTACATGTTAATTCTTTCATTACAGTAATCCTTGTTTCAGGCCTGATTTCTCCTAAATAAATTTTTTATACGGAAATTTTTTATAATTCTTAATCCTGGAAGTAACGAAAATATTAATAAGTCATCAAAAGACGATTGTTCTGTAATTTGGTACATTTAAATAGCATCTCACTTCATTTATCATTTTTAAACACGTAGGGTTTGCTTTGTTTCTATGGCTGGAAAAATATAGCTATTTATGACAAGTTCGTAAAGTAGGACTTTTTTGTATAAGCGTGAAGTCTATTGAATGAGGCGCAGTCGAGTTCAACAAACACAAAAAAGCCCTTTAAGAAAGTATTTCATACAAAGTCTTTTCTTCGACAGTTATTATATTGCCAAATTGTAGCAATTTGAATGTTTAATGATAAGAATTGTCGTCGTATCAACAAATAAAAACTTCCGAGTAATATTTGACGAAAAATACTGAATTTTTCAAGAATGCATAAATGTATGAACAGTGTGTAAAAAATAACACTGTTTCATAGTTTAGTACAACTTCCTCTTAATGAAGGGGATTACGGAAGGAGAGTATGATTTGCGAAGTGGTTAAGACGTAGAAATAGGGAACTTGGAAATATTTGTAATAAAAATGAAATGGACGGACGAATCAAAATTCACGAAACAACCATTACTGGTGGAATAATACAAATGAACTTTTACATAAAGATTTCAAGGAAAGGTTCGGAATAAATGTTAGGTTGGAAGTTTGGAGCGTTCAAGAGTTGGAAAGTATTAATATTTTTCATCCAGTGAACATCCGCCGTGAAATACAATATTTTCAACAAGATGGTGCCCATCCCCAGTATGCAGCAATAGTAAGAAATAATTTAGGTGCGATATTCCCAACAAAATGGATTGGAAACAATGGACCAATTGCCAGACCAGCTCGATCTCCAGACCTTACTACTTTAAATAATTTTTGCCTGGGGACGCACGAATGATTAAGTATTCTCGATACCTAGTACAGATATAGATCTTCTCAAACAGAGCATAAGAGATGCATGAAATATCATTACACATGCCACAGAAATTGTAGACAACTTGTGTACATTTAAAAAAGAGGTCGCGATTCCAGCATTCAATGTAGTTTGTCATGTAGAATTCATTTTCTGTATTGGTTTCATGTCCCCCAAAAACTCATTATAAAATTAATTGTTTTTTATCGTTCGTCTCTGAAACTACACTATAGGTATATCTTTTATGAATTTTCATAGTGTAAATACAATTCTCATATAAAAGTACATTTATTAATAACTTTTCTACTTATATTTTCATATATTGCCCCTCGCTAAATCCATCCTTATTTTATTCAAAAGTACATTCATTCAAAATTTATTATATAGAAGCGTTAGGTTTTGAGGAATTCATAAACGAACTAACGACACGGCCGTAATCGAAAATTGTTGCCACTGATGTTGCTAGTAATTTTAAATGAAACGCTATGAAAATATCAAGTGTAATGTACCTACCACTGAATTGTGATATTCAGCTCTATGCTGTATCACTTCCATTATGTTTAGCGATCGGACGTTATCCCAATTCAATGGCAAGGGCTGATTATCGCTTTATCAATATTTTCAATAAAAGAGACAGGTCCGTATTTGAAATATTTGGTGGTGGCCGTGTTGACACGAAACTTTTAATAAAAGATTTATTGTTATATTGTTGTCGTACATTTTGAATACAATAAAATTAGATTTTTCCATTTTTTTATATATTTCGAAATGGCAATTCTATTCATCCCTGTATATGTGGGGGAAGGCGAGAGTCCCTGTAGATTTTTTCTAACTAATTTACTGCTTATCACAATAGTCACTTTTTTTTCCCATTCAATCGTGTTTGTTTCTATTACGGTTTAGAATATAGCAGTGTTACCACATAATAATAATAATGATAATAGCGTTTATTGCCCAACAGTTTCCCATTTACAGAGAAATTTATGAAATGAAGTCACAATGCAAGCGTAGTAGCACTAATTTATAAATATGAATGAATGACAATCAAAAGTCCTATTTGAATACTTCGATCACAAAAATTCAGAGATGCGCACGAGATTTATTCTTGAGTTCACAAACACTGCACGAAAATAAATCACAGACACTAGAAAGTTTGTTTGCATAAATGCACATAAAACTTATTGGTGCCTTGGGCTCTTTTGCACAGATAGGAAAATAGTATTGTGTCTAGATGATATTTTCGGAACAAATATATGAATTTGCGACAGTAATGCCGGACAGACAATTTTACCATTGAATAATTTATACAACCATAAAACGGAGGATTGATTTCTACATTTTTCCAACGATACAATGTCAAATCTATTCAACAAATCAAGATAAATACAACCTCTTGGAGGATAAATTCCATTAATTTTAAAGCTTTGGAATTTTAAGAATTTCTTTTTAACTTTATCTATAGCAGATGAGTATTGAAGATGTATAGGATTCCATATCATGGACCCATTTTCTAGTTTTGATCTGACTATACTGAAATATAGGAAGGTCAATGCTAAAATATAATCTAAATTCTTACAGTTCCCCATAATGAAGCCTATAATCGATATACTGAACTAACAATTGAATGTAAGTTGCTGATCAAAATCCTCAATGGTTTCAGTTTTTTTTAATCTGACATTATCTATGCTGTAGGGAAATTTAATCGTATTGAGTTCACGGCTGAGGGATAAAATTTTACATTTAGATATATTCAAATGCAAACAATTTTCAAGACACCATGTGAGTAAATTATGAATTTGATTTTGCAATATCATACATTAATCTAAATTGGTTATAGCAGAGTATAATTTGAAATCATCTGCAAACATCAACCTATTGCACTTCAATAGGTTGCAAAAGTGATTAATAAGTATCAAAAATAATAAAGGACCAAAATTGGACCCTTGAGGTACTCCACTGGTTGCAAAATAGACATTCGAATGAAAACCATTGTAATGAACATTTTGTTTACGTTGATGTAGATATGATTCTAACAGTTGTGAATACTTTCCATTAAAGCCCATTATAGAAAGTTCATGAAGGAGTATATTATGACTGATCTTATCGAAAGCTTTAGATAAATCTGTGTACACCGCATCGACCTGCCCCCTAAGGTTCAAAGTTTCACACAAATATTGATTAAAAATGGCCAGGTTACTAACAGTGGATCTGGAATTCATACAATCATGTTGGTATTCAGATATAATATGTTTGGTAGACTGATAGATGCGACCACGTGATAGAAGAAGCGGCATGGATAATTATCGTGGCTTTCTTTTATGTCAAACCCACATTTTTTCCTATGGGTTCTTTATTGTGAACTCCTATGTTTGGTACTTTCTTCGATGTTATCATTCTGCAAATGAATTATATGTACATGAACTATTTGCTTACCTCCTCCTAAGTCAAGGACACCTAATGACCCTGAACCCAAGAACACTGCTCCACCGTTAGCAGGAATATTCAATGCAGCAGCATTTACAGGTGTAGCAGGAGGAGGTAATCTTGGAATGATAACCGTACTCGTAGAAAGAGATGGCGCAGACTCTTGTGGTTCCTGTACTGGTCTATCGATAGCATTGGAACTGGCGTATGCCACTTGCGGGATCTGATGAAGCTCTGGAAAATGGAAACGTTGACTCGACGAGTCTGACACCACGTATTGGGGTCTTGACAGTAAATTTCCTGGAAATAATCGGTTACAAATTGGACATAGCTATAAAAAAAAATTATAGTTTCAGTCGATTTACTATAAAGGGTGTCAATTTGAAAACTTTCCACCCTTAATATCTTCATTTCGGTGAATGATATGAAAAATCGAAAAGAGACGGAGAAAGAATATGCGTTTATTATCCAAGATATAAAACCTTATTGACAGATACTGGTAACCTAACCTAACATATAAATAAATGAACGATCACAACCAAATAAATGTAGTCACAGTATGAATATAGTTACAATTATATAATTCATAATATATAAATAATCAGGTAGAATCAGGTAGAAACACACTTATATTATTAAATAAAATAACATTCGTTTCATACCACTTCGTCATTGAAATATTCTGTCAAATTAAAATAGGCTTTAGATGCCAGTCTTCCATGTTATTTTTTTAAATGCTTTGAGAAAATCCGAGATTTTGATATCTGCTGTGTAACGTTATTTTTTGTAATTAATAACTATTCAGGGTATATCGAAATTTTTAATCATATTTTGCATGTATTTTACCACTATTTGCCTTCTGCATTTATTTCATGATGTTCAAACACTAACAATACCTATATTGCTATCAAAATGTTGCTTATTCGAGAGGGTATTCACTTGTAATCCATCCAACTATTTATCAATTGCGTCCCCATTGCATAATACTACCAGGTATATCCATTTTACATTTAAGTCATCATGTTTTGGTAACGTCATATTCCAAGTTGTCCCAAGGTTATTAATTGTCATTCGTGATTTAGTTGTTTACTTTTCGAACTCTGTCAACACTTTTCATTCCACGTCTGGGGTGTGCGCACTAAGCGGAGTACGCCATAAACTTGTAGTTGTTGTGACTTCTGTATTCAGTTGGAGTAGCATGGAGTGACTTTTGTTGGTTTCATAACTGAAGATGCGAAATGGGTTATGCCATGCAGTATTACTTAGGCGTGTTTCCTTTGAGGATAGGGCTTCATAATATCTTTCTAGCTAGTGGAAAAAGAATAATCAGTTGAGAGTGTAATACTCTTCGAGAAGTGTACTTGGCAACAATGCACATTTTGACCTAAAGTTTGAGAAGAAGAAGATCAATTAGTTTTGACTGTCGTCTGTCACCAGTGTGCTGGATTTTTCACTTTTGATTGGTTGTAAGAATTTTATTTCTATTTGAATCGTCCGTAAAGGGATTATATCTTGCAACTGCCAAAAGGTTTCAGTTTTCGTTTAGTCGATTGAATAACTGTGTATGCATATTTCTGAACCTTACCTCTCGGGAGATTATATAAACCAAATATTTCTGGATCTGATTTGTTAGGCCTTTTGGGTACTTGACCCTATGTGCCGCTGGTAACCCTTTGACCAGGATATTTTCATCTGACATCTGAAATAGCCTACCGAAAGCATATTTCACTGTGGTAGCATCTAGGCCTGTTCTGGACAGAGGGTTTATGTATAGGGCACTATAGTTCTGTCCCTACCGCTGTATTTCTTTCCTTTCTGGAGGAAGTTTCATGACTCCGTAGATGTATGGTATGTCTTCCTAGTGACCATCTTCCACCTATTATAGCCATTGAGTAGGATATTCAGGTACTGGTAGCGTGACTGTTGAAGAAGCAGCATGGTAGCTACGTACTAGTGCTTGTATAATTTAGGTTAGGTTAGGTTAGGTTTGAACATGAGTGGGCCCGTATTAGGCCCTCCACTGCGGCCAATGGCCTATTGTGGCTCACCTAAGAGGGTGGTTAATGTTTGAACACATATTTGGTCATTGAACTGCACCTCTAGACCAATTGTGAGGTCAATTTTGATAATCAGTTATTTATATAGCTATTTAGTTTTTGTGTAAGAACGTATCCTTACAACCAGTTCACTATAATTTTGATGTTTAATTAAGAATTATACTTCTTCAAACAGTAAGCTGTTTATCATTTACGTTAATTTTTAATACTATTCGTGTTATATGGGAATCAGTATAAATAATCTATAGGGTGAGACTGCATCATATATCTGGCGCCCACATTCGTACATCTCATTACAATTTATTTTGTATGACCCACTCCCGTCTCCACTTGAGTAAGTCGCGAGCTACCCTGTCACTCTGACAGCTTCGTTGCCATTATAAAAGCCGAAAGCTAAGTTAAACCTGTGGCAGCTGGTAGTTTATTATACATTTTCACACCTCTGTAGATTATTGAGTCTTTAATCAGTGTGGATTTAGGAATGATAAATGTAAGATTCATTTTTTTCTTGTAGTGCGATTGTTATTTTAGTATAAAGATTTATTCTTGTAAATGAGACATGAAGCTTGTAATGCCTAAAATGGCATTAGTGTTAGTATGCCGTGTTATAGAAAAAGAGGTTTGCAAGAAGTTAACCTATTTACTTGGTATAAGTATCGTACTGCCCGATTTTGCAGCAAAAATACACTCTCAACGAGTTTATTACTACAGGATCTCCAGAACTAAATTGCGTATCTCAGGTTAGACTCACTGAGAGCGAAATAAACATTTTCAGCAGCAGCATAACCCAACTTATTGGCTGTAGACCTGAGGGCAAAACAGCCTGATGATACTTTCTTGACAATATGTTAATATGATTTGCGAATTTCACATTAGTATCTATGTTGAGTCCCAAGAATTTTATGTTGCTGTCAGATGGTACTGAGTCAGCTCCTAAGTTTATGTTTAAGAATACATTTAAATGTGAGTAATTTTGTTTTATTGAAATTTAGACATAGAAAATTGGCATCGCACCACGCTTTGATTTTTTGTAGGTCTCTTGCAACATTGATTTGAAGCATGTTTACATCTTCAGAATGCCATAGAATGGTAGTATCGTCGGTAAATAGAGTGAAGGAAACATATATGTCTGACGGGGATAGATCTTTTATATCCAGGAGAGAAAGATAAGGCCTCAGAACTGAACCCTGGGGTACTCCGCAAGTAATATCTAGTAATCCGGAAGTATGATTTGTTGGTTTCTTTCTGTCAAGTATGATTCCATCCACTTCAATGCCATCTCTTTGGTACCATAATGAGAGAATTTCTGCAGTAATAACGTGTGCTTGACACAATCGAAAGCTTTAGTCATGTCACAGAATACTGCCTCCACGTTCTTGCCTACATTGATCCTGTTGTATGATATTTTCAGACAATTGAACATGGGATCAGAAGTATTCCTATTATTTCTGAATCCAAATTGTCCACTGCTGATCAATTTGTTTGCTTCAAGATATTTTATCATGCGAATTTTTACGAGCTTTCCTATCAATTTCCTCGTGGTTGGAGTAAGGGAGATGGGTCTGAAAATGGAAGAATCTTTAGTATCTCCACCTTTGTGAATAGGAATTATCACACTTGTTTTCAGAAATTTGGGAAATGGTCCCTTTTTGAACCCATCATTAATTAAAATTGCAAGTAGGTACTGTCAAAGCAGAATGATGAAGATTTTTAAAGATTTTTATTGACAACTCATCATAACCTGCAGCATTTTGATTTTTTATCGATTTGAAAACCTCAATCAATTCTGATGGAGTGGTGTCATAAAATGTACAGGGAGAGGCAATATCATCGTTTTCTCTAAGATACCAAAGAGGATTTTTGTCAGTGTTCAGATTTCTAGTTAGAGAATGTGCAATGTTGCAATAAAATGAGTTGAACTAATCAGAGTCTATGAGCCACTGTGATTTCTTGTGAGATTTTCCTCGTAGTTCGTTGACCATACTCCATGTCTCTTTCGTTGTGTTCTTTTCATTTTCTAGCCTAGCGAAGTAATACACGTCTTTTGCTTTCTCAATAACTACTCTATATATCTCTCGATATTTTCTAATAAAAAGATACGTGAAATTTATTTTCGAGGGGGACAGTTATTGTAATGAATAATTTCAGCCCTCTTGCTTCAACCCCCTAGAAGGGGTATGTGTTACCATTAGACACTTGGGAAGGAGGTCAAGTGGCACATCATTCCAAGTGGTGTTTGATTCTCTTGTCATTATTTTTTGATGACCAGTTTCCGAAAAATGGCGATCTGAACGTACAGAAGTAATTAGAACTTGATTGCACTGAGGTGCATAATTGTATTGACTGTCCTTTCGATAGAAATGGTCAGAAGAGTACCTTGGAATAAAGGGAATGAATCTACTCTACACGTGTGACTTTTCATTTGATAGACATTTTCCCCTTACAAAAAAAAAAAAAGCTTTTAATTTGCTAGAAAGAAATTTTAAACATGAGATCTACTTCCTCTTATCTTATAAACGAATCGAAATGTTGTTTCATTTTGTTCTAAACAGTAGTGAATTCTTTCGTTTTTGAACTACTCTTCAACATTTCGGCCAACTCCACCGAAAATTGACCGGCATGCTGCTATAATTCGTTTTTTAAATTCATCAATATCAGCAAGTTGTGTTCCTCAAACAACAAATTTCAGATGTCCCCAAAGAAACTAATCTAAGGAAGTTAAATCCGGTGATCTTAGAGTCAATTCAACTGCCCCTCTTCTGCCAGTCCATCTATCCGGGAATCTCTTGTTCCTCGTTGAACCACCTTCGGGCGGAAAGAAAATGATGGTGTTGAGCATCGTCCTGCTGGAACTGTAACAGATCCTCCTGCAGAAGTTCATTACCTCCTGCATTAATTTGAGTATTTAGCTCGTGAGTTATAAGAGGATCGACAGTCTCTTCCAGCTTATCAAGGTACATATTAACATTCAAGTTTTTTTGGAGAAGTGAAGGACCAATAATGGCATATCCAAGAATACCAGCTCACGTTGAAAAATGAGGGCTACGTCTTCTTACCTTCTACAATTCTCTCGAAGGCTTCTGAGTGTTGTGCGTAGGGATGCAGCTGGTTGACGAAGATACCAACAACAACAACAATGTTGCACAAGTATCTGTTAGATTTAATTCAATACCCGTCGTGGTCTTAGCCAGGGGAGTAGTTGTTTCCGGACAGGTACTTTCTATAACTAGCCTACTTAGTAGGTATATATGGGAGTAGAGGGTTCATCATCGGTCGGCAACGACTGTTCGTTACTAAACGATCTTCCAAAGAATTCTGTTCTCCCTCTGCTTGCAAGGTGGTGCGGCTTAGAAACCGCTTCATCGCGTGAACCAGAGTTGACCAAGCAGCTGAGTGTGTAATGATTTGGATGGGGAACAGATGACTTCAGTGCTGTCTGTGTTGACCTACCCTTGCACTGATGAGAGGCAACAACCTCGAAAATAGTCTGCAGGTGATCACCCTGTCCAAATCAAAACATAATTCTGCTGGTTGGTCACAGAGGCCACTTGCAATTGTTTCCTATGATGCTTTGATGATTGTTGCATAAGTAACTGTTAGATTTAATTCAATACCCGTCGTGTTCTCAGCCAGAGGAGTATTTATTGTCGTACAGGTACTTGCCATAATAAGCCTACTAAGTAGGTGTATATGGGAGTAAAGGGTTACTAAACAGTCTTTCAAAGAATTATGTTCTCTTCAACAACAATGTTTATAAAAGAATTGGCTTTTTCTGGACGTTCATAATTATTGTTAAAATTTTATGGGTGGGAGAAAAAAGAAGCTGAAAGTGAATTTTCTCTCTACGGCTTTTGCGAAATACCAAAATGAACATTAGGTTATTCAACGTGTTTCTGTCGAATTTTGACGTTTTGTACAACTTCCGAAAATTCGATAGTATTTGCGTTTAGCCCCAACATTAACTGCCACTATCTCAGGACCCTGTATTTTCAATGGTGAATTCCGGTATAGGAAATAGCGCAGAATAATCCAGAATAGTAGAGTTTGAAAACTAACCTTCTTCTGTCGACTGAAGGGGAATATCTTCGGGCTTCCCAAAGTAATCTACATCAATGCCTCCAATATGTAACTGGTTTGATTCCGAGGGGTAAACTGATCTGAAAAACCCCCTACGTCTTCTTAGTCCCAGGTCCTCCTCAGATTTACTTGAAGCAAATAGAGCTAGGCAATAAAGGAGGATCTGTAAATATATATAAACAATCATCAAAATGAAAGCAAAAGGGAGAAGCAAATAGGTATAGGATAAAACTGAATACGTATTTCTGAGATATATTTCGAGTCCATCTCCTGATCTAATCTCACTAGATTTTTTTGTGGGAATAACTCAGTCAAAAGCTCACGTTGAGAGACCTAATATTGCATTATTATAAATGAAATATCTTTTATTTCTCGAACAGACGCCGGTTATGTAACATAGGAAAAAATTTGACATCTATACACAGAAAAATGCGTTATTTTTGAAGGTATTATCAAAACAGGGGTATAGTCATTTCAAAAAAATTATAATGACGTTATACATCGAGAAGTGGCGACGTCATCAAAAACGTAAGTAGACCAAAAAATGCGCTCCTAAAAAAGAAAATCGACGTCTCTGAGCTTTTTTCTCCAACGGCCATATCAAGCAGTAAACGAATTTGTTCCAACCTTTACGTGCTCACTGTATATACACACATCGCCAAACTTCTTGGACCCCCTCGTAAAGTTTACAACGAAATATTTATCCTGGCTGGTTTTTTGTACATTCAATTGTTATTTCTTTCACCGTTGCTAGGCATCCAAAAATGTTTACAAAAACAATTTTAGATACCTACCAATGTTTAAAAAGTGATTCAAATCGATTTAACGTTGTCAAGTGATTGTTGAGTTCTTTGCAATTATGCCTGTAAATAGAATTTCAGTATTCAATAGAGCAAGAATAGTGGCTTTGCATGACGAGGGTGTGTCGAATCATCAAATCGCGGATAGACTAACGATTCCACGCGCTTCAGTTATCCGAATAGTGCATTTGTACCAGGAAACTAACAGCGTTGACTAGAGACGTGGAACTGGACGTCATAGGGTAACTAATGCCAGAGAAGATCGGTATCTAGCAGGATATGTGCGTCGGAATCGAACCATAACAGTCTCAGCTGTCCGAACTCATTTGCGAAGAACGTTCGATCGATTAATTTCCAATACCATCATACGGCGGAGACTTGCTAGAGCCAATTTGCGATCCAGGAGGCCATTAAGAGTACCCAGGTTACTTCCCAGACACATAGCCGCTCGTCTACAGTGGGCACAAGAACACAGAGACTGGCTTTTAGCTCAGTGGCAAAATGTCGTTTTTTCGGACGAAACCAGAAGTGGTTTGGTTAGTGATAATCGGCGACACAGAGTTTGGAGAGGGCCAGGGCGACAACAAAGACTATCTAATGCCAGAGAAGTCGTTCCATACCAAGGAGGATCAATAATGTTTTGGGGAGGCATAATGCATGGTCGTCGTACACAGCTTATTCCCATTCCAGACACTATGACAGGGGATAGATATGTTCGAAACATTATTGAACCCATTATTCATCCTCTCCGACATGAAATTGGAGCCAATTTTATTTTTATGGATGACAATGCTAGGCCCCATCGCACTAGAGTACAAAATGCACTGGAGATTGAGAATATTCAAAGATTACCGTGACCAGCAAATTCGCCAGACATGAATCCCATCGAGCACATGTGGGATTTCGTCAAACGAGCAATATCAAACAGAATTAGTCCCCCTAGCACCCTCCAGGAACTCACCCTCGCGGACCAAGAAGAATGGAACAACATACCAATGGATACCATTAACGCCCTTATTGTTTCCATGCACAGGCGAGTTAACACTTTACTACAGAATAGGGGAGGACAGACCTACTATTAAAGCGTTTTTTATTTCCCTCTGAAGTGATTTTCTACTAGATTTCAGATTATTGTAATCAATTTCTTATGCACTATATTTCGTTTGTATTTTTTTTGCTTCAGTTGAAATTAAATTCAGCCACTTTGCATTGATTGCTTAACCAAATTAAATGCAATTTGACATACACTTCTTGACTTGTAATAATAGCGTCTCATTTCGACAAACATAGGGGGGTCTAATAATTTTGGCGATGTGTGTACAATTGATTAATCATTGATACTAAATTTTCATACCAATATGGAACCAATATTATTTTTTCACTGATTTTTAGACGACCTGAACCAACACGGAGACTGATACTGAATTTACGTATCTACCGATATACAATACTTGCGATACTGATGGAATAATAACAGAATATTTGCCAATATACAGGGTGAGTCACAATATGACCGACAAACTCAGACTACAGATTCTTCACCTCATTACGGAGTTAAATGTTTCAATCAAGGAAGTATGTCCTGAAATGCATCCCCTCTCAGATACAGGTTGTCAAAAATTTGAAAAAAAATTAGATTTCTTTTATTTTTCTACACACTGATAAAAATAATTATTTGCATCAAAGCATAATTGCGTTGATTCAAACAGATTGTATTCTTGAATAGGTCCAACCAAATATTAGTTTGATTTTTTGACGGAATCCTCTTGGCAACTTACAAGAAAAATATTTTGAAACTAGTGAACACTTGCTTTTTAAGTTGGTTGAGGCAAGAATATTTTAGCTTCAATATTGGCCACTTTTTTTTGTTGAATCATGGGAGTAGGTTGAGACAAGAACATTACAATTTCAATAATGAATACTATTCTTCCATCAACTTGGAGGTTGAGTTCAAATCTGCACTTTGCATTTTTAATTACTTTTTAATAACTTTTTTCTCAATAAAACCAGTTAGTATTGACGCATATTACAGTTCGATTGAATACATAAACAACGCCACTCGCTTTTAGACACAAAACTGTAGAAGACCAAAATATATTTCACTAATTTTCACAACTGGCGAATTCAATTTTCGATATTGCATTTTCATTGTTTAGAAACAGTTTCCACTAGACACAAAACTAACATTCAAATCGGCACGCATAGCCTCATAACCTCCAACCCATATGGTAAAACTGGATGAAATGGTCGAAATGGAAGTCGTATTCACAGGTCGCGGTGTCGCCAGCTGCTTTGATTGCTCATTGGTTGAATGTGTCACGTGGCACGGGTAGTGATATCTACCAAGGAATTATATTCTTGTGTCACAATGGTTAATGTAAATGTTTTCTAGGATGAAGAGAGTGATGTTATCACTGCAAGAAAATTCAATTCAGGAGAGTTTATGTAAGGAAGCAAACATCTCAATCAGCTTGAAATGGAAGTATATTCATTAATTAGAAATGATTGTTCTCTTCAGAAGATAATTCTATTCAAGAGTATGTATATTCTTGATTGAAGATATCTTTTTTATCTGTGCAGAACTACTGAAGAAAAACTATCACACTTGGTATATTATTCAAGGTTTATCAACGTTATAATCTGAAGTTGAAATTTTCAATTTTTGTAAACCAGTGGCGCAGTTACAATGGTATGTGGTCATATTATTTTCCTTCATATTTTCTTTGGACAATGTGTGAATGGACAAATGAGCTCTCAACATCAGTTAGGCATATCGAAAGTGGAGGTTTCTGAGATTATTGAGAATAATTGAGTAGCAACGTAATTTCATATGCGCAATTATCGCACAATGCTAATTTCTTAGTGCCAAATTATGCATCATTGTCATTATCATAGTCCTAATTACAGTCACTCTATTAATCATAAAATCTAATTAAAACTGAACATTTCAGTTAAGGCATTTATGCAATTTCTTTAGTTTTAGTCTCAATCATGATCATAAGAATTTGACCTTCAAAGTTGTCAATTTTCAATTTTAATGCTTATGTGCGTCGATGCCTTTTGATAAATGACATAAATCATTATTTAAGTTGTGTAGCCCTGTTATTTGTTATTGTTTATTGTGTTTCGGAAAAGAAATGAGATTTGGAGTAAAAAGCCACTAGTGACAGTGGTGTTATCTGCAAATTTTTTATTTTCAAGCTCATGATTGATGCATCCATATAAAATTCTCCTAATACTACGACTAAGACTAGGACAGTGATAGTGATTGTGACTATGAAAATGATATGTTGCATAAATTGGCCATTACAACACAGAATATTCCTCAACCTCCTGAACATTATTCAATGTTGGAAGAATCAGAGACATAGTACGGGTGAGTCAGAATGAGACCAACAGCTACATTTTTTCATTCATCACATTATTTGATCGAATCAATGTCGTGGAATCAATGAGTTAGGGCTCATTCTGACTCACCCGTACTATGTTTTCGATTCTCCCTACATTAAAGAATGTTCAGGAGGTTGACAAATATTCCAATATGTTGTGGGAAATTAGTGATATGCGATTATTACTGCCGTCCTAAGCAAAAAAGCCGTATCTACAAAAATGTGAATATGGAGATATTGGTTCCTGTAGTCTTGAAACACTATGAATTTAACTTTCTCCAAAGAAAAAATTACGCAAACTAGATTCAAATAGCCAAAGTTAATCAATCATTTTGCCTTTAGTACACAAGTTTACGACTTTTCGTACTTAAGATGGTCGAAACTACACATTCTCAGATTCAGAGTTTTTGCAGATACGGCCTCATTGCTTAGGACAATAATTGTACAAAGGAAATAACTTCAGTTTTTCTCAGTTTTCTCAGAAACCTCCACTTTGCGGTACATGAAATGTCATGATTTTTGGATTAGGTATTTTAGATTGAGCCTAACTGATGTCAAAATCTCACTCGTCCATTCACTTGTCCAAAAAAAATATGAAGGAAGATATGACCACATACCAACGTAACTACGCCACTGGTTTATGGAAATCAAAAATAATAAATCATCATGTTGATGAACCTTGATTAGGGTACCAAGTTTGATATTTTTTTTTCTGGAGTTTTGGAGAAAAAAAAAAGAAATCTAATATGTTTCGTACTTTTGACACCCTGTATCTCGGGGGATCGGTCAGAGTTTGTCGGTCTCATTCTAACTCACCCTGTAGATGCATGTGGATGAACTTATAATTGTTTTTCAGATTTTCTAACCATATCTCCTTGGTACTGTAACCATAATATGAATCGGTATTCCACCATTGTGGAAATTAGTCTCATAATGGTATGAACTACTGTTGTGCGGATTTTTTCAAAGACAGCTACTTGCTACCCACACTTCTTACTCAATATCTATTGCATGCGCCCTATACGTTTCTTTCATTTCCCACAAGTATTTTCATAGCTATTAAAAATTCACGACCACAAGTTTTCTGAACAATGAATCTGTTTATGGTTACAAATTTGTATGGCGAGGAAAAAATTTAATTGTTATTGTCTGTTTAAAAAAATCCCTTTTCGTTACCATGTGTAGTAAATATAGCTCACCAAATGGATTTATATTTCAGTGATTTAGAATGTCATCAATTATAATGATTATAAACCTTTTCAGTGTGACCTAAAACACCAGTATTGCTATTGACTCCGATCCAATTTCGAAACATAGTTTTCATTACACTCGCGTGCAATCGAGTTTGATAATTGAATAACAATGGTCACGGTTTGTTATAATATCGGAAAACGTTACTAATTCTCTTGTGAAATTGCACGTAGACTCGGTTACAAATCGAGTAAATTTTCAATCAATATCCAGGATGGAAAAATGATACCTGTTATTATTCAGTTCCTAATCGATCAATCGCTATTACTTCGTTAAAAATTGAGTAATCGGAAACATATATTTCGATAAAACAACATAGAACGGATATGTAACCTGAACTTTTGCATGTTGGTTCCATTTCGGGGATCTTTTCTTGGTCTGGAAGAGAGTTATCAACTAGAAATGAAATAGCTAGAAAGATCACTAAATGATACATTTTCAGACTGTTCTGATATCTGAATATTTTCAATTTGTGCGAGTGCAAATTTGAGAAATCAGGAAATAACCCCAGAAAGCATGGTATATTCCCAGAAAATTCCTCAGATATCCTAGAATGGATGTATATATTACGAATAATCATGGAATAATCCTAGAATATCTATTTGCCCTAAGCACATTTGAGGATTATACTAAGTGAAATATTCCAAAAATATTCTTGAAAGAATATAACAGGAATACTTTATTACGAATATTCTACTTTGAATAATCCTAGAAAATGATTCATTGTAAATGCTCTCCAAACAATAAAAGATATAGAGGTGCCATTTTTCTATGCACTGCACACATTGTTATGAAAGCTGCATATCACTATCCTTTGTGTTAGTTTGTGGGTGAGGGGTAACCTCCGAGCTCGGAGGGAGAGATTTGTTATTGTTATGATATTCGGATGTAATCTTTGAATCAGTGGCGGCGTGCTGATTAATTTTTTTCCTGTTATATTTTTATCTATAAGAGACGACCACATTCCTGGTTGGAAAGCACGTGTGTTGTCAAGATGTCAATCAAAAAAACCTTATTGTGCGAATAATTAGATTCTTTCTGACGAAGCATAGAATAAGGTCATAAATACTGAAAAAAGTAAATGAAAATGCTGGAGTAAAATAGTCAAAATATTCAAATTTTTGAATCACAGCAGTAAACTATACTATAGCGGTGACTTGCTTATTGTGAATCGTCTGTCCAGTTCGAAACAAATTAAAATTTTGGATTGCCTCCTTCTTTTCCTTTGCTGTAGTATAAAAAGATAGTTTTTAAAAAGATGACACACTTGCATTAGACTTGGTGGCAGGCAGTTTGTGCACATTCTCTAATTTTTCTTCGACTTTTCTTTAGTTTTCAATAAATACCTGTCACTTCAAGTAAGCAAGTGTTCCCATTCGAATTCCTAATTATTGAAATAATTTCACAATGAGCTCCTATTGCAGTACACTAGGAATATCTTTTTTCCTCAAGTGGAAGATATTGAATGTTGTACCATGTTAAAAACTACACCGAATAAGCAATTTTTTGAAATAATATGCCAGGATCGCGTGGTGATTTTTTTTACAGTATGAAGAGTCTAAGTAAGCTAATAAAATAAATTAACTCGTGAATCGTGCAAACATGTTTTTTTTTCTCTAAAGGTATTGTACCGATATTTGTAATTTGGATTTTGAACAATAGAAGGGTTATTAAGGATTGCATAACAAAAATTAGAATCTTAAACTATGTACCTGTGGTACTCGAAAGGTTTCGATTTTCACGAAATTCATATAGGTGCCAATATCTCCAAAACTATCAATATATTACAGATGTCATATTGTGATATTCTGGTCAGTCATGAGCTGGACTATCAGCCCTCCGAATGATGACTTTGAGTTTTGGAACACCCTGTATTTAGCTGTGTATCATTCATACTGGTTGGTTGGTTGGTTAAAGGCTGACGAGCGAGATACCGGGTTTACCTTGTGGTTTCCCTTAACACTGAGAAAAGCTGGGGTCTATTGTATTGTTCTGTCAGGGGTTCCTAGTTAAATAGGCCTGCCTTTTTTACCAGGTTCAGTGGTCTATTTACTTGGTGTTTCGGATTCATGCCTGTTTCTAGGTTCATCTGTCCGAATACTCTGTTGCGCTTGTTGAGCAGCGCGTCGCAGTCGAAGATGATGTGAGAGGCTGTTTGCTCCTCGTCACCACAGAGTCTACAGTCCACGGTTTCTCTATTTATTCCCATGGTGTGTAGGTGTCTCCTAAGGCCGCAGTTTCCGGTTAGTAAGCCGGTGATCGCTCGTTTCTTAGATCTGTTAAGGCTGAGTGTGTCAGCCGTTAGTGTTTGGCTCAGGTGCCTCACCATTGCTATGCTGTGTCGATGCCCTTCGATTTGGTCCCACTACGTGTGTTGTTTTGATTTCTTCCACTCATTGATTAGGTTTCCACATCGAGTTTTACTAATTCCAAACGCTGGTTCTGGACCTGTGAATGGTGATTCAGATGCTTTCTTTGCAAGTTGGTCTGCTTTTTCATTGCCTTCAATTCCCCTATGTTCGGGAACCCACTCAAGTGTAACCTTGTTGCGTTTCGACAGTTCATTGAGGCTCTGGAGACATTCCCAGACTTGTTTGGACTTTATCTGTATTGAGTTCAGAGCTTTTATAGCGCTCTGGCTGTCAGATAGAATGTAGATGTGTTTTCCTTCATACCCACGGTCTAGATTCATCTGTATGCATGTCCTTATGGCATGTGTCTCTACTTGGAATACTGTGGTGTTGTTACCAAGTGAGACTATTACGTTCCTTTTAGGCCTCACCCCGTATATTCCTGCTCCTGTTCCTTTATCTGTTTTTGAATCATCTGTGTACCAGATAATGTTTCCATATGATAGTGATTCTACTCCCGAGTCCCATTCGTTCCACTTGAGCTTCGTTTTGAATGGGTTTTCGTACGAGTATTGTGGTAGCATATAGTCTGATATCATTTCCAGTTCGGTAATGTTGACTTCATGGATGATTTTGGTGTGCCCAGTTTGTTTAAGTCTGCATGCACTCATCCTCGCCTCCCCCATGACTGTAATGTCTAAAGGTGGGAGGTTTAGGATAATTTCCATAGCAGCGGTTGGAGTGCTATTCATACCACTCGTGATACACAGACAGGCAAAAGCTCTTCTGCACATCATGAACGATGCTTTGCTTTTGTTGACTACATGTTGTAGATGCTTGTTCCAGGTTAGTTTCTTGTCCAAGAACAGCCCTAAATATTTGACATGATCAGCAACCTGTAGTGTTGCGCCAAAGAACTTGGGTGACTTCAAGTCCCCCTGAATCCTTTTGCGTGTGAAGGGAATGAGTGTGGTTTTGCTGGGGTTTGCCCTCAGTCCTTCTCATTTGCACCATTCCTCTACGGTCTTCAGTGCATTTTGCATTAGCTCAGAGGTTATTTGGGCATACTTTCCCTGTACGAGGACTACTATGTCGTCCGCATAACCTTGGGAGTAGTAACCCTGGTATCCTGGTATCCAGCCAAGTGCTAGACTCATCCTGTAGAGTCTGCATAGTCTGGTGGAATCTTCAATTCCCTGCTGTAGTAGGACAGGAAATATTCCATCTGTTCCAGGCGATTTATATGGCCTGAAAGAGTTTATTGCCCATATTACTTTCGGGTATGTTACGATCCGCTTTGCCCTTCCCAGTCTGCCCTGTTCACTCTTAGTTGAAGGTTGACAGGGTTTTCAATGCTAGGATTTGTGACAATGGTAGATCGTGGACAGTGGGTATTGAGCAAAAGATCAATTGTTTCTTTCCCGTTATTTGTGTAGCCTCCAGTGAGTTTTTTGAGAGTCCCCACTGGGTTTATGGAGTTTTTGGAGAGTATGCGGTGGAGTCTGGCACTTTCTTAGGTTTGTTCTATGTCCTCTCAGAACTTCCTCCATGCTTTCCTTTGCTCTCCTCTGATTGTTTTGTTGTATTCCTGTAGTGTTTTGGAATATTCCTCCCACATACCAGTTTTTTTCGTTCTAGTGAATAGTTTGCGTGTTTTTTTACGGAGTTTAGTGAGTGCGGTGGTCCACCAGCTCACCTTTCCTTTAGTTTGTCTGCATTTCAGGGGACAGTTGTTCTGATACGAGGTTATTATGGCCTCTTGAATTTTCTCTGAGGTTTCCTCTATATCCTAAGCGCTGTGTGTGTTCGCTTTGACATTCCTAAAATTTTTCAGGTACTCCCCCAGCTCCTCCCGGTATTCATACTGAATACCATATGAAAATTCTGAATAAGTCCAAAGGGCTTCACAAAACAAGCGCATCAAGTTCTTAGGCGAACCCTTAGGATCATGAAAAATAATCATGAAAATGCATGTACATAAGTACTTTGTTATATCAAGAAATCAATATAATTCTTGAATCACTTCTGATTTCAATTTATAAAAATTTTAATGTTGCGTAGGTTGTGCGAGTCCAGTCAATTTGTTTTCTACTCACATAACTCAAATATTGTTGATGGCATTTATTTCATATCACTTTCTCTTCACTGAAGTCAAATCTGTGGCTTGCAAAAAGAAGTCGATAAGCCCCAACAAGTTTGAATTATAAAGCAGTTATTTTTTCAACATGCTTTTATACATGCTACCATCTGTCTTCTTTTCAATTAATGAATTGAATTAAATGGAAAGTATATCAACTCTCCAATCGACTTCACATTTTTAAAGAATTATGCGAATTGAAATGCTGAAATATTTTCACCAACATTCTTATCAGATTGGCTATATGCTATTAGTGTGAGCAGTAACGACATGTAAATATTGTAATAATCACCTTCAATCTGTTTGATTTCTTATTACAGCGGAAGTCCGCCAGTGACATGTTTTGAATTTTTCAATGTAAAGATATACCTAATTGGTAAGTCTAGCTAATTGCTAGTTATTACTGACCGAGAAACACTTTTTTGAAACGATTACCTTGCCAACTTGTTTGAATTTCTGTAATATCTTGTTAATTATTTTCCTCATTACTTGTTTTACTCCTTTTGTTTGTGCATGCTATTATCATAACTGTGTCGTTTTCGCCAAGTCTTCGTGATAATGGATTCTCAAAAATTATCCTGCTCAAAAATTACTTGCTCTAGTATTTCCTGAATTGCACAAACTTGAAATTCTGTAAATCTGCAAATTGACTTATGTACCTTTCTATAAGAAAATATTGACATCAAATACAGTTTATTATGAGAAAAATTAAATAGTGAATGCTGCAGCCTTCGCATAGCACCTTTTATTAGTTCAGGAAATGGTTCGGACATGTTTCAGAAGGTCAAATATCATTGATACCAAATAATTGAGATTTCCAAAGGGACATTGAAACAAAAAAATGTTATTCCTCCGTATTCCGAAAAAAATGTTTTAGATCAAGAAAACAAATGAAGAGTATTTGTTTTTAATGATTTGCATAAACGTGGGTGAGGTGGAATCGCCTCTAAATAATCTAGTCAACATGTAATATTCTTTTTAATAAAATGTAAAGTCACCGAAAATTATTATCATGGTGTCATTTGATTCATAATGTCATATAAATAGTTTCAGGAAAGGTCCCTAAAGGGGCCAAAAAAAAATGCAAGAGTTATAAACAATTAAGTTAAAAAAAAGTGAGGCTTTGTTTTTTTTTGAATATTTCGAAAAATATTGAATATTTTCGAAATTTTAAAAAAGATCTGCAAATTTGCTGGAAAAACTGTACCTCCAATATTTTTAATTCCAGTTTTCAAATATCTGACCGCGGAAACCTATCCGAACACATAAATTTTTAAATATAATATATATTACTTAGGCGATCACCATCGGACCTTGATAATTACGGAAGTTACGGGGGTGCTTCCATGAAAAGTGAGACAAATTCGGATTTTTCAAGACTGAATACTCCTCAGAAAAAAGAAATATCTATAATCAATTGGAGGTCCTGATCATGAATCTGATGTAATTTCGCTTCTATTTTGCCCCCTAGTATGATTAACCGTAAAGATGGGTTGTTCCATCGCAACTGGCGGGCAGTGTATATCACTTAGGCCATCACCATTAACATGATAGGTGCATTTCCATAATTTCTTTCAGTCCTGAGAGTTTCATCATTCTACCTTGATAATTACGGAAGTTACGGGGGTGCTTCCATGAAAAGTGAGACTCACTGTAAATACCGGGTGGCTACGGAAGTATTGCCTACGGAATATCTCAGTTATTGTATGAAGTAGGTTTGTGAAATTTGTAGCATCGATATAATGACATAAGAGCTAGAATTTGAGCATATTGACATGTCGAAGTTAACTTCCGGTCTGACCGGAAGTAACATCAACTTTCTTATTTCAAATGGAAACCCTATTTTTTTTTCTTTTCGCTTTATTCAACATTCAATTCCCTTTCTAATGACATATCACAAGTTGGTATCTAACCAGAAACTAGATCAGAAAAAAATTGTTATTGAAATTCACCGAGTAGGCCGTGGAAGCAAAATGAAAGCCAAAAATTGAAAAGTTGGCTATAGAAACCATTCGTCACTTGATAACAGTTGCTACTACTGTGATATTTTATTTTCATTCGTCGGCGTTATAAAAAGCCGCCAAAAAAATATTGGAAAAATTGGGAAAAAAACAATACTCTGTAGTCCATAACTTAAATAGGAACATACAACTTTTTCTTGCCTGTACCATTCAGCATAACCATTCCTTTCTAATGATATAATAGAAAATAATTTTTTGAACTGAGATACCGAAAAATCCAATTATTATTCTTCAAATAACAAAACAGATTATCGCCATACGCAAAAATAAAATTAAAAATAATGTGGAATGATAAATTATATCCTGTACGTTCTAGGTTAAATAGGAACATAAACGTACTTGGTCTGTGCCATCGTCCATAGATATTCTAATATCTACCTATGGACGATGTTTGTGCTATTCAGAATAATCATTCCATTGCAATAATCATTCGAACCAAAATATTAACAAGTAGGCTGATTAAGATGTATTTTGGAATGAAACAAAAAAGAAATGAGAGCTGTCAAAAAAGCTGCTATCCATATTATTTTGAAGTTCGAAGTAGTGTTTTTGATTCTGCCATTTTAAAAGGGTTTGGAAATCGAAATCAGTTAGTGGAATATTCAAAAAATGCCCCGTTATTCACAAACCGAACAAATTGACATGCTTCTCATTTATGGTGAATGTTTAAAAAATTCTTATACCGCTGAACGATTGTATTTAGAGCGATATCCAGGGAGGCAGCAACAGTCAAGAAGGTATTTCCAGTGGCTTTAAGAAAAATAAAGAACTGAGTCTGATGTTCACGAAGACCAAGAAGCATTTGTTATTAACGAGGAAACTGAAATTAATGTATTAGCTTTAGTACAATATGATAGCACAATTTCCTCAAGGCAGATTGGCTCCGAATTAGCTATAAGTACGGACTCTGCTAGGAAAATTTTTAAAAAACATCGATTGAAATCCTTCAAGTATCAGTTGCATCAACATTTGTACGAAAATGACGGTGAAAGGCGCCTGGAATATTGTAATTGGTTTCTTCGACAAAATGCTGAGAATCACCTATTTAACTATTATATCTTGTTTACGGACGAGTCAAGATTTACCAACAATGGATTATTTAACAGGAATAATACAAGGTAGGTACTGTACTTTATTTGGATTATTGTCGATAGTCGAAGTGTAAAGTGCTAAAAGTGTGAACGGTCTTTTGTTCCAGGTACTGGGCGATAGCAAACGAGCACCGGTTTCGACAAGGCGGCTTCCAGGAGAGATTTGGTGTGAATGTTTGGGCAGGAATAGTTGGAACTCATATTGTTGGCCCCATTCTTTTTCAAGGCCAACTATCCAGAGAGAGATACTTTAATTTTTTAACGAATGAAATTTCGGAATTCATTAATAACCTACAAGCGGAAATAACTGAGAGAATGTACTTCCAGCAAGATGGCGCCCCTCCGCATAATTCAAGAATAGCGAGAAATTATCTTCAAAATCGCTTTCAAGAGAGACTTATAACAACCCATGGTCCAGTCAGGTGGCCACCAAGGTCACCTGATCTTACTCCGTGCGACTTTTTTCTATAGGGGCATCTTAAAAATAGGGTGTATTCCACACAGCCTACAACTCTACATGAGCTAAAAGTAAAAATTCGTAGAGCTTTCCAAGATATCACGCCCCAAATGTTGAGAAACGTTTTACATGAAAATATCACCAGAGTCAATAAATGTATTGACGCTGAGGGAATGAATGCATTTCGAACATTTGTTTTGAATTTATTTTATCTTTAATCCTATCAATTTGAATTTTTTTTTTCGATAAATCTGTTTTTTCGTTATTTGAAGAATAATAATTGGATTTTTTGGTATTTCATTTCAAAAAATTACTTTCTATAATATCATTAGAAAGGAATGGTTATGCTGAATAGTACAGGCAAGAAAAAGTTGTATGTTCCTATTTAAGTTATTCAGAGTATTGTTTTTTCCCAATTATTCCAATTTTTTTTTTGGCGGCTTTTTATAACGCCGACGAATGAAAATAAAATATCACAGTAGTAGCAACTGTTATCAAGTAACGTATGGTTTCTTAACTTCCAGAAGACAGTTTGTGAATATATCGAGTGCCAAATCAGATAATCGAACAATTTCTATGGGAGTTCCCCAGGGGTCTGTCCTGGGGCCGATATTATTTCTGTTTTACACCAACGACATTGACAACATTAGTTCATCTGCCAGTTTTATAAGATATGCTGATGATACGACGGTGCTCGTTTCGAACAAACATGATGACTCTTTGAGAGAAAATTGTGTATCAATCATGGAAAGCCTCATATCTTGGTGTGATTACAACTCACTTCACTTTAACAGTGAGAAAACAAATATTATACGATTCCATAATTATCAAAAACAATGTGCAACCCTGAATATACTTGTTAATAATACATATATCGAACCAACCAATAGTGTCAAATTCTTAGGATTATTAGTGGATGAAGGATTGAATTGGAAAGGACATTGTGCCAACCTGATCTCTAAACTGAACTCTATCTGTTACATGTTCAGGAACTTGAAATGTATTTTAAAACAGGAACAACTATTGGTTCTATATCATTCTCAGGTCGCCTCTAGGTTACGCTACGGAGTGTGCTTCTGGGGTACTTCCACTCGAGCACCTGATGTATTCATTGTACAGAAACGTATATTGAGAATTATGTATAATAAATCACGCAAGGATTCTTGCAGACCAATTTTCGAAAATCTCCAAATTTTAACACTTGCTGGTATTCTCATTTTTGAAATGTGCCTGTATATATTTAAAAATAGACATAAGTTCATCACAAATAAGGATATTCATTCCTACAATACAAGGAATTGTACAGATCTTCATGTTCCCCAGTGTAAATACGTTGCTACATCTAAAACTTCTCGCCATCTAGGACAAAAGATTTTTAATAAACTTCCAAAAGACGTAAGCGAATCTCCTAATATATCACTGTTTAAAATTCGTTTGAAAACTTATCTAGTTGAAAATACTTTTTATACTATAGATGAATTCTTTGCTTCTTAGCAACAACTTGTGACTATTCCTATATGTATTTGACATCTACAGGAAAATAAATGTATTTTATTTATTTTTTATTTTGTTTCCATAGCCAACTTTTCAATTTTTGACTTTCATTTTGCTTCCACGGCCTACTCGGTGAATTTCAATAATAATTTTTTTTTGATCTAGTTTCTGGTTTGTGATATGTCATTAGGAAGGGAATTGAATGCTGAATAAAGCGAAAAGAAAAAAAATAGGGTTTCCATTTAAAATAAGAAAGTTGATGTTACTTCCGGTCAGACCGGAAGTTAACTTCGACATGTCAATATGCTCAAATTCTAGCTCTTATGTCATTATATCGACGCTCCAAATTTCACAAACCTACTTTATACAATAACTGAGATATTCCGTAAGCAATACTTCCGTAGCCACCCGGTATATAGAAGAAAAGTACAATTTTTAAAGAAAAAACAATTTCTCAAAATAAAATATTTGTTACTAAAAAATGCATTTGTTAATTATCAATCGTTATTTGCGGCTAAATATTAAAATTAGTAAACCATTATTTCTCTAAATTTCATATATTTCATCAAAAAATATATTACAAAATAAATATTGATTTTAAACATATGTCGTAAAATATTTAAAAAATTATTTTCATTCAGCTCCAAACCCTTAGAAATTCGAAAAATTCAAGAAATAAAAAAAATAAATAAACATTTTCATTTTTCAGTATTCAATTGTTAATAAAAAATGAAAATTTTACAATTTTTGCAAAGGTTGCCTATTTCTAAACCAATTTGAAATAACTTCACCAACTGTAAAAAGTCCTAGTGTTTTAGTTCAAAATTATAAAAATTGGAGGTACTTACAGTTTTTCCAGCAAATCTGCAGATCTTTTTTAAAATTTCGAAAATATTCAATATTTTTCGAGATATTCAAAAAAAAACAAAGCCTCACTTTTTTTTAACTTAATTGTTTATAACTCTTGCAATTTTTTTTTGGCCCCTTTAGGGACCTTTCCTGAAACTATTTATATGACATTATGAATCAAATGACACCATGATAATAATTTTCGGTGACTTTACATTTTATTAAAAAGAATATTACATGTTGACTAGATTATTTAGAAGCGATTCCACCTCACCCACGCTTATGCAACTCATTAAAAACAAATACTCTTCATTTGTTTTCTTGATCTAAAACATTTTTTTCGGAATACGGAGCAATACATTTTTTTTGTTTTAATGTCCCTTTGTTATTTGGTATCAATGATATTTTACCTTCTGAAAAAATGGTAACTGGCGGGCAGTGTATATGACATGGGCCGTCACAATTGAACCGGTTGGTGCATTTCTATAATTTCCTTCAGTCTTTGAGTGTTTCATCATTCTACCTCTAAAATTACGGAAGTTACGGTGGTGGTTCCATGAAAAGTGAGACATACTGTATGACATTTTTTGTTAATGTTGTGTCAACGCGCGCGGAAGCCAGACCACCCGTTGTTGGCTATATTTTCCAGAGTCAATTAATAATTTATTATTCATCATAAGACAATTTTTTTTTATTGGAAAGGTAAGTGATCAGAAACGTTAGATATTTCTTGAAGAGTTGATGCCACAATTTTATCAGATATTTGAATTTATTTGGAAGAAGGATAATTCAATATTTTGTTAGAAATCTCAATTTTGTTATTCAAACTATCTTCTATATATGCTTCTGCCACGGAGGCAGATTTCCACCCACCGCTAAATTTTGTGGATGTAATTTTGCCACCTGCATTGGCCAGAGGAATAACAGAGCTTCTCCTGAAATAGTGACCTGTGTAGCTCTTATACATGTATTTTCCAAGCCATTTTGCGATCAAGCAGAAAATGTATCCTATTTAATTTTTTCCCTCATGTTGGTTAATACAATTTCCTCTCGAATATTTCAAAAATAATCTATAACTTTTTGTATGAGGCGGCCGGGGCTCTACACTTGCGGTATACATCAAATAAATCAGAATTTTAAACATTAAACGTTCTTGCGCAATAGGTCTTCGGATCAGGTATTTTAACAATCAAAATAGATCTAGCATCTTCAATGGCATCGATAGTTATATCTAATAATTCTTCACGTCGACAAGCACCGCTGATACCCAAAATTAGAACAACCTACAAATAGAAAATATTGAAATTACTACTACAAAATTATGATTATATGTGTACCTTATGAAATAAACTTGTTTTGTTATCAGCATCTTGAATAAATTTATCGATATCATCCCTTGATAAAACTTTCTTTCTTCGGTATCCGACGCTTTTGTTCTTAATGAGCGAGACCAATTTTGAAAACTTCCTTATATCAATATTTCCCTCAACATTCAATGTACTTTTCAACTTTGAGTAGACACTCCATAACGTAGGGTCTCATAATTTTTGAATTTTCCTCAAAATAGCATGTAAGCACATTTTCAGAAACTTTTTTGCATGCATCTTGTTGCACCATTCACGAAATTGTTGTTTTCTCTGAAAATTTTCAGGGCTGTATAAGTGATACAGTTTCGGTAGTCGAAACTTTTTTTCAGTAAATTTGCTGATCTTTCCAGATCTATTTTAACATTTCGAAAATCTTTAATATTTTTCGAGAACCAAAGCCTTACTGAATTCTTTACAACTTTGGCAATTTTTTTCGGCCACTTTTGGGACCTTTTCACAAACTTTCTACATAACATTACGGAAAGACACCATGATAATAATTTTCGGTGACTACACAAAGAAAATGGTACATGTTGACTAGGCTATGAAGCTACAAACCCATTAATGCCCAAGGGGTCGATCTTCTACCCATTGTAAACAAATACATAAGGTACTGAGACAGATGTGAAATATTAGTTTAGAGTCAACCGTTGAATAGTTTGTGTTTGTTTACATTATTATGATGATTTAGAATTTGTGTCATTTTTAATTTCGACATGAGCTCTCAAAGTACAAGTTGAAATCCATATTCTTTGTATTCTCATTAATTTTGGAACAAATCTGATACATTTATTTGCTTTCAGTCGATGCACACATTTCCAGACCGCATCAGATTTTTGAGGAATTGATCCTGAAGTAATAAGATTTTAATTTTTTTAAGCAAAAACCGTGCGTCAGACGAAGAAAACAAATGACATCAAATTTAGTTAAAAATTAATAGGAATCTTAAAAATAATTTTCATTTCGAAAGAAAGCAGTGGCGTAGTATTTTTTTCTCCAAAAATATTCAATACAAAACCCGTACGGACGCCACTGGTGGAGAAAATGAAAATTTTTGTACATTACAAAATGCACGTCAATGCCTAGAAGAGTTGTACCAAATTTTTTGAAGATGTCTAAAATTTTTTCTCAGCTATTATTAAAAAACTAATTTTTTTTTAAATTTCATCACCCTTTATTTCAAAAGTTAAGACTTCAGGACATGAGTTCATATTTTTTTTTCCTAAAATGAGTTAAAGAATCACCTCCTCAAATATTAGCATTTGTTTGAGGAACACCCTGTATATGTCCATCTTTAGTTCAAAGTAAGCTGGAAAAATGTTATGGTTAACAATAACAATACTCCAGCTTACTTTGAAGTGAAGATGTACATATACATTGAAAATTTCTTAGCCTACTATAGAACCATACAAAATTTCAATGTCAAAATATTTTATTACTCAACATATTCTCCTCTTAATTGGATAAAGAACCCCGCACCATTCTTATGGAAAATGGGTCCCGGTGAAATTCGATGAATTTTTGATATGACGTCGTTCAAGTCAAGCTGATCAAAAGTGTCTATGGGCCCAACTCAATCCTATGGCTAGTTTTCGAGATACAGGGCGTCAAAGTTGGTAAGTGGCCATTTCTTTAAAGTAGTATTGCTTTCAGGAAAACATCTAAAATAGAAATGTATTTCGCGACAGATATTGCTTACCGATACAGCAATACTTCTACTTGGATACAGGGTGATTCCAGCATTATTCAAAATGAAATTGAAGATGTGACCAAATCAAGTATCACACTGATATGCTCATCATTTCAATATGTCAAAATTGATAAATTCAACATTTTGTACAGGGTGAGTCAAGATGTGACAGTTTTTATGGTGACATTTTGTATATTTTTATTTTATATTATGAGCTTTAGGGATACTTGACTACCAACCATTCAACATATTTCTTGAACAAATTTGATATACAGTATGAGACAAACACTAGGTGATGACAGAAATTGCGAAAAGGAGATTTTTTTATAACTCATCCTATAATTGATTTGCTGAATTTTTGATATGATGAAGTTCAAGTCAAGCTGATCAATAGTGTTCATGGGTCCAACCTTGAAAAGTAAACAGTTTTTTCTCTACCAGGTGTTGAAGGTTTAAAGATTAGACTAACTCAGTTATCCACATATTCCACCGAGCTTATAATCATATTTTTTGTTTTCAATTCATACTTCAAGAGTTCGGTAAAGGATGTTCATTATGTAAAGGGTGAATCATTTTCAATGACCAATGTTGAAATAACGACGAAAACCAGACGCCATTATTGAACTGATCCATCTAAAATGATATTCTGTGATAATTATACTTACTTACCGACTGACCCTTCGATCATTAAAAATTGAAAAAAAGTTGTACAAAGAATATTAAAAAATCTGATATATTTCAAGCATTTATACTGATATTTCAATTCAGGAATATTTAAGAAAAAAGAAAATACTAACATAACATAGATTTATAATAACATTTCAATTCCAAAGAAAACATCACCACGAATATTTGAAAGAAAAATAGAATAGGAAACACTGAATATACAAAAAGAATGAATAACAATAAGCAAAGTATACCTGAAGCAGGGAGATCAATTATTGGATCCAAACTGTTTAAATATGACAAAATAAATTAGATATCAATGAGCTCTGGTAGGTTGTATTGATTAACTTGCTGACGTCTATTAGCAGCATCAGATATAACATCTGTGAGTTTTGTAGAGGGGTAGCGAATATTTTGCTCATGTCGAGCATATCCCATGAATCACAAAACGCTTCTCTTTTGAAATCATTCTCTTCTTCACCTATTCGGATCATTTGTTGTGGAGCTAATCGTCTATCGCAAACAAAACAAGATATAATGTTTCTGGAAGCCATTGAGTTCACGGATCAGATAACAATAAAATATTCAATTTAAATGTCGTTCGAATGCAGACAATAATGAATGAATACACTTTTCAATATCTGTCAACTTGTCTTTTTGTAATAACCCGTATTGACCGAAGGAGGGGTTTTGAATTTGCGTTATTTGCTGTACCCACCATTGTAATTCAAATTATGGAAACATGTTTAAAGATCAACAGAAAATATTTCATATTTAGGTTTGAAGTGGAATTTCTCTAACTCGCAAGAGTCAATGGCGTACAAGATGCCATTCCCATGAAATCGATCAATTAATTCAAAATTGCTTGTTCTGAAATTCGACATATATTCTTTTACTATTTTAGTGGGTATTGTTTAATTGCCATAAAATAAGATATTGTTCAATGAAACACTTTTATTATATCTGAAATAGTAATAAATGGCGTAGTGACATTCAACAACTTGCAGAAAAAACCTCTATACCATGAAATTGATACAACATGTTGAGAATCATATGAATAATTAAGAGATTATTACTGAAATCCATATCAAATGATTCAATATATCTACTTTTTCTTCGGAAATCGAAGTTTTCATAGTTGTCATAGCCTTAAGTGGATCACTTGCAACACTGAAAAAAGATTGTCAGAAGTTATTCTCGTATTGTTGGTTTCCTCTATTATTACTATTCTATGGGTATTTCCCCGGACGTTGCTAATATTATTATTAATAATAATACTCATGAACACTCGTAGAGCGTACCCTGATCGGGCAGAGGACGGTTATTATTATTATTTTAGCCATGGCGCTCCGGGACGACTTACTGATTTTTGGTGGCTTATTCACTTTTCAGCTGAAGGAAAACCCGGAAAACCGACAGCTCCACCTCGGGTGGTCGGTGTGCACTCCAAGCTAGCACTACACGGAATTGGCATCTAGACAACTCACAATAAACTTGATTTTCAACGAGGCATGTGGTCGTCTAACGATAGTTTCGTTGCCATAACATGAAAAATACACTTTTCCCACCAGTTTGTTGAAAGTCTGAAGACCCACAGTACCACCCTCTCACTCTCTCACCCTCTCTCTCTTTCTCTTCTCTTCTCCTCTCGCTCTCACTCTCTTATATATTTTTTTGTTTTTGAACTGAACAACCCAGCATTCGAATTCTTTACCGAGATATTTGTTCCCTGAGAATTGAAATGTTCAAAAATTAAAAATCAATAAGATTTTTTTTTGCTAAACACGATGTTCCGTGGACGTAACAGGAATTTTCCTTTTGTGAGAAGCTGAAAATGAAAAATGTAAAAATATTTTAATATAAATGAAACGAATCGACAAATATAGATCAAAGTGTTTGAAACGGTACCCTTCAACACCTTGTAAAGAAAAAACTGTTTATTTTTCAAGGTTGGGCCCATGAACACTATTGATCAGCTCGACTTGAACTTCATCATATCAAAAATTCAGCAAACCAATTACAGGATGAGTTATTAAAAAATCTCATTTTCTCAATTTTTGTCATCACCTAGTGTTTGTCTCATACTGTATATTAATATTGTTCAATAAATATGTTGAATGGTTGGTGGTCAAGTATCCCTAAATCTCAAAATATAAAATAAAAATATACAAAATGTCACCATAAAAACTGTCACATCTTGACTCACCCTGTAAAAAATGTTGAATTTATCAATTTTGACATATTCAAATGATGAACGTATCAGTGTGATACTTGGTTTGGTGACATCTTCACTTCGTAGGGTTGATTGAGAATTGCATTTTGATTAATGCTGGACTCACCCTGTATCCAACAATATTTTTTATCAAAAACCAGTCTAGAAGTATTGCTGTATGGGTAAGCAATATCTGTAGCGAAATACATTTTTATTTTAGATGTTTGCCTGAAAGCAATTCTACTTTAAAGAAATGGCCACTTACTAACTTTGACGCCCTGTATCTCGAAAACTAGCCATAGGATTGGGTTGGGCCCATAAACACTTTTGATCAGCTTGACTTGAACTCCATTATATCAAAAATTCATCGAATTTCCCCGGGACCCATCTTCCATAAGAATGGTGCGGGGTTCTTTATTACAGCGAACCTGCAACGTCTCTAGACCTTTCAAAAAAAATGTTTCTTCTTGCCCTGAAAACCAGACCTCCACAGCTTTCATTACCTTTTCGTTGGAAGAAAATTTACGACCTTTTAATTTTTTTTTAGTTGAGGAAAGATATGATAGTCGAATGGAGCCAAATCTGGTGAATAAAGGGGGTGTTCTAGTATTTCAAACCCTGAATCACGAATTTTTTGCATGGCAACATGAGATTTGTGTGCAGGGGCGTTGTCCTGCAAAAACAAAACAACTTTGGATAGCTTTCCGCGTCTTTTCTCTTTAATTTTTTTCCGTAGAGTGGTCAATAATGTCGAATAGTAATCTCCAGTTATTGTTCTACCCTTTTCCAAAAAATCAATCATGATTACTCCATGGCAATCCCAAAAAACTGAAGCAAGAACTTTTCCAGCAGATTTTGGATACGAATCTTCTTAGGTCTTGGAGAACCGGAGTGTCGCCATTCCATCTATTGTTGCTTTGTTTCTGGATCGTAGAAATGTACCCAAGTCTCATCCATAGTAACAATTCGGTTTAAGAAGTCTACATCATTTTCAGATCGAGCACAGATCGAACGCGATGCTTCTACCCTTGCACGCTTTTGGTCAACATTCAAACATTTGGGGATCCATTTTGCAGCAATTGTTCTCATGTCCAAATTGACGTAAACAATATGATGAACGCGTTCGTATGAAATACTCAGTGCTTCAGATATCCGTATTAGCCCGGTCTGTTAAAATCATGTCATGAACTGCATCGATACTTTCGGGGACTGACACAGAAACTGGCCTTCCCGATCGGTCATCATCTTCAATGGAAAATTTACCTCTTTTGAAGCTTGCAATTTTTCACGGTCGCATACGAAGGACATTGATCACCAAGGGTATCAAGCATATCTTCGTAAATCTGCTTACCTCTTAACCCTTTTAAATACAGGTACTTGATGATGGCTCGATACTCCAATTTTTCGGTGTTCACAATTTCGGTGGACATATTTTTTCTTTTAATTTATTGCGTAACTCTGGTTTACTTTTCTCTAACACTTCTAATAAGTTATTGTTCGTTGCTAAGGTAACGCAATATTTTGTTTATGCAGGGAAGAGGTCTAGGCTAACTAGATATCAATACATCCTTGTATGTTCAAAACATGTCTTAAGTAGGATCTTTATCCAGATCTTTTGATTGAACTGTACATGGAGTCGACTTTGTGTTATTGAAAATACACTTGGTCTTCCACTTCGAGTAAGGACTACTGCCTTCTCATATGAAAATTCGGTGGTATCGAATTCACACCATTACACAAATTTGATTTGTTTCAATGACTTGTCTCACCGTGACTTTACAAGTTTTTCTTACATAAAATATCAATTCGAACTGGTTCATTTAGAAATGTCTAGACTGGGACACTCAAGTAACTGAAGTAATAAGTTCCTACCTACAATGGGAAAGTCACTCAACGGTAACCCGCGTTAGCCAACAATATATTAATTCATTGCAGGTTACTTTTGATTGTTTTGAATAGAACAAGTATTTGATTAGTTCCATCATGGTGATTTTCTATGGAAACGCAATAGCGTACGTGAAAGAGTCCAATTAAAATGTAAAAAAGAAGCAGATTTCAATCATTATATTGAGCAAGAGGCAGTGTGTAAAAGTCAGATCTCCAGATACATCAACATGCATGCTGCAAATACACTTACGGTATGGGAAATGGTGAAAATGGAATTCTTGCCAATTTATATGTGTTCAGTCTTCATTGAAAGATAAAACAAAATGGATTGGTTGAATGGAATAGAAAGCACTTACATCAAGTAATGAAGAAATATCAGCGCAATTATATATACAGTGTGTCCCAGCTAAAACCCTTCATTCCCAAATCTCCGAACTTGTGGAAAAAAATGGACATCGCCCAGACCCGTCGATTTTCATTTCAAGGGGGAACTCTTTCACCAAATACATCATCATGGTGTTGTCAACCCCCTCATTTCCAGCACCCCCTTCAGAATGTTCAATGGGACCACTATACTTGTGACACATCATTTTGAGGGGAATTCAATCCCAAATACATCGGTGTAATGAAATTTAGGATCGATCAAGTGTTGTTGAAGTTTTAATGAAAACTAAGTTTTATCAAGACATTTAAATTTTTCATCACCTAAAATGTTATCATCGTAAGAAGGGTTCAAAATGTGAACTATTCAGTTCCATACAGAAGTCACTACACCACAATCCACAACAATTCTCCTGCGTAGATCATCATTAGCTGTATAATATAAACATTGGATTTCAAATGACCACATAAAAAGAAGTCTATACTTGTGATAAATCAGGAGATCTAGCCAGCCATTCTGTTGGTCCTCGCCTTCCAATACATCTTCCTGTGGAATTTTCATCATAAAATTGACTTCCGTGTGCAACAAAATGTGGAGGAGCTCCATCTTGTTGAAAGGTGAGCTGACCTTCAAGTGGCCTATCATCGTCTTCAAGTAACTGAGTGATTATGGGGTTCACAATTGTATCAAGAAGTTCAAGATACGTTTGTCCGTTGAGGTTTCCATCAATAAAATATGGACCTACAATATGGTCTCCCAGAATACCAGCCCCATTTAATTTCAGGGGAGTTTGTGAATGAGTTTCCCTGTACCAATGGGGATTTACGTCACTCCAGTATCTGCAGTTTTGCCTGTTCACATGTCCATTCAAATAAAAAAAAGATTCGTCAGAATAGCACACATTGTAGAGGTAATTATTATCACCAATCAATAATTTATTCATGATTTCACAAAACTCTGTACGTCTGTCAGAGACCATAAGCGCGATCATATTTGGAGAATTTTATGGTAAAATAGTCAATTGATAACTCAAAAACGGTTCTTCGTATCGATTGCAAACAAAGACAGGATTCTAGATGACGTTCGATTCTATCCGGTGAACATTCAACTTTACAATTATGAGTCATATGATGGTTCTCATCAAATGTCTCAAGCGTTATGTTGAATGAACTTAACCGATACGTACTTCAAAAATCGGTCATACTCATGACTATATGATATCCCAAAGTTAGACCATTTTACGTCAAACGTTCGCCTTAACACATTTCAATTATGTTGCATTTTTGATCAAATTGAACGTTCAAAAATGCATAATCTGAATATTTCATTGGAATGATGATAACTTTGAAGATTGCATATACACATAATTTTTATCTACTTTTGCTAATATTGTCTTTTCGATAATTTGCAGACATCAAGATAAATATAACAAATTCTCATTTTTTAAAAATATAATCGTAAATACATTTTCGTCAATATAATCAATATTATGACCTAATAACTACGTATTATTGCGTATTTTGCCAGACGTAAGTTATATTACCCAAAAAAACATATATGATTATTGATCAAAATTATCAATAAAAATTATTACATCATTAATTCATATTTTGAATGATGATAATTTTGAAAACCGAAAATAGACGTATTACTTATATGTGTTTCCAAGGATTGAGTTTTCCTAGCATCAGGCCAAACTATGAATATTTCACATATTTGCTAATATAGTAATGAAAATTATATATTGAATTCGATCCATTTAACGACAAAATGTATTTTTGCATACTTTGCCAGACGTAAGTTGAATAACTAAAGAAGTATATTCATTATTGATCAGAATAATCGATTTAAACTATTCTGTCGTGGATATATCTTCAGGGTGATAATAATTTTGAAAATCGAATGTAAATATATTATTAATAAATGTTTTCAATCTTTGTCTCTCCAAAATATGTGTATTTTTCGTTTTCCACAATGTAGTGATAAAAAGGTTTCATTCAGAATATATATAACTATATAATATTTTTGCATACTTTTCCAACGCAAGTTGAATACCTGAAAAAATATGTTCAATTATTGATGAAGTAATAATAATTAGGATGTGTTGAAAACGTTAAATTAATTATATTTAATCCTCTGATGGAGGGGAAGGAAATCTCTATCCAGGTTTACTTGCGTATTCAAACAGCTGATTTTTGGTGAGTTCTTTGGAGATCTCCAGTTCCTTCGAGATCTCCAAAGCTCTGTTTGAATACGCACGTATACCTGGACAGAGATTTCCTTCCCCTCCATCATAGGATTGAATATAATTAATTTAACGTTGGTAGCACTTCCTAATTAATATTTACTTGACCACTCTTCAAGTTGGTACTGGTATTTTCACTTTGACATTTGACATTTGACTTGACACATTCTGTCTTGTCCTCACCGCTTTTACAAAAACCACATGGTCTGAGTGCTAACATGCTTTTCGTTAGTTCTTATGCAGAATAATATGATATTGTAATTTTAAACAATGTTTTTTACATATTTCGAAACTTCCTGTTGCCTGACATGTAAGTACTCACGTATTTTCGTAATTTTTCAAAATTCATAACCTCTTTTTTAAATTCAATTTTGGTACTCTCAACTGAGTATTTACTTTCAGGAAGCACTGAAGATGACGAAAGTCGAAAGCGCTTTGCAATAAAGAGAATTTATACAGTTCTATACAAAACTTCGCTTCATTTAGTTAAACAAGTGTATTCAGCTTCACGCATTTATTTATTATTATACTATAGTTTTGTCAATACGCACAAAACAAAATAAGAAAACCCTTCATTTTTCAAAAATGTGATGTGCTGAGTAAACATTCCACAGAAATGGTCTTTCTGGTCGTTATGATTTCCACTGAATTAGGTCACTGAACATCTTCATGCAGTTCTAGTTTCTAACTACCAACATAAGTGGTAGCTCAAATTCTGGGGAAGTGTATTCCATTTCAATGGCCACGGAGATCTCACGACTTGACCATTATGGACTTTTTCATGAGGTTATAGTTTATCGCATACCAACTACTACCATTAAAAACACGAGAGAAAGAATTCAGGATGCATTTCGAAGTATAACACCGATCATGTTGTTCAACGTGAGAGAGTGAGACAAAATCAACGACTTGAATATTTTGTATCAATCGGAATGGAAGACATTTCGAACAACATCTGCAATAGATATATTATTTAATTGGCTTTGATTCGTCCATTACTTTTTTCTTTTATGTCAACCAAAACATTATTATTTGGAATACTTCGAATGAAAACATCTCAACACAAAATATATATTATTTGACAACTTCTACGATACAAACAATATTCCATTAGTACACGAGTTTCTGGTAGGAATTTAGCAACATTTTGAATAAATTCAAGTAATATTTATCTAAGGCTTTGTTTGACAGGACAATACAAAAATAATTCATAGTCTGCAAATAATCGGTAAAAGCAGTATTTTGGATCAAGTTTCAAAAACCAATTCTATTTGTTTGTTTTAAATTCAAACTAGGAGAGCCTATGAAAATAAATGATTGGTCCATGTAGGAATTTGATTAAACGATTGGCATAATATTTCGAAAATAGAAATAAAATAAAGAACTATGACCTGAAAATTACTCTGAAATAGTGGTAAAAATAAGTAAAAAACTCTTTTATTTTCCTTGCTGCAATGGAATGACGACAAATTTCGAATAAAAAATACATCGTGTTCCATACGTGAGACCGTGCTACTACTGTGTGCCATAATTATTTTAAAAATTTAAATAAATGAATTTACCATGCCCAATTCAATATGACTCTTCAATATGTTGACTCAGCAAAAAACTTAGGTCTTATCACCGACTCTTCTCTCAGATTTTCAGAGCATATCTCCAACTGTATTAAGAGCCTACTGTAATCTGAAAAAACTGTATGGTTGTAATTATTGTCTGGATCGTAAATCGAAAATCATTCTTTGTGAAGCTTTAGTTTTATGCCACTTCAGCTACATGGATACTGTTTACCACGCTAGTATAACCAAATATGACCAGCTACGAATTCAGAAAGTCCAGAACGCATGCGTTAGATTCATATTCGGAATACGAAAATATAAATCAATTTCACGAAAGCGCGAAGAATTGGGTTGGCTAAACATGTCTCAGCGTCGTATTCTTCATAGTTGTGTTTTATATAATAAAATCATACAGAATAAAATCCCCACATACCTTTCTAAAAAAGTAACATTTGGGAATGACATTCATGGTTTAAATACTAGATTTAGGCGAAAAATTATTGCACCCAGACATTCTACTTCCATGTTTGAAAGATCTTTCTCTTACAACATTTTTAAATATTACAATAACCTTCCAGACTCCCTCAAAATGATTTCACCAATTTGCTTTAAATCAAAATTATGCAAACTCTTACTGGTAAAATATATTCATTTAGACTGACTTTACGCTCACCCAATAAAAATAAATTTAAAGAAATTATCCATCTGAATCGCGGTTTTTATTTGCTCTCATACTTTTTCACCCACACAAAATCTACGAACCTATACATATATTTTTTTTTCTTGTATCTATTTAGCCTTCATTTGTTTCATTGTTTGACCATCTGCGAATTATATGTTACATTATTAGTTTCACTTTCTAATTTTTTTTTTCAACTTTGTTTTGTTTATATTTCAACACATTATTAGTTGACTATTGAAAGGGTTGAGTGGAAGAGCGACGTGAAGCTTCTCTTAGGAGCTTCAACCGAACTTCGCCCTTTTACCACATCATTATGTATTTTATAATTTATTTAGCCGAATAATTGTTGTGGTGAATAAAGGCAGTTATTATTATTAATAGTGGTAAAAATATGGTTATTGATTATAACTTGGCATCGCTGTAACCGATTTTTTCACAGTGATGTTAAGGTAAAACTCAAATGAATCAATTTCGAATAAAAAATACAGGGTGTTTTGTTGAAAAAATCTCATCTCTGAGTCGTCCCGCTTTTCTAAAACACCTGGTGGTGATGGAAATATTAAAAGAATAAGCAACTTCAGTAACTGAAGAAGTTTTTTATTCAAAGCTTTTCTCTATAGGTTATGGCTTTTGAGATGTCGAAAAATTATGCAATGGACATATTGTAGAATTCACTTCTTTGATAATTTATTTTGTTCGATTCTGTATGGTAAATTCTGCCAAAGTCAGCAAACCTCATGTTAAATAAACAATTCTCACTTGTGAAAATCAGTGAATAAGTTATCCCAAGTTATCAAACTGCACCTAAATCACCGAAATTCTGAAATTACCAATCATGATGCACTGTGAATTGATATCAAAACTCATACCGTTTTCATAATAACTAGCTGACATGCACTTGTTTACACTATCTACAAATAGTCAATTATTGATACTTAGTTACTTTATATATCCCCCTTCACTTTCAATCAGTCATGCAAGTGCATGTACTCGGTACGCATCTGTGAAAATGCTTTCGGAACTATTTACTCCACATTTATGATCGAAAGTATATCTCAGTTTCGAAACTACAAATCATTCTCCGTCCATCATGTTACGCATTGGGGATAGATATTTTGTAAAATATTTGAGATAAATCACTATATTTTTGACCCTAATAGATTCTATACCTGTAGGGTCCATAGGGAATTATGTCACTCTAAGAAAAACCACTTTTAGTCTACTCTACAAGAACTATTTTAGTGAATTTCTCTTCAAGTGCACCGAAACTCATGACCCAAGGCTCATTCGATTCGGAAAGACCACAAGAAACTCTTTGAAAGATTTGAAGGTGCGTCGGCAAAAATTGAAAAAGTTATAAACAATTTAGTGGAAAAAAAGGGGGGGTGGTTTTTTACAAATATCTCGGAAACTATTGAAGATAATCAAAAGTTGAAAAAAGATCCTGAAATAGGAAATTTCCTCACCTCCAGGAACTCTACCACCAGTATTTAGAATTTTAATTTAGAGGCGAAAATAGCGCTAAAAGCGGGTACTGCGAGTCCCGCGTGCGCTGACCTTGAACAATAACAATAATTTTAACCCACTATATATCAATATTGAGAAATAAAAAAAAATTACTTACCTTTGAGACTCTTGAATTAACGAAAATCCATGGAAATTTTTTTTCCCGTAATTATTTTATTTCATATTATGCTTTACTTTGCCAGTTTTTCAAAGTTTCAAATTTACATACAAAACCTGATAATTGTTATACTAAACATCTCTAATTTATTTCACTCCTTGGAGCTATTCTTGAAAGGCTTTGAAAAAGATCCCTATTGAAAAAATTAAATAATGTTGATATTCCACTTTGTTATCAATAATCTAAGAGACTAAAAAATGCAATTAAATCTATGGAAAATTATTTAATTTTACAAAATTATTGGAGTCTCTGATTGTTTAAATAATTGTTTTAAACAAATGCATTTATTTTTTTATATGATATTTGAATTTTTGTTTTGTAATTTTAATCAGCAATAAATATTATGATCTTTGAGAACAAAATCATTTATTGAGAAAAAATGTATTGCTTAAAAATGCATCTGTTGATTTACTATTTTTTGCTACCGAATATTAATATTAAGGATCCATTTTTTAATCATAATTTTCATTGCTCTTTGATATTCTGAAAAAATATTTATTTATATTTTGTTTGTTTATTTAATGAACAAATTGTTATAAAAAATGAATTTTTGTTTAAATGCTGCAAAAAATATCAAAAACAACCATGTGTCATTTGTTGTGTAAAGAAATTTCAGGTCTTTTTAGGATAGGAGTACAGCTTTGGTAAAAAGACCAGAAGTGTCTCTGTCATTTGTTCATGAGATATTTTAATAACAATGACTGAGAGCTACGAGGATACGCCAAACGTAAAAATAGAAAAATATTTAAAATTATGTAAAAGATAAAACGATTTTTTTACACAACAAATGACACATGGTTTTTTTAGTATTTACAAAAAATTGTATCGTGAAAATTCATTTAATTGTAACAAATTGTTTATTAAATAAACACAGAAAATTTAAATGAATATTTTTTTAGAATATCGAAGAGCAATGGAAATTATGATTGAAAAAAAAAATGGTAACTTTATGTTAATATTAGGTAGCAAAAAAAATTGTTAATCAGCAAATGCTTTTTTAAGCAAAAATTATTTTTTGAGGAATGATTTTGTTCTGAAAGATCATAATATTTATTGCTGATTAAAATTCCAAAAATAAAAAATGTAAATCTCTTAACAACAATCCATTCGTTTATAACAATTATTCAAACAATCAGAGTAAGAAATTTAAAAAAATCATTTTTATGTAACTTTGAATAATTTAAATACGAGCAAATTGAAATATTTGAAAAAAAAATTTCATAGCTTTATTCGCATTTTTCATTTTTTAGTCTCTTAGATTGTTAATAACAAAGTGGAAAATCAACATTTTTTCATTTTTTCAACAGTAATCTCTTTTAAAGCCTTTCAAAACTAGCTCCAAGGAGTTAAACAAATTTGAGGTTTTTAGTTTAACAACTATCAGGGTTTTTATGTAAATTTGAAACTTGTAAAAAATAGTTAAATAACAAAAGCATATGTAATAAAATAATTCAACTGGCTGACTGACGGCTGGCCATTGATATTCAACCTTTTCATGACCCAATATTAAAATTTCTGCCTTTATAAAACTTTTGCATGTTTGGTCCGTCAGATCTTGGACTATAATGGAAATTTGCCATGAGTCAGTTGTTCAGTTCAGAGGTTTCATTCCAGGTTTCGCTAAATCATCAAAATCGATGGATTAAGCACTCAACAAAATTTTGACATAACTGACTGCCTGACTGACATAACAACTTCAGGACTGATAAATGGAATAATTTGAAAGAATAATCAGAAATCACTTCACAAAAATGCTCATGACGATGAAATAACTGATGATAAAGATATTAATGAATTGGTGAATGTCCTAGCTTCTGTTAGGGCACCTCATTACGTGAAAACCATTTCGTGAAATGGTCATGAAGAATTTGTATACAGGTTTAGATTACCAAAATATATTGTGAGGATTATTAATTGTGGAAATGGTTTCTCATGAAATCGCTAATAAAACTAATAGGTTAGAGCCTGTAATATTCATTACCCAACTAGTTGTGTAATGATAGAACAAGAAACTACTAATTTTATTCTTTGAAAATATTGAAAAACTTTTTTCGTTTGGCACCATTCTTCAAACTTTTAGTAAGCTGCGTCATATCTAGCTTTTGATTTTTGAGGTATCAATTCATTTAATGCCTTATTTGCTGATTCTTCTATATCAGACGCTATTTCGTCGGAGCAACTACTCATTTTTGAAATAAGTCTGGTACGTTTGACATAAGTCTGACACGTTTGACATTACTTATTAAATATTCATTCTGACAAGCGCCAACGCCAATGTCCCATATCACGAGAAAACCATTATATTATATTCATGAAATGATATCATTAGATAAAATTTTGCACGAAATACGTTATGAAAAGACTTATTTGTTCAACTCGCGTAATTTGCAAAACTCGCTTCGCTCGTTTTGGCAAATATTACACTCATCGAACAATAACTGATACGTAAATAACTATTACATATATATCTGTAACGAATCTATATATCTACATTAAAAGAACCTCAGATAGGATGGTTCTCTCATGAATTTCATTCTTTATTATTATTTGAGGCGCTTTCAATGATTCCATTTTCTACAAAGCTTTCCAAGAAATTACAGTGAAGTAGGAAATTAGAAACTACGAAAGGAAAAAGTTTGGTTATATTTGACATGAATTAGTAAAATCTTCTTCTTTTCCATGAAATAGTTCAGATGAACTACAGAATATTGGTTTTCATTATCTATGGTCGAATTACTACTGAACAACATATTTGACTGTAACCTAGGATTCGATTCCAACCCAAGTTTGATAAATCTTTTGATTTTACCATGGACTGAACAACGTCTGACCGCTAAACATAACGGAAGTGATACAACATAGGGCTAAATATTGTATCGTTTTGTAGTGTCAGAAGATAAAATTTCTTCAGATTTGTTCAGAAATAATTATATCAAAATGGCAATTCAATTTCTTGAGTTTTGACAGAGATATGATTCGCTTATAAGAAATGGAACATTTTCACTTTTCCACTTCTTATTATAATACCTCTGCAGTAAGTTCTTTAATTGAACCACATTGATAATAAGTTCCAGGATAGAAAGCCGATTGAATGAAATGCATGAGTAGAAATCAATAACAGAACTAGTCGTGAAACTGAGAATGATGGCGTGCCCCCGGCATTCAGATTTTGCATTCGTTTTTGTTTTCGACTGTGCTGGCGCTTGAAGTTCAATGACATCAATCAATTCACGCAATCCGAACGTTACTATAAGAAATGTAATGAGTGTTGTATCGATCGTGTTTGAACAGTTCGATTCATTGTCATCGACAGACATATATATTTCAGATTCTTTTCACTCTGCGTCATAGCATTCAATCTGACACTGTGTGGGTGGAAGTGCAAGGACTCGTGCAATCCGTCGATATCCATAGAGTGAGCATAGAAATATTCCAGGGATTGGATTATTTGAATGTTAATCAGGTGGAATGTGTAAGGGAAAAATAGTAATAAGTTTGAAATCACTTATCCCCAGGAACAGTGAGCTTAGCATGCTGCTTATTCAGGCCAAGCTGTAGATAAAAATATGAGGCTCTTTTCACACGAAATAAAAGACGCAAACGACCCATACTACTTTTTGCAAGATGGTTCGTAAATAAAAACCCTGGTTTTCGCCACAGCAGAATCAATTCGTGATTTTTTTTAAACAAGAAATAGCGAAAAAAATTACAATTTTTTTATATTTTTGCTAATATCACAAAAAGTATTGGAGGAATCGTTTCATGAACTTATGTAGAGAATTATAAAACCTACAATATGCTTTTTCACAAGACCAGATTGGTGCATTTTTCACTGTTAAATCCTGGAGAACCACGAAAAAGAGACCATTATTCAAAAATTCATAATTTTTATAAGTATGAAGCTGTACAAACAATATTGCGGAAACTGATAGATAATGATATGTGGTTCAACTGTGCGCAAGATAGTCTCTGTCCGATGTGTAGTTTTTGCACAATCGTGTTATAAACAATTTAAGGACAGAATTACTAAATGTGTTGATTTAAGTGAATTCATCTTATTCAAATTCTGTGAACGGCTTTTGGAAGTAGAGATCAATATCTACAATTTGTATATTTTGGATTTTCACCTGAGAGGTACAAAAAGGGTTGAAAATGTTACAGAAAGTTACTCTAAATGCTTCGAAGTGCACCCGAAGTCACCTGAACTCAACTCGAGTTAACTTCGGGTAGGTTAGGATAGGTTAGGTTAGGTCAGGTTTGAACGTGAGTGGGTCCGTATCAGGCCCTCCACTGCGGCCAATGGCCTATTGTGGCTCACCCTATGGTTATATTTCTCCCAGTATATCCAATCTCCTGACGAAATTGAAGAATGCATTGGGAGAACAATTTACCAGGTTTTCTGGCCTTATTGTCGTATCGCCAAATATTGAGAATCTGGTTCTGGCCGCTGCAGGGCATGTACGAAGAATGTGTTTAGCCATTTCATCATACTCCATGCATAGCCGGCACTCTGCATCTTGTGCAAGTCCGATTTTATGTGGTGTTTGAGTTTGCAGTGGCCAGTAAGCAAACCTGCTGTAACTCTGAGATGCGCTCTACTAAGTTCTAGCATTTTGTCAGAGTCCTGTTTTTTCTTTTGTTTTTTTCTTTGTACAAGCAAGAAATGATTTGGAATGGGCTAGGCCCGATAGACTACGCCAGTACTCGAGTCTTTCATTGTCTGCCCAAGCTCTTATGACATTCTTGGCGGTGCTATATGCTAAACCGATTACTGGTTCTGGTCCAGAAAACGTTGTTTCCTCCCCCCCTTTTGCTAGGGTGTCCGCTATTTCGTTTCCTTCTAGGCCTGTGTGACCTGGTATCCAGACTAGGGTAACGTTGTTGCGTTGCGCCAGTCGGTTTGAGGTGTCTCTGCAGTTCCATACTGCCCTAGATTTAAAGCAGTTGGATTCAAGCGCTCTAAGTGCTGTTTGACTATCTGAAAATATTTTTATTGTTTTTCGTGTGTGGTGTCAATTTTCAAGCTCCCTGGCACACATTTCAATGGCATATACCTCTGCCTGAAATATCGTAGCTAGTTTACTCATAATGAAAGAGTGTTTCACTACTGGGTTCATCGCATATATTCCGGCTCCGACGCCTTCCAGAGTTTTGGAACCATTGGTGAACCAACGTTCATTTGCCCTACATATGTTGGTTTCAGTCTGGACCCAGTCTTCTCTTCCGGGAGAGACCACAGTGAAGGACGTATGAAGGTTGATAGTTTTAGGCATGATGTCTGAGAGCAATCCTAGTCTGTATGTTGCCTATCTTGCCTCTCTCTCCAGAACTATGTGGAGAGGAAGTAATCCAAGGAGGGCTTCCATTGCTGCCGTTGGCGTGGAGCGAATGCTTGCAGTAATCGCCAGGCACGCTTGTCTCTGTAGTCCGTTAAGTATAGCAATAGCCAATTTTTTATGACATGTTATCATTGGACGTATGCCGGTCACGTACAACCAATATTTATACGTGTTTTGGTGACATGTCCCATGTTTTGCCACATATTCTGCTGCATGTCCATAATGATAGGCTAGCCATCCGGATAGTCTTTTCCAAGTGCGAGTTCCAATTAAGTTTATTACCCAGGGTTATTCCCAGATATTTTGCTTCACTCGCAAAAGGAATTGTTACACCATTGATGGAAGGAGGCATCAAATTTTCCAGCTTCCTTTTCCTGGTGAATGGTACCATGACCATTTTGTGGGGGTTAATAGACATTTCCTGCCTCCCACTTCATTTATCAATGGTAGAGTAACTTCGGATGCACTTTGAAGCATTTTGATCAACTTTCAGTGACATTTTTAACACACTTCTCACTTCTCGGGTGAAAATTCGAAATAAACAAATTGTAGATACTGATCTCTACTTCCAGAAGCCGTTAACAGTATTTGAATACGACGATTTCCCTTAAATCGGTGCATCTTGCGAAATTGTTCATAACGCAATTGTGCAAAAACTACTTACGCATCAGACAGAAAACATCTTGCGTACAGTTGATCCACATACTATTATACAGGGTGTCCGGTAAACCTTGTACAATATTGAAACTGGTGATAGACCAGGTCACAACTGTTCAGAATATCGGAATTTCACCTTTGTAAAAATCTCACCGTTTTCGAGATAATGAGCATTTTTTTAAATTTCTGGAAAAACACTACATCTCCTTGGATTTTTGAGTACCATGCCTACAAATTGAGACCAATTCAAATATCATTGCAGCAGAAGATTACTAATGAGTGATGCTTTCAGACGTACAAAACAGTTTTTCAGAAAACGATACAATTTTTCAAGAAATGAGGGTAAAGTGCCAGATTTGAGTTTCACCAATTTTTTTAACAACAGTTTGACATAATTGTTTGAAAAAAACAAAACCAAGTGGAAGTGGATATTCATTACAAAAGGATGCCCATTTAGTCCAGACTCTACCATGGTATAAAACATATGACAATTATTTTTGGAAGGAGTAGAATTTCGACTTTGTCAGTAATGTCTTTTATATTTATCCTATCAAGATGGAATGATTAAATGATTATGAGTAATAACGAATCAACTGCTTAGAAGTATTCAGTGAGATGTAAATGAGTTAATACTAATTCAAAGTTTGTTTGAATCAACATACACTATAAACTACAATAACGATTATTCCACATCGCAATGAATTATTACAAAAATGTTATTTTCCATCCACTCGTACTCAGAGACGACATCTTTTCAAGAAGAACCCTTTCAAATGCGTTATAGGTTATAGCCCCCAAATCAGCGATTCTCTGAGCGGCATTGTGCAATCGGATATAGTTCTTCATAAAGCGCTGCTGCAGCAGTAGCACTACCTCCAAATTCACCATAAATATAGTGCATATGCGCATATTTTCGGGGAGTATAACGTGTGTACGGCATGACAAAGAAATAAATACCAATGAATGAAACAAGCAGAATAATTTCAAAAAAGTACGACAGAGGTCACAAGTTGTTCAAACAAAATGTGACAGCCACCTACTTCAGGAAAATCTTTGATCAAAGATTTTCCTGAAGTTTCCTGTGAAAATCACACGTTCAAATTCCCCGATCTCTATGCTTCCATGAAGATGACGATTAAACAAGAAAATTTCAAGAATGCTTGGAGACGCGAAATATGGCCTAGCGGGGCACTAGTATCCCGTGTTTTAGCGAAAAAGAAGACGATGCCACACACACACACAAGAAGAGGCAGGTCCACAACCTATCCAGAACAACTATAAACGTCAGAAAACAATTTCAAAATATTTCATGTAAATATTCAGTGTCTTGCAAATAAGATAAACGAACTATGTACTTTCACTGACAATTCTGATTTTGATATTATTTGTCTGTCAGAGCACTGGCAAACAACTAATAATTTGTCCACTATAAATATAAGTAATTTTTATCTGGCCGCACAATTTTGTCGAAAACAGCGACAACATGGAGGTGTTGCGATCTACTGTAGGAACAATCTGAATTCGAGAAACTTGAATCAGAGCAAATTCAGTGAAGAAATACAATCTGAATTCTGTGGCATTCATCTGCAATCCTTAGATATTCTGGTAATAACAGTCTATAGGTCTTGTACAGGAAATATTAACCTATTCATTAATAATCTAGAAAATTGAATATCCACTTACCTCAAGCAGAATAAAAAAATGGTCTTAGTTGGGGATTTTAACATAAATTTCCTTTCAAACTCATTACCTCTCTTCAATCTAAAAAATATGCTACTATCTTTTGGATTTGAAATAATGATATCAGATTACACAAGAGTCTCTGCATTATCCGCAACATGTATTGACAATATAATTTCAAATCTGGATATATAAGGGACAATTTTTATCCATTTCTACCAATAAACCTGCAGATCAGGAAATTGATGATATGTCTAGAATTTGCTACACAAAAAAAAGGATTTGAGAAATTCAAAATATCTCTCTCTCATGTAGATTGGGGTATCCTTGATTCACCTGATCAGAATGTTAACAATACGTGTAATTATTTCATCAGTACTCTACAAGAGACCCTGAGTCAATCATTTCCTGTAAAGAAAAAAATGAGAAGCGACCATAAAACCAAAATAATCTGGTTCAATGATGAACTCAAAAAAAAATGAGAAATAACCTGGAAGCTGTCAAAATTATATCTGAGGTGTCTGGATGCAAAAAAGATATTGAAATTTATAAACATCTGAAGAAAACTTATCACTTTGAACTATTGAAACAATAAAAACGAGCTTATGACTAATACATAATAAACTCCGCCAATAAGTCGAAAGCTTGCTGGAATATAATCAACTCGGAGAGAAATTCAATAAATAAAAATAAAAGTATGTTTTTCCATGAATTCTTAGAAAATAAATTCAATGACTTTTTCTGTAACATAGCTGAAAAAACAATTAAATCTCTTCCACAACTGGATGCGGATGGAGAAAAAGTTTCAAAAAATTCCCTTCTTTTTAGAACCTGTCTGCCAATATGAAGTTCATAGTGCTATAAATAAATTGAAAAATTCTAGCTCTCGAGATATCCATGACATGAACAGCCACTTAATAAAAGAAATAGCCGATCAAATCGTCATGCCCTTAACCAACTTAATAAATCAGATTTTCAGCAAAGGAATCTTTCCAAATATTCTCAGGATTTCCAGAATTATACCCATCTTTAAAAAGGGTGATAAATCATCCTTAGACAATTATTGTCCGATCAGTATAATCTCTATAATTGGAAAAATTGTGGAAATGATTCTAAAGGATCGTCTTTATTCTTATTTTGAAAATAGGTTTTACTTCAGCGAATCACAATTCGGTTTTCGCAAGGAAAAATCTACCACTCAAGCAGTTTTCGATATAGTGACCAACATAGTCGAGGGCCTTGATCAGGGCAAACACACGTCATTAACACTATATGACCTGACCAAGGCTTTCTACTGTATACCACATGCATTACTTATAGACAAATTGAGTCATTACGGACTGAGAGGCACCATTTTGGGCCTAATTAGTTCTTACCTGAACGATAGATAACAGTGTGTCGATATGAATAACACGAAATCAGATCTCAAACAAATTGAACATGGTGTACCTCAAGGCTCCATACTTGGACCATTTCTGTTCCTAGTATACATAAACGACTTATGTCAGTCTATTGCACCGATAAAATGCGTCCTATTTGCTGATGACACCACCCTCATATACTCGGATAAGTCATATGATGCTTTACCCAAAGCTGCCGAACGCGACAAGAACATGACAAAAAGCTGGTTTACGAGAAACAAATCAAAATTAAATGAAAACAAAACTCAGAATTTGATCGTCTCCTCAAATCCTCTTTATCAAAAAGGACAAAATATTTCACTACTGGGTATTAAATTCGATGATCGATTAAATTGGTCCAGCCACGTAGATTATATGCTCAGCAAGTTATCAAGTGTCTTATTTATATTGAGGCAACTCAAACCTGTCACAAACATGAATGTACTCAAAATCACATACTTCTCTCTATTTCACTCTGTCATATCCTATGGCATTATTCTTTGGGGTAACTCTAATAATGCAATAAGGGTTTTCAGATCACAGAAAAGGGCAATAAGAATTTTGGCAAATCTTGGCTATAGAGATCATTGTCAACACTATTTCATCAAACTAAGCATAATGCCACTCCCTACCCTTTATATATTCACAGTTCTGCTGGAAATACATAAAAACAGGAGCAATTTTTCTAAGCACTCTGACATACACAATTATAATACCAGATCTGCTGACTTGTTGAACCCTCAAAGACACAGATTAGCTATAAGCTACCAAAACTCTTTAAATCTCACTTAATACAATACTCTCGATGGATCAGTAAAATTACTAGAATTCAAAAAATTTAAAAAAACAATCAAAAGATTTCTTCTTGAAAATTGTTTCTACAGTGTATCGGAATACCTCCAAAAAGCCAACTCACTTAGAGTCTAGAACTATAAATACTGCAAAGATCCTGCGTGTCCTGTTCTTTCTTTATTATAGATATGATTTTATATATCCTGTATTATTTTAATGAGTCTTAGTGAATCACCATCAATGTATTTCACGTTACAATTTTATTGCCAATTGATATTTGTTATATTTTTTAATCTTTTGACCATTACCATTGATATTGATATTTTAACATGTAATTGTTTTTGTACTAATTCTGACCTGCCGCAAACATACTGTATGTAACGTGGTTAAATAAACTGTACTATACTAGATTTTTTCAATTATATTTACAGAAGATCCGATTTTGCACTTATTTGGTTACACCCTGTATATCTGTCGGTCTCTGAAACTTCGTTGGAATCTGGATGTTGAACAATTGCGACATTCATCACAGGAATTCATATTAATCGTATTAATAATCATTTCCACATTTTATCTTGATGAAATCGATATCAAATTATTTTTGGGCGTAAGTAAAAAAGTTGATGGAAGTCTAGAATATAACCACGCCTACTTCAATGGAAATCATTTTCTCCAAAAATAATGTTACTGTTTTATACCATGGTAGAGTCTGGACAAAATAGGCATTCTTTTGAAATGAATGTCCACTTCCAATTGGTTATGTCTCTTTCAGACAAACTTTTTTTGAAAGAATTGATGAATCTCAAATCTGTCATTTTACCCTCATCTACTGAAATTTTTTTTTCACTTTCTGAAAAACTGTTTTGTACGTCTAGAAGCATCACTCATCAGTAATCTTCAGCAGCAAATATATTTGGATTCAAGCCAATTTGTATCCACAGCGGCTTTCTGGGCATGTAGAAGGGCATTTGGCAGTACGTGGGGGCTTGGCCCCAAGATTCTATATTGGATCTACACAACTCTCATTCGCCCAATGATTACGTACGGAGCCATCGTGTTGTGGCAAGGTGCAACATCCGGCAAGTCGAGAACCCAATTAGATAGGGTACAAAGGCTTGCTTGCCTTGCGATAACAAGTGCAATGAGGACGGCACCTACCAGGGCACTGGAGACGCTTGTAGACTGCCCCCCTTATACCTCCTCATCGAACATGAGGCACGCAAAGCCGCAGCTCGCCTAAGAAGTTCTAACCAATAGCGGAGCGAGGGAATGTATGGACATTCTCGATTATGGAATCAGACGGTAAGGGATTGTCCCCTTCTTGAAATGCCGGGTGACAGTTCGTTACCTGCCATACGATTCAGTAAAAGGCCGCTGACAGTAATTCCCAAAAGGGAAGACTGGGAGCGGATCGGGCACCGCCTGCTTCCAGAATGGGTAAGTCAGCCAGCGCCGGGGTATACGGGCAGTCTCCGAAAGCGGAACTTTGTTACGCTCTAGGAACTTTTGCTACTGTATTTTGGCAGAAATATTTGCCATACTCGCCTGTGTAAGAGAAAATCTCAACAGAGGCTACCGCGGCCAGCAAATCACGATATGCACCGACAGCCAAGCGGCGATCAAGGCTGTCACATCATATAGAGTCACTTCGTTGCTGGTGTCTGAATGCATCGATGATATGCAGAGGCTATGTTCCGCCAATAAAGTAAATCTACTTTGGGTCCCTGGTCATACCGGAGTACTTGGAAACGAAAGGGCTGATTATTCGGCCAGGCAATGTGCGAAAAGCCCAGCGATGGGACCAGAACCTATCATAGAAGTTTCAAGATCATGGTGCGTCTCAACCATGAGGGAAATTCTGGAAGTAAAATTCAGAGATACATGAAAAGATACACCAGGCATGAGGCAATCGAAACTCCACATCGGAGGCACTGCTACCAGGAGGACCAAGACTCTGGTCATACTGAGCAGAAAGGAAATCAGATTAGTGGCAGGGCTCCTGACGGGAAACTGCCACCTCAACATTTTAGGTTTCACTGATGATACCGAATGCAGGTGGTGCTTAGAGGATGAGGAGTCAGCCACTCACATCCTCACGGAATGCCCAGCAGTGGCAGCAATACGAGAAGCACACCTCGGGAGCATCGTACTGAACCCGGAGAGTGTGAGGGTGGTATCGGTCAGAAGGCTGGCCTCTTTCGCTCGCGAGATAGGCTACTTTCAAAACTGAACCATCTCCCAGCAGTAGTTGAGAGGCCTACATGCTTATGGCTTCGTCCGCCACATACCTTGTTGTTCTTTGTTCTAACTGTTCTGTACGTCTAAAAGCATCAATCATAAGTAATCTTCAACTCAAAAATCCAAGGTTAGGTAGCGATTTTTCAGAAATTCTTAAAATGCCTATTATTTAAAAAATGGTGATATTTTTAATGAGGTGAAATTCCGATATTCTGAACAGTCATGACCTGGTCTATCACCGGTTTCAATATTGAACAAGGTTTACCGGACACCCTGTATATAATATTGTTTGTCCAGCTTCAGATTTATAAAAATTGTAAATCTTTGAAAAATGGTCTTCTTCAAGGTTTCTCCGGATTTTCTCAGTGGAAAGTGCACCGATCCAGTCTTATCGAAATCCATTTTGTAGGTTTTATAAATCTTTCCAAAAGTTCCATTGACTGTTAAACGATTCCTTGAATAATCTTTGAGATATTTCCAAAAAAAACTGCGGAGAAAACTGGGGTTTTAATTATAAGAATCAGAATAGGCCATTTGCGTCTTTTATTTTATGGGGAAAAAACCTCTATAGCTTGGTCTAATTCTGCAGCATTCTGTGCTGATCTTTGATCAATGAGACTGACTGTTTCAGAAGCTATCTGTCTTCAGGATTTCTTTATAATATTTTATATCGTTGGTCGAACGAAAAAGAATACCTTTGGTTTCCATTATCAAGTTGACAGATAATTTCAACACTACGATTGACTTAGATTGAACCTCACCCCCAGCGCTCCATCGTAAGGATATTTTTCACTGCATATTGAATATAACAATTTGAAACTGATTTTTCCACATTTTCACATTTTTTTAACTCAGTTCATCTTCTACAATTCTGAGCATTAATAATAGGTAGTAGATTAAATGTGGACAATATTACCATGTACATAATTGTACAAGTAATTTGGCTAAAATAGCCTGTTTGGATAATGAACAATTAAAAAATAAATATTGACTTCATCTTGTTAGATGATGTACGAAGAATTTTTAGGGGTGAAAATTCAATTGAAATTAATTTTTTGATTAGCAAAAAAGTTGTAAGAAGATGGTACGCAAAATTTTTAGTATTAAAAATTTAGTTTAGATTAATTTTTTAAGTTAAATGGAAAAAGTGTAAAATTTAGGGATGAAAATTTAGTTGAGATTAATTTTTTGATTGAAACAGAAGATTGTGAGATGATAGTACGCAGTATTTTAAGGGGTAGAAATTAATTTCTGATTATTTTTTCGTTGACAAAAAAATTTAAGATGATAGTACCCAAAATTTTTAGGACTGAAAACTCAGATTAGATTAATTTTCTTTTATTTGATAAAAAAAATTAAGATTTAGAGGAAAAAATTTAGTTTAGATTAATTTTTTGATATAATATAAAATATTGTAAGGCGATGGTACGCAGTTTTTTTAGAGGTGAAAATTTATTTTAGATACATTCTTTTATTACCAAAAAAAATTGTACGCAAAACTTTTAGTCTTGAAAATTTAGTTAAGATAAATTTTTTGAAAAAACAAACAAATTTTAAGATAATGGTAGGTACTCAACATTTTTGGGATTAAAAATATTTAAAAATTAATTTAGATTAAAGTTTTGATTAAAAAAAGAAATTGTTGGAAGATGGTACAAATAATTTTTAGGAGTAAAAATTAAGTTCAGATAATTTTTTTGATTAGCAAGAAAATTTTAAATCTTTGAGGACAGAAATCTAGTTTTTATCAATTCTTTTATTAACTATGAAATTGTAAGATGATGGTAAGCAGAATTTTCAGTAGTAATTATTAAGTTTGGATTAATTTCATGTCTAATAACAAAAATGCAGGATGATGGTACGCAAAATTATTAATGTTAAAAGTTTAGTTTGCATTCACTTTTTCAACAAACGAAAACATTGTAAGTTGATGGTACTCAGAATTTTTTTGGGTAAAAATTTAGTTAAGATCAATTATTCCGAATGAATAAAAGAATTGTAAGATTTAGGGCTGAAAATCTAGTTTGGATTGATGTTTTGATTGTACCAAAAAATTGTAAGATGTTGGTACGCAGAATATTTAGCGGTAAAAATTCATTTTATATCAACTTTTTTATCTACAAAAAAATTCCAAGATGATAGTACCCAAAATTTCTAGGATTAAAACTTTATTTCACATTAATTTTTTTCATCAAATAAAAAAAAATAGAGGGTAGAAATTTAGACTAGATTAATATTTTGATTAAACAAAAAATATTGTAAGATGATGGTACGCAGTATTTTCAGTGGTAAACATTTATTTCAGATCAGTTTCTTGATTACCAGAAAATTCTTAAAATGATGGGTACTTGAAATTTTCAGTGTTAGGATTATTTTAGAATAATTTTCTGATTAACAAAAAAATTGTAAGGTACGCAAAATTTCCAGGGTTAATATTTTGTTTAGATTAATATTTTTGAATGAATAAAAAAATGTAAGATAACAGCCAGATGACAGTACTTTTCGAAAATTGTGCATTTTGTCGGGATATTATCACTGATAATTCATCTTGAGAACACTAGAGCAAACAATCGATATTTCACAATAATTACCCATTCGATTCGTAGAGGAAGGCCATACGTGAATGCTGTTGCTGTCGAATGAAGAAGAGAACGTAAATCGAATAGAATAATGGGCAGTTAACACAAAACGAAGTACCTAACTGAGAACGATTATAAAATATGATTAGCAATTATTCTCCTGTGACTTACTGAAAAGTAAAGTAATGGATAAGACTAACTTAGTCCCACACTACCTTTTGTACGTTTTCGACGATTTGTGTTTCGTGTGGATAGGCTATTTGATATAATGATGTTGATTTTATTGAATAAATGACTGAAAGTAGGTCATTCATTTTTTTATGGTGAGGTTGAAATAATCAAGTTATTATTAGACAGGTATCTAATTTCAGTAAAACATCTATCAGTTGAATCGACACTGTACGAAGACATTTTCTTTCAGAAAAGTTGTTGAATCGAGGTATTGAATGAGAAATACGACTTTGAGGCTTATGACTTCACAGTGGGCTGTGGTGGTGGGCTGGTAGAGCGTTCGCCTCGAACCATACCTATAGTTAGAGAGCTGCCTGTATGAAATACTGACAGGTGAAGAAATCGTCTGCTGGGCACGAAATATTATTCTAGGTGTTGCCCCAAGTCGCCTGGATGTAGTTTTCGAATTTCTCTAGGTCAAGGTCAAGGAGGGAGGGGGGGTTGGAAACAAGTCAGTTTGTGACAGTTTGCTGGTCTCACATTTTGGTAGATATGGTGCTGTACATACCTTCTACCAAGTTTTACCCGCGAACGAGGTCAAGATCCAGAGTTATGCCAAGAATACTGCGATTTCCGTATTTTTGGTAGGTAGGTGTAGGTGTAGATCATCGATAAACGTTTTTTTTTTGTGTTTGGAGATCTATATAAACAAGTTATAGTGAATATATCTTTGTATATTTTAATTTTAATCTCAATAATTTTTGAGAACCCTACATAATAATATATAGTTTATTGAGTAATAATCATATACATAATCATATATCCGAATTTTGAAACTTCAATAAACCGAGGTTCTCACTAAGGCAAGTAGCCTGTGCGTGAGATTTTTGATTTATTCAATTAAATTTTTTTTTTGTATATTATTAGTTAAAACTATCTTATAGATAAAATTATGAAAATGTGAAAAAAATATGTATCAAATAAAGATAAAATTATGTGTGAAAAATAGAATTTTACAGTTGATATGGTGTAAAAACAATATCAAAGATGTCCGCAGAAAATTCTAAACATAAAGTACATAGTAGAATAAAAAGTATAAAGCGAATTGTGGATAAAATGTGGTCAAATCAAGACTATAGATAAAAATTTTGGTAAAATTCAGACAGATTTATACATAGAACATAGAGTCACCTTAATAGTATAAATAAAATCATAGATAAAATGTAGAAGGAGATATTTGTAAAGTAAAGTTATAAATTATAAAATTGTGAATAATTTGTTGAATAAAACATTTCATTTGAACATAGGTTAAAATAAAAAGTATGGATAAAATTTTAGATAAAATGTAGAAAATATAAACTTTGTTAACATTTAAGACTGCATATCTGTCATTTTGATGAGTTCATCTCTTGGATATTCGGCAATAAATTTGTTATTTTTTTTCAAATTGATGAAGATTATCTGTTTCTCTCATACATTCTGGTAGTATCTGAAACATTCTTGGTGCAAGATATGTAAAACTGCGTTGACCAATTCTTTTCGAAGAAAATGGAGTTTAGTAACGTGTATTTTGTTTCCTTGTGTTATATGTATGTGTGAATGTCTGTAGCTCCGATTTATTCTTGAATTGATTTATCACGATGGAGCGGTAAAATTATTGTTTTATATCGAAAACCTGTACTTCCATGTATATATCATTAGATGGATATGTATATGGTTTCCACATTATCGTTTTTAGAAATTGTTTTTTAGATTATATTAATTTTTTTCAAATGTATATTCATTGCTCCACCCCACCCTAAGATTTCATAATTCAGTCGAGAACCAACTAGTGCATGATAGACCATTCTGATTCTATCTAAAATGTCTCTCAAAAGTTTGAATTTATAAATTAAATATCTGAGATTTCTGGTAATATTTTCTATATGTTTTTCCCATCTCAAGTGTTTGTCTATGGTTATGCCCAAATATTTATTATTGTCTGTTCCTTTAATTTTGTGATGTTCATTTGTTTTCAGAGTGTCGTAGTCTGGCAAGTTTCTATTAATGCAAGTAAATGTAATGAATTTAGTTTTTTCGAAGTTTATTGTTAGTAAGTTATAGTCCATCCAATTCTTTATGATTTTCAGGTCAGTTTCTGCTAAATGTTTGAGTTCCCTACAACTATTAACTTGATATGGAATGGCTGTATCGTCAGCAAAACTTATTATCTGTCCACAGCTATTTATTTTGAATAAGCTGTTCATATAAATGGTAAATAACATAGGTCCCAGTACGGTCCCTTGAGGTACTCCAAACTTTACTTCAACTGCATCACTGAGACAATTTTTTATTTTGACAGATTGTTGTCTATTAGATGAGTAGCTTCTCATTAGATCAAGCACATTTCCTCTCAGACCGATATCCTCTAAAGTTTCCAATAATTGCGGATGGCTTACCGTATCGAAGGCTTTTGCTAAATCTAAGAAAACGCACATTGTTGGTTTATTCTCATCTAAAGCTTTATGTATATTAGATACAAGAAACGAAATTGCGTCCTCAGCACATTTATTCGGTTGAAATCCATAATGCCTGCACGAAATAATTTTTTTTTCCCTAAGATATTTATCAAGTTTCAGTTTGATTATTTTTTCGAATATCTTTGCAACATTCTTAATAACTGATACCGGCCTGTAATTCACCATTTGAGTTTTGTCTCCTTGTTTGAAAAGTGGTTTTATAATGATAATGATGTTAATTTCATATTCCACTGAATCAAGGACATATTATACAAACACTCAGTCTAGTTGAGATATCCTTCAGAATATATATTTTGTAGGGCTCCTGAGCTCCAAAAATAGGTTTATTTGTGAAAATAAATAATAACAATAATAACATTTTTAAAATAAAACTTAATGCAATATCAAAGATTCGATTGAGTGCTCATAGAAGATATGCTCTTCCGCTCACCATAGATTCTGATGGAATCGGGGAAACATGAGAATCGTTGTACTCGTACCACGTGCCTGTATACGGATGCTAACAGTAAGCAAGCGAAAGCAGAGCAAAGCAAAAAGCAAAAAATATTTATTGGATTAAATAGTATAAAAATGTATAAACGACTTACAACAAATAACGGATATATGAATAAATGAGTATGTAAATATAGTGTACAGTTCTTAAAATTATCGCTAATAAGCTATAGGAAGTCCCGCTGTGATTCAACAAAATATATAAGTTTTATCGACAAGGGGCTTCATTTTCTGCTATGTAGTTACTCATATCTAATCCTTCTAGGGGAAAAATCAATAGTGACATTTAATTTTCCTTGAAATCTATCTGTTTGATGAAAGTTGATAACCAAAATTTTCGGGAAATTATGAATCAATATTGATTTTGTGCAATTCGTTCTTACTTTGCAAATTGAAAATCGGTTTCTCATCTCCATCTATAGTTTCTTCCTCAGTGAATGAATCTAAACATTGCAAGAGACTAAGTTGCCCTGTTCTCTGTAATATTGGAAGAGAAATGTCCCAGAAAGTATCAAATGTGACTGACTGGTGACCACAAAATGTGCATTTCAATGTAGATTTCAGCTGTCCAACAAAGATATCATCTATCTTGGAGTTGTCCATTTTCAAGTATGTCGACAATGACTCACTTGCCGTTTCACTGTTTCACCTTAATCTCTCGATAATCTCGGTCAAAGTGAGTTTGGGCTTATCCGTTACTCTATTCGCGTTTTCATTAAGTCCTTCTAGCAGGTAACGTAAAAACTCCTGAGCATCTTGCTGGGCATAATTAATGAAACGTGGTGCGAAGCTTTGGAATTGACTTTTTGAAGGAACTGTATCAACCACTTGATCCAACGAATCTTCTGATCACAGTTTCTTGATCACTTCCGCAGAAGTTTTGATTAAATCGTTAAAGAAACTGGTGTTCATATTCCTAGTGTAGGCGTCCTTCTTTGAATGCTCCAGCAACCATTCAGTATTCGACAAACACAATTCAGAATATATTGTGCTGTAGCCATCAATAGTGTAACCGATATTATTTAACTGCCAGCTTTCTGTGAAAATGATGCAATCGAATTTTGAATAGGCGAGAAAACGAAAATTTAAAAATATTTCCAATACTTTCTGCAGCTCGTAAAAATTCTGTTGGCAATTTTCCTTTTGTCAATTTTTCTAATCTAAAAAAAATTAAAGTCGATAAGATTTAAATATCTCCTTTCTCGCGCCATTGCAATTTGTTGTCCCGAGAATTCCAAGAAACCAATAGCATCACCGTTTCACGTCTCAATCAACCCAATTAGAATACGCCCTCTGGCTGATTGGGCTCGGGAGTGTACGTCACAAAGAGCGCCAATATCAGTAGCTTTGAAATTTGCTGATTTGCAGAACGGATGGGAACAGCTGTAATTGGAATTTGATTCTAAAAATATTTTCTGGGTTCATTTATATATGCGTTATGTATTTTGAAGCATATTTGGAGCGATAATATTTCTTCGTTCCTCGCCTCTTGTAGCAGAATACAGAACTGAAGTGAAATAACCTGAGTTATTGGAGTTGAATATTGTATGAAAATGATTTTACAAATTCGTCAGTACTTTCAGTTGTGAAAATTTCGATCGAATGAATTTCAAAATGAATGATATAATCATCCATTTTCCTTGAAATTAACAAAACAAAACAAAAAAAACACAATTTTGGAGAAAATATCACATTCATCTTCAGAGAGAGAGAGTTACTTATCAAATCTATTTCCTTTTTTGTCCTACAACCAATTATAATGTATTTATTTAGGTGAACGGGTTTATCATTAGTGGTGTAAGGGTGAACGAATGATGACTAACAATTATTCTTAAAAATTATTCAGAATACAAATATGACAATCGAAAACTACAAAATACGATATACTCCTTTTGAGTTATTTTCCACCTGTTAACTTAACTGCAACCCAGTCTTGTCATTTAGTTACAATTATAGCATGCAGTTTGAACTCGAAAGGAATAAGACTGTGAATCAATTCCGACATTACGAAATCGAGTAACAACATGAAAGCAGACATCCAGTTACATTGATCTCGTAAAAACTAAGCGAGGAGGACAACGTCGTGAACCATGACCTATTACAATAACAAAATGTAATCGAAGGGGTATCATCTGGCCGTCACAACTTATGAGTGGGTTGAACGTTGAGTGAGACTAAGAGAAGACTAGAACAAGTATATCGACGATAGCCGAACATACAGGGTGTTCCAAACTCGATGGCCTGTTAGGAAAAAGGGATGTAAAATTATTTTGAAAATTTGGTTTCTTGGATAATCAGTTCTGCTCTATCGATCTAAAATATTTTCAGCGCTGCGGCGTTGCCGCTTCTATCAAAGAGTAGCAGCAACTTTGATATTTTGAATGGAATACCCTCTATATTATTGAATTTTTCGCTTTGCTATTGCTTTTTGATTGTTTTTAAATGGAACTTCTCTATACCTATCTCCAGTGGTTTTTGAGAAAATCAATAAATTCCTTATTTTTTGTGCGAAAAAAAGCTTCAATTAAACGTTTATTACTGCAGTATTTGAATACGTAGGAAGCTGAAATTTTGGATAAAGTTTGACAATGTCCTGTGTGTTAGTTATTACTAGGGGAATTCGTTCTCCATCATACAGGGTCGTTGAAAATTTGTGATTTTACCGATAAATGCAAAGTTGGTGAAAGGTGCATTTTTTCAAATAGAACACCTTCTATATTATCAAATATCCTGAAAAATAATTTAATTTCCTTCCAAACGATCCTAAGGAGTTATGTTTCCGAAATAAAAGCAAGTTTTCTATAGAAATTGGATTATTTTGCCATAATTTATATTGGGTAGATATGAATTGTCAAGAACATGTTATTATCAAAACTCGAAAATTAGTACATCAATAATATATCATTTGCTCGTACATATTAACGTAAATTTGATTAGAGAATATTCAAAACGGAAGAAAATAATTATTCAAATGAAAATCTGATTGATTTTTGTCGAATTTGTCTCATACTTCTAACTGTTCATTAGATATTTATATTTTGTATTTTTTTCAAAACAGTCTTTTCCAAAACTAATATTGCATGAATTGAGAAATGCGGTGATTTGAAATTTTAAATCAGATTTGAACAAAGTATGCTTGGTTCGGTTTTTCATCTCTATGATAATTTTACCTCTCATTCAGAGTATCTGGAAAACATGTGTCTGTTGAGAAATCAATGAACAAATAAAGGTCCTAACAATCGCTAATTCATGTTCTCGAAGTGATGTTTAATTTGAAAAAATGTGAAAATATAGAAGAGTTAGATCTGGGGGTCGCGGTTGCCAAGGCTGTGGACCCACTGATCTTCAAAGGTTGTAGTCAGTTCTCTGCTCACTTTTTGTCTACAGTGAGGGGGCACCGTTCAACTGTAACCCCATCTTCGATAGACATGAAGCGGCAAATTACCAAAAAGTTCCTAACTGTTGTTCCCGTATTTTTCAAATATTTTCCATATAATTTTCTGAAGGGAATTTGGATTTTCATAAGTCAATATTTGAATCCATTCACAGAAATCAACACGTTTTAGAAGGATCACCTCTTGACGACTCAACATTTCCAAACAAGCATAATTCCGTTCGATTCTTCTGATTTTTTTTTATTCATTTGTGATGAGTTCATTGAATATCCTGCATGATCTTGAAATAATATTTCATCATCATGAAAATTACGGCTTGTTGAAATAAAAGTTTGCTCTGCTCTTTTCTGGTCACGGCACACTACTATCATCTTCAATTACTAGATTCGAAATGGGTAATATTGCCCGATTGAAATAATCTGTAGTATGCCGTGACCAAAAGAGAACAAAACAACCTGAAGGTTTGACAAACAGTGGATTTAATTGTGTTTCTGTCAGAGAGAAGTAAAAAAAATGGATTAAAATGCATATTCAAATGCAGATATTTCTAATTTATTCTATATTCATAGTGTGTGCCAAAGAAATGTTTCCAGAACGTGTCTGAAATTCAATGACGTTCATCCAAATTTAGCTTGAATTAATAGAAAAAAATGTATCGATTGAAATAGAATTGAGTTCTACTTATAAGAACACTTGTTTTTCAAATACCCTGAATAAGAAATAAAATTATCATGGAGTTGAAAAACCGAACCAAGCATACCTTGTTCAAATCTGAATTAAAATTTCAAGTCACTGTATTTCTCGGTTAATGTAATATTGGTTTTGGAGAAGACAATTTATATTTATCCAATGAAAAGTCAGAAAGATGGGACAAATTCGACAAAAATTAATCATTTGAATAATTATTGTTTTCCACTTTGATACTTTTCTAATCTAATTCACGATTTTGATGTACTTATTTTCGAATTTTTCATTCCATGAAATTTCATATCTACGCAATATAAATTATGGCAAAATAATCCAATTTTTATAGAAAACTTGCTTTCATTTCGGAAACCTGAATCTTTAGGTATAGGAACAAGTGTATCATTTGAAAAAAAAATCAATTTTCTTTCAAGATATTTGATGATATACAGGGTGTTCCACTTGAAAAAATGCACCTTCCACCAATTTTGCATCTATCGGTAAAATCACATATTTTCAACGGCCCTGTGTAATGAAGAATGAATTCCCTTAATCAAAACTAATACACAGGACATTGTCAAAATACATCCAAAATTTCTGCTCTCTACGTATTCAAACACTGCAGTAATAAAAGTTTAATTGAAGCTATGTTTCGCACAAAATATATAAGGAAATTATTTATTTTCTCAAAAACCACTGGATATAGGTATAGGGAAGGAAGTCTTATATGAAAATAATCAAAAAATAATAGCAAAGCGAAAAATGCAATAATATACAGGGTATTCAATTTAAAATATCGAAGTTGTTGCTACTTTTCGATAGAAGTGGCAACGCCGAAGCGCTAAAAATAACAGATTATCCAAGCAACCAAATTTTCAAAATAATCCTACTTCTCGTTTTCGAGGAATGTCTAGTAGGCAATCTAGTTTGGAAAACCCTGTATATACTGTGTCCTGCGAAATGATAGCATCATATGGGAAAAGCCTCAAATAATAATTAATTTATACAAGGATGTATTGATATCTAGTTAGCCTATACCAGTTCCCTGCATAAACAAAATATTGCGTTACCATAGCAACGAACAATAACTTATTAGAAGTGTCAGTGTGAAGTTTGATGTCGAAAAAGTAAACCAGAGTTACGCAATAAATTAAAAGAAAAAATGTGTCCACTGAAATTGTGAAAATTGTGTAGTTAAAAGGGTTAAGAGGTAAGTAGATTTACGAAGATATGCCTAATACCCTTGGAGATCAATGTCCTTCGTATGCGACCGTGAAAAATTGGACTGCAAGCTTCAAAAGAGGTAAATTTTTCATTGAAAATGACCGATCGAAAAGGCCAGTTTCTGTGTCAGTCCCCGAAAATATCGATGCAGTTCATGACATTATTTTAACAGACCGTCGAATTGGGCTAAAACGGATATCTGAAGCACTGAATATTTCATACGAACGCGTTCGTCATATAGTTCACGTCAATTTGGACATGAGAAAAATTGCTGCAAAATGGATCCCCAAATGTTTGAATGTTGACCAAAAGCGTGCAAGGGTAGTAGCATCGCATTCGATCTGTGCTCGATTTGAAAACGATGTAGACTTCTTAAACCGAATTGTTACTATGGATGAGACTTGGGAACATTTCTACGATTTAGAAACAAATCAACAATCGATGGAATGGCGACACTCTGGTTCTCCAAGAATATACTGGAATCGTACTATGATGTTTTTGTATGAAATTCAGAAATGCTGAGTTAGTGACTGGTTTTAATCGAAACGATGGTATTACTGATATGTTGAAGTAATTTAGAATTTGCTTGGTTTTTCTGCTGTTTTTGATGGATCTTGAACTTTTTTGACTATTCTATTTTTATACACTACATTTCATAACAATATATAGTCTCTGAAACATCAACGATTTTTGAATAATGAAAGTATTTTTCAGTTAATTTCAACTTGATATTTATATAAACAAATTTCAGAATACAATACGTTACTGGCAAAATGAAATAATTTCCTTCAAGACCGCATGTAGTATTCTAAGGTAGTATGTAGAGATAATCGCCATATTGTATTGAAGACGATCGAAAATATCGGTTTCTCGGAACACCAGGTGAATCGGTTTGGATGTTTGCTTACTCTTGTTATGCAACATTTACGTGAATGATATCAGGAAATATTTGATAACTGTGAATTTCTGATGACCTGAAGCTGTTTAGACCGATAAAGTCGCCCAATTGCCATGTTCTTTCTCAGGATGATCTGGATACATTTTATGAATGGTGTGTTAGGAAAAACTTGTTTCTTGTTGTGCATAAATGCCAATTTATTAGTTTCTCAAAAGTTGGTAGGATATTTGAAACATCATGCACCATAAATAATCAGCAGTTCGAATATACATCAACAATAAAAGATTTGGGGGTTAGTTTTGATGAACAGCACAGATTTGTTAACCACATAAACAAAATCAGTGTGAAATCATACAAAACATTAGGACTTCTTCTACGCAATTGTTTAGTGCTTTCAATGGATGCTTTAAAAAAGGTTCACTTGGCACTAGTGGTATCCCAGTTAGAATACGCGTGTGTAATTTGGTATCGTTTCATCGTATTCACAGTTGAATTCTTGAAATAGTGCAAAACAAATTTCTACGATTTTTTTAATTGAAAATGGGTCTCCAAGAACTGAAACTTGACTATCAAGAAAAATTCAAACATACATGGTGTTAATTAAGTACGTTGACAAACTTCGGGAGGTGATTCTTTGAATGTTTTCAGAAATCATATGTTCCAAACGACTTGGTTTTCGAGATACAGGGTGATAAAAATACATTTCTTTCAAGACTTTTTAGAGTTAACTTCGACAATAATCAGTTATCAGTTATCATCGTAGATTTTTCTAATTCTGAAAAAATATTTTCATCAATTTACAATAATTGAGAATGTTTAATTTTCAAATTTTCTAATGTTATGCGACACAGAAAAAAGTTTAAATTAATATTTTCATTATAGCTCCTGAAGCGTACAAGTAAATAAAAAAATTCAAGAAAACAAAAAGATGTTAAATGAAACAATATCGATTATTCCTTTCTCATAATATTTCAGTGGCGGCAGGAAAAAACATTCTGAAGGGTTGAACAAAGCTTGACTCTGAAAAAAGGACCCTGTGAATTATTTGAGAAATGCATTATTTTGTATCGTGAATACTATTGAATGGATTGTTCTTGCCTAATTTGAACTGATTATTGTTGACAATGTCGAAGTTAACTATAAAAAATATTGAAAAAAATTTATTTTTATCACCCTGTATCTGGAAAACCAAGCCGTTTGGGACATATGTTTATATGAACTTTTCGTCCTGAAAACTGTCAAAGAATCACCTTCCGAAGTTTGTCAACGTACTTAATTAACACCCTGTATGTATTCAAGCAGCTGATGAGCTGTCTGAAATTACTTGAATCTGTCAACACTCATGTTCCAAGCAGAAATCTCAGACACAGCTATTTATATTTCATATACCCTCCATCATACAAATTATTATTTATTTACTATAAAAAATATTAACATCCTACCAACATATGTGGTCTGTATAAATAACAAGGAATACTATAAAAACGTATAAGAATACAATAAATAATAAATTCAAAATATCTTAAGACTATTTGAAGAGATGTTTTCTGTCATTGACTATAAATATGTGCTCTCATTATTCTTATGGAAAATTTCAGAACTTCAAGTGCTATAAATTTAACAATTTTCATAGGTAAATTGAATTTTTTAGAAAGAATCCTGAAGTTATTGAATGACAAAGACATAAGTATATTTTGAGCTTCCTATGATAGTTTTACAAAATCATTGAATAATATAAGTTGGTGATTGTTTATGTAATGTCGTATTGTAACATTGTGTAATGTTATATTTTAATTTATTTTCATGTTATACTCAGTTTTCTCCAAAAACATTGTCTCTTTACTACTTATATTGCTATCTGGCCGTTTTTGTGATATTTCACATTGTAATAGGGATTATCTCGTATAAATGAATACAATTTAAAAAAACTAAAAAAATAACTTATTTAGACAAAATTCATTGTCATTCTATACTTGCATACATTTCCTTGAATTGGAAATGGTTTTTATTTTGAGACTGTCGAAGGTTAAAATTCCCATAACGCTATGTCCAGAAACGAATGTATCCCACAAAAACAAACTTTCGGGCAGTACATACGACCGTGCCCAGGTAGCACATCATATCGGCTGAATCTTGGTTCCATATTGGGCCAATATAGATATATTGTAAATGAAAAATCAATATTGGTCCAATATGGGTGAATATTCAAAAAACAATATTATATTAATAATATTGGTGGAATATTGGTTGAACTAGTATTGAATGTAGATTATCGCATAAAATATTGGGACAATATTGGTAGAATAATTGGTTATATATTGTTTTCCACATCTAGAATAAATAATGCAATCCAAATATTCCAGTCATATCGATTAAAGGAAAAAAAACTATATTGTATTTCCAAGTTTGATAGCATATTGGTTGAATATCATTTCCACTTTATATGACCAATTGTAAAAACTCATATTGAGTCAATATTGGTTGAATGATATTTACCAATATTGATAAAACAATATTGTCTACACATCGTTTTCAACATCTAGAATAAATATTGCAATCCCAATATTCCCCTCATATCGATTTTAGGAATAAAAACAATATTGTATTTCCAAGTGTGATTACACATTGGTTGAATATCATTTCGCCAATATTCAAAAAATCTTATTAATTAATATTGGGTCAATATTGGTACAATAATATTTATCGATATCGTCAAAACAATATTGTCTTCATATTGTTTCCTACATCTAGATTGAGATGAAATTTGAATATTGGCCGAATATTCAATGAAACATATTAAAATGATATCATGATTAAACCTGGATAAAAATCCGCTAGGTGGCTCTACATATAGAACGTCTTTTAAAACGTACGAAAGTATATTAAATACTTCTCTCAACTTGTTATCAAGACAGCTAGCTCACTCAGTGGTTATGGCAATCAAAAGACAGACTCTGACGTCACCTTCATCAACTAGAAGACTTTTAATAATTCACGAAGGTATATTGACATCCTCCAATATATCCAAATGATATTTTACCAATATCGATAAATATTTTGAGGCCATTATTGCTTGAAGAATATTTCACCAAAACAATTTTTTAAATATTTAAACAATATTCGACCAATATCGCAAAATGTTCACATTTTACTTTTCGAAAATATAACTATTGAATATTGTGCCAATATTGTCAGAATATTGTCTCAATATATTGTACCAATATCGCCGAATATTTTGAGGCCAATATTAGTTCGAGAATATTTCGCCAATATTATTCAAGTGATATTGGACCAATATCGCCGAATGTTCACATTTTTTTTCTTGCCAATATTGTATTTCAAATATTTCGCCAATATGTTCACAATATTGTACCAATATTTAACCAATGTAGATGTGCTACTTGGGTGCAGTTTACTGCTAGAATGGGAACTGTTCTTGATAAACGTAAGTGATAACAAAAAATACCGAAAGTGATCTTCAAATCCGTTATAAAGTAACAGGTCGATCCTTCGCCAAAATATGAAATAAAATAAAAGCAATTGAGCAATTTATATAACTGAACATTTTTGTGTAGCTTCTACATAAAACAATAACAAATCCTGATACCAATTTATTACCAATACATATTATATGCAGTATCGATCATGAAAATCGACTGTTTCATACATGTCAGATTGCTAGAGTTATAAATAAATTCGTTCAAGTCCAAGAATATGGAACACTACTTTTCTAATTTGAATATTAAGTTCCAATCTACATTTAGATAAATAATACTTCAGAACTTGACTTGGATTATAATTATTTTACTTAACTATTTTTATGAAAATTTTATCGTTTGGCATAATGCAATAAATCAGGTCATTATCGTTTCAATAATGAAGTAATCTATTTTAATATGAATGTATGCAATGATTATGACAAAACACTTTTATTACCTCGGCTATGGTTTATGATCTGATTCTGCGTGTAATACGATTTCATTGTCGACATGATATTAAATTTTATTTGGAAAATACGATATCCTAATACACAAAACAAGTTGTACAAATTAATCTGAACAAAAAATATAAAGAAGGATACAATTACAATACAGAATATACAATAAAATGAACAATCATTAGGTAACTATCAACAATAATAACTATACTTAAAACTTACTATAAATAAAACTTTATATAAATGCAGCCTGTTGTATGAAAAGTCTGAACAAAAATGGCTGTTTATCTTCTAATATGAAAAACTAAATTTTTTTTGAACTCTACAACAGTTTTAGGATCTTTAATGCTTTCATGTTGTTTATTATATTCCTTCAAGCCCTTATAGAATAGGGACTCCATTGTATTACCCATATTGACATGATATAGAAAAATTGTCTCTATTTCTCGTATGACAACCATGACTGCTGTATTTGTGAAATTCATTTAGGTAGGTAGGTACCAAGTTGTCAGTTATTTTGAAGATATGAATCATAGCATGTTGGTAAAATCTGTCACAAACAGCTAGCCACTTTGGGTGTCAAGCATATAAGAGAGATGATATTTTAATATTTTTCTCATTCCCCTGTTTTGAAGCTTTTGGAGTCCATTTATATTGTTCAGAGCAAATGAATAAGATAAGCTTACACAGTAGTCGAAATGGGGTTGTATGATTGCATTAAATACAGTAATTTTTGAAAAACTTGATATATTTTGCGAAATTCTACTGAAGAAGATATTCTCAGTGAAAAATGCACCGATCTGGGTGTATAAAAAACCATTCCGTATGTTTCATAAATTTCTACGAAAGTCCCATTGAGTGTACAACGATTCCTTGAGATATTTCTGAAAAACCAAAAAAAGTTGTAATTCTTTTCACTATTTCTTGTTTGAAAAATTCCACAAAGCGATTTTGCTGGAGCGAAATCCGGGGTTTTCGTTTACGAACTATTACGAACTTATTTTGTGTGAAAAGAGCCTCTTTTTTTATATATCCACTAAATAAATCAATCACCAATCAAACAAATACATTACTGTTATTGAAAAATTACTAAAACTTATAAAATGTTAAGTGCTAGAATGATTTTTTTTATTTTCAGTTCGAACTTTGTTGTTTGTAGATCCCCAATCTGTGTTGGGAGTTCATTAAAAAGTTTTAAAGAGATGTTAATAAAGCTTTTGTGTGTTAATGAAAGTCTATGTTGGAGAATTGTTGAATTATTTTTATCCACAATCACCTTATAATTGAAGTTTTATCCACACTTATGAACTGTATAAAGTACCACTTTATCCACTAGTGGAATAATGAAATTACTATATTCCACTAGTGGAATAATAAAAAATACAATCTTGAATAGCAATCACATTTTACTTATTTTCACCAACTTCACAAATTTTTACAAAACACCTCCCGATATTTTTGTATGTTATTTCTAAGATGTCTAAAAACCATGGTGTGTCGACTCATACCTGCAAAACTGTGGGATAAAACGGGAGACAATTCGCCAGCTTGATTAAGAGAAAACAAATGAAATCGTGACCTGTTTCCCAAATATTCCGCATTTGCTTGTTCCGCCACGGTCGGTTTTCCTGTTAGGGTAAATTTACAAGCACATAAGTTTTCAAGTATTGTCGACGGATGAACTGAATAAAGAAACCTAATTATTGAAATTTACTGAATCACAATCACCAATCAGTTTTATTTGTTACATTTTCGACTTATTTTTATAATTTTTTACTGAAATGCAATTAACTACAATAATAAACACGCATTTCATTTGGAAGTATCGAAATTAAGCTTCATGAAAATTCACCATTAGAACCTGTCATTCTTGTGCTAATATAATCAGGAATGGCGGGATTTCGTGAGATATATTCGTGCTATTATTTTCATTAAAATGTTTTCTAATAATATGGTGGTACTCACTTTCGGTACTGGATATAGATGCATTATTTTGTTCGTCACTCTGGATTGCCCACAAATGATACAACGGAACATGATCAAATTATTATTGTACAGACTACACAGAAAACGATTAGATATTCACAAATGTTATTCAATGTTTCGTCAACACAGCAGCTTCTTCACTGTCTGATTGAATAAAGTTTGCGGAGATCGAATCGTTTTCTGTGTATTTTATACAATTACTATGGATCTTCATCAAGTAACGGCCGAGTCAATCAGACAAATTGAATTATCATTGAATAAATGATGAATTTCTTAGAAAATATGCAGCAAAATGGACAAATTCATTAATAATAGTCATCAATACAGGGAAATTGCACTATGAAATTTAGATTCCGTCACAACTATTCATTTTTGAACAGTATTTGAAGTTTCTTGAAATTCCATAAAATTGACAACAGTCGTCAATCACCATATCCCTGGAATATTGACAGGACTAAAATTCTATAAGGGCGCCATCACTGGGACCGACTGAAGAAGCATACCACTATTTCATTTGTTTATTTGTCTTCAGCGTAGGGATCACGAGACTCGACTCGATCGAATCGACTTAATTCGTTATCGCTTCTATGAATTTGTTCACGAACGTCGATCAAATATGGAATTGAGTACTCGATTGTGCCTAACTCTCTAGTTAGGATAGCATATTCCATATTTAATCAACGTTCGTGAACAACTTCATAGACACGATAACGAGTTGAGTCGATTTGATCGAGTCGAGTCTCGTGATCCCTATGCTGAAAAATCAAAACAAAAGCGAATCACTCGACACACCAGGGTTTTTATACATCTTAGTTATTTCAATGATTCTTGAGGAGGTGACAGCCGCTGTCAGAGCAAAACATCAGATCATTTTGTGATGAAAAATTTCCGCGATTCTGATTCTAACTGAATGTGATTGTGAATAAAACGTTGTATTGCATGCGTGTTTTAGATACATTTTATTTGCTTAAGAAATTGACATTCTTGCGCAAATAAAATGATATCTAAAACACTTATACAATAAATAAATATTATTTCTTTTGTCATGTAATTGAAGGGTATTTTGTTTATTGAATTTGCTCTCTTCTGATTTCATGTAATAAAGGCAGTGATAGACAAATAAGGCTGGGAGTGTTATTATGCTGAGGTATTTGAAGAAAGGCCTGCAAGATTCTTTGTAGGGAGTATGTGTTATCTCTCTGATTGTCTTTTTTTGCATGCTGAAGATTTTTCTCCAGTCTGTGGCGTTTTCCCAAAGTATTATTCCGTAGGAGGTTTGACTCTGAAAAAGACCCATATAGGCTACTCTGCATATTTCTGTGCTGAGAGTTTTCTCAATAAAGAGGTTGAGCTGGCAAGTTTTTTGGATAGTGCATGAATATGGTGTTTCCAGGTTAATTTTGTGTCAACATGGAGTCCAAGGAATTTTATGTTATCTATATTTGTGAAATCTAGAGTGACAGTTTTGCTCAAATTGAGACTCAGCTGGAAGTAATTGAATTGGCATAATTTCTGCGCTTTTATTTCGATTTATAGTTTCTGAGTTTAATGGATCTTGGTGGGAGCGAAAGACAGTAGTGTCATCTGCATAAAGAATGAATTTTGCACCGTTGATATTGCTTAAAAAATCATTACGTATAGAATGTTACTATTCATATAGAATGAATAGTAAAGGTTCAACAATTGAGCCCTGAGGGACACCTGCCAGTATGTTTTGTGTTGACGATCTAACGCCATTATGTTCTACCAGTTGTGATCTGTTTCTTAGGTAGGCCTCTGTGAAACTGTGTTTCCACTAATCCCTTAGAGTTCAAGCTTACCAAGTAGAATGTTGTGGTTGACACAGTCAAAAGCCTTTGAAAGATCGTAGAACGTAGAAGTTACCACTTATTCCATTTCAAAGGCTTCTACTATGGCAGTGACTAGTTCTGTTATCGCTTGATTGGTGGATAATTCTTCTTTGAAAACAAACTGCGAGGGGGATAGAAAGTTATTTTTATCCAGGTAAGAGATCAGTCTATTTTCGTTATTTTTTTCTATAGGTTTGGAGAGAATTGGGATTATGGATATTGGTCTGTGATTGTCAGATATATTTTCATCTCCCTTATTTTTAAAAATTGGCATCACCTTGCCGAGTTGTGGGAAAATCACCAAGTTCAAAGCATTTGTTTATTATGATGGCAAGACGGTGTGACATACCCGCACCAATGAGTTTTACAAGTTTGTTGGTTAGTCCATATACGTCCAAAGCAGAACTATTCGACAGGTTTTTTTATGATATTTTCAACTACTGGGGGCGTTATAGGGGAGAGGAATAAATATTCCCTATATCTGTATTTTTGTGGAACTTGCCTAATGGGATCTCTATCTGTTTTGGGAAGTGAGTCTAGGAAAGCGGTGGAAATATTTATGAAGAAGTTGTTAAAATATTCTGGAAGCATTTTACTAACAGTTTTTTTTGTTATTTTTTGCTTGTTTCATTTATAATTTGCTTTAGAATTGTTTGATGATTTAATTAACTAATGAGAAACTAATTCTTAGTAATCTCTTCCTTTGAGCAATATAAAACTATTTCAATAAATGAAACTTCATACCATAGTTAGGAACTATATCGACTTCATAATTTTTTTGCAATCCAATACGATTGGGATAAAATACCAATCATCCGAAAGTTCTGCGATCGCCAGCATCATAAATCCATCAATCACGACTTAAATCTCTCGCGATAAATTATACTCGAATCTGGTTTCCATTTTAATGAGGGCGATATATAATTCTCATATAAAAATAATCCAAACGACACTCCCAACATATGTTTATTGTAACACAATATGTAGATGCTGCATTGTCCTACAAAACGTGACAGAAACTTTCATCGTCTGCGAAATACCAGGAAACCAGTAATACGTCTTATTACGAAAGACAATGCGCCGTTCTGCTCGGTCAGAAACATTGCAATTGATATCTAGATCATGCTAAAATTCAGGAAGTTATGTTCGTCATTGAAATGACAAAAGCTTGAATTGCATTCCGCGTTTGACTGAATGGGGATCTTAAAAACTATTGTTATGCGCTGTTAAGAAATTACTTGTACGAATATTTTTATCAAAACTTCATTCTGCTTACAATAACAATAATTGAAATGATACTAACGATTTATATATTCGAAAAGTAATATGACAATTGCTATTATTTGGAATTTCTATTCCAGCGATGAGAAATTTACCATTTAAAGCACCAGTATTTGAACTTGTCGTCGGTGTGGCCTCATGACTACGAAATTGTTGTCTTTGAAACTGAAATATACGACTCCGCCACCGCAGAGGAGTTCCAACTTCCAAGTTCTTTTACCGATAGTAGATCGCCACCAATTTCTAAATTTCTACTAGCATAGTAGCCGTGGATCTGCGAAACGAGTGCCCTGTGTAGAGCTGAGGATTTTCAAATTTCCTTTGGAACAGCTCCAATAGTATGAATGCTCACAACTTGTTACACATTCACCATTCCTATAACCAATGAAGAATCGCCGATTTTCCAAATTTGAGGGCCACATATCTACGTATTTTTGCATGATATAAATCAAAGGCATCAATAGGAAGTTTTTCTCTGGGAATGACAAATACCCTGTTCTTTTTGCTTTTAGTATACCTCAATGTAACCAAAACTCTGTTACTGGTGCTTTCAAAATCATCCACTGTCAGCTTAACAAGTTCGTCACGTCTACAGGCGTCAAAATTACCACACATCAATTAACCATGTATGATCATCTGCCTTCGGTAAAAACTTAGTTACTTAATAAATTAGTTATTTTTGTATCTAGTGCGCGAAATGCTACTTTGGTGATCAAGAACTGATTTTTTTTCAACGAGGCGCAGCCGAGTTAAAAAAAAATAGTCGAGATTACCAAAGTATTTCGCGCATGAGATGCAAACAAAATTTTTTCTACAAACGTCAAAAATATTGTTCTAAAATAAGTAATAACTATGAAAAATAGTATTGAACTGGCTTAAATAATTTTTCCAAATCAAGTAATTACTGTAACTATGGAAATAAAATGGCATTTGTTGACAATTATTTCAAAGTGACAATTCTTGATAATTATTTTGGAGTGACTTTTTATTCGCGTCAATTTCGTGCGTGATATTTATTATTGTAAAAGAATGAAAATTTCGAGAGACGATGAACTAAGCAGTACCCCACCTAACTTGATAGATGCGGCCAATTCCGTAATTTCCAACCTTTTACCGGAGAAATCGAGCCGGCAGTATGAAAATGCATATCAGCAATTTAAAGAGTGGTGTGAAGCAAATAAAGCCAGAAAAATATTTCTCACAATTGGAAAGCCTTAATTATTGTTCTACATTAATAAATAAACGATTTCTTGTTTTTTGCTTTATTGAGGAGTTGAGTACCATATAGGTTAGAATATGAAAATCCCATATAGTTTACATGCAGTGTGCGAAATATATTTCGCACATTACTTCGCGCACGGTGTCATGGTAACGAATGAAAATGAAAAAAAGTGCCACTTCGCATACTGTTGTCAATGCGCGAACCTTGTCATTTTTTGACGTTTGTAGAAAAAATATGTTGTTGACAGTTCTCTAGAAATCGCAAATTGTTTCAATATTTCTTTACCAACAGGGTAAATAACGCTTGTTTTGTGGCAATTTCTGGATATTTCTGTACAAGTGTATTTATAAACCCATCAAATACTGGCGTTACCGTATGGTGTCATTTTCACCAACTGTATTGTAGGTTTCGCTAGATTTCGCTAGATGGCCCTGAATATGTATTTGCCATATGTGCTGTGACTGCTGTGAAGCATATCTTAGTTCAGTGTTGACCTTGTTAGTGAGCAAGTGTTGTGAGTTGTGAATTTAATTGTACAAAATCATAACACTTCGATAAATGGAACACATACGTTTTGAGTAAATATTTAATGCTTGTTTAAAAAAATGTAGTGGGGGTTAATTGCATATTTCACTTCAGTAATATATAAGTTTTTGTATGTGGTACTTTTTTTGTTATATATTTTAGGATTTTTTTGTGGTGAGGTATGTTTGGTTGGTGTTACCACATGGTAACGCTAGTCCAATACATTATCAAGTTTTAACTACAGTGTTTCACAGCATTTTTTTTCAGTCACGGATTCTCATTGCACGAGGCCTTGGATATGGCCTATTCCAAGGACATGGACGCTATTTACGTTGAACCACCCGAGGCTACTGTGTTGACAGATGAAGACACCGGCGATGAGGATTCCGGGGGAACAATTGACAATCTTTTGGGGCGACAATTGCGAGCATAAGCTGAAATTAGATTTTCCAACAAAGAAAATCTGACTGCAGAGCCAGATCTTCCTACTTCCAGTAAATTAGCTTCAAATTCATCCCACCATCCAAGTTCTAAGAAAAACTATAGCTGGATTAGCGGTGATCTTCAAGCACAGACAAGAGATTTTCTTGAACCCGATTTCAAACAATATATGAATCTTTCACCAGTTCAATTATTTGTCAAATTTATCAAGGTACCGGATAGGAATTCGCCGCAAAAAATGGTGGTGGCCCATTTTCACATGGTTTGTTGACGTCACGGTAACAAATGCATGGCAAATACACAGGAAATCCGGTGGAAAGCTGACGCAACTCAAATTTCGAAGGGAAAATGCAACATGCTACTTAAAAAGTTATGGAACTATCGCTAAGCTTGGTGGGTGACCTAGAACCTCAAGATCTAGTGTATCGTTGAACAGAGTTTCAGACGATATCTACGAAGGCGTAGAAGGGCCACGGTTTTTTCCTATTTTTGATCCCGACTTCTATCTCGGGATCTCGAGATCCCGACATCTAAGTCGGGATCCCGACTTCTATCTCGGGATCTCGAGATCCTGACATCTAAGTCGGGATCCTGACTTCTATCTCGGGATCTCGAGATCCCGACATCTAAGTCGGGATTTTGGCTATGATCTTTGAAGTTAACTTTAGTCGTCAGCCGTCACGCGTTCAAGGTTGTGAACTTATTAGTGCATTTGGTCCCTTTCGTCAGAAAAGTAGAAAAACAATGGCTGATTTAGAGATAGAAGTCGGGATACCGACTCAGATGTCGGGATCTCGAGATCCCAAGATAGAAGTCGGGATCCCGACTCAGATGTCGGGATCTCGAGATCCCGAGATAGAAGTCGGGATCCCGACTTAGATGTCGGGATCTCTAGATCCCGAGATAGGAGTCGGGATCCCGACTTAGATGTCGGGATCTCGAGATCCCAAGATAGAAGTCGGGATCCCGACTCAGATGTCGGGATCTCGAGATCCCGAGATAGAAGTCGGGATCCCGACTTAGATGTCGGGATCTCTAGATCCCGAGATAGAATTCGGGATCCCGACTTAGATGTCGGGATCTCGAGATCCCGAGATAGAAGTCGGGATCCCGACTTAGAGGTCGGGATCTCGAGATCCCGAGATAGAAGTCGGGATCCCGACTTAGATGTCGGGATCTCGAGATCCCGAAATAGAATCCCGACTTAGATGTCGGAATCTCGAGATCCCGAGATAGAATCCCGACTTAGATGTCGGGATCTTGAGATCCCGAGATAGAAGTCGGGATTAAAAATAGGAAAAAATCGTGGCCTTTCTACGCCTTCGTAGATATCAGATATGATGGAATGAGCCGTTCAGTTGTTGAAACCTTGGAGAAAAAGATGCACCGGCGAAGGCTCCTCATCAAGTGTCCGAACAATGTGTATCAAATGTAACGTGGGACTTTCCATTCCATGCTTTCATAGTTTTCATACGAAGTAAATTTTGTTTTTATTATTTTGATGCATTCTGGTTAGAATAATAATATTTTTGTTGAGATTAATATTTGAAATAAATAGTATGTGTCAAAGCCTAGCGTTACCGTATGGTAACGGCAATTTACTCAAAAATGGTAAAAATTTCTTAGAAAAGTAATTTAAAAGAATTCTCAATTATGAGTATTCAAACATATTTTCAATTTCAAAAACTGAAAAATTTTAAAAACAACTCTGCCTTTGAAGGGTTAAAATCAAAGTGAAGTATAATATATAATAGAATACATTGTAAATATTTCATTTTAAAACGTACTAGGTATATAAAAAAATTAAATTTGTAAAAAGAAAAAAACTCAAATGAGTGGAATAGTCTCTCCTGTTCATAGAAGAGCAGATATGCCTTTCCGCTAACAACGGATTTTGAAGAAATCGTGGAAACAGTCGAATCGTTGTAATTGTGCCACTTGCCTGTATATGGGTGCTTACAGTGAGCAGTGTAGTGTCCTTCATAGGTAGTCCCGCTGTGGTTCGACAGTGCGTACAAGTTATACCGGAAAGAGGGTACATTTTCCGCAGCGTAGTTGCTCATATTTAATCTTTCTAGAAGGAAATCAATTGAGACGGCCAATTTACTTCTAAATCCATCTACTTGAAAAAACCTTTTCAAAAGTATTACCATAAATATTTCAATTAGTAATACATGTTTCCATTATACCTCTCTGAAAACACTATATCTACATGCTTATTCATCATACTGTAAAAGTATTTTTACCGTGCGCCCGCACGGAAAATTTTTCCGTGCGATGGTGTCATTATAGCTGCCTATTTACATGTCAAAATTAAATGATATGTTGTTGACAGTTCTCTAGAAATGGCAAATTGTTTGAATATTTCCTTACCAACAGGGTAAATAACACTAGTTTTGTGGCAAATTCGGGATATTTTTGTATCATAAATATTTCAATTCATAATACAAGTTTTTGTTCCTTTACCATTAAAAATAAATGTTTCCTAAAAATCTGTAGTTCTCAGGTAGATATAATGAAAATTATCGCTCATTACTCGTTCATAATAGCTATTTGTATTACTAGGGAGGAAAGTGCCACTTTTCCTTCCGCAGGATGTAGTTTACTGCCCGACGCGAAGCGGAGGGCAGTAAACATCCAAGGGAGGAAAAGGCACTTTACTCCCATGTAATACATATGATTTTTCCTCCTACCCACTCAATAAAACCTTTTATTTTTATACAATCGCTTATATTACCAAAATTTCCATCTTCTACAACCGCTTACCAAAGTAGCTTTTGACGCTCTCAGATCTCAACGCAAAGTTAACGTTTCCCGTGAAATGTCATTTTGTGACTTTGTTTGCAAATAGACCTATTCTTACTTGATGGAAAGTATAGACAATACAGTCATGTGTACCTGAGAATCTGTAGTGGTGCAATGGCTAGCGTTTTGGGCTTGTAATCCGAAGGTCCCGGGTTCATCACCTGGCAATTACAACTTTTTTTTTTTCAAGAATGTTATTTTACTTTTTTCTTGTTAGTGATTTGAATTATTGGACATTTAGATAGCTTATACATTTCGGATTGCTATTGAGTGATTTTCTCATAAGTAATGTTATGTGCCTATTTGAATGAAGTGTCGATAATTGTTTTTCTTGTAGAAAAAATAATGTGTGTATTTCGAGCACAAAGTGTCATTGTCGATCTCCAAAGATTAATCTCTTTGTCGAGCAACAATCAATCGCTTTGCGCTCTAAATACACACATAGCTATTAAAGAACTAGAGTAGAAGTAACATTCATGTTTGATTTTCCTCCCTAGGGAGGAAAAGTATGAGTTTCCTCCCTGGTTTGAGGGAGAAAAGTGTGTAGGTACTTTCTATAGGGATAGGAGGAAAATGCTTTTTCTGTGCTTGCACGACTTCCCGTGTTCGGCTTCTCCCACGGGAACATGTCGCGCACGCACGGAAAAAGCCAATTTTCTGAACACGTAATGACATATACTATTTTGTTACTTTATCATTAAAAATAAATGTTTATAATGAAAAATATCGTTCATTACTCGTCCATAATAGTAATTTACGTGAAAAGTCCGGAAAATACTGTTTTTTTTTGACGAGTAGACCAAATTCTAAGACGAGCGTTAGCGAGTCCTGGAAGTCTGCGAGTCCACAAAAACTGTTTTCGGACGTGGTGCGTACACTATTTTTTCGGCAATCATGTAGAATAAATAACAAATCAATGAGACGCATTTAGTCTAAAAGACGAAGAGAGGTCGACCTTCACCCATCTGTTAACCGAAGGAAACACACATTTTATGAAGTTATGGGTTGCCTATCAAAAGGTGGTCATATACAGAGTTTCAAAAATTTGCACCATGTGGAAACATTTTCATTATCGATTTGTCAGAAAATTTTATGACTCATAAAAATTGGTGCATTACGGAATACTTGTATTCGAGTTATCAAAATTCTAAATTTCCAAACGGTGTACAGAGGGGAACAAAAAATAGAATATTGATCAAGAGTAAACTACCCTGGCTGTGTACATTTTAGTTCTTTTTGTATTATATATTGAAATTCGACCAGAAGATAGGTACCAACAGAAACAATCTAATTCATATTTATTTTCAAATTCGAGCACTTCCCGGCCTAGTCCTGAAAGTACTCACTTCCCAGACTAGGCCGGGAAGTGAACACTTCCCGGATAGCTGCCTATTTTCTAAACTCCTAATGAAATATACCATTTCATCTACTTAGATCATACTCAGTCAATAACAATCTGCAACCATATACGTTCTTAAATTCATTTCCAGTGAATAGCATCCACTTGTCATTATCCTGTAGACATAACCATTTCAGTAATTCAGAGAAACTGTTTAGTCATTTGCAGGAGCCATATAAGGGCGAAGTTTGTCTGTCCTCTGAAATACGTTGTCGGTTTGTACAGTAACAACTGATCTAATTGTGCAATTACCTTCCGATGATGCAAATTATATAAAAAATGGTCTGACATACATAAAACACAAATCGAAAGCAGAAATGCGTTCTCTTGTCAACTGAAGTATTCAAATTGATTTCCGTAGAAATTGATTGAATCGCTAAAATTGAATTATTTATGGCTTTTACTTTAAATAGCAGACGAAACATTGAGAGTGGGCAAGAATTATCAGTATGATAAACTTGAGAGTACCATATATCTGTGAGTTTTGCATAAATTCTGAAACCAACAGAACTATTTTTGTCACTTAATGATAATGAATCCTCATGAAACTATAATAGTTGAATTCACAGGAAAGGAAGTTTTTAAAGGGCTTTCACAAGTACTTAACGAAAAAGAAATTCGCCGAGAAATCAGCTTGAAACTGAAACTGTGGGACGTAGAAGGAATTACATTTTTCCAAAACTATATTTCCACTTTGTAACACAATTTCTATTATATCTACAAAAAAAATATTGGTTTTACTTCATTCTGAATAGTACAACATTCTCCATAAAACGTCGAAGCTATCAGAGCAGGTATTGATTATTATCAGTAAAGAACAACATTTTTGTATATTTCTCGAAGAAATCTAAAGAACTATTCACTATCAACTCATTGAAATTGGTGAAATTGAAATAACGAATAAAGGCTTCTGGAAGAAATTGTTGAAAGTAAAAAGGGATCTACTGCAGCTTTAAAAGCATTTGAAGTCAGAGTCAAGAAAGTTGAAAAATTAAATGACTACTTGAAGAAATATTTGCAATGAACCTGAAAGCCTCAAGATAACTACAGCAAACGTTTTAACACTCAGGCAAAGGGAAGAAAGAAGATTTCTAAGAAAACACCTTACTCTTGCGAAACGAAATCAAGAGGAACATTTAAAAATAATAAGTTATTCGTGAAAAATGAGGCACGTTTTTTGACTTCAATGTCGAAATTTCTAGAAAAAACTCGAGATTATGACATTAAAGTTTGTAGTTTCCAAATGAAAGTTGAAATTTTAACATTGAAGTCTAAATTTGACTTTTAAGTTGAAATTTCGAGGAAAAAGTAGAATTTCGAGAAAAAAGTAGGAATTTCAAAATTTCGCACATTGAAGTCGAAATTTCGAGGTAGTTTTGCAAAAAATTGAGCTGGTAAGTAAATTTCTTCTTGAAATTTCAACTTTTTTCTAGAAATTTCGGCATTAAAGTCGAAATGAAAAAATAAAAAGACCATGCGGCACTCCTGCGCTTTCGTACAATTGTGCTCCGGGAACTATATTTGCCAGTTATTCTTCAATATTCAGAACAGAAAATATAACCCAATCATCATTCAATCAAATTAAGCAGTTATATGCTACTATTTTCTGCACAATATCATCCGTATGGACTAATTTGAATAATGAGATGTTCTGTATTTCCTTCAACATATTTGCCTAGGGCCCCTCAGAGTTTCCTCATTACTTTGATGACGTTTTTAAACATGCTTCACTTCTGAGTTTTGGGATGAAGACGATGTACCCTTCACTAATTAAGATTTACACCAAGTTACCTACCCAATTTATTATCGCATGCAAATTTAATGTTCTGGAAAGCAACCTCATTAAATTGTTTTGGAGTTTCGACATAAGATCAGTTATGGATTCAGTCGGTCATTGAATCAGATGTTTCACCATGGAAACGACTGGAATATGGCAGATTCAGTTGGTAAAATAGACGGAAATCTGATATTGACAACAGAGGGATCATTAAGTACGTTTATAGGATAACAAATAATGGTCCAAGATCCCATGTCGCCAGACGTCACTTATTTTCAAACGAACGAAATGTGTACTATTGACTAGTGTTACCAAAGAGTAGGGGTCATAGACAAGAGAGATCATTCCCAAAATGGCGCGAAAATGGGCCAGTGTCCTTGAATTTTACTACGATGTTTATATTTGTCTGTCAAATATCAGAATAATGTGTCGCTTGATTTTTCCTGAAGCCTTACTATTTTCACAAAAAATAACGTTTATTTCAAAGCAAATTGACTAAAATCCAAGTAGAATTAATATTTACCCATTTGATATTAATATTTCCATGTCCTTATGGAAGGAAGAACTTCTGGAAATGGCTCAAGTACTCTGTTAAAGACTGCCCTAACAGATTTTATTCTAGCTCGCGTAGTTTGGAAAAGATACGAATTTTTTAATTTCCCGATCCGCAAGATGTTGAACGAGTTCTTCAACGGAAACTCGCTTGTAATGATGGAGATAAAATGGAGAAGCGAAAACAATTATATTCAAATAACATCATCAATCATAATTTAAGTCGAACTGCAATCCCTACGTTGAATTTGTTTCAAAAGTCAAGGGTTGACAAAGACACACAGTCAGAAGTAACTACAGAAGTGGATCAACAAATGCAAAAATATCTTTCAACAGCTTCAGAGTGTCGTACCCAAAAATCAAATACTCTTTTTTCAGATACACCAAGGAAAAGCTAGTTGAGTGATTTAGTAAAGTTAACACACAAAAAATGTTTGGAATCTCTGTCAGATATTATATTTTCCAGTCCAAATCGATGGAAATAAGAAAAATTGAGAGTAGAAAGGCTAAACTGGAACGCTCATTTGAGGACATGTGAATGAAGGAAGAAGAAATTTCCAAAGAATTATTTACTGCCAAAATTATTAGTGAACAAGGTAGGAAACCAAAGGGCAGGAGGTATACGATACAAAGGAGGAGGACCAAAAGCTACTGGAAAAACAAGTGAACAACTTTATGAAAAATTTAAAGGCATTCCATTTGAAAACCCTTGTGCAGTGTGTTTCATCACCAGGGATTATTGAAAATAAAACGATTAAATTTTTTTTACTGTACTGTAGGTAGGTACTTCAGTTGTAACGGAAAAATAATTTGTTGTTAATGGTATATGGTAAAAACTAGTTTTGTAAAACGAAGATGTTATTCTTCAATAAATTTTTTATAAAATAATGCCTTTTTCCTAAGACATCAGAACCAGAAGTGCACATTCTTGAAGTCTATCCAATATCGATGTTTGATTACTGCTATATGACAGAGCGAATAAAGTAGAGAATGAATTCACTTCATGGCTATAAATACCTGGTTAATTCAGGTAAAAGTGTGTATAGGTAGTTCATGCAGTGAGCCTTTGGGTTTTTCATCAAACTCCACGGTAGCCAAACAGGTTACTTTTACTTGTAATAACATGATAAATGATCATGGGATACACTTCTATAGTTTGAAATAGCGACAAAAGTTATCAGGTCCTTCTTAACCGTATGGTTTGTTCATATAGGTCAGTGAGACAATAATAATTTGAAGAATTTTGTCGTAAATACGTCACTGATTAATTTAAATTTAATTACTTGGTTCTCAGTGTTTAGGGTCAAGCTAACTCGACTTTCATAAAAACTATGTTGTACATTTAACCACAAATTAGTAAGTTTCTCTGATCTGTGATTTAACATTGACAGTAAATGACAACACTCCTGATCTTCCCACTTCAAACTTATCCAGGTATCGTAACCTCTACTGTTCAATTTCGTAGGGTACAAGCAACCCTTTGATTCATCTCTGCATATAATGTAAAAATGTATTAAAAATTTAAACAATTATATTCGATGAGTAAACAATAAACACAAGCTGTATAGGTACAAACGCAGTGGCCAGCACATAGAAATAAAAAGTGAAATAACTGAAGATGCTATCCACCTCAATTAATGCATAACACCTTCAACATAGTTACATAATATTACAATATCTTATCAAAAAACATTAAATTCTAACAATTTTTTATTAAAAATTTCTGTCAAATAATAACATAACCTCTAATGCACTGAAATGATAATTTCATTTCAGTGCTCCAATCTCCAATGCACAGAACTCATATTTATAAGATAAAAGTATGAGTTCTGTCCTCCAATGTCGTTATTTCTGCTCTTCTTCTTCGTTATCGGTTCGTAAAGTCTTGTGACGTTGACGAAGATGTCACATGACCTGTTTTTCGGCACCCAGATTTTGAATTTTATGAATGAAATGGAAATGACAGTTGTTTCAAGGATTCCGATACGATTTTACTATTTCATTCATGAATACCTCATGTGATCTCTCTTGTCTATGACCCCCCTACTCTTTGGTGTTACTATGTACTATGTTCGCATGCCTACCTGGTAGCTTGACCAGATGACCATTTTTCAGATATCAGGGAAGCAAGATACATAAAACCATTACTTAAAATTGTTTAAAATTGATGAAATTATTTTTTCCGTTAATCAGCTGTCATTCCCTTACGTACGACAGCCCTCAGAAGTCGAAACTTGTGCGAGGTAAGGATTAACGAGGTCTTACCTTTTTACGAACGATCCCTAGCACTTTTTCGGGCCGTCAGAAAAATTTATGCAGTCGCCATGGTTTGAACCATCGCCGACTGGCAGCAAAAGTGATTGAAACAATGTCGCTTTAACAACTCGGCTACTTGGCCCAGTCTACAGATATATTATTGTAACGCCTGGTGGGTTTCTTGACAGTGTCGCGGCCATCCACCCTGGAGCTTCAAGTTAAAATATCATCTCCAAAAAATTAGTTTTTTTGAAAAATATTTTGATATTTTCCGAAATAGTGTTATTCCTGGATAATTTTTGGAAAATATTTCAACCTTTTGTATTCCCTGGCTCTGAGAATCTGAGGGTACAAAAATCCCTCGTTTCGAGTCTTTGCCTTGCAAGGATATCTTAACAAAATCTTTTATCTACTAAAATTCTGTTTTAAAGTCAAATTTCTTTCTGAACAAAAATCCTCCAAGAGTCTATCTTCTTCTTCTTTTATGTTTTTGGCCTGTTGATTTCTACGGTTGGCCTCGTTAGCTAGAATCATCAGCCAAGATCTTCTCATTTCCTCTTCTGCATTAGGGTGAAGCCACCTGCCTTCTTTCCACTATTCAACTTTTCTAACACTTTGTTCCGTCTTACTACCTTAATCAATAAATCATATTTGTTAACTATGTCTCTCTTGTTATTTCATTCTTTTCAACCTATCTACCCACCCCATCTCCACTGTCTCAAAGCTTAGCCGCGTTATCCACAACCAAGTCAGGGCTCATTAGTTGCTGGAGAATGCAATAATGCTATGAATTTATGAAAATAAATAATTAACCTGACAACAAATAAACATTTTTGCTGGCTGAGAAAATAGGAATATCATTTGGAGTAATCGACTTTTGACCAGAACTGCATTTATAATTTCGAATTGAGGGAATGAATTGGCGATGGTATTTACGTATTAAAATTATTATAACATGGATTGATCATCAAAAACTTATCAAAATAATCATTCCTTACAGTACATGTGTAAAAACAGGTTTTGATTCAGATTTGCATGAACACAAACAAGTTTTCGAAAAAATGCAGCTTTCGTTATTCCAAGAATATAATTTTTATATATATACAATCGATAAAATCATTATTTAAAATGGAGAATTTGAAGTTCTCAATAGTGGGTAATTTCTTGGATAAAGAAAAGGTAATTTCTTGGTCAGAGAAATCGTAATTTCTTAGAAAGAGAAAATGTAATTTCTTGGACAGAGAAAACGTAATTTCTTGAACGAAGAAAATGTAATTTCTTGGATAAAGAAAACCTACTTTCTTGGACATAAAAAAGTTAAAATGTCTGATTGAAGTAAATCGCACTAAAAAATAGATTTGTTCTAATAAACATACATTTCTTAGATTAATAAGGATTGATTTATCGAGGGGAAATATATGTGAAAACACGTTGCATAACGTTTTGAGGGTTATTCCCAATAACTTTTCTAATCATATTTTTATATATTTCCCCTTGCTAAATCCATCCTTATTTGTATTTTCCTGGGTAGGATTGTCACGCTGGTAGCTATAGCTGCCTCCGTGGCGACGTTAGTTGTTGCCTTGTGAGTACAAGGTCTTCTAACCGATGCCACAAATATGTGGTTGGCTTCCTGTTGTTGACTTCCTATGTTGCTATTTTTACATCCAAATGACGTACATTTTCGCACTTGATTTTAACGTACTGATGAGAGCTTGAGCTCGAAACACGTGTCTACGGTTGCACAACGTTTTGAGGGTTATTCCCAATAACTGTTCTAATTTCATGGATTATATATAACAGAATAATTTTCCTAGGATAAAGCAGGCTGCTTTTCACTGAAAACTTTTTTTTTGCGTGTGCAGTTTCTCTAGGCACTCCCACATCATCTTGGAGCTGATCAGATATGAGTTAAGGAAATTACCTAATGGCTGCTTGGCTATCTGACATGGTGATGATCTCTTGTCTTGACACGTTACACTCTAGACACTCAATCTTATGAACTCCAGATGCTTCCATGTTATCTATTTTATCTTAGGCATTGAAGAGGAATTTAAAAAACGTGGCATGCATATGAACACAATGTTTGTGCTATTTTTTATTGTATTTTAATGTATGTTTTTATATGAACTTTTACTGACGTGTCTACAAACTTTATGTTTCTCAAGACAAATAAAAATTATTATTATTATTATTGAACTACTACTTATTCAAGATCCCTGCAATAGTTTATGTTCTTCTTCCACAGTAAGCTAAGGTAATGAATTTCTCTTGTTTCTAATTGCTTGACCTGGGGTATATCACATACACGTAGCCAGGTAGCCGAGTGGTTAAAGCGAAATTGTTTCAATCACATTGGCTGCCAGTCGGCGATGGTTCAAGAGCTAGGAAACGCAAGTGAAAAGGTAAGACTTCGTTAATCCTTGACTCGCACAAGTTTCGACTTCTGAGGGCTGTCGTTCGTAAGGGGACAACAGCTGGTTGATGATAAAACAACTCTGATTATTTTTTTCACATGTCAAAATCTGACATTTTGGTGGTTTCAACTAATAGCAATGCATTATTCTATCCAATCATTTGGTATTATACTGATAAAACTGCTTACTCATCGATAATACCTTGTTTACATTGAAACGTCAAAATTTTACTTTGCATTTGTCATTATTGGCAGATTATAGTGCTTCGAAGTTTATTGAAAATGAACACAAATGTAACGGCGAAGACTACAAAGAGTATACGTTGAAAACCATTTTGAATGTAACTTCCAAGTTGATACAGGAAAAATACTTCCTAGAATTTAATATAAGCTTCAATCCGTTTCAAGATTTGGAATTTAGAAGAGCGAGAGATGTGCGAAATGCCAAAAGAAAGGAATTGCAAAGTTGTATCGAAAAAAGAAAGCAAAGTGCAACAGCACGAGTATGATCGATTCGTGTGACGAAAATACACCTTCGGGTCTACAAATGAAGTTCTTTCATATTATTTCTTATGAATCAGCATGACGCGGAGGTGTTATTGCCTTACCCATTATATCAGGGAGGAATTAAATAATGCAGGTGATAAAACAGGACGATTAGAATATAATCCTATATTTAGTAAAACTTGCCAGGGTGGGAATAAAAAATGCACCGACACAAAATGGTTGACACCTAACTCAGAGAATCCTCAACGGTGCCCCATAAGATTGTATAATAAGCTTATGGATAAACGCGGTAAAAATATCACCACTGATCGATATTTTTTCACTCCAAATCCCTATTGGAAAAATGCAAATGCTACTTGGTATAAAAATGTAACAGTGGGGAAGAATGAAATGAGCAAATGGTTGAATAAATCAGCTGACAAATGTGGATTTGACACTAAGAGAAAAAAAATAACTAATCACTCATGCCGATCAACTTTGGTTTCTCATCTGATGAAGAAAGGTATACAGGAACAAGAAGCCATCAAAATAACAGGTCACGCCACAGCATCTTCGTTGAAGCCTTATTTACATATTGATGCAGAACACAATTAAAATATCATGGGAAAAGTTAGAACGAACAAATTGGCATGTATTGCAAGTACATCAACAACAGCCGCAACATTAACCAATACATCAACAACTGCGGCAACATCAACCAATATTATATCCACACGTGAGTCGGAAGAGACAGCTGTTTCTGCTGGCCAAACTATTTACAAAAACTGTATTTTCAATAACTGTAATTTTTCAAATAATTAATTTTTTCACTTGTTCAAAAAGTTATCATATTTTCAGTTAGCTTATATGTATTATTTGAGTTCAATAAAATAATAAAATGAAAAAACAATTTTTCCAAATACAACTCGTTCTTCAAATTTTATCAAATAATTTTTTATTTTCATCACTCAAACTTTTTTATTTGAGGCAAAAACATTCAAACAAACCGAATTTAGATAAAATCACTCGTCCTAACGGACTCGTGATTTTATCAATCGGTTTGTTTTCATATTTTTGCCAATTAAATAAGTTTTCGTGGAAAAGAAAAAATTATCGATAAAATTTGAAGCACTCGTGGTATTACCTTCGTCATTTTTTTGATAATTCATGCAAGAGAAAATTTAAGGTGTCGTTTTCCGACTAACTTCTGAATTGTGGCTGTGTTGAAACCAGTATTTTGTACTATCTAAATGATTTCTCTGTCTAGATTATTAGCAGATAAAGGAAACGTGAATACTATGTGTAACATTGAATTGTATGCTGCTAATTTTTGACATTTGGAATGGACAGAATAATTTGAGATTGTAACGTTTGTATATAGCTCTGTTTTCTGATAATATTGAACTCAAATTTATCACAAGTTTGAGTGATTGTAATAAAAATATAATATATTCCACTGGATTCCCTTATCGATTGACCAGGTGATCTTTAGAAAAACTGAGATATTGACTGTGTTCTTATAAATATTTTATTCAAATTAGTCAGGACACAGGAAAATCTTACAATATAATCAATAAATAAATAAATATTATAAATATATTTGGAATTTCGTTAATTCTTCCAATTATTTCCATGGCATTCAAACATTCAATTGGTGAATGTGAAATCTTCCTGTAATTAAATATTTCCCAGGTGAATTTCTGTGATACTTTCATATTACCTTCACTTTGAGTGTGTTGGTCGGATGTAGAAGTTTTGTCAACTACTTTGATCAGTTTTTTTATCCCGACAATATGATGGCAAGCCTATATTTCCTTCAAATAAGTGTCCCATAAAGACCACGTCAAACTGAAGGAAAATGTAGATCAAAGGGTGCCCTACTTGCTGTGAAAAAATCCTCCCATTAAAAGTCTCACCGTTTTCGGGAAATTTAATTTTTATAAAAATTATGAATTTTTGCTCCTCTCAGTAGTTTTTTTGTGCTATTGCTACAATTTTGCATTTTTCTAATTCATTTACTCAGTAAAATATTGTTAAATAATTATTCTACCTTCTACGTTACGAAAAGACTCAGAACATTTGGGAAATGTTTTTATTAGAAGTTTTGGAAGTAGATTTTTTTCATGAAGTTTTGCCCATCGTAGTGAAAACAGAATTTACTGGGTTACTGCTCACACTACATCAGTAAATTGCCTTTTTTATGGTGATCTCAAAATTGTATATCAAAAGAGATTTGTAATCGTGAAAAAAAGATAATGCACATTCAAAGTCAATATTCAAATTCTTGAAAAATACAATTTCAATACACCATGCTGCTAATATAAAGGAATATTATCAAATCGCTGCAGCTCTGATAAATAAATTCTATCCCCCAATAATCATGCCTGGTACAATGCAAACAGCGCAGGAAATATCAGATCAATTAGAAAAAGTTAATATTATACCAACGATAGTTCAAGCTGAAAACCTACATTTAAGGAATGTTCATTGGACTTTATTAAACCACTTGCTCGCACCTGAATTTCCTCGTTTGGATTCACATCATTTGAAACAGCTGACAGCGTGACAGGAATTTATCATGTTAACTTAGCAGAAAGTTATATTTACGACAAACTTCAAAGAGAAGAAACAAATATTCTTCAATTCGATGAAGTGGTGGAGGAGCCGAACATTTTACGAATGCGAGTATCCACCAGGTTTCCTAATTCTTGTAAATATATGTTGTGGATAGCTTTCACTGTTGAAGATGGTATCAAAAATCAACCTTTGGAACTTCACTATTATTGTACTTGTAAGTCGGGAGCTAGAACTTTAGCTACATCCCAGCATATCGGCTGAATCTTGGTTCCATATTGGACCAATATAGATATATTGTAAATGAGAAAATAATATTAGTTTACTATGGGTGAATATTCAAAAAACAGTATTATCTTAATGATATTGGTGGACTATTGGTTAAACCTGTTTTGAATGTAGATTGTCACATGTAATATTGGGTCAATATTGGTTGAATAATTTCTACCAATATCGATAAAGCAGTATTGTCTATATATTATTTTCCACATCTAGAATAAATATTGCAATCCCAATATTTCAGTCATATCGATGCTAAGGATAAAAAGCTATATTGTATTTCCAAGTTTGATAGCACATTGGGTGAATATCATTTCAACTTTATTTAATAAATAGTATTAACTGATATTGGGTCACTATAGGTTCCATAATATTCACCAATATCGATTAAACAATATTGTCTTCATATTGTTTTCAACATGTAGAATAAATATTGCAATCCCAATATTCGTCTTATATCAATTTTAGGAATAAAAACTATATTGTATATCCAAGTGTGATCACACATTGGTTGAATATTATTTCGCCAATATCCAACAAATCTTATTAATTAATATTGGGTCAGTATTGATTCAATAATATTTACCGATATCGTTTAAACAATATTGTCTCCATGTTGTTTCCTACATCTAGACTAAGATTAATTTTGAATATTGGCCGAATATTCCATGAAATATATTAAAACTGCATCATGATCAAACCTGGATAAAAATCCGCTAGGTGCCTCTTCATATAGAACGTCTTCTAAAACGTATGAAAATATATTAAATACTTCCCATAACTTGTTTTCAAGACAGCTTACTTAGTGGTTATGTCGATCAAAAGGCAGACTCTGGTGTCACCTTGATCAACTGAAAGGCATTTAATAATTTACCAAGGTATATTCACTTCCACCATTATATACAAATGATATTGTACCAATATCGATAAATGTTTTGAGGCCATTATTGCTTCAAGAATATTTTCCCAATACTATTTTTGAAATGTCCAAACAATATTCGATCAATATCTCAAAATGTTCACATTTTTTTTCTCGCCAATATTACATTTTGAATATTTCGCCAATATATTCACAATATTTTACCAATATAGGTGTGCTACTTGGGATGTACTCATGTGGCCAGTGTTTTATAGTTTTTGGATTATGCCAGACACGAACAGAATGTGAAATATCCATCCACTCATCTCCTAAATGGAGTAAATGATGCAGCTGAAAGGATGGTACCAGAAAACATAGATCATAGTCCAGATACTGTAGACCTTCAAATACTTCCAAATTCCTTCAGTTACTTCAGTTCGTTTCGACATGTTTATGTTTATTGTTTTTTCCGATATCAAGGTTAGCTTGTATGTATTTTATTTGTTACTATGTATACGTCGATCATGGTATAATATAAATAACATCGAAAATAACGATATACATATATTATGAAGAAAATAATGATAGGCTTGTCATCATATTATCAACAGTAAAAACACAAGAGCTTTTTTTTATCGGATACATTTATTCTTGTAACGAAATAATTTTGCCAATCAGTAATTTTACGAGAAAAACTGACATGACAAAATCGCGAGACCGAAGGTCGAGCGATTTTGTCAAATGTCAATTTTTCGAGCAAAATTACTGATGGAAAAATTTTGAGTTAAAAAGAAATTTATCCTTAAAAGAAAAACTCGAGTGTTTTTTGGCAAGATAAATTAACGACCGAATATAAATTGTCTCCATATTGACGCTTTAGTATTTTTTGTAGATTGCGGGATTGCTTTTTCTATACTAATTGTTATTTGTTGAGTCGAAACTTCCCCAAAACGACTCATGTTGTAATGTTTCAGTATCAACTATCAACAATACTTAAATTACTGACAGGGCAGACATTAAAGTGACGTAAGCATACTAGATGTAGACGCTAAAGAGGAACAGGCGTTTTTATCGGTGAAAAAAAACGCTGCACCTTTTTTATTGCTATCAAAATGACAATACAGTCATCTTTAAATAACACATTTTATACAGGAGTTAATTTATCAAAAAAAAAAATACTAATCATAGCAAATTGACAAAACTTCTACATCCGACCAACAAACTCAAAGTAAAGGTAATATGAAAATATGATAGAAATTAACCATGGAAATATTTAATTACGGGGAGATTTCAAAAAAAAAAATCGATGTTCGGATTTTCTTCCATGCACATCTTTCGAATAGCCCTGTATTATAAATATCGAAATGACTTAATGTCACCTACTAACATGCAGTATAAAGTATATAAAATTTTATTAAATATAGGATACAGGGGCGATCAACTTTCTAACTCGCCCTGTAAAAAATGCATATGCATATCTCACTATTATAAACCAACCAGAAGCAAATACAAGAATATTGAAATTCCTGAAAGTTGAATTATATTTCAATTCAACGTTCCATTTTTTTAATTTTTGAGTACCCCTGTAGCAAATGAAACTTTTTCTCACGTAGGACTGATATTCAGTTGCATTAGAACACGATCGCAGAAAAAAAATTTGATACATTGAAGAAAATAAGAAAAATATGATTTTAAAAAATGGCTATTTTCCAACTTCAACTCCCTGCATCTATGAAACTAGTCATATGATTGAGTTGGGCCCATGAACACAATTGTTCAGAAAGTCGTCAACTATCCCAGGTAGCACATCATATCGGCTGAATCTTCGTTCCATATTGGGCCAATATGGGTGAATATTCAAAAAACAATATTATATTAATAATATTGGTGGAATATTGGTTGGACTAGTTTTGAATGTAGATTATCACACGAAATATTGGGTCAATATTGGTTGAATAATTTCTACCAATATCGATAATACAATATTGGTTATATATTGTTTTCCACATCTAGAATAAATGTTGCAATCCAAATATTCCAGTCATATCGATTATAGGGGAAAAAAACTATATTGTATTTTCAAGTTTGTTAGAATATTGGTTGAATATCATTTCCACTTCATTTCACAAATTGTAATAACTCATATTGAGTCAATATTGCTTGAACGATATTTACCAATATCAATAAAACAATATTGTCTTCACATCGTTTTTAACATCTAGAATAAATATCGCAATCCCAATATTCCCCTAATATCGATTCTAGGAATAAAAACTATTTTGTATCTCCATGTGTGATTACACATTGGTTGAATATCATTTCGCCAATATTCAAAAAATCTTATTAATTAATATTGGGTCAATATTGGTTCAATAATATTTATCGATATCGTTAAAACAATATTGTCTTTATATTGTTTCCTACATCTAGATTGAGATGAAATTTGAATATTGGCCGAATATTCAATGAAACATATTGAAATTATATCATGATCAAACTTGGATAAAAATCCGCTAGGTGGCTCTACATATAGAACGTCTTCTAAAACCTACAAAAGTATATTAAATACTTCCCTTAGCTTGTTTTCAAGACAGCTCACTCAGCGGTTATAGCGATCAAAAGGCAGACTCTGGTGTCACCTCCATCAACTAAAGGACATTTAATAATTTACCAAGGTATATTAACATCCACCAATATTTTCAAATGATATTGTACCAATATCGATAAATATTGTACCACCAATATATTCAAATGATATTGTACCAATATCGATAAATATTCTACCAATATCGATAAATATTGTACCGATATCGATAAATATTTTGAATATTGCTTCAAGAATATTCCACCAAAACTATTTCTAAAATATTCAAACAATATTCGACCAATATCGCAAAATGTTCACATTTTACTTCTCGACAATATAACTTTTGAATATTGTGACAATATTGTCAGAATATTGTATCAGCTGTATTGTACCAATTTCGCCGAACATTTTGAGGCCAATATTAGTTCAAGAATATTTCGCCAATATTATTCAAGTAATATCGGACCAATATCGCCGAATGTTCACATTTTTTTTCTCGCCAATATTGCATTTCAAATATTTCGCCAATATGTTCACAATATTGTATCAATATTTTACCAATATAGGTGTGCTACTTGGGATAATATACTAACAATTCATGAAATTTCCTCGAAGCCCTTTTCTCCATTAGCTGGCTGCCTGGTCCTTTGCATGGATAATAACAAAGCCTAAGTTTCATTTTCTGCTACAACAATTTCAATCTTCTCCGTATTGGTTACATTTTCCGCAACAATTACAAAAGCGTCAGTGGAGCTTTCCATTCCAGCTTCCGAAGTGTTGATAGCGGTAGTTATCGGCTGTTCTGTAACGGGTTTCTTCAAATGGATTTCGGAATGTTCGCAGTTCCTTCCGGATGTGCCCTCTCTGCAGAGACATTTGTAGCTTCCCTCGTCCTCCACGACAGAAATACATTTAGCATCGTTTTGGCAAACATCGGAGTGTTTCTCGCAGTAATTCAGTTCTGCAAACAGAAGTACATAATTTTTATCTATTTTATTGAATTTGTAATACATTGTAAAATATACAGAGTATCCCACAAAGTTTTGGAAAGGGAATATCTCGGAACTCGAAAGTAGAGGAGAAATGTAATTTTGGGGTTCTGAATTAAAGCAATTGTTGCAGATTTTTGTGATACTATGTTACCCAATGAGCCTTTTGTTTTCGGTCACGTGACATCTAATTCAAAATCTTTGATGGGACACCCTGTATATTTTGACATTTTCATGTTCCTCGCGATGAAACAAGTTCAACAAACTATCACACTTGTGGTCTAAAACGAATAATTCAAGAAATACAGGTACTTCAATATCCTTTGTCCCACGATGATTTTTAATAAAATGTGGATGATTAATTTAATTTTGCCTTGTTTTAATCATCACATAAAATATAGGACTGCCCAAATGAGAAAAATTTTGAACAAATTAAGCAATAGTTAAGAGAATTCAGAGGTAGACACAAAGATAAAAAACACACTGTACCTTTCGGGAGGCTTGAAATAATATTAGTACTACTGAAATGAGATAACAACAAGCTTTCTAACGATACTAAGCATGACGTATGGTTCTATTTAAAAAAAGCCGATGACGTCACTACTACACCAATGGCACATCTGAAAAATGTTTGAATTTGTAGAAAGGTGCAGAGTGAAATACCCTTCAACTTTTATCTGAACTTTTTTCGATAACCCTCATACTAACTGAGAAAAATGGGCGGGTCCATATATTTAACTAACTCTGTATAATCTGAATACTAACATAATATGACTTAAAAAATTATAAAAAAATTGTATATAAGTAATTATAGAAATTACTTATGACATCTACTGTCGCAAGAGATCCATAAATCCTTTCTGATGAGTGGATGACCACAAAACAGCTATCAAAGGTTGGAACTCTCGGAATCAAATCGAAAAATACTCAATTTTCACTATGTAATTATATAAACATAACCGAATCATCAGTTTGAATTTTCACTCAAATGCTACATTATTTATCAATATTTTCAATGATCTCAATCATCCATATTTTTATATATTCAGCAGAGGATTTTTTACATGATTTTTTATTTTCATCGGCATCAAATTAAATACTCTACATCCTATATTAATATCATGATGTTGCAATGAAGTGTGAGAAAATGTTTGTGACTTTTGATTTTTGTTAGAGTTTGATATTGTATTATGGTGATTGTTTATTGTTTCTGAAGACGAATTATTATTTTTGGGAAGAGTACAAGATTTTTTATATGCTCTAGCTCAAAGTCAAAATTTTGTATTAGTGAAATAACAATTTTGAGGGGAATTTAAATGGTTTGTTGAACATAACTTTTAGTACATATTATTCCTGAAGTCTAATTATTTATTTTAAAGTAAGTATTAAAATAAGTTCCACCCCAAGCAATTATTCCATGAGACATAATAGATTCAAATAAAGAATAATGAAACATAAGTAAAAGTGTTGATTTCATTGCAAATATGAACAGGATTTTCATAAAGTCAGTTGTGGAATCATCTGCGACTGAAAGTTGGAATTTAGTCGCTATTTTCCATCGTACAAGATAACCTCTCTTGGAAGGAATTCATGTTTCAAAGAGAAACATTCTCAATTGAAAATTGAATCAATACATGACTCCTCTGGAAATGGAAAAAAAACCCTACGATAAAATTGAAGTTACTTTTTTGTAATATCTAACAGAAAACAACTACTTCCCCGGCTAAAGCCACGCTGGAGATTGAACTACACCTGATAGATATTAAGAAAGACCCTATATTACTTGAGAGAAAAAATCTGAAATTGAAAATTTGCATTTTCATTCAGATAGTTGATTATTTATTAAATGTCCAGTTTCCATTGGTGATTCTTATCTATGAATGAGATAAGGGAGAATGTTATTCAAAAGTATCACTCACAGAAAATCGTTCATTCCATTGATTTTTTCTCTCAAGTTATATAGGTTATTTTTCAATATCTATCAGATATAGTTCAATGTCCAGCATGGTTTTAGCCGGGGAAGTAGTTGTTTTCTGTTAGACATTACAAAAAAGTTACTTCAATTTGATCGTAGGGTTTCTTTCATTTCCAGAGGAGTCATGTATTGATTCAATTTTCAATTGAGAATGTTTCTCTTTAAAACATGAATCCATTCCAAGAGAGGTTATCTTGTACGATGGACAATAGCGACTAAATTTGTAGCAAAACAGCTGTATATTAAGCTGTGCTCGACATTTCTTTTGTTCTTTTATAATCGGTTCGAGAGAAACATTCATGAATTTCATTGTCATAAAGTTTCTTGATTTATTTATATATTCTGTGTTATTACATTTAGGTACCTGTAGGTTCACCGCTTGGAGATTCAACTACTGAATCATAGATGGCGCTAATAGGCCCATTCAGTTATTTATTCCCAATTTAAATTTTACCTGTTTTTTGTGATGTTAGAAAAACAACTGAGTTTCTTGTTTTTCGTGGTTTTGAAATGTAGATACGTTGAGCATTTTATTAACGATTGCTGTTTGAAAAGAGACGTTCCACGAGATAAAAGTGCCGTGGTACCTATTTCTTAGAGACTCCCTCTGGAATGCGCCTGCCTTTTAAGTATGTATTTTCTCTAGTGCCTTTTTGTATCAATTCCAGAAATACTAATAATTGTTACACAATCGTTTGACCCTACTCTTCATTTTCTGTCAATTTAAGAAAACAGTGCTTGTGTAACTGTGAAGTCATTTTATTTATGTTTAAGGAAAACTATATAACGAATGTTAAATTCTCCCTAAACAATTTGTAAGCCGTTAATGTCCTTTTAGCTCGACCTTGAAGTCGTCACCTTGGAATAAAGTACTGTTCGCTTTGGTGGTCCCACAAATTGTTGGAGTTTTATTTCATCAACCATCACTACAACACCAGGTTACATCCCACGATAAAATTTGCCCTGAGAGTCTCGCTTCAAATTTTTATGGTAGGTATTCTAAAATATATAGGGTTTTCGAATAAAGCATGTCTTTTAGTTAACGGATACCTGTCGAATCGCTTTCAAAGAGTAATCCTTGAAAAAGCACAATCTGAGTGGATTAAAGTAGAAAATGGGGTTCCACAGGGGTCCATTCTGGGTCCCTTACTTTTCATTCTCTACACAAGTCAACTCGTTAAATCCCTAGAATATTGCTCTAGCCACTTCTACGCTGATGATACTCAGCTATATTACCAATTTGAGGAACGTCATTTAGAGACGTCATTAACACACATAGATAGTGACCTCGAATAGCTGCTCTCTTCTTCGGAGAAGCATGAATTAACAATCAACGTATCCAAGTCAAATGTTATGTTGTTTGGTAGGAATATCATGAGAAAGCGTTGTGCAAATCGTATACATATCACACTTAATAGTGATACACTGCCAATTCAAGAGTCCTGTAAGAATCTTGGTTTAATAATTGATACAGATCTCAGATTCTCATCCCATATGTATCCATGATAATTCGTAGAGGCTTTAACAATCTAAGATTAATATATTCAATTAAAAAAATGCCCAACTAAAACTCCAGAATATTACTTTGCAATGCTTTGGTTCTGTCGCACCTCAATTACGGCGATGCCATTTACGGTCCTAGTATCCGTCAAATAGACTCAGCACGCTTACAAAAGCTTCAAAACTCGTGTGCTCGACTAGTATGCGGGGTCAGAAGGAGAGAACGTATTTCCAATTATATTCGGAGCATTGGTTGGTTAACAACAAAACAACGCCGAACACTCAATGCATGTAGTCTTTCCCTATTTGTACAGTAACATCCGTTTCAGAACCGACATACATAATCTCAATATACGTCACAAAAATAAAATAACTATTCCAAGACACAGAACATGGTTCTTTTTCGTATAACCTGAGCAAACTGTACAATTGGATTCCCGAGAATTATAAATCTATGAGCAAACACCGATTTACCAGAGAACTAAAAACCGATTTATACAGAGGTGTTCTAACTCCCCCTGAATAGTTGATTCATGAAATACTTTGTTTTTTACGCTATTTTGTTACAACTAATATTAAGTATTAGTTATTATTGATTTATTTTCTTTTATTTTATTCTTTTTAATGGAAAAAAATATATTATTGATTTGTATCACCATATGAGGTTGAGTGGAAGAGCAGGCTTTTTAGAGGCCACTTCGTGTGACCTCTAACTAGACTGAACTCTGCCTTTTGACCAGTCTCTATGAATTTATATATAATATATAAGTCTTTGTAAATTTGGATGACTGTCAATAAAAACGATTATTATTATTATTATTATTATTAAAATCCAACTTTCAGTCGCAGATGATTCCACAACTGACTTTATGAACATCCTGTTCATATTTGCAATGAAATCAACATGCCATACCCATGACAGGTTTTATGTCTGAAAAATATTTTCAAAGTTTCACCGCACAAGAAATAGTCCAACAATTCCTTATTACAGTGTGAAACTGCTTCTGAAGAGTATGTTTTCCAATTCTTCTGACCTCCCTGATGATCTTAGAAGAGTGAAATAGATTTGTGTCGATCAAAATGTATTGGAGGCCTAGCGAAAGAGATCAAATTCACGTATCAATGGAATGAGCGATTTTCTATGAGTGATACTTCTGAATAACATTCTCCCTTCTCTCATTCATAGATGAGAATCTCCAATGTAAACTGGACATTTGATAAATAATCAACTATCTGAATGAATATTCAAATTTTCACATTCATATTTTTCCTCTCAAGTTATATAGGGCCTTTCTCAGTATCTATCAGATGTAGTTCAATGTTCAACGTGGCTTTAGCCCAGGAAGTAGTTGTTTTCTGTTAGATATTACAAAAAAGTAACTTCTATTTTATCGTAGGGTTTTTTCCATTTCCAGAGGATTCATATATTGATTACATTTTCAATTGAGAATGTTTCTCTTTAAAAAATAACTAAAAGTTTTCGATCAATTATGTTCTTGATTATTCGAAATTTGCAAAGCGTCATTCTCATTCAGTTTTTAATTTTTTCTCGCGTTGAAATAATTCATTTTACATGAAAATTTGCGAAAATGTCTTTTTTGTTGTCAAATGACCATGAATTTTTCTCAATTCAGAAGACCACTACTTTTTGAGGTATGTACATGTTTAAAAAAATACCCTTATCTTCCACGAACAATTATTGTCCTGTTGCTTTTTGTATTTTGAATTTTCGTCTTCTGCGATTACGCCAGCTTCCAAGCCTTTGTTATCCGTGACTCTCAAGAGAGTTCTTCTGTCCAACGTACGTGCTATAAGCGGCAATAACTTCATTATGAAAATCTGCCATATCTTCGATATGTCAAACATATACCACATTTTTTAACTGACCCCAATAAAAAAACTCCAGTGGATTAATATATGGAGATCTTGTTGGCCATTCTAGTGATCCATTTGTTCCAATCCACCTTTTTGAAAAAGAATTCGTGAGTGCGCTTGTGCGTCATTTTGAAAAAGTAAAATTTTCCTCGTATTCCAATCGAAATATATCTCAATTATCTAGGTAAATTCATTGTAAGAAGTTCAGATCCGTGTGACTATTTGAGTTGCCTCCATAAGAATCCCAAATATTCGTTGGTTACCTCTTTTTGACAACAGACCGGGCTTCGTTTGTAACCAGTATTAACAATTGTCTTTTCCACTTCACTCTTTCCTAGTTTTTCAACATTATCATCATTGTTATCGATATGAGAATCCAGAGAGTTAGTTGTCTTAAAAGCAATACTGAACTTTGCTTCTGCAAAACATTTCTTATTTGGTATTATATACAATGAAATGTTCCACTTGGAAGCGTTCCAAAAATTGAGAGTGAAATATCAAAGAAGGGCACATTCAAATAGAATTCGAATCCCAAAGCTACCTGAATATAAGGTGTTTATTTGAAAATATCCAAAATTTTCCCAGCGAATGGAACAATTTTTTTAACTAGCAATACTTTTGGGGGGAGGTTGGACGCTCTGCAAAAAGAAAGGTTTTACGAGTTGTCAAAGATAGGAATCGAACCTGATGGCTCATCGCATTATCTGCGTTACCTAATTCTTACATGTTTAATAGTTACCTTCATCGCAAAGCATTCCTCCCCAACCTTTTTTGCAGTTGCATTCCCATGGACGACGACACGATCCATTCACACAGCCTGGATATGGATAACATTTTTCACAATTCTTTCCCCACCAGCCAACTTTGCATCTGGAAAATGGGACATATGAAAAAACGATTTCAAATTAATTCAATAGAAAAGAAAATAAGGCTACAATTTTTTGCAAGTCGCTTTATATTTGAGTTGAATACATGACTTATTTCAATACTCAGGTTTCTTAATATAAAAATGAAGATATCCTTGATAATTAACGTTTTGAAAGCAAACTCTAATTTTCATTATTTTGATAGTGACAACGACAATTTCAAACAGTGGTTTCAGTGGTGATATCAAGAAAGGGGAAAATGTCGAAGTCAAGAATAATAATATTTTAAACAAGAACAGCCATTTGATTCAGTATTACCAAAATCATCATTAGAAATTAACATACAGACTAACAGCATAGCCTTCTTTTGTCATTCAAGAGTCATGAAATATAAACGTACGTTCTGAATAAAATATTTAATCTATTAGAAACTGTTTTTGGTAAGGTTGAGGCAAACTTGAAAATCTGTACTTCTCTTCAGAAGAGTAGCCTAACCATCAGCAAGACTTTGAATAGGAGTTAGAATAACCTGATTTTTCAGTTCTGATATGATATTTTCTTATTTTAGACACCATGTGTGATATTGGTTATAACTCTTTTGAAATAATATCCTTCAATGTATTCCTCAACCTTTGTCCAATTTCCAATGAGTCTTGTTTTATTTGTTATGACCTCCATCAAATAAATGAATATTTTAGAATCTTAAGTGTAAATACAATTCAAGAAAAAGAAACTACCCAATCACCAAAACTACGTCACAATCACTTTCGATTCGCGTTTCGCCAACAAAGTTAGCACCTTCAGGAGCTAAAAGCTTATTGAACCACTCCACCACCATGCACCCCCTAAGGTTGAGGCCCGGAAGGATGAACTCCCCAGCACTCGTACGTACTCGAAAGCTCACCCCTCCTATCCACACTCGCTGAAGCGGTTCCTCATCCTGATGACTGGCGATCAGCAGAATAAAATCTGACCGTTTGATATGGAGTGCCCAGCCAATTCTCGGCTTGAAGCTCCCTTATATCTGACATGAGTTGACTTTTAAACAATGACTTTACTTTACTGAAATTGGCTGAAATTGGCTGAAAGCCTGAAAAAACTCTCGGCTGAGGGCCGAGTGCTGTGTGCTGAGTTAACTAAAATTGAAATTACTACTTGGTCGGTTCTTCGTGGTATCTGAAACATAAAAGCATGATTAATCGTGATTTGGTGCCTGTTGAAGTAGACGTTGGTGACGCCGAAGGTCTCGCCTCCGCCGTACTTCTTCAGGGGTGTCGTTGTCTCCTTGGTTTACTGGACGTCTGTATTTGTCTCTGTCTCTGTCGTCTTGCTCACGTCTGTTCTCGTGGAGCTCCGTGAGCAGCGGGTTTGTGTGGGTCTCTACTCTGTCTAGAGTAGTCCCCACATGTTGTCTGATCAGTCTGTCGATATAGTCCGGGTGGATGTCTAAGTCTCGATATATGAACCTGTTGGGCATATATTGTGGTGCGTCTGTTGCCATCCTCAGGCAGACGTTGAAGAAGGCCTGTATCCTCTGCCTATAACTCTTCGCGCACTGCCCCCAAGCAGTGAATGCGTACAGTATGATAGGCAGAAGAATTGTCTTGATGAGGCGTAGTTTCAACTCGAGTGCCATGTTGCTCCTACGTCCGATGAGTGGGTACAGCTTATGCCTTGCGGGTTTCGCTATAGCTAATCTGTGGGAGACGTGCCTCTGAAACGTGAGTTTCTTGTCCAGGGTTACTCCTAGGTAAACGGCTTCGTCTACCCATGGAATTCTCTCGTCGTTTATAGTAACATGGCCCTCGGGTGTCCTACGTCGCCTCGTGAACAGTATGGCCTTGCTTTTGTCTGCATTGATTCCGATCTTCCAACGATTGAACCACGGTTCCAGCTTGTTTATCTGAAGTTGCAGCTTCGATGTTACTCCTCTCTCATGAGATGACTCAGCAAAGATTGCCGTGTCATCTGCATAGAGAGCAAGTTTGGTCATGGGGTTGTCCGACATAGGCATGTCTGCAGTGTAGATCGAAAACAGGTGTGGCGACAGTACTGCTCCCTGTGGTACTCCTGCTTCTAGCCTCCTTCGTGAGGAGAGAGCATTTCCGACTTTGCATCGGTAATGTCTACCCCTTAGGAAGGAGTCTATCAGCTTGACTATTGGTATGGAGTATCCGGCATCAACCAGTTTTGCGATCAGCCCATCGTGCCAAACTCTATCGAAGGCCTTGGAGACGTCAAGGAAGACTGCTCCTGTAAGATGTCCTCTTCTCGTGCGGTTCCAGCTCTGGATGGTGGCGTCCACTATCCAGGTGACCTGGAGTTCTGTTGAGTGTTCCTGTCTGAAGCCGAATTGCTCATCTGGTAGGATGTTCAATTCTTCAGACATTGTCTCAAGTCGAGTCCTGATCACCCTTCCTGCGACCTAACTCATGGCAGGTGTTAGGCTGATGGGGCGGTGGTTTTGCGGGAACGCGTGGTTCTTGTTGGGCTTCGGAATCATGATGACCGTAGCTTCTTTCCAGCTTGGTGGAAAGTGTTTAAGTCTGAGTACAGCGTTTATGATATTTGTCAGGGCTGCTAGTCCTTTCCTAGGTAAGGTTTTTAGTGCCCTGACTGGTATGTCGTCTGGGCCCGGTGCTTTCCTGGTCTTGGCGTGTCTAAGTATGGCCTTGATTTCCTCTGGAGATGTCGGCTCTGAGACGTCAGTCCTTCTGAGTTCGTCCAAACGTTCAGACCATTGTCGCTCTCTGAGTAGCTTCAGCTCTTCTCTCAACCGTCGAGACACGTGGTTGAGCTGTCGCTTGTCATCGGGCGTCAACGTTCTCGGGTAACGTTTTTTCTGACGTCGTCTCAGCCTGATCAACTCCCTGACCTCAGGTGGGATCCCTCCTTGGAAGTCGAAGTTTGTCGTCTGTTTGTCTCTGGAGCACCGTTCCATTGCTGTCAGTATTCCTTGTCTGAGTTCGGTCACCGCCGCCTCTAGTTGGCGTGGTATGTCGATCCTGGGGATGTTAATTTCATTGTGGACAGCCCTTTGGAATCGTGGCCAGTCCACTATCCGCTTTGTCGTGTGAACGATTTCCACTTCTCCCTCCTCTATTGTTAGTAGGATTGGATTGTGGTCTAATGATCCCTCGTCCAGTACAGAGATGTCCACCAGAGTTGGAATACTCTGTATGAGGGCTATGTCCAGAATGTCCGGGTGTTGGTCTTCCCTCCCAGGATAGTGAGTAGGTTCGTGTGTCGCCGTCACTGCAAGGTCGTCAAAGTCTGGTAGTAAGTTGTCAGATAGGTCTCTGCCACGTGGGTTGGTGTTGCGGCAGTTCCAATCTCTAGATCTCTTGTTGAAATCTCCTATTGCCACCGTTGGGTGGTGGTCAGGAAGAAGTTTCTCCAAGTCCGTTTTCCTCAGGTTGGGGCCTGGAGGAATGTAGACTGAGGAGACTCTTAGGAGATTGATTCCGTACCACTCATCATACCTTACTTCTATTTATACCACTATTTCTTAATAGAAGTCAAATTATGTAGGTAATAAACTTGTTTATCTAACATTTCAAATCTACCTACTCTACTTACTGCTTATCTGAGGGCCAACCGCACCCATTATCAAATTTACCTACTTTTGTTGGGATTATTAGTTGGCATGAATTTTTCGATATCTCCGGATACTGGCGACAGAATTCCGCCTTATCATAATGTAGATATATTTTGATTTATTTTCCCTTTGTGAAAAATGCAGTAATAATAAAGACATATTATTATTATTGTTAACATATGTTAACAATTTGAATAAATTGCCTAACTTTCACCTTTAAAATACCTATAGAGGCTTCAGCATACCCGATCCCAAAACCCAATTATTTTATTTTTCTTGGAATTTTAGCCAAAGTAATGTTAACCAAAGAGATTGTTTTATTTTGTTTAAAAATGGGTTTGTTTGTAATTTTTTGTACAAACCTATTAATTTTTATAAAGTAAGAACGGTTTTAAAATGTAATTTTCCATCATTCAAAATATATTCTATTTTATTATCAACATGAAACTCTTAAAAAGTACAAATAAAACATCTTTCAAAAAAACAGAACGATTCGGAAAAATACTAAATTCACCCAACTATTATTTTTTTAGAAACGTCAAACACTACAGTTTCAAGCACAAAAACTAGATAATTTCGGTTAACTTATATAATCAAAGTGGTCAAAGACTAACCAATTTCTGTTTTATTTTTTTAAAATACCACTTTATGATGGTATATTTAATATGTGGGGGGGTAACTTTCAAATGAATATCATGTGTGTTTTATTACAGCTTTGATTATTTCATTCTAGTGTATACAAATCCACAAGAAAAATAATATGGCTGGGTCAAATACTGGCATTAAAATATCCTCAACTGGTCAAGCACTGCTGCGTTTACCCTAATCATTCCTTTTTCCATACAGGCGGTTTGCCTTATTACATAGAAACGAACAAAATACTTATTAGTAATATAGGCACTGGAGAGTTCATAAACTGCACCTAACTATAAACTACCCGTTTAACATATTAATAAAACACAAGGTGCCTGGTACCTGTGTACCTAGATGCATTGATAACACAATGTAATTAATAGTTATTTCTAGTAATTCACAATAGTATTGTAAAAAATATTTCGTGAGAGAGAGAGTAATCTAAATGAGCAAAAACATTAACTTCATTAGCTGAACGAAACATGACTGAAAGAGGAGAGCGTGAAGTGCCATTCTTGTGTATGGTGAAAAATAATATCTAGAAGTATGTATTGGAATATAACATTTTATGAGACTTAGAATACTGGAGTCCGAGATATATCATGTTTGATACTGGAACATGCATCTAGTTACGTTCCTTCTTATGTCCAGTGACAAAATCCGGCACACTTTTCTTAACTCTGTTGTTCTTACAGTATGAAAATCTGGCCAAGCATGATGTGTTTGATAATAAAGATACCATAGAAACTCATTCTGAATTTTTTGTGCCATTCATTTGTGGATGATCGTTATTTTTTTCACTTGGTAGCTAGCAGGCTACCCTTTTATCCTTTTGACTACGTCCCTAGCGAAGGGCTAATTGCTTGTGAAAGGTGGGAGTATGTTCAGAATGCAGAGACAGTAGCTTTTAGTTTGATTTACTGCACTCTGTATATATTTTTTTAAATAATATCAAGCATTGTTATGTCAAATAGATTCTTGATAATTTCAGTACAATGAAAGTTCATTTTCATCAGAATTTACATTTTTCAAGCAAATCAACATTACCAATGAATTTTCCAGGCCGGTTATTATAATGACAGGTGCATATATTTCCGATTCAATTATTTCTAACACCGTTCATTGTATTCTATGTATATGCGTCATCCTTTGTTTTGAACTCACCTACATTCTCCTGGTTTCCTACAATACCCACGTTCCTTGTGGCATGAAGCCTTACAAATAGCTAGAAATAAAAGGAATATATTAATAAGTGAACAAAAAAGAAATAATTTTCTTGTGAATCCACGAATAGTTTGATAAGCTATCATCAGTTTAACTACTGGGAATGCTCGAATTATATGTAATTTCCTTTGAAATATTTATCAAGGTGATTGATCAAGAACAATCTATGGCGTGGTTTCGGGCTGAAAAACATCGTTCATTGCAGGAAATTGATTGTTTGATAACTGTGAATGAGGACTACGTTTTACTTGATCGTTATTCGAATTTCAGGTAATACTACTTTGATTTTCGGTTACAGGTAATAATTGGGAGAAAAAAGTGTTCATATTTTATGAATCGACAATGACAAAATGTATAGAATAATATGAAATATCAACTGGAGGTATTACTACAATAATAGGTATAATTTCTGTAGTGGTCTCGATTAATTTTTATTACATTGTGCTGAAGTGAATTTTGACCCCTTTCGTAGTCATTCGAATAACTTAACATTTGGCAGGTATTCATCATTCAGGTGACGAAGAAGTATGGAATTTTTATTACAGAATAAAACAAAATAGGGGCTCCAATATCCCGTCCTGTTCAGACTAACTCCCTTATGACTAGTATATTTATATTTTCATACTCATCTTGTACTTCATATTATTATTGTTACTTTCATTAATAGTCCGGTGCTTAGAGACGTCAAAAAATTTAAAAGCTGTAAAATAATTAACACCATGACACCTACTGGAGGAGGATAAAAATATTGTTCGAATGACAGGGTGAACTTTCTGGGGTTGAAAGTGGTATTTCACGGTTTTTCGCGATTGGCAACGAAAGTTGAACTCCTATCGAAAAAAGTTGACGGGCAAAGTTGTTGATAATGAAAAGATCTTGTTTATCTAACATTTTCCCACAATACCTCAAATTTTCCGTTACAATCAGATAAACCGATTTTTCAGTTTGTATCTCGTACAAAAATTAATTTTTATCCACAAAATTTGTTGGAAATATTACTTATTATGCTTTAAGTAAGATGTTATTTTTTTTTTGGTGAATTACAGATTTTCCTTTTTTTTTCGACTAATTCCGATTAAACGACCTCATTTTCAACTGAACAGTTTCTCCGGTAAAATTCGAATTTTCAAGATGGCCAGCTGCTATTTTTTCCGTTGAAGCGTGAACTTTCAGCTTATGTAATAAAAGAGTAGCACTACGATGGAAAAAAAAGAAAACGCGAAAAAATGTAAAAACAGATTTTCAAAAAAAATTGTTTTGTTCTAAACTCATATTTATCTATTAAAATTACGGAAACTAACAGTTGAAACCTTCCAAGAATATTATCTTCATGCTACCTTAACAGTTACAAAGAATAATCAAGTATATAAATGAGGATTTCCTTATGATAGAGGGGCGAAAGGAGGTGAACTTTTGAGGGGTAAAAGTGGTTTCTCACAATTTGCAGCGAAAATTAACCTCTTACAAAATAGAGTTAAGAGAAGAAGATGTTGATGATGAAGAGATCCACAACTTTTGTACCTAAAATTTTTTCACATAACCTCAAACTTTCCGGGAAAATCGATATAAGTTCCAAGTTATTTTTCTGATACTTGTTATGATATTGAAAAAAAATATTCATGAAGCTGTAAGTGATTTAGAAGACACCTCACATGAAGAACCAACAAATACCAGGCAAAATACTGAATGTGAAGAAGACGAAGACGATGAAGAGATAGAAGTTTCAACAGATGCCGAAACAGAGAATGAAGCATCCTATAATGAGCAGCCATCGAATTAGCCAATTAGCGACTTGAGTGTGTTCTTAAAATAAATTTTTGATTGCATTGTTAATCAACTTTCTCAGTTTACTTTGTCGAACTTTTACTTTTTCTCAAATTTTAATATAAATACTAACTATATAATAATACGCTTTTGTAATAAACAGTTTTCTACTCAATAAGCGTGATTTGAATGTGATGTAAAAACTCCTTCAAATTACAAAAAAACGTGTAATTTAGAACATAGAATATTTCCTAAATTTCGCGACTAACATACAATTTTTACTGAAAAAAATATTTAAACTAAATTAAAACGATTTTCTGATTTTACCGGAAAATTTGAGGTTATTTGGAAAAATGTTGAATGCAATAGTTGTAGATCTTTTTATTGTTAACAATTTTTTCTTTAGGAGACTAATTTTTGCTGAAAATAGTGAAAAACCATTTTTACCACCAAAAGTTCACCTCTTTTCGCCCTTCTATCATAATCAAATCCCAATATTTATGTCCTTGTCTATTCTTTGTACCTACTTAGGTAACATGAAATTAATATTCTCGAAAAGTTTCAGCTGTTAATTTCAATCATTTTAATAACTAAATAATATGAATTCAGAAAGATTCAAAACGAAAAGGAAATAATGTATAATGAATGAAAATAAAGTTCAAAGGATGGATTTCGGGTATCATAATACGAGTTCCCAGGACTAATGGCGTTTCCCCCTGAATACAAATGGATAGCCTCTCCTTGAACTACTTGATTCACTGCCCCCTTTCAGTTTCTTCTAGGCTCTACCAACCGCCTGCAGATTTCTTTAGGGCATTTTCAATTGAACAATGCTTATTCGTTGACGAATTTTCAGATTTCAACGTAGTTGAGTTGGTTCACTTTGAGCCGTACATATAAGGTCTCCTAAATCCAAGGATGTAGCTCACCCCAAATGAATTTCATGAAACATTTCGTTGTTGAAGTCTGTCAAATCTTAGCGATTTTTTGTTCGAACTTGGGATAACCTCGATTTCCATGTTTCTAACGAAGTATGGCACGCCCGCATCTCCATAATCGATAATCAGGGGTAATACAAATTGATCTCATTGATTTGAAATTTGATAGAGTTTAAGATTTCTGACAGAATTATCGAATGCTTAATTAATCTCAGTAACACAGTGGTACCAAATAATGTTAAATACCTTCTTAGTATGGGGGATAATTTCAACTTACCTTACAGTTCGAAAGATTTTCTCCCCAAAATACATGAACCCAACGTTCCATTAAGACCTATAGTTAGGTTCATTTGATCACCAATATATAACTTGACAAAATTTATATGTAGTTTACTCAATTACGCTTTCATAATTGATGAAAAACAAGTATTTATTTTAATTTTCGGAACAAATGAAAAATATTTCTTTTCCCAATGATCACATTTTAGTTTCGTTAGATGTTACTTCACTCTTCACAAATATACCCACAGACCTTCTAATAAATATAGTACAAGAAAAATGGTTTTGGATGGAAGAACATACATTGCTCAATCAAACGGAGTTTTTACAGCTTTTCAAATTCTGTATTGATAGTAACTATTTTAATTTCCATGGAGTTTTTTATCAACAAATATCTGGTCTAGGAATGGGAAATTGTATGTCCCCAATTTGTTCGGACTTAGTAATGCAAAATTTACAAGAAAATTGCCTTTCTAAACTTTCCTTCCAAGTTCAGACATACAAGAGATATGTTGATGACATTTTTCCAATAATCCCAATAGGAAGACAAGACGAATTATTAAATGTTTTCAACCAATACAACTCAAAACTCCAATTCACAATTGAATTAGAACTGCATAACTGTCTGGCTTTTTTGGACACTTTAGTAATAAGAACACCAAATAATAACCTTTTAATAAATTGGTATCATAAACCTACATTTTCAGAAAGATACCTAAACTTCGATTCACACCATCCTATGAACCAAAAAGTAATTATTATACATGATTTGACGGACAGAATGTTAAAAGTTTGCAGCCCTGTTTTCATTGATGACAATTTAAAACAATTGAAATATTATTTAATAATAATAAAAAACAATTATCCGATTACATTGATTAACAGAATTCAAAATAGAATTCGTACCATAACTGTCAAAGAGGATAACCAACTAGAAAACAAAAGATATTTCAAGATACCATACGTACAAGGTACCATTCTAGAAGATTCCACTTCAAATATAAAGATAACTTTCAAAAATGAAAACACACTGAGAAAACACTTTTTTAGTAGGACCAAAGAAAAAACCCCTCTGGACTGCAGGTCGAATGTAATTTACAAAATTTCTTGTCTTGACTGTGAGAAATGTTACCTAGGTCAGACCAAAAGATACCTAAAAACACGCCTCAAAGAACATGGGAGGTACATGAAACATAAATTGACATTAAGAAACCCCACATCATTGGTTGAACATTGTATATCAACCGAACATAAATTTGAGTTTACAAACACAAAAATATTAGGATATGAGTATTCCTTGATCTAAAGAAATTTTTCGGAAATGGTCAACATGATGAAGCACGATACAGTTAACTACAGAAAAGATCTGGAAAACTTGAATAGCTCGTATTTCAATCTGATATTAAGAATAAAGAACAAAAACTGACACGCTCTGTATAAATAATATGTATTGTTTTTATTTCGCTACTTTTTCAAACGTACAATCCTGGCATTTAATCAGTTCCATTTCGAATGCACATCAGTTTTTCATTATTTTATTTAAATTTTAACGTGTTTCATAGTTGTGTTTGTTGTTTTAAGCTGAGTTTTATATGTATATATGTCAAGACAGAAACCAACTATCATGGTGGACAACCTTATTATTTTTTAACACGGAAAACTCCTCTTATGTAAGTAGAAATACAATTTTCTTTATTAACAAGTTTATAGATTATCCGTCACCTTAACAATGTTCAGTTGTTGTTTCTGGAATAATAATAGTAATGTCCAAAAAGAGAAGAAATCACTTTATATAATTATATTAATAATTTTTTTTTTTCTGTCACTGTTTATAAAATTGTAACATTCCCATTTATCTTACAGTGCCCTGAAGATGTCAAAATAAATTGACAAAACGTCGGCTTTCAAGAAATATCGTTTTCTTCAATCTGAGACCTAAATCCCAAAAACTACTCCACAGTCATTATCGATAGTATTGTGAGCACGAGTAGTATTTGTTGAGATAATTTCACAAACCAACAAAGTAAAAAAAGTGCCATTGTCGTGAATTCTTCAATAGTTATAGATAATACCTGATAGACATGAAGTCTGTCAGACTGGCATTCATATTAGTAGCAAGATTATATTAAGTTCTCCGTTGTTGTTTGGATACGTGGTTGCCATGACAAAGTGGTATTACCGGCTCGAAAGCTAGAAACTGCGTATTATCGAGGCATACGCCTCTCATTGGTCCTAATATTGCAGGAATGGAGTGTTTCATACGGCAAGTGAAATTATCAGTAGTAATACCACAAGTGATTGAATTTTCGCGATAAGTCTGTCGATTCATTTCTGAACGAAACTGAATTGCTTCGAGAAAACACCACGAGTCCGCAGGACGAGTGGTGTTTTCTCGATACAATTCAGTTGAGTTCAGAAATAAAAGACAGACTTATGAGATAAATTCAATCACGAGTGGAATTTTATTAGACTATTTCACGAAGCATTAAAAGTATTATTATAAACATGAACAATCAATTCATCATAGCCACTCCTTCGATTTCCTTGTATTTTTCGGTACATTTTCATCGATTTTTTCGTTGATTGATTCGATAGAATTCATCCCAAATCTACTCATTTTTGAATGCGTGCACAGCGTAATCACTTATATTTGACGTTTAACTGTCACATGCACTGTAAACAAATCTGAAAACACCGAACTTGATAGGCCAATCAGAGTCAAGAGTCAAGTTTGGTATTATCGGTAAGCCGAACTTGACTAGAGCTTCTGATTGGTTCATTTCGTAGGTGAGTGAAATAGTCAATATCATTAGGTATCCCGGGTGTATCTTAACTAAACATCCATGGATGGCAGGTGGATAATTAGAGTTGAACATTGAACTTTGTAGTAAATCATAAAAGTTTGTCAGATTCAGCCATATTTTCCGAATCAGCATGGCTCTTAATCCACTAGTGGGTTTCTTGAAAAGTAGGTAAATGGCAATTTCCGGATTAAAGAAATAATTCAAAGAAGAAAATCAAACTGATTGTTTCTTAAAATTATCAAAAAAGTATTGAGGTATTCTTTTCAACGTTCATTGCAGGCTGGCGGAGATTAAGGTCAATTTATAGAAATATTCAGCATTCAAGGTCTGTGAATGCTGATTGGTTCGTTTGAGTAATACAGCAGAATTCTGCCAATGGGCTAAAAATATTCTCAAATCTTGAATGGGGGATAAATATTTATATAAATTGTCCCTCAACCAATCAGCATTTACAGACCTTAAATGCTGATTGGTTGTTTTGAGTAATACAACAGAATTCTGCCAAAAAGATGCTCAATCTTGAATGATGAATGGAGGATAAATAGTTTTATAAATTGTCCCTCAACCTTTGCTTGAGTAATGAATGAATCTTCACATTTATGAAAAATAAATTGCAAAACTCTTTTAAATCGATAGATTCTAGTCTGAAACGTCCATTTGACAAAGTGTTCCAATATATTTTCTTCATTTCGAAAAAATATCTCATTTGAAAGTGTGCCGCTGACGTCACGTTCATTGGAAACAACCACCACCACAATCCACGTTCCGAAACATTCAATACCGTTCTCCTCAAAAATATAGATTCTAGCTTAGTAAACGCCATTGAGAAATAATTAAAACTTCGTCACTTGATCGACTCATAAAAAAAAATCCACATTTTAGTTTATTTTTATTGTTTTTGTAACTTTCAAATTTCCGGAACGGACCATTCTTTCGATGAAGAACGAGCATTGACACCGCAAATCATTATGACAGTTCTCATGCAACAGAGGTGATTTCGATATTTGAGGTTAATTTTTGTTTTCATTTTACATTCAACATTATTTAACTGATACATTCATTATTACTGAAGCGAGGTGTTATTATGACCGATCTGGTGTGAATTCATTTGTGTATTGAGTACGGAAAGGCTTCGTGAAGGAAAGTTCGGATAATTTACCGAGGGTAGATTATGAGATGATTGATAAAAATGAATTTATTTTTTGCAATGGATAAAATTTGAAATCGTTTCTTGAACGCTGCTTGAAAACAGTCATATTCAGTTGGAAATGTTCTTCACAAAAACATAATTGTATTTACGCATTTTACACAAGGTTTATCCATTGCTTCGAACCATATTTTACAATGCGCTTCATATTTAGGAGCATAAAAAATTGTTTATTAGAATATTCACTGGTATTCAGACAACCGGGTACGAAGCACCTGTTCGACATGTTCGCAGTTATTGCAGGGATACAGATACAGGAATTAAGAAAAAAAATTGAGCACAAACAACAAAAATATTTTAAAACTTTGAAAACCGTTTTAACCTAAAAAAGAATCAAGTAGGGCTTGTTCGTTTGCAGCATACATATTTGATGGAACTGCTCTACTTGTATTAAATATTGAAGGAGGCGAACGAGTTAAACAGAGACAAACGATTCTTATTGATGCTCCGTGAAACAGACGAATGAACCCATCTGCTATCAAATGACAACTGTCATACGACACAATCACGTGTGATGAGAATTTGAGATTCCATGGTGCACAAGTTTTACAACGTTGTCAAGTCTAGTTTTGAGGAACGTGACGTCACGAAACCACTTTTCTTCTGATTATAGAGAAAGTAGCGGTCAGAAAAAATAATTAAAAAATCCCGAGTAATAATAGCGTATACACTTTCTAATTACAGTGTTCTCTCATATTTCATGGAAAGGTCCATTGAATGTATGACTTCACCAACCATATTGGTAGCTTATATTCAAACTTAGTAAATAATATCAAAACACTTTCAATAACCCCATAACCAATACTATTGAGTAGTAATTTTCAGAAATAGTAAAGGTAACAATCACTTATTCAACAAGCCTTTTACACCAAAAAATGAATATTCTGAGTACTTACGTGTTTGGCAGAGAATGCCTGTGTATCCTGGGTGACATTTGCATTCTAAGGGTTTTTCACAATATCCATTTACACATCCTGGTAGAACCTGGCACTCTTTACACGTCCTTCCAGACCATCCAATTCGACATTGGCACTGTCCAGGTGCATCGCAGTAACCTCGAGTACTGTGACAGTCTGGTCCACAAATTGCTGAAAACAAAAGTAAATAATAAAGTCATTCATCATCGCTCAGTTGTGGACTGCAGCCCATAATCAAACAAGGTATAGTCCACGAATGTACGATTTTCGTTAATTCTAAGACCTGAACATATATTGGCATATCTGAACATCGTTCAGAGTCGAATATTAGTAGCAGCAAGTGTACAGACGCGTTTACACCATAGTTGACAACTAAAAGTTGACAACAGATTGTTTGTAGAAAACAAAAAGTTGTCAACTAAAAGTTGCTCTTCTAAAATTGGAGCAACAAATGGAAGATGTTTTGTAGAAAACTAAAAGTTGCTCTTCTCAAATTTAGAGTAACAATTGAAAAACTTATTGCCAAAGAATTAGCGCGAAAGGGGCAGTAGTGTCAAGGAAGTCGGACGAAGAAGACTCAATTATTGCCGCGGCTGCCTGTGTCATCATAGCCAGCCACTGTACAAGAGGTCCCCGAAGATATTGGGTGAGACCCTCGTTGTAGGCTAGGTAAAGGTACAGTGGCAGTGACATGATAGCTGATCTCCGAGAAGATGACGTCGATCAGTTGAGTGGTGAGCTGAGGTGCGACGGGAGTGTCAAAAACTTTCTAAGAATGACCAGTAGTGACTTTGAGTGTTTCATTTCAATGATCGGACATAAAATCAAGAAACGTGACACAAACTACTGGAAAGCAATACTTGCCCAAGAGAAGCTAGCAGTAACATTACGGTTTTTGGCTACTGGTGATTCGTACACAAAGCTCGGTTATTAGTTTAAAATCTCAAAATCAACCATTTCACTGTTTGTGATTGAAGTTTGTAAGGCCTTGATAGAAGTGCTGAAGGATAATATCAAGGTAAGTCTATCAACATTGCTTATATCCTACTCTAATAACTAGACTTTTCCAAATGATAGTTTGGATGGACACTCCTTACATACTCATCAACATACCATATCATTCTTGAATATTTGACTTGACAAGAAAAATGTTCAAAAAACTCCTCGTATTTTTTCGAATGACTCAAATACTATCATCACCCCTAACCCTCTCAACAAATACATTATTTATTAGAATTTATTATCATTATTATTTTTTAAATTTATCAATTTGCAGCTAGGCTGCTATTTCCCCACAGGCGTAGTTTTACAAGTTTTTGTCTTTAAATGTAGGGTCTTTTGGGTTTTAGAGAACCTCTCTGCTCCGGTAAACTTCAATGAGTTCACTGGTTTTGGTCCTGGTCCATTCGTTCTCACTACAGCCTTCCATCTTGACACAAACAACGAAAAAACAAACTGAATCACCGAGAACACCTGCAGCTTAAGTACACACGTGCAATCTGCCATGACGGTCATGGGTTGCGTATGGCGGGGGGGTGCTATCGCCCGACATCACGCGCGTGGAGAAGGAACCGTTCTCCACTAGTTTCCTACAAGTTGCTTGTGCAAAGCGCGCAGCAACAAATCTTCCACTTTTAGTTGTCAACTTTCTTTGATCTTTACCGACACTCCGCGGGAAATCAAAATTTAGTGGAAGATTTGTGTCTCCACAAGTGGAAGACAGAAAAAGTTGCTGTATTTTGTAAAAAAAGCAACAAATTGCCGCATTTATGGAAAACTTAGTGGAAGACTTTGGTGTAAACGCGTCTTAGTGTAATTGTTCAATAATTTTCGACCGCCAGCGGTGAAACCGTGAATGTTCCTTCTCTAATATAATTTTTATGGTTCGTTGAGGATTATCGATTGTCGTTATTATTTTACCAAGAGTTTCATCATCTGCAAACATTGTAGTTTTGATAACCACTGAATCCATCGAAATAACAGTGGACCTAATTTTGATCCTTGAGATACTCCTCGAAGAAATTTTAGTCAATCACTGCACGGTCTAATACTTGAAGTCTATCTTCTGAATATGAAGTGATTATTTCTAGACAAACTCCTCTAATTCCGTAAAAGTAAAGTTTATTTCCTAAATTCTGGTGATTTACACAATCATTATCGGATGTTATATATGTAAGGACTCCTATTCATATATTTCTCTCTATTTTTGGGGGCGTCATTTATATGTACTATAAATGAGTGAATAGCATTGAAAGTTGATTTTTCTGGCCTGAAGCCGAACTGATAGGGGCTGAGAATACTATTTATTTCTGAATATTCAATAAAACTACTCATCGGACAGAAAACATCTTGCGCACAGTTGAAACAAATGTTTTTATCTATTAGTTTCCGTAATATTATTTGTCCAGATTCAGATATGTAAAAATTACGAATTTTTGAAAAATGGTCAGTTTTGAGGTTTTCCCGGAATTTCTCAGTGGAAAACACACCGATCCGGTAGTATGAATATCCGTTTTATAGGTTTCATAAATTTCTACAAAAGTTCCATTGACAGTAAAACGATTCTTCGAATTATCTTTGAAATATTTTCAAAAATGCAAAAAAGTTGTAGTTTTTTTCACTTGCCTGTTTCAAAAAATCCACAAAGCTATTTTGCTGGTGTTTTCATTAACGAACTTCATTATGACAATTAGTATAGGCCATTTACGTCTTTTATTTAGTGGGGGAAGAAACCTCTACAGGGTGTTTCAAATTTGATCCTCACCATTGGGATCTCGGAGAGATACGAAGATGGTTGAATTGGGACAAAGTTGCGCATTTACCTTACTAACAATATGCCGCTGAGAAAGTTCTGGAATTCCGAGTATATTCGGTGATATCCGAAAAAACAGATATTTCGGAAAATGATTTTTATTTTTTTCTGGCATTATTTTCCGAAGGATTCGAAAATAAATTGCACTTCCACATTGCCACTTTTTCTCTGCTACATGGTGTTTTCAGATTTGCTATCCGACGTTTCGTCTTCCGGCCACCACCATCAACTTTATTTTTTCCTATGGTCGCTACATTGGATTCTTTCTGTTTTGAAAAGAACTAGATTCAACCTTTTCAATGATGTATCATAAGTTATCATTCTTTTTCGAAAAATTGGAGATATTGGTAAAAATTTGTTCCTATCATATTAGGCTTTGACTTTGATGTTTCTATATCTGACCTTCAATTTGTTACGTTCAATGACATTTTGTTATTGTACAAGTCACAGAATTTTTGGCGAAAAATGGCTTTCACGAATGGAGAAAAAAGAGATATGATTTTATTACAAATAGGATAGAAACAGTCGGAAATGTATTTGAACTTGTATCCCGAAATGCGACAACTACATCCAACTATGTTCAAGTTATTGGATCAAAATCTCACCGAGTTTGGTTCATTTGGAAAGCCAAGGAAAAAATACGGAGATAGAGTGGACCAGGAAACTGAAGAAAATATGATGAATGAGGTGTGTATGAGGTAAATTAGACATTGTGTCCTTTTCAATAAAAATCAATCAATCAATCAAGTCAAATTTCCTCCGATATGAATGTTTGTCATACAAGTGCTTGGAGGCATCACAAAAAAAGCGGTTTAAAATGTTACAAAATACACATATCTCAAAAATTGCATCCAAGTGACCCCGAAAGGCGATTAGAATTTTGTATTTGGTTAAAAAGAAGACCTGATTTTCCTGTTTTCTTGTGAAATGTAATTTGGACAGATAAAAGCACTTTTACGAATCTTGGGAAATTCAACTGAAATAACGAACATATTCGGAGCATAAACAACCCCAGGCAGTTCCGAGAAATTCGACCTCAAGTGCGATTTAGTATTAACGTGTAGGCAGGAATTTACAGAGATAGAATTTTGGGTCCTCATTTATTTGACGGAATTCTGAATGGAAAAACCAATTACCAGTTTTTAATGTCAATTTTCGAAGACTATTTGGATGATTTACCTTTGCCTAAGTATAACAAAAGCTGGTTTCAACATGAGAGTACTACACCGCACACTACCAGACGAGTATCTAATTACCTGAATGAAAGGGTTGGGGATAAATGGATAGGGAATAATGGGACGGTGAGGTGTCCAGCAAGGTCTCCAGACCAAAATGCTATGGATACATTCTTATGCGGTACACTGAAAAATAGAGTTTATGGTCAGAGAGAATATCAAAATATTGAGGACCTTCAACACAGCATTCTTAGAGAGTTCTTAAAGAGTTCGGAATATTGAGAAGGAGGGAAATTAATCGTGCAGTGAATAGTATTCGAAGAAGGGCACAGTTGTGTTATCATGAACAAGGCCAGTATTTTGAGCATTTGATCTGATTTACTTTTGTCTTTACATTAATTATTGTTTTGTTCGAAGTTCTATTTTCATTGAAAAGGACACAATGTCTAATTTAACTCATACACATCTCTTTTATCAAATTTTGATTGTTGATTCTGTCTCCGTATTTTTTCATTGGCTTTTGAAATGAACCAAACTCGGTGAGATTTTGATCGTATTTGTAATAAATTTGTATCATATCTGTTTGTTCTTCATGGGTGAAAGCTATTTTTCGCCAAAAATTCAATGACTTGTACAATAACAAAATGTTATTGAGTGTAACAAATTGAAAGTGAAATTTAGAAACATCAAAGTCAAAGCCTATTATGATAAGAATTAAATTTTTTCAATATCTCCAATTTTTCGAAAAAGAATGATAACTAATGGTACATCATAGAAAAGGTTAAATCTGGTTCTATTCAAAACAGAAAGAATCGGATGTAGCGCCTATAGGAAAAAATAAAGTTGATGATGGTGGCCGGAAGACGAAACGTCGGATAGCAAATCTGAAAACACCATTATGTAGCAGGGAAAAAGTGGCAATGAGGATGTGCAATTAATTTTCGAATCCTTCGAAAACTAATGCCAGAGAAAAATAAAAACCATTTTCCGAAATTTCTGTTTTTTCGGATAGCTCCGGATATACTCGGAATTTCAGAACTTTCTCAATAGTCCAAGATCCCAGGGCCGTCAGACGTTCCTTATTTTAAAACGAACGAAATGTGTACGATTGAGTAGTGTTAGTATGTACTATGTTTGCATGCCTACCTGCTAGATGACCATTCTTTAGAAATTTATCTATAACGCCTAATGGGTTCGTGGACAGGATCACAGACAACCACCCCGGAGCTCTGAGTTCAAATCTTGTCTCCAACAACTTTTTTTTTAACCCAGCCAAACGCCTGTAACTCTTATTTTTAGTTGCTTTTCTCACCTGGTACCTGCCCAGTTGTCACAGAGTGAACTCCACAAGCACGCAGGTTACAAAAGTACATGAGACACCATTCAGAACGTAAGTATTCATCTTTATCAAAATAAGTTATATCTGAAGGCCCTGGGATCTCACTCATAAAGAAATCTCAACTACATCTTTTATTTACCAAAATTATGTTTTCAAGTCCAATTTCTTTTCAAACAAAAATCCTCCCAGAGAGTTTCCAACCGAGATGACTGACTAGTTTGACGCGTTTGGCTGGGTTAAAAAAACAAAAAGTTGCCGGAGACGAGATTTAAACTCGGAGCTCCTGGGTGGTTGCCTGTGACCCTGTCCACGAACCCATCAGGCGTTATAGATATAATTCTGTATACTGGCTATTCAGCTAGAGTAAGTAATGTTTTTACGTACCTTGATTCCCTAATATCTGAAGAATGGTCATTTGGCCAAGCTATCTGGTAGGCATGCGAACATAGTACATACCAACACTACTTGATCGTACACATTTTGTTCGTTTAAAAATAAATAACGTCTGACGGCTCTGAGATCTTGCTCTATAACGGCATATAGTTCAGTCGACAGGTTGAAAAAAGTGGGGTTAGGTGGAAAAAGGTCGGAAGTGAAACTTCAGAAGGTTATTCAGGGTTGGTTAATCAACATTTTCTCAAGTTTTGGACCTCGAGGACCATGTTCGAAAAAAGTAGGGGGGTGGGGAAACTGCAAAATTTTTGACCTCTCTCCGGTTTTTCATCGATTACTTTTTTCTCTTACGTCATACGGAAAAACATTTCAATACTTTTTTGTAGAGCGTAAAATTTTATACAATTTTGACGGAAAAAAACATGTTTGTATGTGAATTCGCTACCGAGATATGGCACGTCAAAAAAAAAAGTCATGTTTAAAATTTGCTAAGAAATGACAAAAAATGCAAAACTACAGCTTATTTCATCTGTTATACCCGAATTATGATGAAATGTTGTAGTAATAATTATGGTTCTTAGTTGAAGTCAACAACTTTGGACACCCCACTCCTCCTTCCCCTACCCAACCCCAATTCTCAATAGCTAACTTTCTGATGAAAGCCAACCATACCTATTCACATCATTTTGGTATTGATATCAGTTACTTTCCGGATCAATTTCCCCCCGTTCCTTGACATAATTATCCCAGAACAGGAAGAAAAAAAGATGTAATCCTTTGGAGAAAAAAATTAATGTAATTAACAATATTAGGTTATTCTCAAGGCTTATATTATAATGAGGAATAAAGTTATTACAGCTAATAATAGTGGTTAGGTACCTTTCCTGCCGATATTTCTTAGCCGCTGGTTCTGCTCGTAACATCTCGTCGTCCTCCTGAGCGATAAGGCTGTCAATGATGTCGCTGTCGTCGTTTTCGTCCAATATTTCTGGTGAGTCTTCCTTGATCAAATCAGTTGCGGGGACGTTTTCGCAGGAGTGGCCTGTGCAGTGCTTGCACATTGCTGAGCATCGGAGACCTGCTTTCTTGCAGCCGCAAGCTCCGCTGCTACAGCCTTTGCTGCACTTGCAGGAAACAATATGGAGGATGTCATCCGGCGCAGCTTTCTGGTTGTGGGGATTGGTAGTACCCCTCGTGTGGTTAGGCTCCAGCCCCATACTGATGGGAGAAGATCATTGCCCAACCATGCCTGTACTTGCTGGTAAGTGCGGAGGGAGTGGTACTTAGCAGCGTCCCTTGTTGGTGGTAGGCGGGCGTCGCTGATATGCTGAGGAGTAGCGTTTGGTGTGAGAAACGGGGCCACTACTGCAGATAGGGAGGTATTCTTCATGTAGGTACTGCAAATTTTCTTCTTCCCCAATCCAAACGGTGCTGAAGTGGTATCACAACCACTCACTGCGTGAAGAAAAAGTATGTCCTTGGGAGGAAAGGAACTTGGCGAGTAGAGGACACTGCCTCTTCCAATTTTTTGAAGGTAGATTTTTTTGTGGACGTAGTTAATGCTGTCAACAGAATAAGTATGTCCAGCAGTAATAATGACGCTGTCGAATTCGCTGGCCTTGGATATGGCTGTGTTGACGATCATCACGTCGGCGTCCTCATATGCCTGCTCCTATTCGATGCTAGCATCCGTCATTCGTTTCATCAACATCGAAATGAATGCGCTCTTATTATGATCGTTTGCCAAGAACTTTTCCTGTGCTATGGTCACCATGGTAGATGAGGAGAACACGACTTTTGTTGCTGATTGTAATGCAGAACGGCGAGCTCGTTCTGCGGCTTTGGTGCTTTGATAGCCTGCGTTAGTGGGGTATCCATCAAATACAACAATCACATTGCTCCCAAAGTGTCTCTGCACGTAGATGATGTACGTAGAGCATAGCATCTCGAATGTGGTTGTGGAAATTTTGTTCCACACCATTTTATGTAGCAGGTATCCTCCATCAATCACGTTACATTTCCTGTTGCCAAAGTTAACTTCGTCTATGGGAGTGAAGAGTGGGTACATTGTAGACTTCGTTCCCTTGCGCATTCCCTCCTCGCTAAAGAGTGACATAGGGCAGGGTGCGAGTACAAACTTCAATAGTTGTTTCAGATCTTCTTCAGATCAAATAGGTCTAGGTAGCGCAGGTAGAATAGAAAAATTTCAGCCTTCTATGTTGAATATTGGCTCATCGTTTGCATTTCGCAGTTCCACAGGAGCAGTGTTCTAACATCTATTGTTTTCCAGCTTTTTACTGCTGTAGCTGATCACACACTCCCCTCGGCCCGACACTCTCTTGTCCTTGGGAGGAATGACTTGACACCTGGTGGGCAAGCAGGGGTGGGGGTTACCTAAAGTTGGTGATTACATTTCATCATATTTCTTGTATAACAGAAGAAATAGGGTGGAATTCTGCATTTTGTGGCGAAATTTGAAAAATTATCTATTCTTCGAAATGCCATATCTCGGTAACAAATTGACACACAAACATGTTTGAGGCGACAAATTCGTAGGGAATTTGACGATCTTCAAAAAAGTGTAATGAAGTTTTTGCTGTAGAACGTTAGGCAAAAAAGTTATTGAGGAAAAACCACACCAAGGTCGAAAAATTTTCAATTTTTTCCCCCTACTTTTTTAGCACAGGGTCCTCGAGGTACAAAACTTAAGAAAATTTTAATCAACCATCCCTGAACAAATCTAAAAGTTTCATTAAGTTCCGACCATTTTCTACCTGAAACCACCTGTCGACTGAACTAATATTGTTAGTCAGGTAAATGCGCAACTTTGCCCTAATTCAACCATCTTCGTATCTCTCATAGTTTCCGAGATCCCAATGGTGAAGATCGAATTTGAAACGCCCTGTATAGCTTGGTCTAATAGTGATATATGAAAATTATAGGGTTTTTTTCCTGGAAAAATGATACAAAAACTGTGTTATACAAATAACTCTTAACTAGTTTCTCCTGGTGAATAATTATCAGGATAGTTGATAATACTGTCGTGACTAGGGCTACGAGGGTAGCATCCTGAGCCGTACAAGGGGTTGTTACCCTTATACTAAATGCGACTTGTCTACAGATGGTAGCTATTGAAACTCAAGGGGTAGCAAATGAATATAAACATTTATTATACAACAACAGGGATACTGGGGAAAGCTATATACACATTGTAAAATAAAGGACATTCAATAATATAATAGCAAACAAGTAAAACTCTTACCTAAAACCACCACTAAACCAATACTTACAGCTGAGGCCAAAAGGGACTAGCCTATAAGGCTAACTGAGCGCTAGGGCTCTATCCTCTATAGGAGTATATTACTAACTTCCTTGTCAATCTATTCATCTTGAGGAAATGTTTATATCATTCGGTTAACGATTTTAGCTAGTCACGCGACTTTGCTAATTTCAATGTCGATCGTTTATGACAATGAACTTCTATCGCGATCGAATTAATAAATACAAGAGTGAATGGATCAATGCACTAGAACAATTCAAAGCGCATCACTCGATATTTACGACAATACTTACGTTCTGTACAAAATATTCCATCCCACCCTTCGTGACAGACGCACTCAAAACTGACGTTGCAGTACCCGCGCTGACATCCTGGAAGCGGAATGCACTTGTTGCACTTCTCTCCGTAGTAGCCGAGTTTGCAGAGGCACTCCCCGGGTCTGTTGCAGTATCCCTGAAGAGGGTCGCATCCCGATCGACATTTCGGGACGTCGCAGAGGTCACCGGCCCATCCCGGCAAACATTTCACCTCTCCGTCGTCTGTGCAGACGTAGTGAGAGTATTCGGCTCTGGACGAGGGAATCTCGCAAGCCTGAGAATGTTGGAATGTGTGAGTGTAAGTAAAAAAAGAGGTATTGTGAGAATTCGTAAACAATACCTGAGGAATTTTTCCGAGAGTCACAAAAAGAAATACTTTATGTATCACTCGAATCTACCATAAAAATTATAGAATATAAAATATACATAGATTATCGGACTAGTCAAAAAATTATTGTTTGTTTCAACTTACAATTAACATTAATTATGTTGCACTGTAGTGTGCACGCTTGAACAATGTATAGGAAAGATATAGAGTACAGTTATAGGAATATAATTCGCTATCATTAATTATGATTCTAAAAATGCATCGATAGAGTGAAATGCAGGTAATTTTTTAATTTATTTTTAAAGCTAGTACTATTGTCTATCTCACCGAAAAGATTTTGGAATTTATTGTAAAATTTTATTTGTTGATTAGTATATGAGTTTTGGCTAACCGTGAGTCTGGAGTAACACTGATGGAGCTGATTGCATCCCCTAGTTCCATAGTTATGTAAATCACTTTGTTTCATTGAATTACTATTATTATTTCCTAAGTTTATCAACAACAATGCTATTCAAGTGTTTTTTGATAGTAATCTTACTTATAGTGTCGAAATACGGCAATCATTCTATAGTCAAATACAGAGTTAGTCAAATGGATGGACCCGCCCATATTTGAATGGTATTTCACTCTGCATCTTTATATGAATTCAAATATGTTTCAGGTGTTCCATTGGTGAAACGTCATCGAAGTTTTTTTATGGAACCATATATCATCTTTCCAGCGATACTAGAAATATTATTTTTCTCATTTCAGCAGTACTAATATTATTCCAACTGTCTCGATAGGTACAGTGTGTTTCATATTTTTGTGTCCACCTCTGTAATTCACTTACCTATTGCCTAATTTGTTAAATTTTTTTCTCAATCGGGTATTGTAGCCAGTTGGATATTTTTAGTAGGTGAGTAAGTTTTTATAAAAATTATTTTTTATATGCTACGTTTACAGTTTTTTCATTAAAAACTGAAATCAATCCATTGATGGTTGAAGGAATATTCAATATAGAGAAAAAACAATTATTTCGTATTAGACAATATCACTGGTTTTATTTATTGGTTTAAAGGGCAATATTAACATTCGCCTCATAAAGTAAGTATTGGTAATAGAATATTTTCATGTTCAAAATTTACCTCAATGGTTCAGCCATTCGAGACGTTACATTTTTATATCTCAGATCACGGTTTCAAAACAAAATTGTTCTCAGGAGTAATAAATAGATAAATGAAATAGCCCCTCTTTGTATGTTGTCCGGTAACCTTCTTTTCAATTGAAAAAATATATTTTTTTTTTTACTATTGAAACAAATAACTATTTCCGATTTTTTCTCTTACCTTCTGTTCAATTAAAATTCTGAATTAGGGCATTTGAATTCTTCCAGAACAAAATTTCCTATTGAATTTTTCTAATGGAAAAATAACTAGAATTGTTTCTCCACTGTACGCCACTGTCTGAATCAAATTGCTATGTCGCTCAAAATATCCATCTGGCTTCATTCCCCGATTGAGATTTTTTTTTAACAAATTAGGCAGTATGTAAGTGAATTACAAACGTGGACATAAAAATACGAAACACTCTGTACCTATCAAGAAAATTGAAATAATAAAAGCACTACTAAAATGAAAAAAAAACAGTATTTCTACTAAACATGATATATGGTTCCATTTAAAAACTATGCTGATGACGTAATTTCTCTACCAATGGCACATCTAATAAATATTTGAATCCATAGAATAGTGCAGAGTGAAATACCCTTAAACTTTCATCCAATTTTATTCGATAAATCGCATATTAACTGAGAAAAATGGGAGATTCCATACATTTGAATAGCTCTTTATAAATAGCTTTGTGGGTTTTTCTCATAATATAACTGATAATTAAAATGGATTAAGCAATCCAGACTTCTGCATTTCACCTATACAATAGGTATAATCGTCAGCAAGCTTCCAAAAGAAAACAAATACTGCTCCTACGACCATCGAATTATATCTGCTGGATTCTTGGCAAACTATTCTACAAGAATTACTTTGCAATGTTCTCCCAATCTCAACGCCAAAACACGTCTCAACCGACATGGGAGAACACCTTCGGACTGGTTTCATGGTTTTGCCAATCATCAGCGCAGGGCAGCTCACCCAACGCAATCAAAAAATATCTTGAGATCTCAAGATTCAAAGAGCACTCTGACTATGGTGTCGACTTTGTCTGAAGCAAAATAATTTAAGACGAAAATATTAGATGGCACTACTTGGCAGAAGCCCATTGAACTAATAATAAAAATTGACAGAAGAATGACAGAAGAACAGGGGTATGGCCCGAATATCGCGGCAAATTTCAGATCGGTAACTCGCGGTTTATAAGTTTTGAGAAACCGGCTCCACCTATACGGACCCCTTGTCACTTGTCATGAGTCAACATATTGAACAAAACACACCAAATATACAAAAAAAAATATGTACTGCGTAACAAAATGAAACAACCTTCGCGTATGCGTATAACTTTAATGATAAGAATCTCAAACGAGTCAAAGAGTTAAAGGATCTTGGTGTCTTCTACGAAATTAGTATGTCGTTCACATCCCATATTCAATCAGTTGTTTCAAAAAGTAAACGTATGTTAGGATTTGTTTTGAGAATTTGCAAAAATTTCACATCACAACATGCTCTGAAATCTTTATATTATGTCTATGTTTACAGTAGGGTGACTTACGCATCTGTGATATGGTGTCCCCAATATGAGGTATACAAACATAAACTGAAAGTGATTCAGAACACATTTTTGGGATTTCTGGATTACAAGGCTACAAATGTGTACAATCATATGGCTAGTACAGACCTTCTCAGACAGAAATATAATTTACATTCATTAGAAAAATGCCGAGAACACAACACTCTGATGTTATGTATTTGTACAAATTATTAAATGAATATATTGAGTCACCCTCCATTTTATCTAACATAAGCATTCACGTTCCAAATAGACTCCTAAGAAATAACCCTCTCTTTGAGATAACATATCACAGAACTAACCTGAAAAAAAATTCCCCCATTAACAGAATGGTATCATTATATAATAGTAACTATCTCGAAATAGACATTTTCAATATTTCAATCAGTTCTTTCAAAAAAAAGTGAAACAAGCCATTAAATGTGATTTTAGATGTATAGGTAATTATTTTTTATAATACTTATTAAATATTTAAGCTAGGCTAACTCGCAATCTGTATCATTTTTGTATTTGTGGATGTCGATTTAGGCATGTGCCTGTTGATACCCTATGTGAGCATTAAATAAATAAATAAAAAAAGACACAATTAGTAATTTTACGACTTCTTCCGTCCAGGTACATTTTGTTACCTAGGTAGAAGCACAAAAAATATCAAATATGTGAAAACAGGCTCATTTTGATTTGAAGTAGATGCAGTGGGCTCTGGAGAAGGGTCTGTAAGTTCCTGCAGAATAGATCTACATACTTTTCTTTGTTTTTTTTTATTTAATATCTTATATTAAAGATTGTACCTCTAATATTTGTCAATATTTATAATTTTTACACAGCACTGAAAATAGAACCCATAACGGGTTGTCTGCCTGCCTCGCGCGTTACGTCACTCTGACATTATAAAAATTATTTTATTAAATATGAATATATAGGAATAAAAAAATTCATGTACTATTTGGGATATATCAATTAACAATAATCCGCGGTTAAATTTTTTATTCTCCAATTTCTCCATAAATTATGCATTCGTTAATTAACTTTTCTTTTTATAAACCGGATGTTATCATGAAAACCCGATGATTATTGAACTAAAACCCTACGATTTTTTTCACTCAGTGAAGTTATTCTTAACAGGCTTACAAATAGATAACTGATGCAAAAATTGTAATCTTTTGATTTTTCAATTTTCTATCAACAAAAATAAAAGAATAGTGAAAATATTTTTTTCTAAATATCTTACATGTTTCGATTTCTAAGGGTTTAAAGCTATATAAAAATAAATTTTTCAATTCTGTTATACCACTGTTTAACAAATTGTCATAAACAAATACATTGTTTATTAGCAAATAATATTTTTTTTTTGTAATATATGTATTCATCAAAATCATGATATTCCTTATGATTCCTTAAAAAATTTTCAGTTACTTTCATTAATTTTTTATTTTCAACTAATAATAAAAAATAGGAAAATCCAAATTTTACAATTTTTGCAACGGAATAACTTTTTACGGTCCCTTTTGGGACCTTATTTCTTTAAACTTTCAACATAACATTACGAATCGAATGACACCACGATCATAATTTTCGGTGACTATATAAAATTTTTAAGAAAAATGGTACATGTTGACAAGACTAATAATTCAATAGATATAATTCAATGGTTGTAGGGGACAGTAGCTGTTTTCTGTTAGAGACTTGCCAACGATTATACCATCGTATGGGTTAAATGAGGCAGGCTGGACTGCTCAATACATTTTTATAATTAGTTAAATGGACTTCGTTGTTCTGTTCGCTGTTTGGCATAATGTTCAGGTCTGTACGAAGCTTGAGCAGGTATAGTCATCCTGCTTTAGTTGACAATACAGGTGTTTCAGTTAAAACAGAGTGTATTTGAATATATGGGCAGTGGTTGTCGTGATGGTAGAAAGTGCGTGTCTCAACCATAAGGGCATGGGTTCAAATTCCAGTACGGCCACCGGTTCCGTGAATGGCATCACTCCGTAAAAGGTGAGGGCGTAGTCTCCGATATTTGTGATGATATAACAATAATATTTTCAATATATTCGTTCGGAAAAGTACTGCTTTACGCACGCTCGTCGGAAAAAGTAATTTTTGTACTCATCTGTAATTCTGCTACAGCGTTCTGCTATCATGACAAACATAAAAGTCAAATCGATGTCATATTTAGCCCATTGTCTATGAGATTGTATTGTTTAAAACAGTTGCATATTTTATACTATGGTCAATCATATTTATCACATACTGGGATTACAAGATTACTAGAAAATGCAATTTAATAAAAATAAAATTAGTTTCTTTGAATATTATTATATTACTATCAGCAGCTAGTTATGAACAAATAATGTCTTCCCTACACTCTAGTACCACCTAAATGAAACAGTTTTTGGTTTTTGCACAAACGTAGAAAAAATATGGTTGCAACTCGTGCAAAAATTGTTTATTGCACTCGACGTGTTGTTTAACTCGGCCTGACCACCTCGTCGGACAATCTTACGTCGAGTGCAATGAACACTTACTTTTGGCACTTGTTGCATAAATAACTATTTTTTCCTTCAAGTTTTTTTTTCAGTTCTAGCTCTTATTTTTTTGCTGCTACAATTCATTCTTCACTTTTTGCTCAAATTTGTCAGTGGTTACCGAACTGTATTGCTTCAATACATGAACTTTTCTTATTAATTCAGGAGCTTTTTCAGCACCAAATTAATATTCCTTTGATGTCTTTCAGATTTAAATGAGAAGTGAAATTTCTAGATTGAAACTCCGCGTAGAATATTAAATTAGTCATGGATATACTTTCACAAGCCAAGTCATGACATTGGAGCAAATTGCCGTCCGAAAAGCATATTAGGAAAATATACAGATCTCTTTCGAAAACTAAGAAGGTTGGATGCTCCTTTCATTATTTGTTATTAGATGAAAACAAAACTGAATCAGTGTAACTGCATACTTTTTTTGTTTATTCAGTATTTGTATTTGAAGTGGCATCGATTTCTTGTACCATTAGCCACTATATTATGATTGGAATAACATCAGAGTTATCCACTGAGTATTATAATTTCTTGATCAAACCACTGATTTTGCAAAATATGAGGAGAGCTTCAATGGATTTTGAGTCGTTCAGTGCCAGTGAAATATTGTTTGGGCTCCTGCTTGATTCCGGAATGTATTATACAATCGACATGATTCTATAATATTTTTCACATTTAGCGGAACTTGACATGATTCATATAGAGGTTGATCCAGATTCGATAGTAGAAAGGAATGCCTGAGCTTCGTGTGTCCAATTCTTCACCTTGTGATTAATACTTGATCCCTTCTCGAAATATTCATAGGTAGGGTCCACTTTTTAATTGAGGGTTTGATGCTCTTCAATTTCTGTTTTTCTCCATTCCATTGTTGTTGCCAAAGGTTGATACATTTCTCTTTTATGGTATTTTTGAGATCTTGGGGTCTTATCGGAATCGTATCTGAAGGATAAAAGCAGGCTTCCTGGGCTGCTCTATCAGCCCTTTCGTTACCTATAATTCCTACATGACTGGGACAAGAAACAAATATCATGAGTTTGTTTTCTAGGAAAATACTATGCCTGAGTGCAATTATCTGTTTAATAATAGAGTCTTTTGGAAAGTTATTCTTCAGGCCATCGAGAGAACTGAGTGAATCTGAACAAATCAAAAACATTTGGCAACTTATTGAATTTGACAATAATAGCGCTTGATATATGGCATATATAGTTCTGCTGTGTAAACACTAGCAGCACTATGCAGGGTCCAAGAATGGGTTTCTTCGTTGCATACTTTTATGTGGAATGGAAGTAGCACTGGTCTTGGTCTATAAGAAATTCATTCTTTCATTCACTGCGACAGTCCCCTGAATATGGTTCGCGCTAAGATTTGTATGAAAACTTCACGCCCCGCTTTTTTAGCCAATCAAAAATTTGGTTTTTGTTTAATTGCCATGACAACCCAAAAAATTTCCGGAAATTTTTATCATTCCAGGTACCCTGGGCGAAATTAATCGGTGAAAATTTTTCTGTCAAATGTTTGACATGTTTTTTTGACGAAACTCCCTGGTTTTCGGAGAGAACCCTTCAAAAGCAGAGCTTGTGCAGAGCTTTGACATGTGATAGTTGACATTTCACTTTTATGTACTAATGGAATTTTATTTTTCATATGAAAGGAGATAATATTTCATAATTATGTATTTACTAGATATTTTGAATGGGTTGAAAATATTTTGAGGACTCCTTGCATTTCAACAATGCATAGGTCCATCGATAAAAAATCATATCAATCAAACCAATGTCTACCTACACTTTGACTATATGAATTTAATATTTGAAACAATTTTATTCAACTTATCTATTCGTGAAAACTACGCTGTTTGATTTCTCATTTTTGTTCAAGTATTTCAATTCTTTTATCTTCGCAATAGGAATAATGTATATTTTTATTGTTTTTCCATAATTTCTCATCTAACTATAGAGTATTATCCGCAATACTATTCTTCTGAAACCTTGAAAACAACTTTTCTACAATACGACCTAGAAAATCGAGCCTAACTGGTTAGTGGTTAGGCTGTCAATACTCAATGGGTGCGTCTAACAGCTTTACGCTTCACGTGATAGACGGCTGACATGTCTTCCTGCCGCTTCAGATAAATAAAGCGCTTTATTTTCCGATGGATTTATTTGAAGCGGATCAGTGGTCTGTAATTTGGACCGTCTAGTAGACTTGTAAAGCGCTTTTATGCTTTATTCAGCAAAGCGCTTTCCACCTTTTTCTGATAGACACAGATTGCCAACACAAATGCGTATCTGTCATTTCAGTGTGTCAACAAAAGCCATTCGTGGCCCACTGATGTTATAGATTGTTGTGTCTTGAATAATCTCCAAGTCAGATGGAATTAGCATTAATTTAATATATTTGGGTGTGAAATTTTCTTACCGAATCACCCGCGTGCTTAAACTAATTGAAAAAAAATTATCTCGTAGGCAAATGAAATTTTTGAGAAAATCTTCAAAATTTCCGGCTACCAACTTTTAAATGTGAAAATTGAGATCCGAAAAAATTCAGGCATATACTGGATAGATAAATGAAAAATAATTCGTGGTCAAAAAAATGTTATCGCGATTTTTCTACTAATTGTGCATTAGTTAAATTTTTTTCGAATTGAATATGAGATTCCCTTTAGAAGAATTTGAAAAAAATTACTTTTTACTTTGTTGTCAACAATTTAAACAGTTAAAAATTGAAAAGCTTGATAAATAATTTTTTTTTGTATTACTATTGATACGTTTTTTTATGATCAGAAGCCACATGAAAATTATTCTTATTTTTTTTTTATTTCCTGTGCTTTACAAAATTGTTATAAACAAATGCGTTTTCATAGTATAATTCGAAAGTGTTTCTTTGGAAATATAATCTTTGATTCAAGTAAATTGTTGATAACAAAGTGAAATAGCTATTTATGATACAAGTTCCTAAAGTAGGACTTTCTTGTATGAGCGTGAAGTTTGTTGAATGAGGCTCAGCCGAGTTCAACAAAAACGCGAGTACATAAAAGTATTTTTTACAAAGTTTTTTCTTCGACAGTTACGAGGATATATACAAAATTTCAATGTCAAAATATTTTATTACCCAACATATTCTCCTCTTAATTGGATACATTTATTACAGCGAACCTGCAACGTCTCTAGACCTTTCAAAAAAAATGTTTCTTCTTGCTCTGCAAACCAGACCTCCACAGCTTTTATTACCTCCTTGTTGGACGAAAATTTACGACATATTCAACTTTTTTCTTTCGAACAGAACGATGATAGTCGGACGGAGCCAAATATGGTGAATAAGGGAGGTGTTCTAGTAATTCAAACCCAGAATCACGAATTTTTTGCATGGCAACATGGAATTTGTGTGCAGGGGCGTTGTCCAACAAAAACAAAACACCTTTGGATAGCTTTCCGCGTATTATCTCTTTAATTTTTTACCGTAGAGTGGTCAGTAATGTCGAATAGTTATCTCCAGTTATTGTTCTACCCTTATCCAAAAAATCAATCATGATTACTCTATGGCAATCCCAAAAAACTGAAGCAATAACTTTTCCAGCAAATTTTTGTACACGAAACTTCTTAGGTCTTGGAGAACCGGAGTGTCGCCATTCCATCGATTGTTGCTTTGTTTCTGGATCGTAGAAATGTACCCAAGTCTCATCCATAGTAACAATTCGGTTCAAGAAATCTACATCGTTTTCAAATCGAGCACAGATCGAACGCGATGTTACTACCCTTGCATGCTTTTGGTCAACATTCAAACATTTGGGGATCCATTTTGCAGCATTTTTCTCATGTCCAAATTGACGTGAACTATATGATGAGCGCGTTTGTATGAAATATTCAGTGCTTTAGATATCCGTTTTAGCTCTATTTGACGGTCTGTTGAAATCATATCATGAACTGCATCGATATTTTCGGGGACTGACACAACTGTCGTTTCTGATCGGTCAACATCTTCAATGGAAAATTTACGCCTTTTGAAGCTTGCAGTCCAATTTTTCACGGTCGCATACGAAGAACATTGATCACCAAGGGTATTAAGAATATCTTCGTAAATCTGCTTACCTCTTAACTCTTTTAATACAGGTACTTGATGATGGCTCGATACTCCAATTTTTTGATTTTCACAATTTCGCTGGACATATTCTTTCTTTTAATTCATTGCGTATCTCTGGTTTACTTTTTTGACGTCAAACTTTACACTGATACTTCTTATAAGTTATTGTTCGTTGCTACGGTAACGCAATATTTTGTTTATGCAGGGAACTGGTCCAGGCTGACTAGATATCAATACATCCTCGTATCATATTGTCAAATTGTAGCAATTATATCATTAATTTGAATGTTTGATGAAATGAGTTGTCGTCGTATTATCGAATAAAGACTTCCGAGTTATATTTGACGCAAAATACTGTATTTTCTCAAAAATGCATGAATGTGTGTACAGTGTGTAAAAAATTACTTTACGCACAATTGACGATTTCACGCAAAGGTTATCTTTTTACGCACTTGTGTGAAAAAGCTTAGTTTATGCACTGTCGTAGAAAAATCAACTTTTTGTTATTTTTCTGACAAGAACCTCTTCTGAAGGTCGTATTTTCGATCATCTGAAGAAAATTATAAATATTGGTCATACAGTTCTGGGTTTTTTTGGGGAAATTTCCTCCTCTTATTGAATCTTTTTCAAATTTGATAAATGTCAAATAGTTTTCGAGATATTTGCAAAAACCAAACCCCACCTTGTTTTACCAGTTAATTGTTAATAACTTTTGCAATTTTTGCAAGAGGCTCTTGAATTTTTAAAAAAATTATCTACGCGCTATTCCGACTTGAATGACCCAAAAAGCACTTGTTTACTAGACTAGTATGGACTATGGAATATCAAATGAACATCCCGATCATATTGATACTAATGAGTTTTCATAAGTGATTATTATTGAAATATTATAATTATATTAATTTTTGTTTCATCATTAGATTCACACAGTCGAAACATTTACACAGTAAATTCGTGAACTACTCGTCAGAGTGTATGCAACTTTGACCTGCATCAATCAGAACTCACCTGCTTCTTCCATTTCGGTACGAATCTAGCAGGCAGGACACACGGTACCACTATCACTGTCAATACTGATAAAAAAATCCTTCCTGTCATCACACTTTCGACGTATACGGACACTGTTCTTCGAAAAAAACCTCAAAACTCTCTAGAAACCTCCAACGACCGTGAACTTGACTGTACGTGAAGGAATGAAGACCAGCGACCTCCTTTTGCTCTTCTTGTAGGTAACTGTAATTGCCGAGAGCCGAAGTAGCTCGTACATAAGATGATGGTTTTCGTGATGAGCATTCGATTCGTTGCATCCGGTATCATTTTCGACGGTGCAGTGATCGCAGTGTGATTATTATTGACATTCCCCACGCACAGGTTATACTTTGTGGGTTAGCTGAATCTGTTCAGATCATTCGAATTCGCTATTTTCCTAAAACTCCAAAATCGAACTGAATATTATTTTCAGATTCCAGTTTGCATTAGCTCCCCACCTTGTGAAACATTCAACTCAACATTCAGTTATAGAAAAATAGAGCATTTGAAACATAGAAAAAATCAGAATATGTATACTCTTGTGACGTAGAAAGTCTTCACTAGATTCTAGTATTTTTTGTTGACCTAAGTTGATGGTACTGATATGAATCTGACAACAGTGGTACCGCTGACATTTCCTGTTATTGTTTATCTTGTTCTTGTGAGTCGTGAAATTGGTATTAGAATGATTGATGAGAATACTGTAAATGACAAGATTAATGAGGACAGTTCTTTTGAAAATATTATACACCAAAAATATTCATCAATTCCTCCAAATCTCTCAAGATGTACCATATATTCCTCCCATTCAACATCCAGCAATCTTAACTTGACTTCATTATCTCGCAGCACCTGTGAGGAAGAGAATCGCCGTAATAGTGACCATAGCACTTTGATCGCAGCACAAACAGCTTCAAAACATTTGGCATTGAAGGCCTAATAAATATTGGCAACACTTGCTTCATGAATAGTGTTATCCAATGCTTATCTAATACAAGATGGTTATTAGAGTATTCGAAAGATGAAAGGTACATGAGAGATATAAACATGAGTATCTAAATTATTCAAATCATTCGCGGAGGTGATTGAAAAACTGTGGTGGGAATTTTCATCACTTCAATCATTTGAAACAGACTCATTAGGAAAGGATATTCAAAGATTTTCTCATCTCTTCATCGTCAATGCCTAACAAGATGCTCACTAATTTTTGAGAATCCTACTGGATTGGTCTACAGGCTGAAGTTAATAGAGTTACGGAGAAACCTAACCACTCATCGCCAGATATCGTCGAAGATATTTATGTGATAGGTAGGGAAAAAGGAGAAGTGGCTTGGTCGAAATTCTTGATGATGAACAACTCCGTGATTGTAGAACTCTTTGTTGGTTAACTGGAATCAAAATTGAAATGTACATATTGTGGTCATTGTTCAGTAACGTTTGATACATTTTGGGACATTTCCGTACCCATTCCACTAAGAAAAAACAAACTGAGACTGTCAGATTGTTTGGATTCATTCACTAGTGATGAATCTCTGGATGGTGATGAGAAACCTACTTGTTTAGAATGCAAAGAAAGACGTGCACGAAATCTGTATCGATCCAGAAATTCCCTAAAATTCCTTTCATCCATTTGAAACGTTTTTTTTTTTTCGGCAGATGGTTCCATAGGAAAATTAAGCGATGCCGTTGATTTTCCATTAGTGGGTTTAAATATGATCAATTATGCCGCTGACTTTGTAGCCCCTTGTTGCTACAACCTGTATGCTTTGTCTATTCACACTGGGTTTACCTACAACGGACATCTCTTCACAGACTCGTGGCACGTATACAACGACTCTCGTGTTTCTCCCATCACCACCATATCAAATTCTCTGGTATGCAAAGAGGAATATCTCATTTTCTATGAGTCATTCTCAAAGGCTTTCTTTTTACTCTGATATTTATTTAACATTTATTATACTTTTTATAACGTTTATATTTCTTGCACTTGATAAGTAAACTTATTTGAGGTTGGAAGAATAATTTTACAACGTGACAATGGAGAAATACGTTTAAAAGCTAGCAGTCGAAATTTGCTACCTGTACATTATATAATAATTCACGCATTTTTATCTCGTAATCCAAACTATTTGAGAGTGGAGATGAAAGGTGTGAAAAAAGGTGGGGTTCTATTTGTATCATCAAGTGCCGTATAGTTCCTGAGCACTATTGACGAAAGTAATGATGGAATGAAAAATTGTGACTGTGAATGTGGTGTAGCATACCAAGGTGATTTCAGGATTATTACCGTTTTTGGGCATACAACATAGATTTCGGTATTCTTGCAATCACATTTTTATACTGGTTGCTCCTCCGAACCGATGAAAAGAGTCGGTGAAGTCTTATTCAAGAATCTATAGTGAATACTACAATATCAGCAATGGCTTTGTCATCAACAGTAAGAGTTCTGACAGATCGTACATTAAATGACATTAGTGACTTGACAATAGTGATATACAATGACAATGGAAAAATGCATCCACGATTCCAACGTTGTCGGATTGTGTCAGTGACGTAAAATGTCTGTTGGAGAACACTTCTGAAATCCAAATTTTCATAACTAAATACAGGCGAAAACCAATATGTAAAAATTAAACAAATTAATATTTCGATTTATTTGAGATGTGAAGATTTCAATAACATACATTACGAAATTTAGGCAATCAGCGAATTGTTATGAATACTTATGTACTTATACTAAATTCTAAATGAATTCATTATTATTATTATTAAATTTTCGAAAATGTAATATGTTTTGATGTTCAGTTAGACCAAGGTAATTTTTGACACCAACAAAATTTAAAACAGGATGACGGAAAAGTAAGAAAATAAAGCAAAAATAGGAGGAAAAATTATTCACGGGCGATTTGAGGTCATGAAGTGGGGAAGGGGTGTAATTTTATGCGTGGAAAACGGTTTATCACGATTTCCGACAGAACTACGAGTTCTTTCAGAAATAGTTGGATCGCAAAGTTGTAGGTATTGAAAAAATCTACAACTTTTGTGATCACACTTTCTTCACATAACCTGAAAATGTTTGCGAAGAATGCAAAAAAACTACTTTTGGATTTTTTATTTTTATATCCCACAAAACAAAATTTCACATAATTTGGTGAAAACCTACCTATTAATATCCCAAATACACTGTAATTTTTTGGATTGAAAATATTTACTGTTTATTTCGATTTAATATCAAAAAGCACCTTAATTTTCAATCGAAAATTCTTACATCAAAATATCTGCCATTTGAAAAAAAATCGGTGTGCTTTTTGTTCGTTGAAATCTCCACTTCCCGATGGTATGAAAAATATTTACTCTACAATGGCAAATTTTTTCAGAAAATGGAAAAAATTAAACAACTCGAACTCGACAATTTTTTTTAATCGTGAATAAAATTTTGCAGTATTTATTAAAATGTACACTTCAATTACTCGAAAGATATAAGTTTTCTTGTGGTATTGATAAACTAAAAAATTGAAAATCCATGAAACATGCGAAAATAGTTAATAAGTATTAAAGATAGGATTGGAAGGGAATATTATATTTATGAATACTTTATCTTGAATTCTAATTATTTATCCATTATAGCTTCTGCTTCTTTGATGGCATTTCTCCATCGTTAGATTCAAAAAATGTTCCCGATTCTAGTAGATTTTCGAAATCTTCAAGACCAGCGTCGTCTTCGTCTCCAATACTTTTTCCAGTCTGCATCCACAATTTCATCTGTTTCATTAACTTTCTTGAAGGTTTTCTCTTCTACATTGGCGCATTTTTCAGAACCATGATAATTTGAACACAAAGTGCATTTTAAACCAGGTTAATGTTGTTTCCAGCCCCAATTTGTTGCTGTCAGTTAGTTACCCAGCCAAGTGATAATATGCCCTGTATCAATGATGTTCGGCTGCGCTTTCTGTTGGTGGGAATTTGACAATATGAAATATGATTTAATTCTGACCAATTCATATTTTTAAAATCTCAATTGATTCAGTGTTATATTTTCATTTTGTACTTTTATAAATAGATTTGATTGATTGCCATCTATTTTTGGCAATATCTTCTTTAAATGCATCTTATTTTTTAATATTTGCCAATTTGATAAATTTTCATTGTCTAATAATTAAACGGTGGCTTTAATTCCTTCTCTGGTAAATTCAGAAGTTGTATCGCAACTAGAAAAACAATGCAGAAATACAACGATAATTTGGAAGGATTCATATATATGACGTGAAAAATAAATCATTTACATTTCCAGAACCTGGCTTGAGATAAATGTCATAAATATTTTAATTCTATCGATTCAAAAGGACCATAAGATCAATATCTTGACCCACAACTAGTTGGTTTTATTACTATCTCTGGCTATTTCTATCGAGTTCTTAATTATGATTAAAAAAAAATCAAATTCAAGTCTTTTTGTTTTTTGCATTTTAATAAAAAAATATAAATACATAATAGATATCTGTAGAACAGAACGTAACATGACAACGTGAATGTATATTAGACACAACACAGATTTTGAACACTTATTGGCTAATTAGTAGGTACCTAGTGAAATGTTCTTTAGTACAATAAAAACGTTTCGATATCAGAAACTGCTTAAGTTTTCTTTTGAAGAACAGTTTTGCAGTTCCTATGGTAGCTTGTTGATGTTGAGAGCCCGTTGAGTACAACAATATTTTTGATATGTGGTACATAGAATTGTTCTCGATTATATATAATATATGTTGATCTATTCCTAAATACACGAAGACAAATAGTTCAAATAAATATAAAGATGGAAGCGTTAATATTTTGTGTCTAATAAATAGGTTTTTGCAGCTGGTGATACTAGACACATTAACAATGCACCTCATTATTTTCTTCTGTGCCATAAACACATCATCAGTCATAATGGACCAACCCCAGAAACAAACACCATTTCGTAGACGACTTTCCACTTGTGCATGATACACCAACTGCAATTGATTGAATGTGAGAACTGTTCGTGAATCTTTCAATGCATAACATTGCGAATGAAGAATGGAAATTAAGTTGTGCAATGGATTTTCCAGTTTGGATGTTTATATCAATGTCCATTCTCAAAAATTTTGTGTGTGTGGCTGTGCCTGACATGGGCACATTATTGAAGAGAAGATTAGGTTTATAGCAAACTCGTTGTCATTCGTGAAATCTGTGTATTTTCAATATTGAAGAAAATGGAGTTTTCAAATGACCAAGACGCCAAGGACTTGATCAATTCATTGCATTTTCTTTCCAGAATGTCATCAGATTTATGCACAACAAGGACAGCAATATCATCTGCATTTACATAGTGACGTGGAGACCTTCACAAGGGTGGATTTTGTAACAGGTACTTCATCATTTTGTTTGCTTCTGAGGCATATATACTGTTTATGATTTCTCAAAAAACTGGTGTTCTTCTATTCCATAACTTGCCATTATGTTCATCAAAATGTGATAATTGACCTAGTCAAACACCTTGCTGAGATCCCAGATTATACTCCATGTGAAATTTTGGGAAGCAACTTTCGGATATACTACAGTCATAATCATAATCTTTATCTTGCAATTATCCTTTCTGTTGAAAGTCAGTACTGAATTGTATACACTGAATGAAAAAGAGTTAAACCAACTTACAAATTTATTAAGTCTTTTCGAAAATAACATAGAGTACAATAAATTAGTTACTTATAGCTTTATTCAATACACGAACCAGTGGATCATATACCCACTCTCTGGCATGTCTTCCAAGTACCATATCTATATGGTTGAAGGTGTCTCTATCAATCTTCATCATCCCGTGTCTACTTCTTTCCGGAAGATTGCTCCATAAGTTTATGGCATCCTGAGGAAAATTCATGATCAATCATCATCATTCCGAAATGGAATAGGAAATGTTTTCAACATAATCAGATCAAAGAGAACAGAATAACTCCAAAAATTCCAAGCCAGTAAGTTTTTGAAATAATAAATTTCACTTCTACGGGATCCAATTATCTCGATTATTTCATTCATGATGAAATAGACCAATCAGACACTATCATTTTTCGAATATATTTTGTTTAAATAATTGATTATTTCACAGGAGCTGTTTAATCGCGATTAAATTTTTGTCCTCCATATTGGTTTTCGTTGTGTCGTTTTCCAGGGATTCTTACAATTCTTAGCAACAGTTTATGAAAAAACAATAATTTCTTAATCGTTTGAATGACCTAATATTGATTTTCATCAGTGAAAAACTCCATTTTCGATAGGATTTCTAGACAAATACACGTCAGAATTTGAAATGTTAACATGCAAAATTCGCAGCAAAGCCTTCTTCAATGCATTGTTGGGATGCGTAACCAAAGTAATATATAAACCATCATCATCATCATCGAAGCGTTCAATTCTGAAATGTCTCGTATGTAAAGCTAAAGCAAAAATACTTTTTAATAAAGAAATTGTTATAAAATGTCGGTGTTCATTATAAATTAAAATTTTTGTTGTTGGTTTTAATTTACATCATTCAAGAAATAATCTTGTCGTATATCACACGACCTATAAGTTTCAATGGATCAAACTATCAAAATAGTTTTTGCATGATTGTGATTTTTGATAAATAATTTCATGCACAATAATTTCAAAATAAATTCACTCGACCGCTTCGTTAAATAATTGAATTCAACTATTTTTCAAGCAAAATCATGCTCAAAATATTTTGATAGTTTAATCGATTGAATTTATAGGTCTTGTGATGTAACATACGAATACTGGATAAAGATGAGATAAAGATAACGAAAAATGAGAAATAAAACTTTCTATGTTTTTATACCACTTCTATTTTTAACCAACGTTACTGCAGTTTCGTCCTATATGGACATTATCAAACAATACAATAATCTCAAATAATAACTAACACTCCTTAAATACCCTTAATTCTACCCGAGGCCTGACTAACGGTCATTAATGACTTTTACCTGGACATTGTTTATTTGCGACAATGTGACTGAGCTGCCTTAAAATCCGGTGAATAGACCAAATCCAGTTGATCATTCAGTAGGTTACATCCACAATATTTGTGTTTATGAATTTCTAGGAATTCTAAATAATTCAGTTTCCAACCCTTGCTTGCATAGTGCAAAATTTCAGTATCGTTCAGACTCGGAAACTTGTGGTTGCATTCCAAGGAATGGTTTGAAAACGTGGAATCATTTTTTCCTAGTCTGAAGGACCTTTCATGTTCAGCGTATTTTTTTGAAAAATTACGTCCACACTGTCCCACATAAACACCGTTACAATCTGGACACTTAATCTTATAAACTCCAGATTTTTCCATTTTTGCTATTCTATCTTTGGCATTGAAAAGAAAATTAGACAACCTGACATGCGGCCTGTATGCTACTTTTATATTATTCTTTCTAAAGAATCCCGCAATAGCCTCTGTTCTTCTCCCGAAGTACGTTAAGGTTACAAATTTCTTAGTTTCTGATTGTTTGACCTGGGGGTATATTAATTTGTGCGAAAATTTAAGACGATGTTTTCTGACTAACTTTTGAATTGTGGCTGCTTGGAAAACATTATTTTGTCCTATCTGTATGATTGTTTTAATTTCTCTATCTAGATTATTAGCAGACAAAGGTAACGAGAACGCTCTATGTAACATTGAATTATATGCTGCTAATTTTTGACTATCGGGATGGAAAGAATCACTTGGGATTGTAATATCCGTGTAGCTCGGTTTTCTGAATACATTGAACTCAAATTTATTAGGATTATGTGTGATGGTTAGGTCTAAGAAATCAATTTGTCTCTCCGTCTCTGTCTCAAGTGTGAATTGTATGTTACTATTTAGATTATTTATAAATATCAGAAACTGGTTTAGCGGTCGTGTGGTGCCTCTGAAACAGGCAAGAATATCGTCAACATATCTATAACAGAAAGGAATATGTTTTTTACCAAGTTCGGAATTTAGTATAGTGGTCTCCAAGTTGTTCATAAATATATCTGGTGAAACTGGACTAAGGGGGGAACCCATCGGTAAACCTGAATCCTATTTATAAAATTTGTTATTGAATTGCAAATAATTCTGATCTAGGCATACATCAAAAGCTGTCGAAATTTCAAAAGAAGTAATATGGTCTGCTTTGGTCTGATCTAATATATTTAAAATGGTTAGTGGTATAAAAACATGGAAAGTTTTATTTCTCATTTTTCGTGATGATTTCCTACCACGTAGTAACGGCTACATCCATCAATTTATTAGATAAAGATAAATTTATTTCGAGTATTTTATAATCATTCACAACAGTGGCAGAATATTTTTGTCTGAGAAATACGTCAAAAAGTTCTAAAATATCAATATGTTTAAATATAAGTTTAATTAAAGATGAGAAACATCCAAAATGAATGAATAACTTATTACGAAGGCTATATCCATGATCACCAAATCTATTTAAAATTCGAATAAATACAATTTTTATAAGAAATCAACCATTTATATACCACAAACAAGGTGTTTACTTACGAAGATATTCGGAGTGATTACTTTAGTTGATTGAAAAAGCCTTTCAACTCTGAAAATTTGCTAGCCAAACTTATACAAACATTGCTGACATTAACGGTGAATATACTCGTATTGAATACAAACAGGTACATTTTTCATTCTACTCCAAATATTCTATTCTATCAAGCTATCTATTGAATGATGCCTTAAATATCTACTTCCAGTTAGCAATGAACACACTCTTGAAATAACACAGTCTAACCAGAGTGCCAGTTTGTTGAGTCAGAATTGAGCAATATATCAATATGTGCTAAGATCCTAAGGCTCCTGATCTAAGATTCTTATAGCATGTGAATCTGATGCTGAAATAGAGCAGCTCTACTCTCAAATCAGTAAACTCTCACCGATTTTCACTGAGTAGAAGTATGAACATAGTAAAAAAAATATGGTTGCAAACAAAGTTTTATTATCAACTAAAAAGTATAAAAAAGTCATTGGCGCACGAAAACAAAAGGAAATTATTTAACAACTTTAGAACTGAAAACTTCAAGGTCCTGTTTCCAAACTAGATAGATGAAAACTGATGACTGTTTGATGTTCAATTTTTATGACAGACTCAATGGTGAAAACCGCATATTGATACCTATCATTTTTTCTGAGTTACAGCATCTTCTTAGAAAATTGATATTTTCGAAAAGTTTCCTGTTAAAAATTATTTGTTTGTATGGAAAAATTTCCGGAGCACTTTTTTATGTAGTATTCAATGGTGTGGGTAATTAGTTTTTTCAAATCCTATATCAATAGGTAGGTATTAATAAAAAAATATGACATCAACCTATATATTTCCTCATATTTCAATGAAGCTTGAAATTACCATTCCAAAATGTAGCACAGGGATGTTTTGCTTGAGTCATCTTTGAAATGCAGAGAGCTTACGTTTCTTAAAGTAGACTTTGTAGCCCAATCAACAGTTTTTTTTAATGAAGAAAGTATAAGGAAAGGTCCCAAAAGTTATAAAGAATTAAGTGGGGCTTTGTTTATTTTTTTGAATATCTCAAAAAATATTGAAGATTTTAAATGTTAAGAAAGATCTGAAAAGATCAGCAAATTTGCTGAAAAATAGTTACGACTCCCGAAACTGAACCTCTAATATTCATAATTTTTACAGAGCCCTGGAAATAGAGCCAAAAACAGGTGGTATGGCTTCCGCACGCGTTGCGTCACTCTGACACAACAACAACACAAAATTTAACGTATTAAATATGGATATGGAGGAATAAAAAAAATTCGTCTATTGGAACAATAACAACAAGTTATTCTAATTATAATCCAGGACCTGGACTAGGATGCTGTGGGACAATTCGAGTATGGAGAATTTTTCTTCAGAAATGCTTAGTAGGAGTCCTAGCAACTGGTTTGGACGTGGGTGGACATCTGCTACCTGGTACGTTTTCGAGGTATGACGCCATTAAAGATGGCGGCCGTTCGATCATAGAACTGCTCATATCTCAGGCAAAACTTGACTGACTTGCATGCAATTTGGGTCAATTTGTTGGTATTACTATTGGTAAGATGAATAGCAATGTCGTTTAACTGTCACCATTTACAATCACATGAAATTTTTTATTCAGTTGTCGTTTTCATTTCCACATAAATATAATAAATAAGTATGGTTACCATGGCTAAAAATACACAATATCATGAATAAAAAAAAAATCAGGATTTATGGAGAAAATGGGATAGAAATTTTCAAACCGCTGATTATTGTCAATTGATATATCTCAATAGCACACGAATTTCTTTATTATTTAATAAAATTTAATAAGTTTAAATAAATTAGTGATGCTGTTGTGTCAGAGTGACGCAACGCGCACGGAAGCCACACTATACCCGTTTTGGCTCTATTTTCAGGGTTCTGTAAAAATTATAAATACTGGAGGTACAGTTTCGGGAGTTAAAACAATTTTTCAGCAAATTTGCTGATCTTTTCAGATATTTTTTGATATTCCAAAAATATTCAATATTGTTCGAGGTACCTATTCAAAAAAACCAAATCCCTACTTTTTTTTTTAATTGATAGTTTATAACAATACCAAGGTGTAGAAGGGCCACGAGCAATTTTTTTTGGAATACGGACTTTAATCTCGGACCCCCGACTTTAATATCGGGTGTCTGACTTTAATCTCGGACCCTCGACATTAATCTTGGACCCCCAGGATTAATATCGGGGGTCTGACTTTAATCTCGGACCCCCGACTTTAATCTCGGGAGTACGACTTTTATCTCGGACCCCCGACTTTAATCTCGGGGGTCCAACTTTAATCTTGGGGGTCCGACTTTAATCTTGGACCACCGACTTGAATCTCGGGGGTCTGACTTTAATCTCGGACCCCCGACTTTAATCTCGGACCCCCAACTTCAATAACGGGAGTACGACTTTAATCTCGGACCCCCGACTTTGATCTCGGGGATCCAACTTTAATCTCGGGGGTCCGACTTTAATCTCGGACCCCCGACTCCAATCTCGGGGGTCCGACATTAATCTTGGACCACCGATTTTAATCTCAGGGGTTCGACGTTAATCTCGGGGGTCCGACTTTAATCTCGTGGGTACGACTTTAATCATCTGCGACTGAAAGACATATCAGTCGCTATTTTCCATCGTTCAAGATAACCTCTTGAAAAGTATTCAAGGTGAAAAGGAAAACGTTTTTTTTTTGGCTTTGGTCTTAACAAGGAAAACATTCTCAATTGAAAATTGAAACAAACATGACTCCTCCGGAAAGAACTTTCAATGAAAATTAGGCTATTTTTGTGTATGATGTCTAACAAAAAACAACTACTTCCCTTGCTAAAGCCTCGCTGGACATTGAACTACATCTGATAGATATTGCATTATAATAATAACAGCCGCCCTCTACCCGCACAGGATATGCCTTTGGGTACACACTCTTCGAGTGTTTATGAGGAAGTATTATTATTAAAACTCTAGAGAATATATTTTATTTGACATTTCAAAAGTTTCAATACATAGGACATCAATTCTTTGCTTTATTTCTTAACCATTTCACCAAATGTAAACTCATTATTGAAGGACCCTGGAGATGAAATGATTAAAATTCGAGACGTCGCATCTGTCAAAAAATATTAGTCCCAACAAACTATCTGAACACATCAATGTAACTATTATCTTCCATACTGAGATCCGGAGACAGATATATACAGGGTGATTTAGAATGAGAACTACAAACTCCATGAGCTGATTCTTTAAATGAACAAAATATGATATTTGTTGATGTTCAAAATTTGTTCTTTCCGTCAACCGGCTACACTCTTACAAGCAACCCTCTTAAGCCTCCGGGAAACTTGTGTGAGCTAGGAGAGACCAGGCCCTCGCCGTGTGACCCTTATGGTTGACAAGCAAACGTTAGACCATCACTACCACCATGAACAGATGTTTTGATTCGCTTTTCGACTGAAATCCCGAGATTGAAGTTGGGGGTTAGACTTTAATCTCGGATCCCCGACTTTAATCTCGGGGGTCCGACTTTAATCTCAGACCCCCGACTTTAATTTCGGGGTCCGAGATCAAATTCGGGGGTCCGAGATTAAAGTCGGACCCCCGAAATTAAAGTCTGGGGCGGAGATTAAAGTCGGGGGACCCACATTAAAGTCGGACCCCCGAGGTTAAAGTCGGGGTCCGAGATTACAGTTGGGGGTCCCACATCAAAGTCGGACCCCCGAGGTTAAAGTCGGGGTCCGAGATTAAAGTCGGGGGTCCGAGATTAAAGTCGGGGGTCCGAGATTGAAGTCGAACCACCGAGATTAAAGTCGGGGTACGTGATTATTGTCGGGTGTCCGAGATTAAAGTCGGGGAACCGAGTTGAAGTCGGGGGTCCGAGATTAAACAATGCAATTTCTTTCGGCTCCTTTCATGTTTATGAGGCGCCATTTGGGTAAAAAGTGTTTTTGCATATATACAGTGTGTCTCACTTCTCATGGAAACACCCCCGTATCTTCCGTAATAATTGAGGTTGAATAATGAAACTCAGGACTGATGGATATGCTCTAAGTGCACCTACCACCTGAATGGGGTTGGCCTACGTGATATACACTGCCCGCCAATCGCGATGGAACAACACATTTTTACGGTAAAACATACTAGGGGGCAAAATAGGCTAAAAATTCCTTCAGATTTGTGATCAGGACCACCAACTCACTACAGATACACTTTTTCTCTGAAAAAATTTCAGTCCTGAAAAATCCGATTTGTCTCACTTCTCATGGAAACACCCCCGTATTTTCCGTAATTTTATACGTAGAACCCTGAAATTTGCAGGATCGATAGATACACTAGAAATGAACTCACTGCACAAAACGGGTCATCCTACATGATGTGCACCGCACGCCAGCAGCGATGGAAAAATGGGTGGTTCCTTCGCTGCTGGCGTAGATTGACCATTCTCGTGCAGTGAGTTCATTTCCAGTGTATCTATCGATCCTGGAAATTTCATGGTTCTACATAAAAAATTATGGAAGATACGGGGGTGTTTCCATGAGAATTTTTCAGGGAAAATGTGTCTCTGTAGTAAGTTGGTGGTCCTGATCACGAATCTGTAGGAAATTTGAGCCTATTCTGCCCCCTAGTATGTTTTACCGTATAAATGGGTTGTTCCATCGCGAGTGGCGGGCAGTGTATATCACTTAGGCCAACCCCATTCAGGTGGTAGGTGCATTTTGATCATTTCCATCAGTCCTGGGAGTTTCATCATTTTACCTCTATTGTTACGGAAGATACGGGGGTGTTTCCATGAGAAGTGAGACACACTGTATAAAATTTTGTGTCAATATATTTATTAGTTGTGGAAATATAATTTATTTTGATTTCCGATATGTTTATTTTTCATCAAACACAATAAATTTACGTTTCGAACGTTCCAAATATATAAAAATGTGAATTCCCATATATTTATAAATTCGATCTATTTCATGTTATCAAGAGATGGCGCTACCTACACGATTCATTACACTCTCGAGAATATAGCAGCCGAATGATATCACAGCCGCCAGAAAATATTCTCAGAATACTGTTTCATTAGTTCTGTTGAATAATCATTGGATTACATGAAGTCAAATACCTTAGAACTGAAATACATGTTGACTAGACTATTGCATCGCACACTTGAACAAGAAGACTTAAGTTGACTGGTGGTCGGCTTCGCCTCCCACGGAAACATGTCGCGCACGCATGGAAAAAGACTATTCTCTGAACTAGAAATGAAATATTTTCGCAATTTCCATTTGCCAAAAGATCCCCCAAAATTCGTCGCCGGCTATCAGACTAAAAATCAACTAGAATAAAATGTGATTACTACTCAACACGAGTATACCGACTCATGGTGAAATAAATGATCTTTTGTCTTCATGGAACCCCGTAGGAAACCGCTATTTCCGCTTTAATCCAGAATTAATATGTATCATCAAAGGGAAAATCAACCCTCCATTCAAATTCGTATTCTCATCTCTACAGTTTGAAGGCAATTTTGAGGAAATTCCTACTTATACTCACGGCTTCGGGGGTTGCCCAATCCTGAGCGCTGTAAACAAGATAAACAGGAACGCGTATCTTACTGATGTCGTACTTTGGTGAATATGGAGTCCCGTATACTTTATAGTTCAGTTCATTGTAGTTGTACTTGCGGAAGTTTCCCTTGACTAGGTCTGCGGCATGATTCAGTATCTTGATAGAGGTTCCTCCTGGTAATTGATTGAAGTAAACAGGAATTGATTCCTGAAATACAACGAATATCTCTCTATCTCTTAATTTTATTCATATATTCATGCATGTCGAAACAAACATATGACGTTCAATAACATGGAATATTTCCACTATACAGGGTGACCCAGGATGAAACCGCCAAACGTTTAGGATCGGTTTTTCAGAAGAAAAAAAAAACTTTTCTCCTCATAAGAATGTGTTGTAACTTGCTTCGCTTTAGAAATACAGTTTTTTTTATATCAGTATTTCATTAATTATTCAAAACCGTTTTGGCTAATTTTAATAAAACCTGACAAGTTCACTTGCAGTAATTGAGGGGTTTCTGTCAATGTACCTATATCAAAATTTTTAATTCCAGTGGCTACCCAAAAGATAATCTAATTGATAGTAGGACCAGTCATTGTACTCCTCTGTTTTATTGCATGTTAAATTTTTTCTGGGCTAAGCAATCAAAAATATATTTGTCTGTCAATATTACCTTTTCAGTATCTTGCTACATTTTTGAGAAATAATTTAGAAAACCGATTAATTGTAACAAGAAAATAACTACCTAAGAAATTGATATTCATTGTATTTCATTGCAAAACGGGAAACCAAGAATCCAGTCTAAATTACCACCATTTTTCACAGACATATTCTGCAGCTGCAAGGCACTGCTGGTTTGATCTCCCGAACTGCTTGAACAATCTTTTCCAGGAAATTACCATTATTGTTGATGGGCTCATCATGAACTTTGGTTTTTATTGTACCATTTGAAAAAATTCATAGGGGTCAAGTCAGGAGAGCGTACAGGCCAAGGAACTTTGACACCCTATATCTCGAAAACGAAGTAAGTTAGGGACATGATTTTAGAAAACGAAAATCTTATTTTTACCTAAAAAACCGATCCCAAACGTTTGGCGGTTTAACTTTGGGTCACCCTGTATACACAATTTCTCATAAGAGGAATACAACTATCGGCAAATTACAGAGGAAATTTCCCTCACGTGTAAAAACGTCCATAAGAGGAATGCAATTACCGCTGGCTCACAGCGATAATTGCACTGTAGTGACGCGCTTCGCGTCACGGCAGTGCAATTATCGCATTAGATGTCAATTCAAGTGAAGTCGCGCGATTTCAATGTCAGAAGTGAGACTTCAAATGTGTCATCTACCTACAAGTGTTCATATAAGAGTGAGGTGTGAAATTTCCCACCGAATACCACTCGTGCATTGAAAATTAACCAGATAATTCTGAAAAAAACGTGTTTTTTTATAAAAAACCGCACTCGGATATTTTTTTCGTTGTTTCAAAAAATTGCCCAATTTATGCTTTGAAACAACGAAAAAAATAAACTCGTGCAGTTTTTGAAAAAAAACACGTTTTTTTCAGAATTATCGGTAATTTTCAATGCACTTGTGGTATTACCCCCAGAAATCGCACAGCGGAGCAATAATTGCATTGCGAAAACATCCCGTCGCCTTGACACCATAAACAATACTGAAAAATGTCAAATAAACTTCAAAAAGTGAAAACATTTGCATTATCTACCACAATATTATTTATAGTATTTGTCAGTACTATGATATTTCTGAGGAAAAAAATCAATATTTCTTCTTCGTGAAATATACCAATGTATTAATTACACTTTTTCATGAAAATTGCAGGATGATTTCAAATTCAAGCGTGCCATCTAATAAAATTGCACTGGGTTATTTTCAAATTTTGTAAAATAGCCTTCATTCTTTAGACTCGGACCCTTTTGCTAAAACATGAAAATAAACTATTGCAGTTTTTAAACAACTTGCTTTTTTGTAAAATAATCGGTAATTTTTATGCACTTGTGCAATAATTATAAAAGATAATACAATAATTTGTTACCCTCATCTAGGTGGCCATATCTTCACCATAAGATAATATTATTGGGCTACTTCTAAAGAATGATTTTTAAGTATGTATCGACTTGCTCAAATGATATTTCAACAATTTGTTTCAATTCTAACCTACGGAATGACCAATCCAGATCAATGAGTGAGTTAAAATGGTTTTCTACTACACATGAACACAAGAGAAGCTCTTGTGTGTATTGACGGGATGTTGAAAATTGAAGTACGGGACCTCGACGATATTGATGATACATGGTGTCATTTGTAGCTGCCAATATGATTATTTTTTTGTAGTCAGTGATATTTGCTTAATTTAAAAAAAAATTTCACTTTTCACAAAATTCACAAGAATGTACTGCGAAAAATAACCAAATATCACTTTTCCATGGCAAAATGTGACCAATTGAATAGAGAAAAATTGGTAAAATATACATTAGGTGTCTTTTCTTGAAAAATCAACTCCAACTCCTGGTTTCGGAATGTCCCAGAAACCCAGAACTGAATGCTGAATCATTGAAATATACAGGGTGTCATATATAGCTGGCAATATCACCAACTCTTTTTCATCCATAATGCTCGGTTCATTTTGAAATATCTTCATTATTAATTGAACATTTTTGTGCATTTTGTTATAAGTAAAGAAATTTTCGAAAATTAGGCACATATTACTGACGAAAAAGAATTATTCATATTGGCAGCTACAAATGACACCCTATATAATCAATTGATCCAACCATCGAGATCTGGGGGTTTGAGGGTATTCTGAACAGAATTTGATGTTAATTTTGTGATGAAAAGTCCCTAACATGTTTTCTCCACTTTTTCAATTTTCAATTGGTCATTGGTAGCCGTGGAAAATGCATACACGAATTTTTCATCAACATTAAGAACAATAATTTGAAAAAAAAATTATTTCAAATAATTTTTTTTCAAAAAGATATGAGGATGGCATGGCATGAGGAAGCATGGCTTGTAATCATGCCAAGCTCAAAACAAATCAAGCTGATCCCAACTATATATTCATCAGGCCATGGCATGCTTTTGTAAAAAAATGCTTGACATTTCAAATTATGATTGCTTAGGTTCATCATACTTAGCTTTTTCCTGCTTGTTCAAAATTTCAAGCAACACAAAAATAATAATTTTATACCATTGACACCGGATATAAATTATGAAAGATTCCATAAATTGATGGATATGTATTTTCCATCCGCTCAGAATTAGTTGTTATTTATATAAATAAGTATGGCTTGGATTGAATTTCATAAATTGTTTGCCAAGAGTATTTTCGTTTCTGAAAATATGGAACAGTACAGTAAAAGTTTAATTTTATCACAGACAACCTGGAATCAGTGACCATTTCATAGCTGAGTGAGCAGGAGAATATGATGTCTTCAAAATGTGCAGGCTCAATTGATTTAAGAGACGTTCGCAACCAAATGACCCCGCACTTTTTATAGGTAAAATGGTTCTTGGTGAAATTGTCTGAATTTTTATTGTATTGTAGTATTCAATGTACTGATTAGCAAAGTTCGATGATGGATAGGTTTTGAAATACAGGGCGTTAAATTTTTATTTAATTTTTGTCTAGGGATTTGAAAGTGCCAACTGCATTTTTTTCGCTCTTATCATCAACGTACCTGCATATTACTATATATCATTCAGATGGTGTAGATTATATCATTATATACTGTAATGATATGGAAAGGGGGATTTGATGTTATGTTTTGTATTGATTAATAAATAATAAATAAAGTTGTAAATGTTTTGTTGTATAATGGGAAATTTTATAAATGAATACTTAACCTTACATTTTACTGTCAAAATATCTCTTTCTCCGGCTTAACTCAGTTGGGCATGATGTACTCTCTCTCTCAGTAGTGGTTTCTCAGCAGCAGCAGTCGTACCAATCAGAAAATGAAAATTCCCCAACAATGGTACCAATAATAAAATTTGTTTCATAACACAGAAATATCGTTTTATTCACAATTAAAATCAATAAAAACATATGAGAAAAAATGAAATCTCCAGTAGTATTACCTTAGTTTACCTGCTCCTACTCCAGATAACTTATTGTCTAGAAATTTATGGAAAGTGTCACAGAAATCATTTATCGCCCTCTAATGGTTAAAATTGAAATTACTTTTGACGTGACTTTCTAGAAAGTGAGGTTATGTCACTTCGAAAGTTCAGGAGTTCGCTGTGAAATTGTTCGAGGAGGAAGTTCTATGTAAATTGATTTTCTTCGTGAAGTGAGTTGCTTCAAAGTGGAGAAAGGACTGTTAGAAACGTCCAGGATATGTTCGAGGACAAATCAAAGTATTATAAATACCTTTTTACTCTTTTGGAAAGTTTGGCGGGGGTGGCATCTCGTAGTTCTGCAGGATACAGTGGCCAATTCGATGACGATGAAGGTACTTTTCTTTTCAGCTTATTATTTTGGTTTTAGTTACCAATTTCCAACGTAGTTATTAGGTTTCTGTTGAGTTTTTTAACCTTTTATCTTCAATTTAAACTTTTTGCAACACGCCATTAACTTCTTTTCAGATCTCCCGCTCTCTCAACCAAACTTGTATTCTCCTAGCAACCTCCTAGCAACCTTTTTTTTTTCTTTCTTTTAATCTTATTCTATATTACACTCTAATTATTTACAATAACCTTAAATTTAATGGGATTTCATTTTATAACAATTTATTTTTTTTCTCATTGTTTTTCTCTGGTTTTTTACCATATCATCAGTACCCCTGCCGAAATTTATACTCTCAGTCAATACACCTCAATTCCTTTGAAATTCTACTGAGTGATGGTTGTTTTCATTACTATTTTTAATTTTGTTCATAAGTGACTTTTTTGTTTAGAAAAATATTGTTTTTATGGTTGATACTGATAGTTTATACTCTACTTTACTATTTTCATTCATCAGGTTTCTTGAATTCTTTCTCAATAAGATGGTCTACTATGGTTTTTAAAAAAACTTCTAAATCGTAGCGGCTTATCTGACTTTTCTTCAAAATCTATTAAAATTTGACTTTTTGCTGACTTTACTAGAGATCAGTTTCATATTAATAATTTAATTTAGAGTTAGGTTTAAGTATTTATTACAGTTTATATTAAAATAATAATAATAATAATTAAAATTTTCATTTACAACTTAATATCATAACAATACAGAGTGAAAAATAAAAATATTTTAATAATGACTGAAAATTCGATGTAATAATGAAATATTGATAAAATTATTTTGGCATGCATTATACTATTCTTATCCCATCATTGATTAGAATTCATACATTTCGAACAGGGTGACTTGAAAAATTGGTGAAATATATGGCTGGTTCTTTCGTACACATCTTATATATTCAAGAGAATTATCATCATTCGAAGATAGCTGATACCGTATGAACATGATTCCGTTGAGATATATAGGGTGATCATGGAAATTTTCGATGATAGAAATGACAAAATATGAACGTTTCAGAAATCACCCTGTTATTCACTACTAATTTGGTGAAATTCCTTTATAATTATTTGATATATTCATCATTCTCTCCTAAATACTGTCTCTAAAATTCAGTTTGATACTATTACTAGTTTCATAGTTATTAATTGAGAAACTAGTTACCATTTGCATGACGAGTTGCAGGAATGTGTTCACGCGTACATTCTACTAGTGGCCAAGATTTTTCACAAATAGTGAAACGTGAGAATTTGGAGATCAAAATAAATGTAACATTATATGCAGGGTGATGACCAATGACGGTCCATCCAATTCCATCTACCATTTAGGAACTGACTGAATATACGACACATCAGTTACAACCTACAACTCAGGCATGAGCCAGATAAAATTCCTAATGCTTGCTTGGATGGTTTTACTCGACCAATCGTGTATGAGGCCCCGGTACGGAAAATCACTTATCACCGAAGGTGACAAGGAACAGCCTTAACCGAATCCGCCTCCCCCGTAGCAGCGCTACGGTCCTCATACAATAAGAAAACCTTATCGGCTATCGGGTACATTTTGATTCTGTCGTTGACGGAAAGTGAATGAAAAAGAAAAATCAATTAGTTCCATCTGTGATAATTATTATTACCTTTAGGTATTGAAATACCTATACTATTGAAATATAATAGATGTCTATATGTTTCCATTGATAGCCAGCAAATATAAAAATAATGGAAACCTCTATCCGAGTGGAACACGCATTGGAAAAAAACCGTCACTGCCCTGATTCAAATTCTCCTATTGGAAATAAAAGCTTTCTATCAATCATTTTCACTTTTCCCATATAGTTTGTTTTTAATTCCGACAAAGTTTATAGCAACTAATTCACTTAACTAGCTATACCTTATATTATTAAATTCATATATTTGATGTGATTGTTATCTCTAATCTTCACCTTCTTTAACATTTATTTTGATCTCCTCATTCTCACATTTCATAATTTGTGAAACTTCTTGGCCACTAGTAGAATGTACGCGTGAACAAGTTACTTCAGCTCGTCATGCAAATGGTAATAAGTTCCTCAATTAATAAATATGAAACTAGTCACAGCTGGGAACTGAATTTTTGGGACAGTGTTGAGGAAAGAATGATGAATATTTCAAATAATAATAAAGAAATTTCACTGAGTTAATCGTGAATTACAGGGTGATTTCTGAAACGTTGAAATTTTGTCATTTTTATCATCGAAATTTTCCATGATCAACCAATACATCCAATCGAAATCAGCTATTTTCGGAAGATGATAATTCACTTGAATATACAGGATATGTACGAAAGAACCGGCCATATATTTCACGAATTTTTCAAATCACCCTGTACGAAATGTATGAATTGTGAATGATGATGGTATAAGAATAGTATATTGCATTCCAAAATAAATTTATCAATATTTCATTATTACATCAAATTTTCAGACATGCATTACTAAAATGTTTTTATTTTTCACTCTGTACATAATGACATAATCTGCACCATCTGAATTATATTTAGTAATATGAAGGTACGTTGATGATAAGAACGGAAAAAATGCAGTTGGCAACTTCAAATCGCGAGAAAATAATTAAATTAACGCCGTGTATTTCTTAACCTATCCATCAACGAACTTTGCGATTCTGCACGTTCAATCAGTACATCGAATACTACAATATACTGAAAATTAAGACAATTTCACCGAGAACCATTTTACCTATAAAAAGTGCGGGGTCCTTTCTTACGTTTTGCTTTTTAAGTTTCTTTTCCTAATTTGTGGATCAGAATCTGACAATTAAGTTCAGATTCAGTCTCGTCAATTAAAATACGGAACGTGAAAAGTTTGGTTGCGGATTTTTTACCAGAGGTGATGAAAGTATTTACCCTACAACTGTATCAATAATTTAAGAACCTAGAAAAAATATGATTTTTCGGCAACCATCCGGGAAGTGTTCACTTCCCGGACACTATTTCTCTGGGAAAGTAGCACTTCCCGGCCTAGTCCGAGAAGTACGTACTAGTACGGGCTAGGCCGGGAAGTGCTCGAAATTTAATATAAATAAGAATTACAATGTATGTGTTGGTACCTATCTTCTGTTTGAATTTTAATATATAATACAAATAAGAACTAAAATGTTCGAAATATTCAAATTTGGAATCACAGCCAGGGTAGTTTACTCTTGATCATAATTCTATTATTTGTTCCCCCCCGTACACCGTTGGGAAATTTAGAAATTTGATAACTTGAATATAAGTATTTCGTAATGCATCAATTTTTATTAGGAATAAAATTTTCTGACAAATCGATAATAAGAAAGTTTCCATATGGTGCAAATTTTTGAAACTCACTGTATATAGTCATGACCACCATTTCATAGGCAACCCATTTTAGGCGTTTTCGTCTATTTATGTATGTGAAAAAAAAGTATGTGTCATCCGGTTAGCAGATGAGTGAATGTCGACCTCACTTTGTCTCTTAGACTAAATGCGTTTCATTGTTTTGTTATTCTACATGGTTGCCGAAAAAATAGTGTACGCAACACGTCCGAAAACAGTTTTTTTTTGGACTCGTAGACTTCCAGGACTCGCTGACGCTCGTCCTAGAATTTGGTCTACTCGTCCAAAAAAACAGTATTTTCTGGACTTGTTACGTAAATTACTATTATATTCTGCTGCCATTCATGTCATTATTCAAGAGGTTTCTTACCGGTCCTAAATCAGTTTTGGGTCCATAAAACAAATTGTACATTTGCATACAGTTTTGCATCAGTTCTGGAGATTCCATGCAAACTGGAACCACTAGTCTTCTCAGTTCTCTAGCGTGCGATACTATCCTGTCCAACCTCAATCTCCTAACAGAATCCTGCGAAAAATGCAAAATGTTTTAAGGAATAATTGAACATATGGGGAAACCTAGAACTTTTGGTATTCTATAGATTCCAACCGGTGACTTTGTTGATGTATCGAATTTTATTTTTTCTCAACAGGTTAATTGGAAATGTTTTTCATCAGTTTTTGAAATTTTTCCAAATAATACAAGTTCTGCAGTTGTTAATGATAATGAAAATGAGGATATGCATTTATTGACAGAAAATTATAATAATAATAATAATTCTTTATTTCCATTAAGATCATTGTTACATGATATTGGAAGAGTCAGTATAAAATAGTCAGCATTGTATATACATAAAATAATATTAAAAATTACATTAATGAAATATATAAATAAAATATATAGTGGATATTCAAATAAAATAATTTCATTTGGTCATTGTAAAATTATTCATAAAAAAGCAGACATTTTAATATATGGACAAAAAATATATAAAATGGTTAAAAAATATCACAAGTAGAAGCTAACACAAATATTAAACCAGCAACAAAACAGAAATATACCGATATCATTGTCATTCTCCTAGGAATTCATTTACTTTATAGTAACATTTTCTCACTAGGAGTTTCCTCAATTTATTTTTGAAAATATTGTAATTCTTTTCACTAACAATTTCATCTGGTAATTTATTGTATAGCTGTATTCCTGCATAAGAGGGAGCGTTTTCGAAAAATCTTGTTTTATGGCTTGGTATCTGTAGAAGATTGCCGTGTCTTGTATTATAGTTGTGATTATCGCTATTTGTCAATAGATTAGAAAGTTTCCTTTTTATTAGTAGTATAGATCTCATGATGTATATACAATTTACAATAAGAAGATTGTTTTCGATGAAATATGACTTGCATGATTCAGTACGTTTCAATCCAAATATTAATCGTATTATCCTTTTTTGTGATATAAGCAGTCTTTGAGATGAAACTGCATTTCCCCAGACCGTTATATTATATGTTAAATGGGAATATATCAATGCATAATAAATGTTAATTAGTTGATGTCTATCAAAAATGTTTTTCATCTGTAGGATGGCATAAAATCCACTATTAACTTTTTTACTGATATGATGTATGCAGCTTTTAAATGATAGATTTGAATCTAGAAACGTTCCTAAGAATTTGGTGTTATGCGAAATGTTCATTTTTGCATTATGAATATTGATATCTGTGGGTATATGATCATTGTTATTAATGGAATATTGCATAACGATGGTTTTCGTATGATTGACTATTAATCGATTGGTGTAGCACCAGTCACTGAATCTGCTATAGAGTACATTAAATTTGTTATCAAGTTCGCGTTGATTTTCACCATGGAATGCTACAGATACATCATCGGCATATAAAACCAAGCAATCAGTTTCTATATAGTCAGGAAGGTCATTGATAAACATCAGAAATATTAGTGGACCCAGTATAGAACCTTGTGGGACGCCTAAGTCAACATTGTTCATTTCAGATCGGACTCCACTGAGTTTCACAATGATTTTCCTATGGTTCAGATATGACATCAACCATTTAAGTACCTTTCCACGAATTCCCAGTGAGTATAATTTAGTTTCGGTGTGATTTAGGTTTAGGCAATCGAAAGCTTTTGTGAGGTCGAAGAATAGAGCACCCACGAGTTTTCTTTGGTCGAGATATTTGTAAATATACTCGACAAACTTACAAATAGCAGTTTCAGTCGATCTACCAGGGTAAAAACCGTTTTGTGAGTCCTTGATAATTTATATTTGTCAAGGTAAGATATCAACCTTTCAATTATTTTACTAATTACACTAGGTACAGTTATTTGCCTATAATTATCCATGCAAAGAGGATCATCTTTTTTATAAACTGGTGTTACCATGCCTAGTTTCAAATCTTCGGGCCTAGTTTCAAATCTTCGGGAAATTCGCCTAATTCGACAGATAAATTTATCATGTTTAATATAGGTTCAGCAATTTGATGAGCTATACTCTTTACTAATTTTGTAGATATACAATCAACTCCAATTGAATTTGTATTTTTCAGATCTTTTATGATTTGTATAATTTCTACGTTATTTACTGGTACGAAGTAAAACGAATTACTGTTGTTCAATAATATCCTGCTAAGACTAACGAAAACAAAATGAAAAAATCAGAAAAAATATTGATAAACATAGGACCGTCCAATGTATCTTCCTACCCTTATGCAGGCTATATAGAGAATGCGCAGGAATTTGAATAAATGTCCGATGATTTCAGACGTGAAAAATAAGAAGAAAAAGAAATGTCAGTAGGGAGGCTCGAACCCACTCTTTCTCGATAAAAGTGGCATAACCTGGCAAAAATGAAACCAGAAAAATCGGCAATAATAGTGAAAAACATGGGACTGCTGATCTGTATGTGTGTATCAATTGGGGTTGGGTAACTGACTAGAACTGGAGTAGTACGCACACTCATCCTTCTAAGGTATATACCTCTGGGCACCTACGACATATATTAAAACACATGTTAAACAAACCCTAATTCTAATAATTCCAAAATAAAATCCACGTGAAAAGAAAGCTTGCTTGCGAAAAGATTTTCAAGTTTGTCTTATTGGTCCTGGGTATACAAGATGGATGAGTTCTCATATACTTCGAAGTATATCGTGGGTTCGTTAGCTGCCAGCTCCTATATTTTTTTGTGATATATCAGACTGGGAGATGGTGACAGATTTCAGGTGACGATTTTGTCGTTTATGCATATGAGACCAATGGAAGATATGAATATGCTAACAAAAATGATGAAAAATTTGAGCGATTGCCGAGTGGCTTTCTTTTAAAAAATTCAATTTTCATTTGCACAAAAAGTGAGTAATGTGGAACGATTTCAACGCCGCTGCCATGTACATCAACAACATGTTAAGATAGACACTAGCAGCAAAAAATCATAGGCATAAGGGTTGCACGTAGCATGATAATGTGAACTTGTAAAAAAAATTAGGCAATTTTCACTTTGCTGCCAATTGAATGTTTCCATCATAAATGTCCCATAAAAAAATTGGCATAAATAATTCATCATAATCTTCATACAGTTTCAAAGGCATAAGAGATGATGTCATCAAGATTTTCCGGAACTTAACCTCACTTCGACATCCGCAAACCTTAGGCCAATTTTTATATGGAACATTCATGATGGAAACTTCCATTCCTTCAATTGGCAGCAACGAGAAAATAGTCTAATTTTTTTTTTCACTAGTTCACGTTATCATTGGTTCCTTTGGCCACATGCAACCCTTATGGTAATCATTTTTCGCTGCTTGTGTGTATCTTAACATGCTGTTGATATACATGGCAGCGGCGATAAAATCGTCCCAAAACACATATTGTTTGTGCAAATGAAAATTGAATTTTTTATATGAATGCCACGTGGCGACCGCATATCTTTTAGTCGTATCAGAGGCATAAACGAGAAAATCATCACCTGAAATCTGTCACCATTTCTCAGTCTATATGTTTGATCTCACATGTTATGATGACTGATTTTTGAAGCACGATTATGTGATATTTCAAACCAGTAGAAGATCTGAAAGAAACAGCATCTATCGAATACATATATCGAATAACAAATTGTCAAGTAATGGTATAACACAAATCAGTTTTCATTGAATATAGATACAAAAAACTTAGTTACTGTCAAATGCTCACTCAATAATTTTCCTTTGGATAACTGAGTACATAATTGACAAAAGAAAATTGTGCAACTCGAAAGTAAAATATCATAAGGGTTCAATATGGTGAGAAATATCTGAAGTGCTGGAATTCCATCTCTTTGGCGTATATCCCAGGTAGCACATCATATCGGCTGAATCTTGGTTCCATATTGGGCCAATATAGATATATTGTACATGAAAATTCAATATTGGTCCAATATGGGTGAATATTCAAAAAACAATATTATATTAATAACATTGGTGGAATATTGGTTGAACTAGTTTTGAATGTAGATTATCACACGAAATATTGGGTCAATATTGGTTGAATAATTTCTACCAATATCGATAATACAATATTGGTTATATATTGTTTTCCACACCTAGAATAAATATTGCAATCCAAATATTCCAGTCATATCGATTATAGGGGAAAAAACTATATTGTATTTCCAATTTTGATTACACATTGGTTGAATATCATTTCGCCAATATTCAACAAATCTTATGAATTAATATTGGTTCAATATTGGTTCAATAATATTTATCGATATCGTTAAAACAATATTGTCTTCATATTGTTTCCTACATCTAGATTGAGATGAAATTTGAATATTGGCCGAATATTCAATGAAACATATTGAAATTATATCATGATCAAACTTAGATAAAAATCCGCTAGATGGCTCTACATATACAACGTCTTCTAAAACCTACGAAAGTATATTAAATACTTCCTTTACCTTGTTTTCAAGACAGCTCACTCGGTGGTTATGGCGATCAAAAGACAGACTCTGGTTTCACCTTCATCAACTAAAGGACATTTAATAATTTACCAAGGTATATTGACATCCACCAATATATCCAAATGATATTGTACCAATATCGATAAATATTGTACCAATCAATCAATAAATATTTTGAGGCCATTATTGCTTCGAGAATATTCCACCAAAACTATTTCTAAAATATTCAAACAATATTCGACCAATATCGCAAAATGTTCACATACTACTTCTCGACAATATAACTTTTAAATATTGTGCCAATATTGTCAGAATATTGTATCAGCGATATTGTACCAATATCGACGAACATTTTGAGGCCAATATTAGTTCAAGAATATTTTGCCAATATTATTCAAGTAATATTGGACCAATATCGCCGAATGTTCACATTTTTTTTCTCGCCAATATTGCATTTCCAATATTTCGCCAATATGTTCACAATATTGTACCAATATTTTACCAATATAGGTGTGCTACTTGGGATGTTAACGGCATATTAGCATAATACGCCTAGATTTAGGCACATTTGATGACTGTGATGCCATTGCGGAGAAAGTGTAGTTTGGCTTTATTAGACATTGTTCATCAGAAATCATATTCAGCTATTTCTTTCAATTCTATTCAATGTTTTGCTATGTATCCGCGAAATATTTGAAATGCAATATTGGCGAGAAAAAAAATGTGAACATTCGGCGATATCGGTCCAATATAACTTGAATAATATTGGCGAAATATTCTCGAACCAATATTGGCGTCAAAATATTCGGCGATATTGGTACAATATCGCTGATACAATATTCTGACGATATTGGCACAATATTCTAAAATTATATTGTCGAGAAGTAAAATGTGAACATCTTGCAATAATGGCCTCAAAATATTTATGGATATTGGTACAATATCATTTGGATATATTGGTGGATGTCAATATACCTTGGTAAATTATTAAATGTCTTTAGGTTGACGAAGGTGACACCAGAGTCTGCCTTTTGATCGCCATAACCACTGAGTGAGCTGTCTTGAAAATAAGTTATGTCAAGTATTTAATATACTTTCGTATGTTTCAGAAGACGTTCTATATGTAGAGCCACCTAGCGGATTTTTATCCAGGTTTGATCATGAAATAATTTTAATATGTTTCAATGAATATTCGGCCAATTTTCAAATTTCATCTCAATCTAGATGTAAGAAACAATATTAAGACAATATTGTTTTAACGATATCGATAAATATTATTGAACCAATATTGACCCACAATTAATTATTAAGATGTGTTGAATATTGGCGAAATGATATTCAACCAATGTGTAATCACACTTGGAGATACAATATAGTTATTAATCCTAGAATCGATATGAGAGGAATATTGGGATTGCAATATTTATTCTAGAAGTTGAAAACGACGTGAAGAAATATTGTAAACATATAAGTGGAAAAGAGTGGGGCTATGGTATTTTTTTTAATATCTCGAAAAGTATTAGAGATTTTCGAAATGTTGAAAAAGATCTGGAAAGATCAGCCTCTTTGCTGAAAAAAAGTTTGGACTTTCGAAACTGTACCTCCAATATTTACAATATTCACAGCGCCCTAAAAATAGATCCAAAACATGTAGTCTTGCTTCCGCGCGCGTTGCGTCACTCTGACAAAACAACAAAAAAAAATCTTAACATATGAATATTAAGGAATTAAAAATTCATGTACTATTGGGATGCATCAATTAACAATAATCTGCTGTTGAAAAAATGTTATCCCAATTTCTCCATAAATTATGCATTTGATAATTAACAAATTTTTCTGAACTGAATGTTAACATGAAAATACAGATAATTATTGAACTATACCCTAGGATTTTTTCACTTTGTGAAGTTGTTCCTAATGGGCTTACAAATAGATAACCGTTGCAAATATTGTAAAATTTTGATTTTCCACTCTATATTAACATTTGAGAATAGAAAAAACAGAAAAAGTAAATAAAATTTTTTTACCAACAAATACATTTTTCTAAGAAATCATTTTTTCTTTAAAAATCATAATTTTCATCAATAAATATATCACAGAATTTTTTTTTGATTTGCTCAACAATGGGTGGCATGATTAAAAAGAGTATTTGCTTGTTCTTCAAGTTAATGCTCCATGTTGTAGTTTTCACTACAAAAAATCAAAGCATTTACTTCACATAATTCTTGAAGTAAGTACTAGTATTAATTACTCTATACTTTGCTTTATTTACTTCGATATATAGAAGTTAATACTGGAGTAATTACTAATGTTGTCAAGTATTTTTTCCATTTGGGTGTGTTTGGTGTTGTTTCTAAGAAGCTACCCATAGACTAAGTTCATATCTTCAATTAAAAAAGAAGTTATGCCTTTTTTATGAATTATGGTAGGAAAAGGAAGGAATGTGCGACCGTAGAACGTATGGGGTGGTAAAATATGAAAAATTATTTCGGTAAGTCAATTATTTTAGCAAGATTGTTACTATTAAGCTCTGTACTTTTAGGTTCAATAAAAACAATGTTGAATGCATAGCTAGAGAGTTCTTACGAAATCATATTGAGATGAGGGGAGCAGCTTTATCAAATTTAAAGAAAATGGAGGTATTTTTCTCTAAGTGATCCGGGGTTTCAACAAAGAGTGGGTGTAGATGTCGGGGTACATCAAACAACTGTGTCAAAAGTAATCAAAGAAGTTTCACAAAAAATTGTATGCTCCCACATCTTCAGTAACCTCGGCATTTGGTTCAACACTATTATTACTCTAGCTCACTCATGATTATTAAGTACCACAGAAAAAACAACAATTCAAAACAAGACTGAAACAACAGCTAGTTCAGAAACCCTGCTACACTATACAAAGTACTTTGCATAGTTTGTATTATGATCGCGATATATGCAATTGATTTTGTTTGTATCCAAAATGGCACATTTATATATATATATATATATATATATATATATATATATATATATATATATATATATATATATATATATATATATATATATATATATGAAATATGAGGGTGTGGCTGCTCAAAGTGGGACACACGAATCAAAAAAGTATGCTCCTGTTAAGATGCATTTCTCAATTTTCTATGATGTATTTTAATCTGTATTTTATTTTATTTTATTTACTTTGATATTTATATGTGACTTGTCATAAACATGCATCTGTCTTTGGTCCTTGTGATTGAATTTATATGTATGTTTTTATGATGAACAAATTGATTGATTGATCGATTGATTGAACCAATTTGAGGTTAATCACGTACTAGTGTTTGATAGTGATTTATACTTCTAACCTAAGTCAACACTTCCCACCGAAGAATTTACTTTATGTAAAACATTATACTCCACAAAATACTAGGAAGTAAAAGCTCTTACTTGAAGTACAAGCAAGTACTCTTTTTAATCATAGAACCCAATGTATTTGTTTATGAAAAATTCTCAAACGATGGTGGTAAAAAAATGTTAAAAAATATTTTTATGCAGCTTCGAACCCGTAGAAATAGAAACATATAGGAAAAAAAATATTTTTTTTTAATTTTTAAATATGTAAATGAAGCAGGAAGAAATATCACATCAAATATTAAATATGTGTTAATAAAAAAGTGGAAAATCAAAATTCTACAAATGCATAATTTATGGAGAAATTGGGATGAAACTTTTTTAACTGTGGATTATTGTTATTTGATGTATCTCAATAGTACACGAACTCTTTTATTCTTCACTGTCCATATTTAACATGTTGAAACAATTTTTTTTGTTGATTTCATTGAAAATATGAACGGGATGTTCATAAAGTCAGTTCTGGAATCATCTGCGACTGAAAGTTGGAATTTAGTCGCTGTTTTCCATCGTACAAGATAACCTCTTTTGGAAGGGATTCATGTTTTAAAGAGAAACATTCTCAATTGAAAATTGAATCAATACATGACTCCTCTGGAAATGGAAAAACTCTAAGATAAAATTGAAGTTACTTTTTTGCCTTCAAAACATTTTTTTGTTGTTGTGTCAGAGTGATGGAACGCGCGGAATCCATAGACTACCCGTTTTTGGCTCTATTTTCAGGGCTCTGAAAAAATTATAAATATTGGAGGTACAGTTTTGGGAGTCGAAACTTTTTTTCAGTAAATTTGCTAATCCTTTGTGATCTTTTATAATATTTTGAAAAAATTTAATATTTTTCGAGATATTGAAAAAAACAAAGCCACACTTTTTTTTCACCTAATTGTTCATAACTCTTGCAATTTTTTTCGTCCCCTTTTGTGACCTCACCTCAAACTTTTTACATGACATTACGAATCGAATGACACTAAGATCATAATTTTTGTTGACCTCGCAATTTTTTTCAAATGGTACATGTTGACTACACTATTCAATATTCAAATCACTGGTTTTCTTTGACATTTTTACTAACTATTGTTGATCATTTATGTAGCTTTTCATGAGTAAATATGGCAATCGTTCATATCCAATTTATAGCCATAATTCCAATGATTGTTATGACTATTATATAACAGTATCCAACGCCTTTCTCAAATCTACGGTAACACATTTGGTATGTACTTGTTCCGTTATGAAAACAATGAGACAAATGATACTCGAATACAGCACTAATAGTAACTGTAATTATAGTCCGCCCACCAATAACTTAACTAATGAATTCGTGAACACACGTAAAGAAAATAACGTATAATAATATATTCATTATACCTATGTGATTTATGTTAACAGAAAAATTAAGTGAATGTCGAACTCTAAGGTTATTCGACTTTCAATATTAGTGCTCTGAATTATGTAAATGTTTATTTACTTAACGGATATGATCATAATTAACAATTGAGTGGGAAAAAAATATGTACTACAAGTCGCAGATGTCGAATCATCAATAACTCATTTTTTTTACTCAAACATTATTGAACTAATCAATTCGAATGGGACGTTTATAAATTATTATTACCCTCATCTATCAATACTCCCGTGGTTCGGTTTTAAACCATATTGCAGTAAATAAATGTAGCATAATGTTGAGGAATAAATACAGGGTGTCAGAATAAGACCGACAAACTCCGACTACAGATTCCTTGCCTCATTTTGAGGTATGTCCTAAAATGCATCCCCTATGAGATCCAGGGTGTCAAAAGTGCGAAAAAAAATTTGGATTTATTTTTTTTTCTCTAAGACTCTTGGAGAAAAAAATTTCAAACTTGGTGCACTAATCAAGGTTTATTAACGTGATAATTTGAAGTTATAATTATCAATTTTCGTAAACCAGTGGCGTAGTTACGATGATGTGTGGTCATATTTTCCTTCATATTTTCTTTGGACAACTGAATTGACAAATGAGCGTTTGACATCAGTTAGGCTCATCCATACTCAACCTAAAAGTCATCATTTCATTTGCCTAGAAGTGAAAGTTTCTGAGATATTTGCGAAAAACTGAAGATATGTCCTGAGAAGAGACAAAACATCCTGTGTGCTATAATTGTTTGTTTTTTCCGTTAACCAGCTGTCGTCCCCTTACGAACGGCAGCCCTCAAAAGTCGAAACTTGTGCGAGCCAAGGATTAACGAGGTCTTACCTTTTTACGTGCGATTCCTAGCACTTTCTCGGGCCATCAGAAAAATTCTGCAGTCGCCATGGTTTGAACCACCGCCGACCGGCAGCCAGTGACTAAAACACTGTCGCTTTAACCACTCGGCTACCTGCCCCCATAATAGCATGATGCAACTTTAAATTAATAAATAAAACAATCACCTGCCTTCTCACTAAATTTCATTCGAAGATGGCACTCTTTTATCATTCTTAGCAAAATAACTTTCATTTAATGATACCAAAAAAGATTTGATGAAAGGATCCTTATATGGCAGAGCTCTAACATTATGTACCGCCATTTTGTTCTGGATGTATATTTTTGTTTGAAATTTTGGGGACGCATAGAGAATTGTAAGACGTTTCGAATGAGGTATCACTCACCCCCCATGGTATTTAAAAAATTCTTTAAAAATGGCGTCGGGCCGCCATTTTGAAAGATAGACATTCTATTTTGTCGTCAGAAAGTAGCTTATGAACTGACATTCCTCCAAAAAAAATTTAATGCAAAAATTCCAATCCGTTCAAAAGTTAACAGAGGGGGTTACTTTATGAACATATTGTATGTTAAATACTTCAGCATAAACCATGATCAGTAATGAAAACTGCATAACGATTCAGTCAACTATAAATAAACAGGAAATCAAGGCATAAAAATGGATTCGACTTCCGGCAATGGTGGAGGACAGAAGGCGCCCTCAGTTGGAAGTCAAGTAAATGTGTGTGAATGTTAATATAGGTATGTTGAAAATTAGCGGTATTGTGTATCGTCTATGAGTGTTGTGGGAGCCAGCCCAGGTAGCACATCATATCGGCTGAATCTTGGTTCCATATTGGTCCAATATGGGTGAATATTCAAAAAATAATATTATATTAATAATATTGGTGGAATATTGGTTGAACTAGTTTTGAATGTAGATTATCAGACTAAATATTGGGTCAATATTGGTTGAATAATTTCTACCAATATCGATAATACAATATTGTTAATTCATTGTTTTTCACATCTAGAATAAATATTGCAATCCAAATATTCCAGTCATCGATTATAGGGGAAAAAACTATATTGTATTTCCAAGTTTGTTAGAATATTGGTTGAAAATCATTTCCACTTTTTATTTGACAAATTGTAATAACTCATATTGAATCAATATTGGTTGAATGATATTTACCAATATCGATTAAACAATATTGTCTTCACATAGTTTTTAACATCTAGAATAAATATCGCATTCCCAATATTCCCCTAATATCGATTCTAGGAATAAAAACTAAATTGTATCTCCAAGTGTGATTACACTTTGGTTGAATATCATTTCGCCAATATTCAACAAATCTTATTAATTAATATTGGGTCAATATTGGTTCAATAATATTTATCGTTATCGTTAAAACAATATTGTCTTCATATTGTTTCCTACATCTAGATTGAGAGGAAATTTGAATATTGGCCCAATATTCAATGAAACATATTGAAATTATATCATTATCAAACCTGAATAAAAATCCGCTAGGTGGCACTACATATAGAACGTCTTCTAAAACCTACGAAAGTATATTAAATACTTCCCATAACTTGTTTTCAAGACAGCTCACTCAGTGGTTATGGCGATCAAATAGCAGACTCTGGAGTCACCTTCATCAACTAAAAGACATTTAATAATTTAACATGGTATATTGACAACCACCAATATATCCAAATGATATTGTACCAATATCGATAAATATAGTACCAATATCAATAAATATTTTGAGGCCATTATTGCTTGAAGAATATTTCACCAAAACTATTTCTAAAATATTCAAACAATATTCGACCAATATCGCAAAATGTTCACATTTTACTTCTCGACAATTTAACGTTTTAATGTAGTATCAGCGATATTGTACCAATATCGCAGAACATTTTAGGCCAATATTAGTTGAAGAATATTTCGCCAATATTATTCAAGTAATATTGGACCAATATCGCCGAATGTTCACATATTTTTTTCTCGCCAATATTGCATTTCAAATATTTCGCCAATATGTTCACAGTATTGTACCAATATTTTACCAATATAGGTGTGCTACTTGGGAGGGGCCATACTGCTATTTCAAACCTCTTGAAAAATATATTTTTTTACCCGATCTGGAGAAATTGACTTCGTATGAAGTCAGAAATCCAAGAAACCAAATAGAAGAATAAGAAGAAGGCATAAAATGAAATATGCAATATTATTATCTGTGAGTGTATTAATTCCAACAATCATTCTAGATTGGAATTTTCATTTAAAGATGAAGTTTAGACTGCGGAGCATGCGTGATTATACTTGTATCATTTCCATGAAGGAAAACAATGAAATGCTTCTTTTCAATGAAGCAAGAGAAACATAAAAAATTTCCAATATAATATACAATATGTAATATACAAGAAATCGTGGAAACAGAGACAGACAAGTTTCCAAAACGATTCACTGCCATGTAGGTTGAATAGAATTTTTCTACTTCTTGGATCAAGTAAGATTCTGAACTTTCAGAATGAGAAACAGGAAGATGAGGGGAAGCGTATTATCACGTGACCCGTTCATTAGAAGAATACCCCTTATCTCCTGGGCTCTTCTACCACTCGACCGCTTACGAGGGCTCGGCCATTTTCAATTGTTCGCAAGCATTTTTACCCATTTCACAGAATTGTAGTGCAAAATGAGAATTTACATTTAGTGGAACTATACTTCTACTTTCTAAATCTGTTTGAGAAATTGAAATCGGACTATGACTAGAGCATCCAGGCACGCTGCAAAAAAAAATCAAATTGCAATTGTGCCAAAACTAATGAACCTACAGCGCCTGTTTTGTGCACAAATAAAGTACACATGATTCAATACTTTCATGAAATGGGCCAACCCTACTGCCAGAAAAATGTCGGAGATAAGAATTTTTAAAAGAATCGCAAAATTTTCTGGTTTTTAGATATTTTTTGACTATATTAATGATCTATAAAACATCCCAATTTGTTAGTATTCCCTTCAAATTTTTTCTTTGAGGCGACCAAATTGCTCAATTTTCATTTTATAAGCAAAACAATGAAAAATCAAGTTTTTTGTATATAAATGTTTATAACAAATCAATCACGCCTTACGCACAGATTTACAATGAATGTTCTGAAAACTACTATCTGGATAATGGTGTACCACAAGGACCACTACTTTTCATACTTTTTGTAAATGACATGTCAGACTATGTAACGAATGGATTAATATCGATGTTCGCAGATGATATCCTTTGATAATGGAATCAGCACAGACCGTCGAAGAATTACAGAATACAATGAGGATCAAGTCCTTTGAAAACTGGTGTAATAATAATAATTTAATATTAAATACGTAAAAAACAGTTCATCTCCAATTCGAATGTACGAAATATAGCCCGTGTATGATTTCAACAGATCATCGAAATTCAAAGGCTACCAAATTTCTAGGGCTCTATCTAGATCGAAATATAACATGGGAAAATCATCTACATCACACTTTGAAGAAACTGAATTATGGATTTTTGTCACCCTGAAATTGAAAAAAACTGTGGATAGAAAAATTCTGATTGATATGTATTATTCTTTGGCATATTGTCATATTTCCTAAAATGTCACTCTATGGGAGAATTTTTGTTGGCCCGAAGCGTATTCTGAGGCTCATATTCGACGTCAAGTTCGGAAATAGTTGTAAACCCATATTTCTGCAACACAGAATAGAAACTTTTTCCTTCATATACAAATACAAAATACTCATCTGCATGAAAGAGAATTTGCACACATTAAAAAAAAAATTAATTTTTTTTACTTATATCCAACAAGAAATGCTGGAGCACTCAGTATAATCCACCACAGAATGACAAAGTTTGAGAAAAGCCCTAGCCATGCGGGAATCAAAATTTTCAACAATTGAGGACATGAACCTCAGAAAGAATAAAACGAAATGAAAAAAAAATTAGTAGGAAAGGCATATCATTCTGAGGAAGAATACCTCGATGATTCATCAGGTTAATATTTTTAGGTTTGATATTTTATTTATACTTGTATGTATATTGTATTTTATGTATTATTTATATATTGTATTTTGGTATTGTATTGGCTATTATGGTTGATCTTTACTAGTATTTTAACAAATGTAACTGACGTGTACATCCATCCTGGCTGCTGTTGAAAGTCCAAATAAATTTATATTATTTTATATTTTTTTTTAATAACAGAAAGTTGCAAGTCGAAAACATAACAGAATATAACTACGGACTGTCTTTCATGTGATGTCACAGTCGGCTTCCTACAAGTATTTTGTTAGGAAAAAATCCTGTATCTACCAATTGATTGCCCTAAGAAGTAACTTGCAGTGGTCAACATCATATATTTTTTTTTAACCAACTTCTAAATACTTACTCACCAGTATAAAGTCACCCATTGGAGCCGCCATCTTATACGGTGAGACCATATTCGACAAAGTGTACGCTGGACATAGCAGAACCATCATTTTGACTATGTCCCTGGCTCTTTCTGGGTATTCTGACGCGAATATCAAAGAAACCGATGTCCCTAAAGAATGTCCGATGAAAATGATTTTACTGCCGGGAGCCGTGTGTGTCAGGATTGTTTGAAAATTGGCGGGAATGTCCAATAGAGAGATTTCATCTAGGCTGAAAAATAAATACAACGGGTATGTTACACACGATATCTTTCTCTTATATCAACTCTATAACCTAAGTATTTATTCAACAGTTCCAATTTCAGTTAGTTTCAGTTAACAATCTTCAGCAATACATTCTACATCACATTTAACTAAATTTGAGTGAGGTTGACAAAAAACTAGTTCCTATTTGAATTCAGATTATTTCTTAGATTAAAAAAAATTGAAAGTAGTTTTCAACATTTTGAATAATTATCGGAATTTAGTAGCATTATAACTAATTCTCCATACAGCATTAGTGTATAAGGTGAATTATAAAATGGTCATTCCTAACACTTTATACCTTATACACTTGAAAATTATATCAAAATGTAACCCTCGATGTAACCCCAATAATATTCAAAAACTTCTGTGGTAAACATTTTTGTCAATCTCCTCCAACAAGCCAGTTATTGCTTGTCACATTGAATTTGGGAAACCCTATGTATATTAACCAACATTATAACTGGATTTCGGTGAATTCTACCAACAGATTGTTGCATAGGATCTGCGTGAGATTTTTTTGTTTCCGTTATGAAAAAAATCTGTTCAGAAAAGAGCGAATTCGCAAATGAAAACTAATTTGTATTCTGTTTATGTATTGAGAATATTCAAAACTCACCCATGGTTCCAATACTCCTGATCATAAACTGTCATATTTATGTGTTCTTCGGAATAGGGGTTACCTCTGTAGTTTCCAAGCCAAACGTCGTAACCTGCGTCTGACAATACGAAAGCTGAAAATTTTCATGAGTTCAGGCAAATGTTTAGTGAGCAAAATAATAATATACTAGGACTTCCTTTCATTTAATGCGACCTGGTAGTACAATAATAGTATATTACGTGACAAGTGTTGTAAAAAGCATATTACGCTGCACGAAGGGAAAAATTACGCCGCGAAGCGGCGAGTGCGTAATTCTATGAGTGCGTAACACGCATTACGTACTATACTTTACCTACGGCCAAAAAAGTCTGGACATATGACACAGTATTTCAGTTTTTCAAATGGGATACTCTGTATTTTATTGCATCTTTAGATATTTATCATAATTTTATTTCGAAAAATTTCACAAAATTATCAAAAGAACGTTGAATTTTGGTTTTTGTATTTGGAATTTTGATAATGAAGGATTTTTCTGTGTCTTCAACATCTTCAACTTTCATATTTCTCAGTTCCTGTTTTCGGCATGCACCTCTTCCGCCAATTATAAGAACAGTCTAAAAATAAAAATTACTGAAGTGTGGAAAATAGTATTAGTGGACATTTTCTACCTTCATAAACAAGTACTGATTGTCAGGAGCCGTTTCGAGGAAATCTTGAATATTTTTGGCAGTCAAAATTTTAGATTTTTTGCTTCTAAAGCCATCCGATTTTTTTCTGATAGGTGTTGAAAATATGCCATCAAAACATTTTCGGAAAAAGAATTCACCTTATGTTTCAGTCTCCGGTACATGAATCTACTATAACAATTTTCATAGCGTTCGCGCGATTTACTTGGCAGGAAATCATTAGCTGCCATATCTGCCATTGCCATGACGTTGGGAGGAGTTAAATTTTCGTTTTCACTATCACTTGACATATTCTTTTTTGGATAATATGTATCTTATAATTATTAAAACCAAAAAACTTTGTTGTCTCTCATAAAGTATGTTTGTATCATTTTCATTTTGACAGTTGCTATGAGTACGGTGACGATGACTGATTGTGCCATCATGACCTACTTCCAGAATTATTTCATACTGTGCGTTTTGATTACGGAAACTGTGTGATTTGTTTTCCGTGCGTAACGAGCTATTTACTGAGGCTGCGCGTCGTGTGTTTTCGCCTATTTTCTCTAGTGGCCGTAGGTAAATAATATTACATACACATCGAAAAGGATAATCCTAAGTTGTATCGCCGAGTGTGGTTCAAAAGTGTTTCTATGTCTAACCAGAATGTTTTGGCAAATGAATACCCAATTTAGAGAGGGAGTTTTTGCTCTACTGTTATAATAATATATAACAGTAGAGCAAAAACTCACCCCCTTTATGAGATAGTGAGCATTTTATTTGACAAACTTATATTATTTTTGCTTATTTGCAAATACGGAGTGGATGACTCTTCTGCTGATATTTTCAATAGGACTAATTACCTTTACGAGTTGGGTTATTTGTATGTTTCACATATTTTAGTCGTTTATGATATTTTTCCTCCTCCCTCGTATCGAAATGTCTGTTTAATGTTCTTCAATGCAAACGAAATCATTCATTAATAGAGGTCATTAATGAACGATTTGTTATCAATGCATGATTTCGAAAAATCGTCCATCAATGACCACTATTAAAACCTCTTCGGTCCTACCAAAAAAAACTCTTCCAAACTGATCTTTTTTTTTCTAGTATTCAAAAATAATGTTTGTGAATTGAAAAAATTACGAAAAAAATTATTCAATTATATTTTTGTCAAAAAAAACATAGACCAGCCAGCTGGACATCGGGATCAAGGTTGACAATTGTTATGTAATAATTTCTCGTATTTCAACAATAATTTCTTTTACTCTTCAATGCTTGGGAATATATTTATTCATTTGAATAAATGAAAACATATCTATGTAACAAAATCAGCAAAGAATCATGTTAAGAGTGAAATTCCTAAAAACATGTGGTTGAATACACAGAAATACATCACATGTACTGCATTGATATCGAGTTTTTCCTGTGCAGTTTTTGTTGCGACATCTCATGAATTTATTTTTGTCTTCTACAGCACATATCGGTAAATACTTGTTCGACGATTTCCTAATATCTGATGGAGGAATACGTTTAGGTCCTGATCTGTCCCTTGATTGAAGATATCTAGGTAGTACATAATCAATCTCAAGTTGATTAGTTATTGGACAATCTGCATCCTTGGCCAGTCATTCACCTATGTAAATTTTGAATGTCAGTAGATCCATTACTTTAGGATTATAAACTCCCATAGATTTCTGATCCAGTCCGTATTCTACCCAAGAATTTACAATAGCCAAATCAAAACAGTGAAATATGAAACGAGTTGGCCATTTTTTGTTCCTTGTGACATTCTGTAGTAAGATATCATTCTGTCATTCAGATCGACCCCTCCCATTGTCCTATTGTATGCACCAAAACAGTTAGGGCGAGATATTGTGATGTTTCGTCTAGTTTTCTTATCCCAACGTTAAATATCGGTAATTGGTAAACTCCCTTCTGATGAAGACAACATTAGCACTCATCTAATATCTATCCATTTGGTAATTGAAAGTCGTCCATCATGCCTTACTATTTCTTAAAAAGTACCTCTACCCTCTTTCATAAGATCTTTGTCAGACCGAATTACCCTTTTTGCAGAAGCAGGCACTCTATTATTCATGATAGTTCCAACTACATGAACGCCTTTGTCCTCTAAATAATCAAAGAGAGGACAGGAAGTGAAATATCTATCTATGAAAATTATACTTCTTGGAATTATATTTTGGGTCAGTCTTTTCACAACACTTCCCCCAATACCTAATTCCGGTTCTGGTTTACCTTCAGGCCATGCTCTAGCACCTTGGTAAACGAAGAAATCCAGGACCAATCCCTGAGGAGTAGCCAAAACAAAATTTTTTAAGCCTACTGGATTGGGTTTGTTTTTGACGTACTGCCTCAAGACAGACTTTCCAGAAAATGGGATCATCTGCTCAACAATACTAAGATTTTTTGTATGCACTTTCTTTTCACTGCATCAATTATTGGTTGAACTTTCCACAACTTATTGTTTTTTTTAGTTTCAGCAGAAACTTCCAAATTATTTACCAAATGCATGTAATTACGGACTTTGAATAGTCTGTCACGCGGTAATACTGTGGCTACGGGAACTTTCAACTTATTTTTGTAGTACATACGTATTCTTGGCATCTTGAAGCAACCCATTTTGATACAAGAACCTACTAACTTCTTGTATTCTCAACACGTAGCTCTAAGTGGCGGTAAATTATCTTGCAGTGCACGAATATTACTCTGATCTGCCATCAAGCACCGAAATTCATCATCCAGATACTGACAAAAATAACGAAAAGGTGACCAATTTCTTCTTTCTCCGATAGTCCACTCTTGGTCCATAACTTCGAAAATATTTATTTGAAAAACTCTATTTTTCCATTTCAACTTCTTTCGTTCAGCAGCTGTTCTATTTGTCATGATTTCATCCCTTATTACTGACAACGGGATAGTATCATCGTCGGAGTTTGAATCGTCTTCAGGTTCTAGAGTGTCAATAGGATCTTGGGTAACTTGAGTTTGTACTCGACTTTCATCAAAATTGACCAGTTCCTTATACTTGTTCTCATCTACTTCATACTCGCTTTCCGAGTTTCTATCTTCTCCCAAAAATTCTTCATTTTCATCATCAGAGCTAAGATTCGCATCGCTTTCGTCCCATATTCTCCTCAGTTCTTTACCAGTCGATGGTTTTTTCATGTACGCAGCACTATTTGGAAAATAAAAATTCCAGCTGGCGGGACAACAAAGTACATCAGTACTCAATAAGAAAAAACATAGCTATTGACATTACAATTACGTCTGCTAACTCTAAAAGGCCTCAATTTCAATGCATGTATCAATTCACATTTAATTTCTGACAAAAACCACAAAAAAATGTTACTTACATTTCGAATCGCTGAAGTTCGCCATAACCTCAACTTGCATTCACGAAAGCCGGTAAGAATATATGATGTATGGTCATGACCATACATCACGAATTCTTGAATTTGTTACATAAATCCCATCAAGGAGTAGTATCTACGAAACTTTTGGCGCGTGATTCAGTGTACTGGCCAGGTCTTTCGACAGACATAGAGAATACTGTTTTATCCTGCATGATATGTCAAAAGTATGCCAGATCGAATGTAAGGGAGCCTTTGCAACAACATGATATTCCTGACCGTCCTTGGCAGAAAATAGGGATGGATTTCAAAACCTTGGGTCCACTGAACTTCATTGTGATTGTTGACTATTTTAGCAAATTCATTGTGGTCAATAAGATACCAAGCAAAACAGCAGATAGTGTTGTTTCCTCATTAAAAAACGTGTTTGCAATCAATGGTTTACCACAGGAAATTATGTCTGACAATGGTCCTCCATTCAACTCCAGAGACTTTCATAACTTTGCGATGAAATATGACATAAGGTTGACAACATCAAGTCCAACATATGCTACTTCAAATGGTATGGTAGAACGATCCATCCAAACAGTTAAAGGATTGCTTGTTAAATCCTTCGAAGAAGGTACAGATCCCTTCTTAGCGGTGCTGAACTATAATGTGACTCCAAAGCAAGATTTACCAGCGCCTTGCGACTTATTGATGGGACGAAAACTTCGGACAACTTTGCCAGTGGCAAATAGTTTACTAAATCCTAAATATTCTGTGTGGAAAATCAAAGAGACTTTGAAATGTAGACAATCCAAACAAAAACTTTACTTTGATCAAAGAGCGAAAAAATTGTCAAAGTTGAATCCTGAACAACCAGTGTTGATGCAAAAAGGAATCAGAAAATGGAGTCCTGGAAAAATAATTCAGATGTCTGGTTGCAATGATTACCTTGTTGATGTTGATGGAGCTATTTATCGAAGAAATCGTAAATTCCTCAAACCTCTTCGTGAAAACCATACAGCTATTGACCGGGACATCAAGGATGAACCAGAGAAATATTGTGGGGAGACGGATCGTACTGAGGAATGTCGTGCACTGAATGACGATTCGCTTGTGACTACAAGAAGTGGTCGGGTCGTCAAATGTCCATCTAGATTGAATTTGTAAGAAGAATCGATTGAAGAAAGGGCTTGTGATGTATGGTCATTCCCAGGCTTGTGCTCCTGGATTATATTTCAAAAAATAATGTCAATTGGAGAATTATTGATTAGAAATGTCACTGTCTTTGTTAATATATTTGATACTGTTCTGAAAGTATCAAACGTCGTGTTCATACAACCTTTGAGCGTATAACTCTTCACGATAAGTGGTTTATCTCCAACGCTCATTCAGGCTACAACAACGTACATTACAGAATATGCTGCTCACAGCTCACCAATTGCGTCGTAATTATAAGTACACATGTTCAGTACGCTGGACAAGTGGAATCGAGCATCACAAATTGTGCATATTTGTATTAGAACATAAAGAAAATGTGTCCAGTGGGCTGGACCGGGGGACCGAGGAGGTTAATGAACGATTTGTCATTAATTGTCGATTTCTCAATGAATGCATGATTGTTGCATAGGCAACCTAACATAAACGAATTCAGATGTCATGGACGCTAAAATGGATATTAACGATAAATTTATGTTGTTTGATGTTGCGGAAACTATCTCGAAATATCTCGATCATTAATCGCCTCCATTATTACACTAGTTGATTAAATAACTAGATTGTAATAACTATATCCTTGAAAATGGAGTCCCTCAAGGTTCTGTGCTCAGTGTGACACTATTTCTCATTGCAATGAATGACCTTGCCACAATTACTGACACGTCTGTCCATAGATGTCTGTATGTTAATGATCTAGCGATCTTTTGTTCAGGATCAACCATTCCAGAGATTACAAGAAAACTCCAAGCAACCATAGATGAAATCTCTGATAATGCTAATCGATTAGGATATCGTTTTCCCAAAGATAAAACTTGCTCCATTCATTTTTGCAGATTGCGGAGGCGACATTATGGCCCCTTCCTAACGATTTATAATGAACCCATCACATGTGTAGAAACCACCAGATTTCTTGGTCTTTCATTTGATTCAAAACTAAATTGGCACCAACACATCAGAGAACTCAAGTCAAAATGCATGAATACATTGAATATCATCAAAATACTCTCAAAAACCAAATGGGGATCTGATGATGAATGTCTTTTGAGAATATCTCAGTCTCTGATATTATCTTAAGTTAATTATGGGTCTATAGTCTATGTATCTGCCCGGAAATCGATTCTCAGACAACTGGATACGATACATCACTCGGGAATCTGTTATAGTATTGTCGCTTTTCCAACGAGCCCAATAACGAGCTTACTTTCCGAAGGAGGATTCATGTCTCTGGAAAAGAGACGCCACGAAATGCTTGCAGTATATTCTGCGAACATCTATGCTCAACACTCACACCCGAATAACTCGATCTTAAATAAATATCTAGAGGCATACGCAAATAAGATAACCATCACAAGACCAGCTAGAATAAGATTCGCAGAACAGTTGCATGAAATGAACTTTTAATCTTCTCCAAATATGCCCATTGTCCCAGCAGAAATACCTCCATGGCTATATACCAAACCTGATATCTGTATCAACCTTGATTCATACCAAAAATCCTATACATCTCCCAATACAGAATGGAATTCAATAAATTGATCTCTTCATTTCAAGAATCAACCATCATTTATACTGACCGTTCCAAGACCAACAATGGTGTTGGATCAGGCTTCGTTATCAATGAAATGGCACACTATTGGAATATACCGGGTGGCTACGGAAGTATTGCCTATGGAATATCTCAGTTATTGTATGAAGTAGGTTTGTGAAATTTGGAGCGTCGATATAATGACATAAGAGCTAGAATTTGAGCATATTGACATGTCGAAGTTAACTTCCGGTCTGACCGGAAGTAACATCAACTTTCTTATTTTGAATAGAAACCATTTTTTTTTTCTTTCCGCTTTATTCAGCATTCAATTCCCTTTCTGATGACATATCACAAGTTGGTATCTAACCAGAAACTAGATCAGAAAAAAATTATTATTGAAATTCACCGAGTAGGCCGTGGAAGCAAAATGAAAGCCAAAAATTGAAAAGTTGGCTATGGAAACCATACGTCACTTGATAACAGTTGCTACTACTGTGATATTTTATTTTCATTCGTCTGCGTTATAAAAAGCCGCCAAAAAAAATATTGGAAAAATTGGGAAAAAAACAATACTCTGTAGGTCCATAACTTAAATAGGAACATACAACTTTTTCTTGCCTGTACTATTCAGCATAACCATTCCTTTCTAATGATATAATAGAAAGTAATTTTTTGAAATGAAATACCAAAAAATCCAATTATTATTCTTCAAATAACAAAACAGATTATCGCCATACGCAAAAATAAAATTAAAAATAATGTGGAATGATAAATTATATCCTGTAGGTTCTAGGTTAAATAGGAACATAAACGTACTTGGTCTGTGCCATCGTCCATAGATATTCTAATATCTACCTATGGACGATGTTTGTGCTATTCAGAATAATCATTCCATTGCAATAGTCATTCGAACCAAAATATTAACAAGTAGGCTGATTAAGATGTATTTTGGAATGAAACAAAAAAGAAATGAGAGCTGTCACGAACGCTGCTATCCATATTATTTTGACGTTCGAAGTAGTGTTTTTGATTCTGCCATTTTAAAATAGTTTGGAAATCGAAATCAGTTAGTGGAATATTCAAAAAATGCCCCGTTATTCACGAACCGAACAAATTGACATGCTTCTCATTTATGGTGAATGATTAAAAAATTCTTATGCCGCTGAACGATTGTATTTAGAGCGATATCCAGGGAGGCAGCAACCGTCAAGAAGGTATTTCCAGTGGCTTGAAGAAAAATTAAGAACTGAGCCTGATGTTCACGAAGACCAAGAAGCATTTGTTATTAATGAGGAAACTGAAATTAATGTATTAGCTTTAGTGCAATATGATAGCACAATTTCCTCAAGGCAGATTGGCGCCGAATTAGCTATAAGTAAGGACTCTGCTAGGAAAATTTTGAAAAAACATCGATGGAAATCCTTCAAGTATCAGTTGCATCAACATTTATATGAAAATGACGGTGAAAGGCGCCTGGAATATTGTAATTGGTTTCTTCGACAAAATGCTGAGAATCACCTATTTAACTATTATATCTTGTTTACGGACGAGTCAAGATTTACCAACAATGGATTATTTAACAGGAATAATACAAGGTAGGTACTGTACTTTATTTGGATTATTGTCGATAGTCGAAGTGTAAAGTGCTAAAAGTGTGAACGGTCTTCCAGTTACTGGGCGATAGCAAACGAGCACCGGTTTCGACAAGGCGGCTTCCAGGAGAGATTTGGTGTGAATGTTTGGGCAGGAAAAGTTGGAACTCACATTGTTGGCCCTATTCTTTTTCAATGCCAACTATCCGGAGAGAGATACTTTAATTTTTTAACGAATGAAATTTCGGAATTCATTAACAACCTACCAGCGGAAATAACTGAGAGAATGTACTTCCAGCAAGATGGCGCTCCTCCGCATAATTCAAGAATAGCGAGAAATCATCTTCAAAATCGCTTTCAAGGGAGACTTATAACAACCCATGGTCCAGTCAGGTGGCCACCAAGGTCACCTGATCTTACTCCGTGCGACTTTTTTCTATGGGGGCATCTTAAAAATAGGGTGTATTCCACACAGCCTACAACTCTTCATGAGCTAGAAGTAAAAATTCGTAGAGCTTTCCAAGATATCACCCCCCAAATGTTGAGAAACGTTTTACATGAAAATATCACCAGAGTCAATAAATGTATTGACGCTGAGGGAATGCATTTCGAACATTTGTTTTGAATTTATTTTATATTCAATCCTATCAATTTGAATTTTTTTTTTTCGATAAATCTGTTTTTTCGTTATTTGAAGAATAATAATTGGATTTTTTGGTATTTCATTTCAAAAAATTACTTTCTATTATATCATTAGAAAGGAATGGTTATGCTGAATAGTACAGGCAAGAAAAAGTTGTATGTTCCTATTTAAGTTATGGACCTACAGAGTATTGTTTTTTTCCCAATTTTTCCAATATTTTTTTTGGCGGCTTTTTATAACGCCGACGAATGAAAATAAAATATCACAGTAGTAGCAACTGTTATCAAGTGACGTATGGTTTCCATAGCCAACTTTTCAATTTTTGGCTTTCATTTTGCTTCCACGGCCTACTCGGTGAATTTCAATAATATTTTTTTTCTGATCTAGTTTCTGGTTAGATACCAACTTGTGATATGTCATTAGAAAGGGAATTGAATGCTGAATAAAGCGAAAAGAAAAAAAAATAGGGTTTTTATTTAAAATAAGAAAGTTGATGTTACTTCCGGTCAGACCGGAAGTTAACTTCGACATGTCAATATGCTCAAATTCTAGCTCTTCTGTCATTATATCGACGCTCCAAATTTCACAAACCTACTCCTTACAATAACTGAGATATTCCGTAGGCAATACTTCCGTAGCCACCCGGTATATCAAGTCAGTCAACTGTTTTCACCGCAGAACAGTACCTATGTGATTTTATTTTATTTGGCAAACACTGTTATATATTTTTTTTACAACTGAAGTACAAAACCGACATATGTGACTCTTTGCAAGAACTAAAAAATATTTATAGTATAGGGACCCGCTTACTCACTGCTTACTCAACCTCCAAACGCAAATACAGGGAAAAGAACTCAAATTTATGTGAATACCCGGATACGTTAATATCAGAGGAAACGAGAAAGCAGATTCTGTCTGCGGCGAAAATGGACTCTGACAAAGAAGAAACCGATGCCAATATAACCAAACCTACAGACTCAAAACTATACTTGAAAAAACTCATTAGAAACAAATGGGAACAAGATTGTTTGGTAATTAACACTCACCTGAACACAATTAAAAACAATGTAAAGATGGACACCACCTCTGAAATTGAGCAGGGAAGACAGGATTAAAATCCAAAGATTACGTATAGGGCATACGAACATTACCCACAAACAACCTATATGTGACACCAGCAATACAATACTACTTAATGTTGAGCATATACTGAAACAATGAAAAAATACATCCACACTCGTCAGCTATCCAATATATCAGACAACACTCAAGTCGAACTGAAACTACGAGCAGTCAGAGGGAGAACAGATACTTCTAGGTATTATTTTGAACCGATAGATTACACTAGTGACCAATGAAATATAACCTAATGTCTTGAATTGCCATTTCAATGAAAATGAGAATACTTTCTAGGTTAGGTGACTTTGAAATGGTTGTTTGCTTTGGAGTGGGCTTAGCTAGAATCCAAGATCTCCTACCACTCTAACAGATATTATTGTACAATACAATGCCTTTCAACTGAAAAAGAAGAATTATTGCTGATATCACTCAAAATGGGGTTTGTACTATTTTTTCAAGTCAAAACTTTCAAAAGGTAATGGGGTGAGGATGCTGTATCCTCTTAAGGGCAATTTCTCAGCTTAAAAATTAAAATTAAAATAGAGAGTATATTAGCACTCCTGATAAGCCAGTTGGTTGATGTTCCCAAATACTTGCTGAGTAAAAACAATTGACTAGTGAGAAATCTTTTATTTCATACTCAAATCTGTACAGTGCGGCTTTTTTAGTCCTCTCTCATGTTAACTATTGAACTGTTTGACGTACAAACATGAAACAAAAATCACTTTAAACAGTATCACCGATACTACTTTCTGAATTGAAAGACATTGTGGTTGCCCGATAAGAGGGGTGGGAAGCACCTTAATTTGAAAATTTCAAATAGCATGTGGGGTCAAAAACACATCGTTGAAAATAAATCAATTGGTTCCTTATATTCTTGCTCTTTTATGAATCCTCTTTTCAATTTGCTACAAGGAATTGTCTTTGGAAATTAGGACATTCAAATCACTAACAACCTCTATATCAATAAATGCTTACCTAGCGAATCCTTGCCTTTTCCAAGAAATGTGGCACATGTTGCAACTAGTCCATGCTGTAGATATATTGGAGTAAATCTGGCATCGGGGTTCTTTTTATGATCGTTCGGTATTCGAAACATCGTCAAAATGTATCCATCAGCTGTTTGCACTTTGTACGTACGTAGAGGGTATCCCATTCGTTGGATGATTTCTGGCTAGAAGAAACTGCAGTGATTTGTGTGGGATGATGATATTATGTATTACTTCAGTGTGGATAGGTAGCAAGGAGACTAAAATTTAACAAGGAGTGTTTAATCCCCATAAGACAATGGGGACACTAGTAGAAAGAAATGAAAGAACATTTGTGACGAAATGTAACGTCGTTGGACGTGTCATGGCCGCCGTTCTCTATAGACAATGCCGGACGGACTAGCTCTTGGTATAGGAAAGTTACTGCTGACAGTTTTGTTGCTTGATTCGAGTTCGACTCTGTACTCATATCCAAGTACGTCACTATGACGTGTTGATGCCACAAGATTCTAATTGGCTAGAGCTTATTGAACCCTCCTTGTTAGTTTAGTCTCTTTGGATAGGTAGCACACCTATATTGGTTGATTATTTCATTCACACATGGCTGTACCAATAAAATTCCATGTTTGAAGTCACATGATGTGTGATATTTAGGTAAACACGGCTTTTCATTTATACAAAAAAAAATCGCGGCTCTCCTTTGTCTCTATAGGTGTTAAAGTGTGACATAACTAGTCACTTGAATTTGAAATGACTCGTTTTGAGTTATCTTCTATTACAGAATGGTTGTTAAAATACGAGTTGAATTAAATGTTGAATCGTATGTGAACGAGTACCTATATCGATAATTGTTCATGAAATAATCTTCCTGACAATGACATGACAATTAATAATAATTATTATTTTCTTCAATTCATCTCGAGTAACTTGTACTTTGTGACAATTCAATTTGACCATACGAACATTGATAAACAAAGAATAACTGCCTCGAGCTAAAGCTATCGTGAGTTATTTAGATTATTAATGTTCATATGTCTTATTGAATTGTCAATTGTCAAAAAGGCTCCCTCTATAGAATTATGTAGAAAATAATAGTCGGCTATTTGTCATGGTCTTGGGATTTTACCTACCAATATTGGTACAATATCACATGAAAAATATTGGCGAAATATTCTCTAAGCAATAGTGGCCTCAAAATATTCATCTACATTGGTATTATATCGCTGGTACAATATTAGGAAAATATTGGCAGAATATTCATACGTTATTTTTTCGCTTCGAATAATTTTTATCAAAATTTCACCTTCTTTCGCCCTTCTGTAATAATCAAATCATTATTTATGTTCTTGTTTCTTCCTTGTACCTATTAAGGTAACATGAAATTAATCTTCTCGAGAGGTTTCAACTGTTAACTTCAATAATTTCAATATGAAAATATGAGTTTAGAACAAAAATTAAAAGAATAGATTTTTGAAAATCTGTTTTTTCGTATTTTCGCGTTTTCTAGAAAAAAATCCACAGTAGTGCTACTCTTTCATTACATAATCTAAAAGTAGACGCTTCAATGGAAAAAATGGTGAGACTTTTCAGCAGAAAACGGGGTAATTTTTTCAGTTCTTGTCGAAAAAAAAAGAAAAAATCTGTACATTGCTACAAAAAAATCACATCTCACTTGAAACATAGTAGGTTATATTTCCACCAAATTTCGTCATAAAAAATATTTTTTTAGCAAGAAAAAAATAAAAAGCTGAAAAATAGTTTTTTTCTGATTTGACTTTTTTTTGATAGGAGGTCAACTTTTGTTGTCATTGGCGAAAAACCGTGAAATATCACTTTCAACCCCTAAAAGTTCACACCGTTCCATCCTTCTCAATTTTGTAGAGTCAAATTTATTTTTTACTTCATAAGAACAATATCTTGCTCCCCTTACATGCTGTAATTTTTTTCTATCTCAAAAATATATCAGCACTGGTCCATTAGTAGGAACTGGATTTTCTGTTTCCATAATTTTTATAATAAATTTCCAGTTATAATCATTGGACACAATCGCCCAATCAGATGAAATATATGAGAAAAACTATAATAATGTCAGGAGCAATTCTATTCATTATTAATTAAAAGCTTTTATTCAACTTGCTCTGTGTGTGTGTATGTGTGTGGGTGGGTGGGTGGGTTGGGTGGGTGGGTGTGTGTGTACATTAATATCTGAGAAATTGTCTCCCCCTACCCTCCGAAAGGTAGATACAGAACGAGTATGGTTTCGGAAGTTTTACTGCGAAAAAGTAATCAGGCGGAAAGTGCCGCCCCCTGCTTTTCTTGAAAAAAGTTGGAAACCTTGCGAAATTAAAATTGGAAAAATCCGTAAAAATGGTGAAAAATATCTGACATTCGAATATCATGGTTTTAAAAAAAATTCAGCCCCTTGTTCCCTCCTCAAAAGCTAGATAGAGAACGCTAGAGAACGCAAAAGAATTCGGAAAATGTTTCAACAGTTTCGAAAATGGAAAATATTGATGAGAAAAAATCGATTGGAGGGCTCGCCCCCCTTTTCTGTTACAAAAAATTGGGAAAACTCACGTAATAGAATTGGAAACAATCCGTAAAAATAGTGAAGATATTCTGACCATTGAATAATACGGTTTCAAAGAACTTTACTCCTCTTCCCCCCTCGAAAGCCAGATAGAGAACGCGTAGAAATTCGGAAAAACTTTCAACTGGTTCACACATGGAAAATTACGACGAAAATTACGACAAAAAAATATGTCTGCTGGTAGGCTCGCTCCCTCCACTCTTTTCAAGAGAGTTGCGAAAAGTTGCGAAGACAAAATCGGAAAAATCCGTAAAAAAGATAAAGTAGGGTCAAGTCCTTGGAAGGTCTCCTCAATGAAGAACTAGATTGTAGTAAAATAACAAGCCAGTGACCGTGAAAGAATGATGCATTAATTGAAATAAACAGACTGAGAAACAAATCCAAAGAAAACTAAAGGAGAAATAAATAAATAAACTAAAAATTAACTTTTTAGAGAAAAGCTTACATTCAAATGCACTTAAGGGAACTAAATAAATTTTAGTGAATAAAACCCATAATTTTTTTAAATTATAAAATTCCAAATGATATAAAAGCCTGTCGCGAGAGTAAATCTTGAGGTAATTTCAAATTTAATTTACAATAAGAAATACATAGATACTTCTCTTTAACAATATTAATTTTTTTTTTATTTTGAGTGCATTTAAATGAAATCTTTTCTCTAATTTTTTTTTAAAGTTTAAAGAAGATACTCACAGCACTGTACTCTGCCGCGAGATCATACCAGCATCTCGAATTATTTTTGATTGTGTAATAATCCTTGAAGGTAGGACACACATTATTCTCCTGTCCGTACACAGTACTGAAGATGCACACAACCCACACCAATAGTTCCGAAACACTCCTCATGTTTTCTAGCCGAAACTCTCTCACATTTTGTGTATTGTTATTCACAAGTTTGCTTTTAATATCTAGAAAGACCTTGACAGGGACATGGCGGTTAAATATGTAACAAGGATTTTACGGAGACTGAGTGCAACAAAAATGCAGTTATGCAGTTTGAACTCGAATTTTAATTAATTGCATTAACTAGTGGTTTATTCGATTAGTACTTTAATAGATCGACCTCCGTAAGGAGACCGTGAATATGATCGCTACAAATAAGGTAGTAATAATGGAAAATCATCGAAGAAATCGTTCCTTCCAAAAATATCTGAAACAGCTATTATTCACCAGCGACTCTTAATTCTGATTTTCGTGGTAGTAAGCTAGGATGATGGTTGAAAATGAGGTGGGAACATCTAGGAATAGTATATTCTTCAACGAGCGTATAATGATAGCTATTATTCTCGAGGATAAAAATTCCGAAACGAGCCGAAGGCGAATTTCGGAATTATCCGAGAAAATAATAGCTATTATACGCGAATAGAAGACTATACTTTCCCTACGACTATACGATAGTAAGAGTTTTAATGAAATCTAAATATTATTTATGAAAATAATAGATACTTCATTCATTCATTCATTCATTCATTTTGGATTTCAGATGTATCTGATAATAACAATTATACATGAATAATCGGTGTTCATTCATGAATGAATAAATGCCTTAATTGAAGATAATTGAAAAAAAAAAACGTCCAAGCGTGGAATTCGAACTCACGCCTATATAACTACCTTCGCTATACATTTACTTCATGTACACGCTTCAAAAATTCAAAATTCAAAAATTCAAAAAGAATTTATTGGATTAAATAATATAAAATATAAGCACGGTCTACAAACATATAAATATATAAAACAGTAAAAAGTATCGCTATACCACAGGGTATGGGGTAATGGAGGGAACTCAAACTGCTTGGAGTGATGGGTCGAAGTCCTGCCCGTCTGAAGTATCCAGGGGCGGGGCAGACCACCTCACACTGCCCGAGGGCAGCCCCACGATGTTATGTGGGTTTTTACATCTATAGCCGGTTTAGTCGTAGTAGTAGCATGTCAACCTATATAGGCCTTGTAGTTGAATTGTGTGTGAGACATCAGACTATTAGTGTCATTTCTAATGAGTTTTTCTTGAATTCCCGGAAAAGCGACGAAAAAACCGGGTTTAATACATTACCTTGTATCATGGATACTTACTGATCCTCTGGTCTATCTTGGAAAAGATCCAATGCCTGGTAAATGAACCAACCGTGTTTCCAACGGATGTTGTGGTGGGCTATGAGTGCTGTCATGTTCCTGGTCAAAGGACTTCTAAGTATGAAGTACCTGTAGAACTTTTCTGACAGGTCTTTCACGTATTCTTCGAAATTTGTGATGTTTGCTAGCTCACATAGTGCGTCTAGCCGAATGTACCTGTCACTGCTGGTGACGATACGGAGTAATTTGTTTTGCATCCTCTCCAGTCTCAACATTTGAGTTTTGGGAAGGCTCCAAAACACTGGGCAGGCATAGGCCATCGCTGGTCTGATGACCTGTTTGTACAGTAGGAGCTTACTCTCCATTGCCAGCCTGGAATTCCTTGCTATCAGCGGATAGGTCCGCTTTACTGCAGCTGCAGCTCGCTGCATAGCCAAGCTGACATGTTTATGGAGAGTAAGCCGCCTGTCTAGCTTTACTCCCAGGTACCTCACGGAGGCGGACTCATCAATCCGATTATCCAGAACCCTAAATCCCCCAAAGATCTTCACATCAGTGCGTTTCTTTATGAAATTTATCAGCTCTGTCTTATCTGGATTCAGCACTATCTTGTTTTTCGCTAGATACGGTACAACCAGCCAATTTAAATGAGTTTTAACGCGGGCTGCGGCAGACCGAATAGGCTTAAATCGCCGTGTCGTCCGCGTAGATCGCCGTGTTCGTGTTAGCAAACATCGGGAAGTCGTACGTAAATAACGAATACAAGAGTGGAGACAAGCTCGACCCCCATGTACACGCTTCTACCAACTGAGCTATAACAGGCACTCGAAAATTTGTTAATGAAATACCTACTAGAGAAACTCTGACCAAGAACTGAGAGAGTGTGGAACAATCTGACATTCGCGGATGACAAGCTGTTACAAAAGTTCAATCAAGCAAAGTCTTCTTGGAAAATTTGCTTGTTAAATCTCTCAGTTCCCGTGGATTCCGAAAATTCTGAACCTGTGATTGGCCGAGTGCCGTTCAATAATGAGTTAGGATCCACGGTGACTTGGAATCATCTTTATTCTTCGATTAAAAATCAATATGAATGAACGTAGAATACAATAATCGTAGGGAAAGAATATTTCAGTAGGTGTGAATCAGACCAAGCTATAGAGATTTTTCTCCCACAAAATAAAAGACACAAATGGCCTATACTAATTTTTATAAGATAGTTCTATATTGAAAACCAGTTTTTTGGAAATATCTGAAAGATTATTCAAGGAATTCTTTTACAATCAGTAGAACTTTTGTAGAGATTTAGAAAAATCTAGGAAATAGATTTTCATACCACCGGTTCAGTGCATTTTTCACAGAGAAAATCCGGGAAAACCTCGAAAAAGAGACCATTTTCTAAAAATTTATTATTTTCGTAAATCGAAAGCTTTACAGAGAATATAATAGATAATGATATGTGGTTCAACTGTGCACAAGATGTTTTTGCACAATCGCGTTATAAAAAACGCGCTTCAAAGTGCGTCCAAAGTCACCCAAATTCGCACTGAAGTTAAGTCGAGTTAGGTTCGGGCGACTTCGAGTGCACTTTGAAGAATTTGGAGTAACATCCAGTGACATTTCCAACACATTTTCTACCTCTCAGGTGAAAATCCAAAATATACAAATTGTAGATATGGATTTCTACTTCCAATTGCCGTTTATGAAATTTGAATACGACGATTTCCCTCAAATCGGCGCATTCAGAACGATTTGCCCTCGAATTGTTTAAAACGCTATTGTGCAAAAACTACACATCGGACAGAAACCATCTTACGCACACTTGAACCACATGTTATCATCTATCAGTTTTCGCAATTTTGTTTGTCCAGCTTCAGATTTAAAAAAATTATAAAAATTTTTGAAAAATAGTCTCTTTTTCGAAGTTTTTCCGGATTTTCTCAGTGAAAAATGCACCGATCTGGTCGTAGAAAAAATATTTGTAGATTTTATAATTCTCTACAAAAGTTCTCTTGACTCTAAAACGATTCCTCCGATACGTTTTGAGATAATCGCAAAAAACAAAGGGGTTTATTTTTTTTTTCATGTCTGAATATTCATTATGTTGATTACAAAAACAACAAAACTTCATTACAATTTTCACCACTCAACAGCCGGTTTGAATGTCGGGCCCAATAGTGATCACCATTCAATTAATTTAATTGCCAATCACTATATCAGTAGGAAAAGTATTTGTTTTTGTCAGATTTTTTTCAAACCGTGCCTCATGTATATCGCTATGTTCGGTGAGAGCGGTGCAGATATCGCACGAAACGTAAAACAGATTCGGCAATTTCAATCGAAGCCAGAGTGAATGAAATGAATTTGTATTTCGGTGATAGACCGGAATTCCACGCCAATTATTATAAATGATTAATAACAGGCTGAATCTTCCTGAGTAGCTTCATTTTGCCGAAACACCCAACTTTTTTCTCTACGAAAATTCTCGATAATAGTAGCTGATAAAATGCGCAGGCGTCAATTATGTGGATTTGGTGAATCAAAAAAAGTCATCAATAACAGTTAGTTTTTCAGTTGAACTTCGAGATGATTCGATAAAGTACTCGAAAAAACTATTGTCCTTCAAAATGGATGGTGGGACTGAAGAGTCCCCCACTCCTAACATGTACCAATGACGTGATCATAAAAATCATTAGTAACCAGCGGATTTTTTTACCGTTGCTTGGTTAATATTTGTATAATTGGATAGTCATATTGTCCTACAAATTGAATGGTAGGTGTTCCCAGTCCTACGCTCCGAAATTGTCAATTCCAAAAATTTATTAGTAACTATAGGACAAAGATAACTCATGGAAGGTAAGTGTTTCCGTCACCTAAATAATACAGTGTCCTACAAAAAGCAGGTATGTATCGCTAGCCCTACAAAAATTATTCAAAATAACGAATTATTTTGAATTTGTGATTTAGCTAATTTAATATACTTTTATTCGTGAATTTAGTTCAATTCAAAAATATCATGATTTACGTGAAAGGTTTATAAAAAAAGTGAAAAATTTTGTTTAGCGTTCATAATTTTTATAAACATTTCGAAAACAACAATAACAAAGTAGAAATATTGAAATAATCAATTTGCTCTCCGGAGCCGGCGTAATCGCTTTCACAGATGAAGGGAAACACGGAAAAACCTGCAACACCACATCGTCGTCTGAAGAGCTGAAATTTATAATTGAAAACTTTCAAAGAAGTCAGACGAATTGTGGAAATCTGCTATACGGTAAATAGGATATGTGGTGTCTCCAGAGGCCTCACAAAGTCCAGTTCGAAAAAAGATATTATATTGCACGGAGGTCAAGTGGCCAAGTAGTTAAAGTACCGATCTCTTATCTACTCTGGTCACCGGTCGTGGGTTCTAACCCTAGCGACTGCAGATATTTCTCTGATGGTCCGAGAAAGTGGAATAGCACGTAAAAAGTAAGAAATCTTTAATCCTTGGCTCGCACAAGTTTCGTCTTTTGAGGGCTGTCGTTAGTAAGGGAACGATATCTGGTTAACGGAATTCAAACAAAAATTTATGCAACTATTTCAAACATCAATTTATGCAACTATCATCAAAGGACCCCGCACACATTTAATGAAAAAAAGTCCTATTGTGAGAATGGCCTAATTTTTGGTATGTTGTAGCTGAAGCTATTCCGACTAAAAGTCTCCATTGGCCCTATTCGATCGTATGACCAGATTCGGCGCTAGAGGGCGACACATCATGAATTTTGAGATTTCTGTAAAAATTTGACTGTATAAAAAATATCAATATACCATTCATATCCAAGATACCCTGTTTCTCCTTAACGAAATATTTGCGGACACATGTTCATATGAACGCTTCATTCTGTAACTAGTAAAAGATTCACCATTTGAAGTTTGTACAAAAACATAATGGAGCACCCAGTATGCTATGGCTTTGGCACGCAGGACTGTGAAAATCTACCTAGGACAATGTGACCATTTAATTATACAGATATAAAGCAAGCGACGGTAGAAAAATCCACTGGGTACTAATAATTTCCTATGACCACGTCATTGGTACATGTTGACTCTTTAGTCCTACCATCCATTTTGTAGGACAAACGATTTTTCGAGTACTTTATCAAATCATCTCGAAGTTCAACTGAAAAACTAACTGTTATCAATGAGTTTTTTGCACTCACCAAATCGACATGATTGACGCCTGCACATTTTATTAGCTATCACTTTCGTGAATTTTCATTGAGGAAAAAGTCTGGAGTCTCAATATGAAGAAGCTACCCACGAAGATTCAGCCTGTTACTAATAGTTTTTTTTTACCATGGAATTGACAATTTCGGAGCGAAGGACTGGGAATACCTATCATTCAATTTGTAGGACAATATGACTATCCAATTATACAAATATCAACCAAGCAACGGTGAAAAAATCCGCTGGTTATTAATGAATTTTTATGATCACGTCATTGGTACATGTTGGGAGTGGGGGACTCTTCAGTCCTACCATCCATTTTGTAGGACAACAGTTTTTTCTAGTACTTTACATGATTGACGCCTGCGCATTTTATTAGCTACCACAATCGGGAATTTTCGTAGAGGAAAAAGTTGGGCGTTTCGGCAAAATGAAGCTACTCAGGAAGATATTATTAATCATTTTTGAAAATAGGAGTGGGATCCCGGTCTATAAGTTCAACTCTTCCATCATACGTGGTCGACGACAACTACGAGTGAAATCAAACAATTTGATGGTTTTAAACCTAACTTGAGATGCAGAAACGTGATAATTGCAAGGAATTCTTCAACAATTCAAACAGATAACTTATCCTATTCATGTTCTACAATTTCAAGTATCTAATGACATGTATTGCACTGCACGCACTGCACGCATCATACGCACCGCACACACTGCACGCGCAGCACACAACGTACGTACGCACAGCACGCACCGCAGCAACGCACGCACTGCATGTACCTCACGCACAGCAAATATGATGTGTACGTGAAAGGAGAAAATTGTACGTCGACTCTGTATAAATTACTCATTGTCGTTGCATCACTTTTTGAAAGCTACCGATATGTGGGAACTGAAAGTAAAATATCTGAGATGTTACATGAACATGGCAAGACCTATAAAAAATGTTGTATTTGGAATGGTACGACAACGTGAAGTGTTGATGCTGTTGATACATTGAATCCTCATAAGAAATAAGACTAGTCAACATATGCTTTTTGGGTCAAACTGTTTTCTCCGCCTTCGAAAAATATGAACGAGCTGTCGTTCGATTCGAGGTTATTAACTGAAAAACTGAAATAGGATTTGGATTTTACAAATATCTCAAAAACTATTTGACACTTTCCAAATTTGAATAAAGTTTCAATAGACGGAGGTAATTTTACAAAAAAAAAACCGGAACTGAAGGACCAATATTTATAATTTTCCCAGAGGGAAAACTGGGACTCTGGCTCGCGTAAGCCTCTTTCACTTTGGACCTTTAATGAATATTATCTGAACTTATTGAAAATGAAAATTTAGGTATCTACTAGATACATGAATGAACAATAATCCGCGATCAAAAAGAGTTTTATCGCTCTTTCTCTATTAATTGGGCATTAGATAATGAATATTTTTTTCCCGATTTGATCATGAACATTGCGATAATTATTAAATAACACATCTGAGAATTTTTTCCTGTTTTCAAGCAATTTTTCAACGGTTTCAGAAGAGATCCCTTTTGGAAAAAAATATATATATTTCCCTCTGTTATAAAAAATTTACTCAGATTCAAAATGAAAAAGATTGATCATTGCATTTTGTTTTTCTTTATATTACTATTGTTTTCGAAATTTTCTTTAGAAACATAATCTTTAAACAAGGACTTTCAAGTTATCAAGGAGTGAAATATATTATGATTCAAAGTAAAAATTGTTTCTTAGTTATTATTATAGGTGGTAGAAAAAAATGTGTTAATTATCAAATCCGTTTTTAAGAAATAAAAATATTTTTAAAAAAGATTATTTTTTTCAAATCATAATTTGCATCAAAACTTACGTTTTAAAAAAAATTATCTTATAAACAACGCATTTGTTTATAACAGTTTGATAAAAATATCACTATTCATGGAAGCACCCCCGTAACTTTCGTAATTATCAAGGTAGAAGGATGAAACTCTCAGGATTGAAGGAAATTACAAAAACGCACTCACAGGTTCAATATTGATAGCCTGAGTGATATAAACTGCCCGCCAGTTGCGATGGAACAACCCATTTTTACAGTAAATCAGATTTGGGGACGAAATAGAAGCGAAATTCCACCGGATTCGTGATCAGGACCATCAATTCATTACAGGTACTCTTTGAAAAAATTCAGTCCTGAAAAATCCGAATTTTTCTCACTTTTCATGGAAGAACCCCCGTAATTTCCGTAATTATCAAAGTAGAGTGATGAAACTCTCAGGACTCAAAGAAACTATGAAAATGCTACTACCGATTCGATGATGATGGCCTAAGTGATATACACTGCCCGCCAGCAGCGATAGAAATAAGGTTGTTTCCATCCCAACTGGCGGGCAGTGTATATCACTTAGGCCATCACCATAAAACCATTAGATGTATCTCTATATTTTTTATCATTCTACCTCGATAATTACGGAAGTTAAAGTGGTGCTTCCAAGAAAACAGACAATTTCGTATATTCCAGAACTGATTTTTTTAAGGAAATAGTATCTGTGATGAGTTGGGGGGTCATGATCACGAATCTGATGGAATTTCGCTTCTATTTTGCCACCTAATATGATTTACCGTAAAAATTGTTTGTTCCATCGCGACTGGCGGGCAGTGTATATCACTTAGGCCATTATCATTGGATCGGTAGGTGCATTTCCATAATTTGCTTTAGTCCTGAGAGTTGCATCATTCTACTTTGATCATTACGGAAGTTACGGGGGTGCTTCCATGAAAAATGAGACAAACTGTATATATCTCTTCTGAGACCTTTGAAAAATAGCGCCAGATAATGAAAAAAATCTCTGATATATCCATCTAACTCCACATCCAACTTTTTATTGATATAAAGAAGGAATAATTCAGGACCAAGGACTGTTCCTTGGGGAACACCATATCTGATTTTCTATTTATTCTTTGGGTATTAGAGGAATGAGTGGCATTCGTCGGGGTATTACTCGAAAATAACTTGGGTATTACAGAAAATACTCAAGATTTTTGGGAATTAGTGTACACAATTTTCTCAGCGGTTTCCCCGAAACTGTACCTATTTTTTAATTTGAAGCCCAAAAAATACAACCAAAAACGGGTAGTTTGACTTCCGCGCACGCTTTGCGTCACTCTCACACAACAACAAAAGAAAATATTTCAACATATTAAATATGAATATTGAGGAATGAAAAAATTCAAGTACTATTGATAACCGATACAAAACATGTAAAATTTAGATTTTCCACTTTTTTATCAACAAAGATAAAAAAAAATAAAAGAAGTAATAATTTTTTCAAATTTATAGAATATTTTGATTTCTAATGGTTTGAAAATACATAAAAATGATTTTTTGAAATTTTTAGCAACCATTGGTTAAAAATCATTTATAAACAAATACATTGTTTTCGAGCAATAACATTTTCTATGTTATATAATTATTCATGAAAATTATGATTTTCAAAGACAAAACGATTTCTTAAAAATATTTATTTGTTCCTTAAAATAATTAATTCACTCTTTTTATTTTCAATTGTTAATAAAAAAGTGGAAAATCAAAATTTTACAATTTTTGCAACAGTTATCCTTTTCTAAGCCTATTAAGAATAATTTCACAAAGTGAAAAATATCCTAGGTTTTTAGTTCAATAACTTTCGGGATTATTATGTTAACATTCAGTTTAGAAAAATATTCCAATACTGCATGAAATTTTTTTATTACTTTATATTCTTATTTAATTTAATGAAATATTTTTTTTTGTTGTTGTCAGAGTGACGCAATGCGTGCGGAAGCCAGACTACCCGTTTTAGATTCTATTTTCGGTGCTCTTTAATTATAAATATTAGAGGTACAGATTCGGTAGTCAAAACTTAATTTCAGCAAATTTGTTGATCTTTTCAGTTCTTTTCTAACATTTCGAAAATCTTTAATATTTTTAGAAATATTCAAAAAAAAAACAAAGCCCCACTTTTATTTCACTCAATTGTTTATAACTCCTGTTTTTTTTTCGTCTGTTATAATAGGGAATATGCATTTTTTTTTTTTATTTGTATAATCAATTTTTTACTTCGTTATAACATAGCAAAAAGTATAAATACGGTTGAAAGTCTTGGAATTAATTGTTAAAATAATATATATAATACCGATTGAATTTGACCTATTTGAACGCCTCCATTTTCGCGCGCTGTGGATGACGTCACATGGCGCGATCAGTATTGTTCTTCTTCAGTGTCGTTCGTTGAGACGTACTCTGATTGCTCTACTTGCTTGAAGTTGATATTTTATAAAAGAGTAAGACAAATGCAGTACAAGTGTTAGAGAGAGATGAACATATGTGAAAGTGATCTCGATCAACCAGAGCAGTCTTCAATGAACAAGCCTTTCTATAGTTATGGCCATTGACACTATTGACAGTTATTAATTAGGTTAGGGATTTGCAGTTTAAATCGCTATTAAGATAAAGGAAAATGAAACCATTTTATAGGTATTGTCTAGTACCGGAATGCCAAAACACAATTATAAGTACACCAAGTAAAGTATTTTTTTCTGTTGCAATAGATACGAAAATATGTAAACAATGGCGTAAGGTTATGAGAAGAGGCGAAGTATCTCCAATATCACATTTACATTGTTGTGAAGATCATTTCAATGTAAGTAAATTGTATTTCGATAGTTAACATGAAGTGAATTGATCAGAAGTAAGTTTTGTATGCCTAAATGTTTTGTATATCAAGCGGGAGATAAATCTGTTTATACGTGCCTCACCCAAATTACAAAAGAAAAACTGTCATTTGATAAACTATTACTACTTATCAGTTCAGGTATGGTCGGATTGTGCTTTGACAAAACCACTTTCAGTCATTGCGCTTGATAATTTACAATGGTCACTAGACCAAAATCGCACTATGTAATGGAGAACACTACAAATATATAAATAAAAACAAATTTTCTATGAAAAAGATAAATGTCACAACGTTCCATGTGACGTCATTCTTCATTTCGACCAGTAGTGATGCGTTTCGCAAATTTGAATTCCGCGCGCTTATAATGCACTTTTTGATTAAAGTTTTATGGAATTAAATACAAACTAAATGATAAACTAATGGTGTAGGTGTAATGTCAAGACAATAAAGTATAGGAGGTAAAAAAACAAGTAAATTTAAATCACTTGCATATTCCCTTTTGCGGAGAAAAATCTTGCATTGCCCCCCATTTTTTAAGCAATAATAGGAAATGTTTTTATATTCACTGGTGGATCCACCAATCCACCAACTTCGCTCTTAAATATTAAAAGAACCCAAGTGGATATAAAAACATGCCAATTATATTCTTCGTTGTTGTTCATGCATTATCCCCTCTTCAATATCTTTATTCCATGATCTGTGGTTCTTTTTAACCCGTCCCTTTTCGAACTCAAAAAATATAAAGAGAGAACTTTCGTCTAGACGAAAAAAATTATTCAAAGCATTTCACTACCTATCGTTCACTTGCTTTCGAAATATTTAGTTGAAATTATTGAATATATCATTGTGTTCTATGGATAAATGAAGAAACAAGTAGGTATATCAAAATTGAATTTTATTTTTATGACACAGATATGTTATATAATCTCTTCGTTGAAATAACTGCTACTAGAACTATGACTGGACGTGAATCTTTCAAGAACTCGCAACAGTTTATCGGTTACTAGGCTCTTGGAATCTCTACCGAAAAGAAAATCGTAATGGTTGAAGTTCAGGTTGCTGATCTCATGCATTCCATATCTCATATCCTCAGGAAGAGTATTGTAGAAATTTATTGAGTCCTGAAACAAAATCATAGTTTGTAAATATTTATACATGCGAAATCGTGGTGATAGTTATTTCTCAAACCAGTCAATAATGTATTGCATAAAGTGTTTTTTCTATTTGGAGTCTAAAATGAAGTCGTTATGAAACCCAAATGCGTATCAACTGGCTTCTATTTCGATACGCATTTTAAGTTTTCTCGAGATTGGTAACAATGGTAACATCAACTGTCAGATGAATGTCAGACAAGAGGGATGGGATTATCAGATATTAAATAAAGAAGAAAATAATTTTTGATTGTTGTGGTGTTATTTGTTGCCTTGGATGGTGCAGTTATTATAGACTTCAATTGTATCATACTGGTAGCTCACAACATTCTAGGAATGCCCTCAGACCTTCACACGTCCTACACTGTGGTCTTTCCCGAAAGAGAAGACTGGGTCCGGAATGAATCTATGTAGGGCAAATGAACGTTGGTTCACCGATGGTTCCAAAACTCAAGAAGGCGTCGGAGCCGGAATATATGAGATGAACCCAGTAGTGAAACGCTCGTTCAGTATGGGCAAACTTAAAGCGCTTGAATCCAACTGCTTTAAATCTAGGGCAGTTTGGAACTGCAGAGACACCTTAATCCGACTGGCGCAACAACGTTACCCTAGTCTGGATACCAGGTGACACAGGCCTAGAAGGAAACGAAATAGCGGACGCCCTAGCAAAAGGGGGGGCCGAAACAACGTTCACTGGACCAGAACCGGTAATAAATCGGTTTAGCATATAGCACATTCTGTGTACATGCCCTGCAACGGCCAGAACCAGATTCTCAATATTTGGCAATACGACTGTAAGGCCAGAAAACTTGGTAAATTGTTCTCCCAATGCATTCCTCAATTTCGTCAAAAGATTGGATATACTGGGAGAAATATAACCATAGGGTGAGTCACAATAGGCCATTGGCCGCAGTGGAGGGCCTGATACGGGCCCACTCACGTTCAAAGCTAACCTAACCTAACCTACATACTGGTTTCTCTAGCGTTTATAATTGAATTAGCTGGTGTTGTTTGGTCTGGGTTCACAAAATTATGCTCAGTGGTCTGATTGTTTGAAAAGTTATTTCGACCGCAGTGGAAGTGAAAAAACTGAACGAGATTTTTTGGACAACAAATCATTGCCAAATCATTGAGCAATTACTCTAAATTCAGGAGTGTAACTTGAGTCTTCTTCATCAGTCATTTTAAAAAAGATAATTTTTACTGATATTTGCATTCAAAATCTAAATGAGTTATGTAAACAAATGCCTGTCCGCTTCCTTCAAATTTTAAATATTTAAACAAAGTTACTAACCCGATATTTCTGATATTATTTATTAATATTAAATCCAATTTTTTCCAATAAAAAACTACAAAAAAATGCCAAATAGAAAAAATAGTACGTATATGAAACACGTTTTATAAGACACATTCTCGCACTTGTTCTCTTGGAGCACTCCTCGCTTAGCTCGTCGTACTCAAAATGGTGTCTTGTAAAACTTTCATTTATTTATTTATTTATTTATTTATTCAATTCATCCAAACAGACCTTTCAGGTCTCATTACATGGATAACTATAACTAAATATTCTTAAAGAAATATATCAATATTATATAGTAGTAAATATAAGGATTTAAAAAATAAAAATATAAGTATAATAGATAATAAAAATAATAATAATAAAAGTAAAAAATTTGCCGTTTGCCAAACTGCCGAAGGATGTACACCAAACCCTACGAATGATTTAATGGAGTATTGCTAAGGTGTCATATTGATAGTCTGAGTAACTATCTCATTCCTAAATGTTCTTTGAGGGAGAGTCCAGTTCAGATCTATCAAAGCGTTAATTTCATTAGCGTAACGCAGCATTTTTACAAGAGGTGCTCTAGCGGAGAAGAATATTGGTATATTGAACATAATCGAGAAACGCGTTCTTCTAGGTGGAACATTGAAATTTATCATAGATAATAAGTGTGGTGAATTAATTTTGTTGCTTAAAAGTTTGAATAAAAATATCAGTGTACCGATCTTCCTTCTATTTCCCAAAGACAATATTTTGAACTCGGTTCTCAAATCGAACGTTCTCACTGTATGATAATCAGGATACACGTGGTACCTTTTGAAATATAGGTATCGTAAAAACTTATTTTGAATTTTTTCTAATTGAATGAGCGACGTTTGACATTCGCCAAACCATATATTAGAACCAAATTCCAATTTACTTCTTACCAAGGTATAGTAGAGTAATTTGAGTATGTGAGCGTTGGTGACATTTTTCGTTTGCCTTATTTAGAAACCTAACATTCTGTTGGCGGCTTTCCTTGTATTTTCGATGTGTGTTTTGAATGATAGTGAATTATTGGACGCAAGTCTCTCACCTCTATGCGTCTGTTCAGAGTCTCATCATTCAACATTTATTCATCATAATATACTGTACAATGTGTAATCACAATGATGATGAAACATTTCACCGCTTCTTTTATAGATGTCCCCTTTACAGGTGCGTTAGGACGAGAGAAATTTACCAAATCAGGTCTTTAAACCATCTCTTGTTAGAAATAGAAATAATAACTCCACAATTGTCTACAAATCAACCAAAATAATTCATTCTCTCGTTACATAAATAATTTGTACCTATATAGGTATGTTATTGAACTATCTCTTGAAATTCTAGAATATACAAATAAAAACGGCAAAATTTTTTGCTCCAATCCAGAAAACTTAACTCTCTCTCTCACTCTTTCTTTATACTCCATGCTTTTTATCTTCGTTCTTTCTAATTTATTCTTTATCTTCGCTTGTCATCTCGAATTTAGTATATCAATTTTTGGACGCTGGTGGAAGAACTGAATTGATAATTTCACTCGCCGTATGAAACCCTCCTTTCCTGCAATATTAGGATAAATAAGGGACGTACTCCTCGGTAATACTCAGTTCCTAGCTTTCGAGCCGGTTATACCACTTTGGCATGGCAACCACGTATCCAAACAACAACGGAGAATATATCATCTTGCTATTAATATGAATGTCAGTCTGACAGACTTCATGTCTATCAGTCATTATCTATAACTATTGAAGAATTCACAACAATGGAACTTTTTTCAATTTGTGGTGTTCCAAGCAATTTGATCTCGCTGATTTCTGACAGAATTACTATCGATAGTATAGCGAGCACACGTGGTATTACCCCCGAAAGTCTGCCTTTCACATTCTGAACCAGAATTGACGTTTCACCACGATAAAACAAAATGTAATTATGTCTATGTTATAGTGCTGGTATCCAATTAAGGTATTTTTATTATTATCAACTAAAATATCTGTCAAGTCCACTCCAAACACTGTTTGGCGCCAATTATAGTAATAGTAGTATTATAGTAATAATAATATTTATTTATCAATATATGTATTGGCATAACAGTTACATTTACAAACATTAATAAATAAATGATTCAAACCGCAAGGATATAGCATCCGCTCGCAGTCGACATACCTACATGTCGATATCTACTTACATTCACACACATCCACACACAGACATATTTATTTACTGACATATCGATGTAGATGTTATATCAGAATATAGGTATGAATATAAATAACAATATAAACAAAGAAGAGTTGATTAATAATTTGTAGAAGTCGATGAATATTTGTTCTAGACTTTTGAAACATACGCTTTTTTATTTTTAAGATGAACACCTTGTGGGAATTTATCGACTTGATATCAAATGGCAACATATTTTTATACAATGATTATCTATGCCGCATTTCCACGTTCGTATTACTAAAATAATTTTCTTATGTCAAACATAAATCGTGGTTCGTTTATCTATAATTTTTTTATACTAATCTTTGCAAAATAAAACTCGATAAAAAACTCAACGCTCGTTATATTGCCTGTGATATCGTAATTTTTCGAACTCCATAGAACTTTTTGATAAAGATTATTATTATAATAACATAATAATCAAAGAATGAAGAAAACTACAAATTTCCATAAAACTCTTTGATCAAGGCCAATCATTATTATGATAATATAATAAATAAAGAATAAAGAAAACTAGAAATTTTGTCTAATTTTCTCGGCATTCACACCACTACACCATCAATATCAGTAACTGCATAACAGTGTGAAAGCCGAAATTGGTCTTTACAATTTATGACAAAATGAAAAGATACAGGGAGCTCCATAGATCGTTTTGAAGTTAGAGTAAAATGGTGATTTTTGTATCATCATCCTGTATAATATCAACATATGTCTAAATTTTCTTTGAATTCCAATGTTGTGTGGATTCCTTATGAATTCACCTACGCCATGTAAAAACAAACAAACAAATCGGACTTACAAAGTTATTCATAAGTAATCTTCATTAATATTTTGAGTGTTTTGCTAATTTGTAACTGAGATATCGACCTAACAATAGTAAGGTTAATATTAATTATTAACTACAATTTCTTAGTGTTAAAATAGTTGGAACATAATGAGAAAATGACTTTTCCTTTGGAATCCATAAACCACTTTTCAACTAGACATCTCAAATTCTTATTGTGTGGCTCGAAAATGTAGTACATACAGAGTGTCCCGAAACTCAACATCATCCTTTGGAGGGCTGATAGTCCAGCTCATGACTGACCAGAATATCACAATATGACCATTGTAAAATATTGATAGTTTTGGAGATATTGCAACTTTTATGAATTTCGTGAAAATCGGAAACTTTGATACGTACTTCGAGTGCCACAGGTACAAAACTTCATAGTTTAAGATTCTTATATTTGTTTGAATGTTTTAGACGATGTAGTTACTTGATTACTTATATTTCGGACGTCCATCAACTTAATGGTTGAAAGATTTCTATCTCTTTCAAATTTTTCACAACGTTTCAATTGTTTGAATCCGCAATCGTCTACCGGTGAATGATGATAAAATTGGATGCTACGCGACCTTTTATAGGTCTATAATTGAAGTGTAAGTACGGTGAAATTACGCGCGGTCTTGTGGCGCGCGTGGTTTCGCGCTTTTTCTCCCTCCAAAACGGTCCATGAGCGGTTTCCATTCGTTTTTAATTTCCACGCTTGGTTGACTGAAGGCACTATTGGCTTCTATATAGGTGGTTTCCATAAATTTTCATTCGAACCAATGTTCCTCTCTATGAAGAACACTAGCTTCGTCCCAAAGAATTCGGTGGTGTTTTGTCCAGGCGTGGTCAGCAATTCCCGATTTTGAGGTTTCCCCTCGTTGAGTCCACTTTTTGTGTTCTGCTATTCTTACTGATAATGGCCTCTTGGTCTCTCCGATATAGGAATTTCCACATTTACATGGGACTTTGTAAATACAGTTTTTGCTGGATTCTGTTGTGTTCTCTGGTTTCGTCTTGGTGAGGAAGCTTCGTAAGGTAAATTTGTTATTTCCATCAACCCCTACGCGCAACCCTCGGAAGTCTTCGAGAGACTTGTGTGAGCTAGGGAAGATGCAGCCCTTACCTTTTAACGTGTGATGCCATGCACGAGACCGATGACCGTGCGAGGCTTTGAAGCATCGATCCTTCGCTCCAAAGGCGAACGCTCTACCACCACGGCCGCCACGGCCCATCAAGGTACTGCCGGATTGAAAGCAACTCTTGATGTTGTATTTATTTTCGATCCTTCGATCTTCTCGGTGATATAGGGAGGAATGAGAACGGGGTTTTGTGGTCTTTCTTCGGTTGTCTTGGTCTTTCCCAGTTGTTTCCGAACTTCTCCTATGAGTTTCTCGGAGTATCCGTTTTGGCGCAGGTCCTTTTTGATGTGGTTAATTTCCGCCTCCAATGATTCCTGGTTGTTGCAAATAGACATTGCTCTCTCCACCAACGTTCTTACGATTCCCCTCTTTGTGGAGTTTGGGTGATTAGAGCCGTAGTTGAGGTACTGTCCTGTGTGTGTCTTCTTCCTGTAAACAGAGGTGGGGATTCCAGTGTCTGTTCTTTCAGCTTTCACATCGAGAAACGATAGGGTACTATTAGTTTTCTTTTCCATTGTGAATTTGATTGAATCCCTCATGTTATTCATTCTGGCGAAGAATTCCCCAAGGTGTTCATCTCCATGGTTCCAAATGATAAAGGTGTCGTCTACGTATCTTAGCCATAGTTTTGGTTTGTATTTTGCCTCTCTGATAGCCAATTCCTCGGACCACTCCATGTATATGTTGGCGAATACTGGAGAGAGAGAGAAGATCCCATCGGCAGTCCATCAGTTTGGGAGAAGAAACGGCTCTTTTCTTGAAAGTATGAGTTGTGTAGGCAGCACTGCTGTTGTTCCAATATCGCTTGTACGGGGCGGTCAGTCCTTTCATGAAGCTGGATGTCTTCTTCCAGTTTCCTATTGATGATGTTATGGGATTCTTCAGCGCATCATCATGACACGAGCCAGCCTCGCACTGATTAGGTCGCAAATCAACCACCACCGTTGGAAGAAAGAGATGTTACTCCAATATGTCATCTCTGGAAATGGAAAAAACTCTACGATAAAATTGAAGTTGTTTTCTGTTAGATATTACAAAAAAGTAAATTCAATTTTATCGTATGGTTTTTTCCATTTCCAGAGGAGTCATGTATTGATTCAATTTTCAATTGAGAATGTTTCTCTTTAAAAAATAAGAATCTTAAACTATGAAGTTTTGTACCTGTGGCACTCGAAATACTGATCAAATGTTTCAATTTTCACGAAATATTTCCAAAACTATCAATATTTTACTTTTATGTCATATAGTGATATTCTGGTCAGTCATGAGCTAGACTATCAGCCCTCCAAAGGACGACGTTGAGTTTTGGGACACCCTGTATAACTCATTACAGTACAGCTCAGCAACCATAGCTGCAATTGTGAAAATATTCACGCCCATGATGCGCATTAGTCGTACGACGGAATATCCAGTGATATTCACGTGATTGTTCGCGCAAGAAGTGGGAATTTCACAATCTCAGCTATGTTTGTCAAACTGTACATATAAATCAGTCAATCGTTATATTTTTCGAAGAATGCCAATTGCAACGGCATAGACGTCAATCCACTCTCATAACAGACAATGAGAGAACTGAATTTTAATTCGCTATAAGTGGAATGAAAAGAAACTCGTGATCAAGATTATTATCATTATAAGGCCATTAATACTATAATTATGTCTATCAATAAATTAAGTCACCGTAAATCTTTTGCTGCAGAAAATTGAAAGAACTCTGTTCAACTTTCACTAGTACATGAAAACTCAATCAACGAAATAATAACAGGTTTTTAGATTCTTATTTCGTTATATTCATTAATAAACCTATCTCTGCGAATATTGTAATATCTAGTTAAGTAGTTAGGGCATGATCATGCAGTTATACCGGTGTTCATGTTGGATTAAAAATTTTAGTTCTCAATGGTACTCTGAAATTAATAATTAGTGGTTCAATTTCCATATTCGACCAAATGACTCCATATAGACTACTACCTAAAATTTTTGAGAAAAAGAAAAAAGTAACAGGCAAGGACCAGATGGAAAATGTTGTTGAGGTTCCAACTTTAAGGACAAAAATTATTTAAACACGAAAACACTCAAAATGGTGAAATGGGGATGCAGTTTAGGGGTTAAAAACGTTTTTTTTGCGATTTGCTGCCCTCATAGCAGAAAATCTTTGATAAAAAGTTGTAGATAAAAATTCAAAAACTTTTGTATTCAACACTTTTTGACATGACCTCAACTTAACTGTCAAAATAGCGAAAACCTGATTTTTTATTATTAATTTTTTTTCTCGCATACTAATGATTCAATTCAGATGAAAATTCATTGAAATATACCTTTCTTGGTTTCGATTAAGCATGAATTTCTCGAAATTCAGAAGACGACCAGTTTTCGAGTTAGGTAAATTTTTCTAAAAAGTACTCCAATCTTTCACAAACAATTGTTCCTTGTATTTTTTTGTATTTTAAAGATCTATAAGTGATCATTCTAATTGAGGGAATGTCAACTTCCAAATGGTCTTTGGTAACTTGATGGTTTATTGATCGTTAGACCGCTTAAAATTGAGAAAAAAAGTCAAGTCTCTGAATCATGATTTTCTCAATGTTATCAATTATTTTCTATAGTCGTAGAAAAGTATAAAAATAATTTCATTTCATTTCATTTTCATTCATTTCATTTCATCCGTTTAGTAGTATAATTATGTATTGCAATATTTAATTATGAATGATTTAATATAAACTCCTATTTGTTATAAAAATAATGAAGAGAGAGAGAGTTTTTTTATTACCTGGAGAAAATAAAAAAACTCTTTCCCAATCTTAACTGTCCTGAACTAATTAAACTTAACCTTGATGTTGAAATTGTCTCGGATGAGACGATGTTCACGGTGGAGAATAATCTATTTAGAATTCGGTCAAATGATGAATTCATTGTGAACCCATACAGTAATTTGAGATAATAGGACTATATCACAAGACACGCGAGCGAAGCGCGCGCGGATTTGCGAAATGTCGGCCGGACGCACTTGCGTTCATGTTACTACTTTGTCAATTTTCTCCAGGTAATAAAAAAACTCTTTACCAATCTTAACTGTCCTGAACTAACTAAACTTAACCTTGATGTTGAAATTGTTTCGGAAGAGACGATGTTCACGGTGGAGAATAATCTATTTTTAATTCGGTCAAATGTTGAATTAATTGTGAACCCATACAGTAATTTGAGATATTAGTACTATATCACAAGACACCGGCCAACAGTTTTTCCATAACTGATTTCAGTTAAACTATAACTGGTCCAACTTGGCAACTATGCATTTCCGCAAAACGGGAATATCATTTTTGTTTACTCTTTAACTTAACAACGGTTACAATGTTAACCTTTTTTCTGTAACTGATTTCAGCTAAACTAAAGTGGACAACTTGGCAACTATGCATTTCCGCAGAACGGGAACAGCATTTTTGTTTACTCTTCACCCTTAAAACGGTTACCATGGTAACCTTTTTTTCATAGCTGATTTCAGCTAAACTAAAGTGGACAACTTGGCAACCACGCATTTCCGCACCATGGGAATCAGGTATTTGTATTGTCGTTACCCTAGCAACGGTTGCCATGGCAACAGTTTTTCTGTAAATGATATGAGCTAAACGAAAGTTGATCCAGAGAAATTGAACGTTTGTGCTGGTATTCTGGGAAGTGCTATTATCGGACCTCTATTCATTCAGGAAAATCTAACTGGTGAGCTCTATTTGAATCTGCTTGAAGAAATAGACCCGCAAATAACATCAACTTAGGAAAATCAACTAGATGCGGCTGGTAATATGGTTTTGGAAGAAAATCTCTGAATACAGAAATCTTTGGGAGATCGTTTGCTAACGAACAGTTGTTACCGACCGATGATGAACCCTTTACTCCCATAAACACCTAACTATGTAGGCTTATTATGGCAAGAACCTGTCAGAAAACAACTACTCTCCTGGCTAAGACCACGACGGGTATTGAATTAAATCTAACAGCTACTTGTGCAACGTTCCTCAAAACATCAGAGGACGCAATTGCAAGTGCCCTCTATGACCAACCAGCAGAATTATGTTTTGATTTGGACGGGGTGACCACCTGCAGACTAGTTTCGAGGTTGTTGCCTCTCATCATTGCAAGGGCAGGTCAACACAGACAGCACTGAAGCAATCTGTTCCCCGTCCAAACCAATACACACTCCGCTGATTAGTCAATTCTGGTTCACGAGATGAAAGCAGTTTCTAGGCCGCTCCACCTAGCGAGCAGAGGAAGACACTCCGAATCTCCGGGTTGAGAGATTTAATCGAATAAGACAGAAATCTTTGGGAGATCGTTTGCTAACGAACAGTCGTTACCGACCGATGATGAACCCTTTACTCCCATAAATACCTAACTATGTAGGCTTATTATGGCAAGAACCTGTCAGAAAACAACTACTCCCCTGGCTAAGACCACGACGGGTATTGAATTAAATCTAACAGCTACTTGTGCAACGTTCCTCAAAACATCAGAGGACGCAATTGCAAGTGCCCTCTATAAACAACCAGCAGAATTATGTTTTGATTTGGACGGGGTGACCACCTGCAGACTAGTTTCGGGGTTGTTGCCTCTCATCAGTGCAAGGGCAGGTCAACACAGACAGCACTGAAGCCATCTGTTCCCCGTCCAAACCAATACACACTCCGCTGATTAGTCAATTCTGGTTCACGAGATGAAAGCAGTTTCTAGGCCGCTCCACCTAGCGAGCAGAGGAAGACACTCCGAATCTCCGAGTTGAGAGATTTAATCGAAGCAAACAGAAATCTTTGGGTGATCGTTTGCTAACGAACAGTCGTTACCGACCGATGATGAACCCTTTACTCCCATAAACACCTAACTATGTAGGCTTATTATGGCAAGAACCTGTCAGAAAACAACTACTCTCCTGGCTAAGACCACGACGGGTATTGAATTAAATCTAACAGCTACTTGTGCAACGTTCCTCAAAACATCAGAGGACGCAATTGCAAGTGCCCTCTATGACCAACCAGCAGAATTATGTTTTGATTTGGACGGGGTGACCACCTGCAGACTAGTTTCGAGGTTGTTGCCTCTCATCATTGCAAGGGCAGGTCAACACAGACAGCACTGAAGCCATCTGTTCCCCGTCCAAACCAATACACACTCCGCTGATTAGTCAATTCTGGTTCACGAAATGAAAGCAGTTTCTAGGCCGCTCCACCTAGCGAGCAGAGGAAGACACTCCGAATCTCCGGGTTGAGAGATTTAATCGAAGAAGACAGAAATCTTTGGGAGATCGTTTGCTAACGAACAGTCGTTACCGACCGATGATGAACCCTTTACTCCCATAAACACCTAACTATGTAGGCTTATTATGGCAAGAACCTGTCAGAAAACAACTACTCCCCTGGCTAAGACCACGACGGGTATTGAATTAAGTAAGTAGCTGTTAGATTCATGGTTTGGACGGGGATTAGATGGCTTCAGTGCTGTCTGTGTTGACCTGCCCTTGCAATGATGAGAGGCAACAACCTCGAAACTAGTCTGCAGGTGGTCACCCCGTCCAAATCAAAACATAATTCTGCTGGTTGGTCATAGAGGGCACTTGCAATTGGGTCCTCTGATGTTTTGAGGAACGTTGCACAAGTAGCTGTTAGATTTAATTCAATACCCGTCGTGGTCTTAGCCAGGGGAGTAGTTGTTTTCTGACAGATTCTTGCCATAATAAGCCTACATAGTTAGGTGTTTATGGGAGTAAAGGGTTCATCATCGGTCGGTAACGACTGTTCGTTAGCAAGAAAATCTCTGTTAGACAGTGGCTAAATGATAGATTTCCTGGTAGATGGATTGGTCGAAAAGGAGCAATTGAATGGCCACCAAGATCACCCGACTTGGCGCCTCTAGATTTCTTCTTATGGGGCCATATGAAATCGGTTGTTTATAAAACACAACCTCGAGATTTGGAAGATTTGAAGAGATGGATTAAAGCTGCGTCTAGAGAAATTCAGGTAGAAGTTTTTCGGAAAGTTAGAGAAGAGTTTGAGAGCAGACTGTATTACTGTTTACAAAATTGTGGACAACATTTTGAACATTTGATAAAATAAAAGTCTTTTTGTTATTTTGTTTATGTTTGATTGCAAAACAAAATGAGGTATCACTCGACCTCCCTTTCCATTTAAGATTTTAGGGGTTGTTTCCACCCCCGCTTCAGGGTTGACGTAATTTGAATGAAAACTATCCTACAAAATATTCCCCATAAAAATAAATTTGATGTGTTTTTGCATATTTTTAGATTTTCTGCGGGGGCTGAAATATTCGGGGTGGTACGTTTTCAAATTGACACACTGTATATTCTCACTATTTAAATTACTTGTAGCACTCACCCGTCTGGTAGTGGACCAGTCATTCCTAGCATACATAATATACACGGGCACCTTGATATTCTTCAGGTCAAATTCTGGTGGCATATCAGACCCATACAGGTATCTGTTTTTGCCGGGGCCGTAATTATACTTCCTGAATCTGTTCATCGTAGCTTCATTGAGATAAGTTAAAGTTTTGAGGGATGTTCCAGCAGGAATTTGGTTAAAATAAACCGGCACAGTTTCCTGAAAGTGAAGTTCAATTATAGGAAACTACAATACTTTCTTGGAAATGTGATGTTATAGAATTTTTTGAAACGAATTAAAACGACTTTTACGCAGTGTCCACCATAGAGTAAGTTGGATACATGTTTTATATTATGATTTTTTAGAACTCGTATTTCCTGATAAAAGTTGGGGTATCGTTCATGATGAATAGTTACAGTGGCGTACCAATAAGCGAAAATGGCAAATATCTGAATAGCCTAGTTGGTGGAGTAAATTTTACACTAAAAGCACAAGTAATTAGTAATCTCGCTGATTTTTTTCCTAATAATTGGTTCAGAGTATATTGTTTGATATTAAAAAAGTTCATTGGTCAATCAATTTCGTAAGGTAAAAAAAAATCGAAAAATATTTTGATTTTTGAAATCCCAGAATATTTTGGGCTGATAAAAATACCATCTTGTATGAAAAGTTTTTTCTACCAAAAAAGTATCTGGCATTTGTTTTGTCAGAGTTATAGCTTATCCGCGAAAAAATCGTTTAGTATCTCATAGATACTAAGCACGGGATGCCTGGTCAGCCGTGAGGACCTATTGTTTAGAAACAGGCGTATTACATTATAATCTGATACGTACTTACGAGATCTTAAATTTAAATTCAAAATTCTCTGGGTTTTTGTTGGATTTAGAATTAGACAATCCTCTCCTGACCATTCCGTAATATGTTGATAGAGATTACACACAGATACCCTGTGAAGGTGACAATAATGAATGAGTATTAAAAAATGATTTTTTGTTTGTTTTTACGAAATTCCCTGGTTTTTGGAGAAAACCCCTCAAAAGCAGAGCTTGTGCGAGCAAGAGAGATCCGGGACCTACAGTTTAAATAAAAGTGAAATCCGAACCACTTCAGCTCAGTGATACACGACCGGGGATCGAACCCGGACCGTTTGGGTGGAAGCCAAACGCTCTAACACCTCGACCACTTCGCTCATGAAAAATGAATATAATTGGTATTTCATTTTCATTTCACAGATTTCAGAAATACTTACTGGAACACTGATAGCATGATAATTTCTATAAACATTAGCGTTTCCCTTCTTATAAATAGGTGTTACTAGTGCCAATTTTGGAAACTTACATTCTCTTATAAATTTATTGGAAATATGATCATGACCAGCAGAGTTAATGTTCTTAAGCCTGTTCATCAAAAGCAGAATATCATTTTCATTTTCATGAAAAGTGATTTTTCATTCAGTGGTATATTGACATCGGCTGAAAACAAAACCTGCACCTATTCAGTGACTTTAATTTTTCTCCGCAGTCAAAATACCGACCAGTAACCCATAAAGGGTTAAGTCTCCCGTGTTCAGAAATTTCGAAATTTTCGCTTATTGGTACAAGCCATTGGTAACTCATCAAAACTCCATTATTCATTTGCACTAACTCTAAGCAGAAATTGAATTTTCATAAAATAAAAAATTGGTCTTTTTCCATTAGCATCCAACTAACTCTATTGCGGTACTGTATGAATGAATATTAGGTTATAGCATAACTAATCATCTCAAGTTGGAATTTCTTTACAGAAGCTTCTTCCATCTCCGATGTTGGTGGTAATCTTTATAGGTGCCGACCGTTGTACAGGGTGGGTCGAATTGGACACTTTTGAAGGAAAAGTCCTGTTTTCACACTGGATAGATGAAAACTGATGGCTGCGTCTGAGGATAAAATTTTATGACAAACTCAATGGTGAAAACCGCATATCGATATCTATCATCGTTTATGAGTTACAGCGTGTTTTTCGAAAATGTGCATTTACGAAAACTTGCTTTAACTTTTCCTGTCGAAAATTCCTTGTTTCTATAAAAATATTTACAGAGCACTTTTTTACGTAGAATTCAATGGTGTGAGTGATTTATTTTTTCAAATAACACATCGATGATTATTGATGAAAAAAAAATATTTATTGAGACCCCTGCATATTTCTGTATATTTCAATAGAGCTTAAAATTACCTTTCCAAAAATATAGCACACTTGATATTTTGCTATAGTCATCTTTGACATACAGAGCTTTTAGATTTTTTCATCTAGACTTAGAAACAAACATTTTGAACAAGTAGACTTTGACGACGCGGCGATAAAACAAAAAGCGATGGTTGGCTAGTAACTATCAAAATAATGTTGAGAAAGCTTTTCACAGCAGTAATTAAAACTCATAGTTTCAATAAAACTGATAACAAGTTATATTATATTTACTACTAATAAATGAAACTCCAACAATAATAATTATAAAGAACAAACAATGGAATATATTCCTTCACAGGAGGTTTTCGAAATGTCTACCAGCTTTTCCTACACACAGGCGGCACCTTTTTTGAACGCTTTTTGCCGAATTAATTAGTTCAATAGGAGTGAGAGAAGAAAAACTTTGCTTCACTGCCGCTTACAATTCGTATCTAGACTTGGACGGCAATTTGAAAATAAGATTTTTCAACCTTTCCCACGGGTAAAAGTTCATAGGCGTTAGGTCCGGTGACCTGGCCGGCCAACAGTTTATTCCAATTATTCCAATTATTACCAAAATTTGCATCCTAAAATTTCTGACAATTGCAGTGTTGTGAGGCAAAGCCCTGTCTTGTTGAAAATATATTTGCCTGAGCTCCATTAGTGGCATTTCATCAACAAGGGGTTCAATATTTTACCTTTAAATTTTTAAATACTCCTGGGATGTGAGACTGCCATTGTTAATGAACGGGCCAATAATTCAACCACTGAAAACACCTGCCCACACACTAAATCCGAATCTTCCTTGACTTCTCCGCTCCACTATTGAATGAGGATTTTGTTTTGCCAAAGTATAAGTCTTTCCAATATCAATTGCAACAACTGGTGTGAGTTCAAAGAAAACGCCGCGGTCCACGTGACCCTAAATGACGTGCGGCAAAATGCCAAATATTTGGCTGGAAAGTCATAAATCATCATGTAAATGAGGTGTCGGCATATCAAACGAAATTGTCAGTAGGCTTTGAAAAGAGTTTTTATGATCTGCAATAATTGATATTGGAAAGACTAAATAAGAATTGTAGCGGTTGAAAATGCCGGGCACTGCTTACATGAGCTTCGTCTGTCCAATTACAATTCAACGGAAAATCACGCTCTTGGAATCCAGGAATCCAGGAATCACTGGCAAAAATCAATGCGGCGTTCAAAATTACCTGGTCTGAGTTTGTGAGCTTTTTTGGTCCTGTATGGCTTGAATTTGTGCTTAGTAGACCAGTTAATATTTTCAAATTTTGCTTTGACGTTTTGGGATTATTTTCAACAACTCCTAAAACGACTATTTCTTCCAATTTCGCATCCCTATTCAAATATATAATTTTGGTCTTTTCTTTTCAGATTGGCCACCATCAATTAAGTTGTGTCGCAATCTTTCAAAAATGTCTCTAAAAGGTTGTCTTCTCTCTGAATACCTCTCGTGGAACAAATTGCTTGCTGCTTCTGCATTTTTTCCAGTTTGTATAAAACAGACCATCATATCCCATTTTTCATAATTCTCATACTTCATTGCGAATGTGTTTGAAAATTTAACAAAAACCACGAGTTGAGGAGCGTCTTTATACTGCTCAAATAAAAATTTGACAGCTACCAGTGAACATTTGGTTTTTGTTTTAAAGCCACGTCGTCCAAAGCCTATTTGTCCAAAATGTGTGTTTCAAAGTATAGATAAAAAAACCTAAAACCTCTGTATTTCTATGATGACTAGCAAAATATCAAGTGTGCTATATTTTTAGAAATGTAATTTTAAGCTCTATTGAAATATATAGGAATATACAGGGTGTTGCAATATTTTTTTTTCCATCAATAACTATCGATACGTTATTAAATAAATCACTTACACCATTGAAAAGGTGATCTGAAAATGTTTTTATAGAAATTAGGAATTTTCGACAGGAAAAAAGTTATAGCAAATTTTTGAAAAACACGCTGTAACTCATAAACGATGATAGATATCGACATGCAGTTTTCACCATTGAGTTTGTCATAAAATTGGATCCTCAGACACAGCCATCAGTTTTCATCTATCAAGTGAGAAAACAGGACTATCCCTTTAAAAGTATCCAATGGGCCCATCCTGTACTCCTCTTCAGTTATTAGGTTCAGGGATAAGTTAAATGACAATATAATGGTTATTACACATCAAGTACTTTGACAGATGGAAATAAGTGTCTATTACTACACTATGTATGAAACTATTGCAAACTCACCGGAGCAATCTGTGTAAATGGACCCAAGAACAGGTTCATAACATTCAGACACAGGATCATCATCGGAGCCGAGGATAAACATAAAGGACGTGTCAAGTTTCTGAGGTTGCCACTGGATACAGTCTGGACCAGGTTCAATGCATTGGTTACTTGCTAAAAAAAGATGGATCAAGTACTCCATAGCAAAACAGTTTTCATATCACCAAAATTTATTCTACATAATTTTCTGCTATTTTCATCTACATGAAGAAATTAGTTAAATCGTTTTTAAATTAATATATATATAGTATATAATATAGATAGATAGATATTTATTGGATAACTTTACATTTACATGTTTGCTGCAAGTCAGACGTTGAACAAAAAAGAATATATCAAAAACATGTTAAAAATTAAAAAATATGTAAAAAAGTAAATGGTCATATAAAATATAGACTGCATACACACACACACACACACACCCATAAAGGTATATACACATATATAAGAAATTACAAAAAAGTTTTAAAATATTAAAAGGTCCATTGAAGACTTAAAAAAGACTCAAAAGAGAACCCCAACTTCAAACTGTATTGACTTTGACAAAATGGCAAAAATTCATTGTGTTTAAAACCCTTGGCTAGGCGCGCTGGCGTACTCCGTACGCCAGCGGCTCAAAATTACTTGTTATTTGGCAACACTGTAACCTACGAAAGTCTCCATTCACCTATCCTTGCATCTGTTATTGTTTCAGTTAGTTATATCACGCTGAGTGGGCTATACGTGTTTGTTCGTATAATATTTGGGATTTTATAGCACTGTGTCTGAAGTGGCGTACTGCATACGCCGCGTGACTGAGGATGTGAGTAATTTCTTCAATTCGTATTTGATGTATTTTTATGAATAAATAGGATTTTTTGAATATTTTAGTGAATGAAGATGTGTCAAGCGATCACTGAATAATGGAGACGTCTCTTTCAGGTCCAGTAAAATGATAAATATGGCTCAAATGAGCAGTGAAGACATTTATAGACTGTTGGAGGAAACTAATGAAGATATAGAAGTTCAAGGAGAATCTTCAGGATCTGATGCAGAAGAAATAGAAGAAAATGCGGACTGGTATGGCGAAATTGAAATTGGGGTAGATGAAATTGAAAATGATATGGATGAAAACTGCAAAACATCAGACCAAGAATATTTCATAAAAATAATTTGGAAGAAAACTAAAGGAAAAAAATATTAGATGAATTTAGGTGGGCTAAGAGGCCCCTAAGGAGTAAATATGCTAAGACTCAAAAAAAAACTTTCCCGGTCCTACAGTAAACGAATTTCCAGATTATGTAAGTTCTTTTACAAAACTCATCATCGATATTGACATGATAGATGAAATAGTGACATCTACAAATTATATATATATATATATATATATATATATATATATATATATATATATATATATATATATATATATATATATATATATATATATATATATATATTTTTACAACCTGGAGAGAGACTGTCGAAACACAGACAGAACAGAAATCATGGCATTTATGGGTTTATTGTTTTTGATTGGGACCAAAAAAATGAGTAAGAGAAATTTGTGCGAAAACCTCGCAAGAGACGGACCAGGAATTGAAATAGGCAGAGGTGTTATGAGCATAGAAAGATTTCTATTTCTACTCTTAGCCATTCGATTCGACGACCGAGATACCAGAGAAGACAGAAAGAAAGAAGATAAACTAGCAGCAATTCGAAATTTTGTTGACCAATTTGTGAAAAATTGCAAACACTCGTATTCACTCGGTGAATTTATGACGATAGATGAAAAATTGGAAGCATATCGAGGTAGATGCTCTTTTATACAGTATATACCAAATAAACCAAAATACGGCATCAAAATATATGCTTTGGTGGACTCCAAAACCTTCTACACCTACAATCTTGAAATATATTATGGAAAACAACCTGATGAACCATTTCAATTCAGTAATACGCCTGCTGATGTAGTACTTAGATTAGTAGATAGTTTAGAGAATTCAAATAGAAACCTAACATGCGATAACTGGTATTCCAGCTGTGGCTTGAGTCAATCGCTATTGGACAAAGGAATCACGTTTATTGGTACACTAACAAAGAATAAAAGGGAAATTCCCTTGGAATTTTTACCCAATAAATCAAGAGCTGCTGGAACATGTCTATTTGGATTTCAAAATAATCTAACTCTAGTTTCGTTCCTAAACAGAACAGAGCAGTTCTACTCATTTCTACCATGCATGATAATGACTTAGTTAATGCAGAAACCGTTATTATGTAATGCATATTCAGTATCTCGAAGAACAAAACGATGGCCGTTTGCTATATTTATGGCACTCCTCAATGTAGCTGGAATAAATAGCTATATTCTACATTCGTATGGAAAACTGGACATTGACCTAACTCATCAACGACAATCTTTCCTGAAACACTTGGCTATGGGTCTTATGAAACCTCATATGCAAGGAAGACTACAGATAAAATCATTACCTCTACATACCAGGAGCATTCTGGAAAATGTGTTGGGAAAACCGCCAACCAGAAGAGAAGCAGATAGTTCACGAAGTCAAAAAGTGAGGTGTTATCTTTGTGGGCGTTCCAAAAATAATTACGCAACTGTGAAATGTTCAAAGTGTTGCCAGTTTTCATGTAAAAAGCATAGCAAAACACTTGTTCAATGTGATACCTGTTTCAATTGTGAGTCCGATTAAAAGTTGATCTTGATTACCCATTTTGTATTTTTTTCGATTTGTCAGACAAAATGATTTTTCCTCGAAATTGTAACAAAAATATATCATTTACTAAAAAGTGATGTTTTATTTGGTAAAAATTCGACATGGCGTACACTATACGCCGCGCGCCGAATTCTGTTAAAATTAAGGCGCGCCTATCCAAGGATTGAGTTCAGATACTCCTGAATGTCATAAAAACAGTTTTCCAACAAAAATTATTTAATTTTAGGTTTGAACAATTTAGGGTTCAGTATCTTAATATAATCTGGTAAATGATTATAGAGGTTTAGATTCAAGGAATTTTTCTGAGACTTTGTTAGTCTATATCTAGGTTTTAGAAGCATTTCAGCATTTCTTTTCTGATAATGATGTATATCCAGATGTTTAGTGAAGTGCCATTTTCTATTATGAATTTCAAGAACTGTTTGGTAAATGAAGAGGGATGGTAAGTAAAATTCCCATGAGTTTGAAAAGTGGCTTGGAGTGGTATCTGTACGCAGCGTTCATTATTATTCTCAGAGCCTTCTTCTGTTGTCTGAATACTGTGATGGAATCAGAGGAATTACCTCACAAAATTATACCCTAATTTATATGTGAACGGATCATAGCGAAATATGCACTTTCCAAAGCATCTAGATCCATTGATTTTTTGAGTTACCTGAGAGCAGAAATCCCCCTAGAGAGTTTATTATTCAACTCGTTTATACGGTTAGCCCAAGATAGGTTGACATCAAGAAGTATGCCAATTAATTTACGATTTTTGTTAATCGAGCTTGTAGAATTTGTGGAGAATAAAATTTCCTTTCATTTAGTTTCAATTGATTTACTGTGAAATCGCGAAGCTAATTTCAATGTATTATTAGTCGTCCTACGGACTCGTAATTTTTTCAGGGGCAGTATTTTTCGTTAAATTACCTGGCAACAAAATTCTCATTAATACATGTCAAGTTTACTTCGACAAAAAGAGAGCTCTCGTGCAATTATATGTGAAAAAAATATGAACTCATTGCAGAAACTTCCACTGAAGAGTTAGCTTCTATTTGATGTGACATGAAGAAGAATAATAAAGAGAGTGCAGTCAAAACGATTTGGAACACTTCAGCAAAAATGTTACAAGAGAAGTATTTCAAAGTATATAAAATAATTTTTAGTCCGTTCACGGAAATACAGTTTAAGATATCGAGAAATGCACGCAAAATTTTGCAAGCATTCCCAGAAAAAAGGAAAGTGGGTTCTAAAGCTCTCACAAAACAAGAAATTTTTTAAATTGCGCTGTTCTGGAGTGAAGAAGAACCTGTAGGCCTTCAAAGAAAATTTTATCATATTGCTTGGAGAGATGGAGAAGCAGCAAATTGTAAGGTATTCTATTCTAAAATCGAGTGAGACAACCGTGGAAGAGAGAGTTGAATATAACCCAGTGTTTTCGAAGACAGCACAAAGTGGCCGACAGTAAATGGTTGGTGGCAAACACTGAAGAAGATTGTGTATGTCCAGTAAAATTGATTTAACAAATTATAGGAAGACGGGGAAACCATATCACATCTGAAAATTTGTTTTCAACTCCAAATCCTTTCTGGTAAAAAACAAATTCGAAAGAATGGAATAAGAATTCTCGTATTGGGATAGATGAAATATCTAATTGGACCAAATCCTCGGAGAAAAATATTGAACTTGATGTCAAGCGGGTGAAAATTAGGAACCATTCTAATCGAGCTGCCACCGTTACTGAATTGTCCAGGAGTGGTATAGGTGAACAATAACTTGTCAAAATTACGGGACATAGCAACCCATCGTCATTAAAACCGTACTCTCAGTTAGATGAAGAACATCATAAAAAAATCATTGGTTCCATTCGTACTATCGTCCAGTAAACAGTTACTACCACCGCTCAAAATAGTAGCATGCAGCAAAATATTAACAAAAGACAAGAAAGTTTTGAAAATCAAGCTGTTTTTAATAATTGTAGTTTTCCGTTAAATTAAATAAACTAATTTACATCTTATTTTTTAATTTATTGATTCACATATTCATTGAATTGTCTTACCGAAATACACTCTAGCTTTTTTTTGTCGATGTGAACTTGACATTTATAATTCAAATTTTGTTACCATCAGGCAATTCATCTCAAAAAACTTCCAGAAAAAATTACTTGTCCTACGGACTGGTAATTCTTTCAGGGTCAGTTTTTTTCGTAAGAGAGCCAGGCAACAAAATTCTCAATTATACATGTCAAGTTTACTTCGACGAAAATAAGCTCTAGTGTAATTATAAGTGAAAAATGCAATTTGGAAAAAAAACAAAAATGACAAATCAATCAGCGTAGTACAAAGAAACCGTCTGGAAATTTCAACCAAGTTTTCACGAAAAGATAAGTTTCAAATATTAAATGTAGTCAAGTATAGGTAGACATTTGATTATTATAATTTTTTATCGATGGACCTATTCATTGTTGAAATGCAAGGAGTCCTCAAAATATTTTCAGTCACATAAAAAATAATGAAATATTATCTCCTTTCATATGAAAAATAAAATTCCATTCTACCACAAAAGTAAAATGTCAACTATAGCATGTCAAATATTGGAAAGAAAAATCCCTTTATTAATTTCTCCCAGAGTACCCTGGAGGATAAAAATTTCCGGAAATTTTTTGGGTTGCCATGGCAACTAAGGAAACACCAATTTTTTGATTGGCTAAAAAAGCGAGGTATGAAATTTTCGATAAAATTTCTCTCAATACGTTTCGAGAACCACTTGAACAGTTCAATACTGAAAAAATATGTCAATCATCAATCAAAATATCCTTTATTGTCTGAAGATTTACATCTTATTGACAAAGTCTGGTAAAAATATAAATAAGTATATATAAAACACATTTCACACAACAATTAATGTATAGTTGAAAAACAACATATATTCAAAGTAGATTAAAAATTTAAATTGAAGTATCACTCGTGTTTTTATTGAGGTAATCTTAGACATTATAAAATACTTCTTCTATCATAATATGTTTCACCGATTTTCTGAATGAAGTGATGGAATCAATGATTTTGACACTTGCTGGAAGATGGTTATATAATTTAGCAGCATTGTAAATTATTGAGCTTTTTATCAAGTTGGAAAATGGAATGGGAAATTTTGAGTTGTTATTTTGGCGGGTGGGTCCAAGAATTGTGTCATGCGTTGATTTGTTTTTATGTACCAGACATACGGTTTCAAGAATAAAGAGAGATGGTTTCTGCTTTTTGAATAAGTCTTTACAGGATACTCGAGATTTAACTCCGCAAATATAGCGAACATCACGTTTCTGAAGAGTAAAAATCATGTTGAAACGCTGTTTGTAGCAGGTTTCCTGTACTTTCGCAGTTGTCTCACTCAATTCGTTTGAAATAACATGCAGAGCATAGCACCCTGAGGACAGCTTTTTACTCAGAAATAAAATATGATGTTCAAAATTGAGGTTACTGTCTAAGTGAATTCCTAGGAAGGTGTTGATATTGTTAGCTAAAATAATATCATTCCCTATGGGAATGTCTGGTAAGCTGCATTAAAATTAGTGTTCAATGAAAGCAGATTCGCATTACACCACTTTCTCACAGCAGTGATGTCCCGAAACATTTTGCTAAAAAGTTTGAATTTTGATCACGTTATAGGATCGTTGTGTCGTCTGCAAAAACAGTGAATACACCCACAGTTCTGATATTTGCAAGGTAAAATATAACAAAAACAGGATAGGTCCAAGCACAGACCCAAGCATGTACTTTCAATGAAAACCAGCAATATTTCTGGAAGGAGGTTCATCACTCAAACATTATTATACGTCAATTGCACTTACCAATGCTGGATTCAACAGCGGAAAGAAAAATCTATAAGGAGAACGCATATTCGGCAGTTTATATGCAGGAGTCAGCAAAACTAAAAGTCCCAAAGTATCGGCTGCACTCTCCCCGTATTCTGCTGCATACATTATCCCTGTAGTAGTTCCCAAAGAATGGCCTATGTAAATTATTTTGCCTCTGTTCCCCGAGTGATACTTGATAAGTTGCAGCATGGACGGGATATCTTTGAGTGCTATGTCGTCTACACTGCGACAAAAAATAAATTTCTAACATACTCGTGGGATTCAATTGAGCAGAGTTCAAGGGAAACAAGGAATGGAAGAGAAGTATAGTCACAGATATAAAATGCAGGGATTTTGGAAAAACACTCATACACTAAAACTATGTCAATTTCAAAAGTACTTGGAATTTGCAAACTGTCCTAACGGCATATTGTCGATAACATGAATGCGCAAATTTGCCCCAATTCAACCATCTTCGTATCTTCCATAGTTTCCGAAATACCAATGGTTACCTTCGAATTTGAAATACCCGATACATAATACAACAAAAAAAGGAATGATATATACAATATCTTTTTGAGGTGAATTTTGGATTTCGGAATTTAAAATTAAAAAATTAACCCCCTTTCCTGTTTGCGCCCCTGAAACAAAGCAACATAAAAGCTTGTAAAAAAACGAAATAGCATTTATCAAATCTAATTTATTTAGTTCCTTCTTTCCTAAATATTACAATAATTATTTTCGAAATACTACAAAATTGGTCATGCAATTCCAGCTTCTTCTGTCAATACTGAATCTCTTCCATAACCTGATGACCCAATTTCCATAAAACTCCAAATGGGTTATGTGATATCATCTACTTAACCATGTCGATGATGGTTGTGTTTATGTTAGAAGATAATCACACAACTGTTGTTGCCTAAAAGGAATTGTTGTTGTTTCTTGATCTCCTCCTATCAAGGAAAACTAATAAATTCTGATTAAGTAGTTACCGATGTTGACATCACCAAACTAGTGATAACAATGAAAACTATTACTTTTCATTACTTAACACTTCAGTCGATAAAAATGTGATAGATGGCTGCTTTAATAAATTGTTTAAACATCACCCATTTTGTTTATGACTGACCCTGTTAGTTACTCAATAGTAACCTTCGAATTTTGTAGTATGTGGTATGCTTATTTTATTCGAAAAAGTATAATTTGTGGTTGGGATATTTGCCAATATAATAACTTTCTAGGAAATACACCAATAATTTGCGTAGCTTAAACGAGTCTGGGAAGACCTAGTACAAAAGTCAATACAACATGAAATCAAATTATATTTTATTAAACCAGGAAGGACAGATTCCTTCTATATAAGCTCCTAGAAAATTAGATTGAAAAAAGACGTACACATTGCAGATACAACCATTAAAATGCTATACGAGTATTCCTTTTTTAATTATTGAAATCATCTCCATTTTCCATTATTTGGTGTTCATTGAAAGGGAAGTATATAGGTTCAGTTTATTCACCTATTGAGAGTACAAATTATGATTCATAAAAAGGAAATAATTTCCTAAGTAATTATTTAAACAATCGGAATATAAAAAAAAATTATAAACAATCATGACGTCAAAAAAGTGTAACCAGTAATCATTACTGCTATTGTTAGAGTAAAACAGCAATAATTGAACATTCTTGAAAAAAATATTTATTAATTATTTCTTTAGTTATAAAAAATCATAATTAAAAGAATATATACTTTCATGAACTCTTATTATGTGATCTTGTAAAGCAGGTATATTGTAAGGGCTTCAGAAAGCCAACGATATACAGGCTGATTCACGGTGGATGGCACATTAGACGTTTCTGGTGAACCAGACAACGGATCACTTTGAAAATTCAATGGAGGGCATATTCGGACATTCTCTAGCCAACTAAAATATTTTCGACAATGCGGTGTTGCCGCTTCTATTAGAAAGCAGTAGCAGTTGCTGAAATTTGATTATTTTAAATGGAACACCCTGTATATTATTGAAAATTCGGAAAGCTGCTGAAATTTGCTTTCTTTCTATGTATATCATACCTATACCTAACTAGTCAAGTTTCGGACTTATGAGCATTTATTTGTGAAAATGTCCCTTCAGAATGGTATTTCCATTCGGTATTTGGTAAGCAGGCCATGATTACTATTTGACAGTAGCGTTGTGACATTCTTCTAATAATATCGACATTTTCGTCACTTCAGAAGTTGCAAATACCTTCAAAACGATGGAACAAAACTATTCAAACGAAGTTCTTATGAATTTGTTTATTATTTTTGGACAGTGTGACAAAATTATCAGCAGAACATGTAGAAACTTCAATGAAATGTATCCGAATCTACCGCCAATGAACCTCAAGAAATTTATACGAATTCAGAACAATTTCAATATGTTTGGATAAACTTAAAAAAAGCACAAAGAAACTTGAAATTGGAAATATTGATATGAATAATTATAAAAAAGTAAAACAATCATGTGGAATATCTCAAAATATGTTCGAATCGCTGGCCGTTCACTTCCAAGCACTTTAAAATGCGGGTGTTGACTGCTTTCGTGGTGGCAGATCTGATTTCATTGGGATCCAAATCTTCAAATGTTTGGGCAATCCTTTCTAACAATTCATCTCTCGAACGCACGGGTATTTTGTAAACTTTTTCTTTAAACATTCCCCACAAATAAAAATCTTATGGATTAAGATCGGGTGATCTCGCTGGCCAATTCCATGGTCCCAAGCGCCTTATCCACCGATTGTCAAAAAGTCTTTCCAGTTCTGCGCTCACTTCTCTTGTGCAATGTGCAGGAGCTCCGTCTAGTTGGTACCAACAGTTTCGATATTCTTCGAGTGGCAGATTATCCACGAAACTCTCTACAGTATTCTCCAAAATATTCAGGTAGCTTCTGGATGTTAATGACTCCTCGTATATCACGTACCTCAATTTGTTGTCCATCAACATGCAGAAGACATTAAAACTAAATTTTTCTAGAATTCCGGCTTCTTTTCTGACGTGAGGATTTTCACTGGACCAATAATGACGATGTTTTCTATTGAAAATCCCTTCTCCGAAAATTTCGATTCATCAGTCCAAATAATTTTATTTAAAAAAAGTGGATCTTCTTGAATGCGTGTCAACAACATTTCACAAAATTCTTCTCTCTGTTGAGGGTCTTGAGGCTTCATTGCTTGAATTTTGGTGAATTTATAATCATGCATTTTATGTCTTCGCAATATTCTTTGAACCGATGAATATTTTATACCCAAAACTTCTTCAGCACTTCTTATCGATGACCCGGAAATGCGTGAAAATATGCTAAGACATTAATCTGGTTGTCTTCAGAAGTTACGGGTCGAGGCAAGTTTCTTGGTGCTTTTAAAGTTGATCCAAATGAATTAATATTGTTGAGGCTCATTGGCGGTAGATTCGGATACATTTCATTGAAATATCTACATGTTCAGCTGATAATTTTTTCACACTGTCCAAAAATAATAAACAAATTCATAAGAACTTCGTTTGAATAGTTTTGTTCCATCGTTTTGAAGGTATTTGCAACTTCTGAAGTGACGAAAATGTCGATATTATTAGGAGAATGTCACAACGCTACTGTCAAATAGTAATTATGGCCTGCTTACCAAGTACCGAATGGAAATACCATTCTGAAGGGACATTTTCACAAATAAATGCTCATAAGTCTAAAGCTTGACTAGTTAGGTATAGGTATGATATACATAGAAAGAAAGCAAATTTCAGCAGCTTTCCGAATTTTCAATAATATATAAGGTGTTCCATTTAAAATAATCAAATTTCAGCAACTTTTTCAAGCAAACGAAAAAACTGTATTTTTTTACCACCCTGTATTGAAGTAACGGAGATTAGGCTGACGTGTGGGAAGTGTCCAAGTATCGCCTAACTCCAAACCAAATTTTGCTATCATAGTACTTCTTAACTGAAAGATATCGGCATTTTTAGAAGTCATGATTTTCGAAGAAAAAAATTGAAATTAATTTTTATTTCGAAAACGGTAACAGATAGGTATAGAGAAATATCAAGAAAAGTTGTCGGGCAATTGTTGGAGATTCTAAAAATAATATTATATACAGAGTGTTCCATTTGAAAAATCAAAGTTGCTACTGCTTTCTAATAGAAGCGGCAACACCGCATTGTCGAAAATATTTTAGTTTGCTAGAGAATGTTCGAATATGTCCTCCATTAAATTTTCAAAGTGATCCGTTGTCTGGTTCACCAGAAACGTCTAATGTGCCATCCACCGTGAATCAGCCTGTATGTATAGGACATTTAAACTTTTAAGTCGTCATTTATGAAAAGGGAGGCTGGAAGAGAAATGTTAATTAACAATGGTATAACTTTTTGACTAACCTTGACTTACACACTTTTTCCCTATGGGGATTCATTCTTTTGAGTATTCGCATGATACCATAATTCATTAAAAATTTGTAATTAACATTTAATGACATTTAAAAATAATTTTCTGTGAAATACTGTCATTTGCAGCGGTGTGCCCGTGCTGTAACGGCCTCGCGGAGTACTATTTTTAGCGTTAAATCAAAATTATGAATGATGGAGATAGATGTGTCGGAGGTTAGTTGGGATTGGGATCAGTTATGTTGAGGAAAAAACTATTGTTTTCTTGCCGACGTTTCGAATTTAATTAAATTCAACCTCAGGGCTCTGTAACAATGGTTTCTCATTAAATGATTTTTTTTTATAAATATATATCTTGCCATGATGTATTAAGTACTCTGAATTACGATTATTTTAAAAATGTTTGGAAAGTACTCACCAAAAGTAGTTATTTCCGTGTTAGAATCCTTAAAATTAAAAAACATAGCTAGACGTATTAGATACAAAACGAAAACCACGTCACAATAAATAATACATATACAGAGTGTCCGGTAAACCATGGATCATACTTTAGCTGGTGATTAACAAGTTCATAAGCTATCAGAAAATCACAACTTGACCTCAGACCTCAGACCTCAGATTTTCAATAGCAGTCATTACGGTCTACAAAAAAACAATTATCCTCCGATTTGAATCTCTCAAGATTTCTATTATGAAACTTTGAACTCTTTTTGTGACAAATTATTCTCCAACGAAACCCTAAACAATGGCCTTGAAAACTTGCTCGTCCATGGTCCAAAAATGTATAGAATTTGCCATGATTATTTTTTGAAAAACAGATATTGCTAATAGAGTACGAAAGGGGGTATTTTACGATGGATCACAAGGATTGCAGTTTCGTTCAAAATGGGTTTATTTTCTATTTTATCGAAGTGTGAGCTGCAATTATTTTATCACAGCGACTGATGAGCTGATAAATCTTACACAGGTACTTGGACTGATATAACAGATAAATGAACTTTAATGAAAAAAAATTATATGAGAATAGGTTGAATCTTATGAAAACAACACAACAATGTACACCTCAATATTCCTCTTGTACATGATTAAGAGACTACAACAAATGTTCGAATTATTTTCCTTCTGCTCTGATACAAGCGCGACATCTCCTCAAAAACGACCTTTTCAACAAACGCACAGCTCTTGGGTTATTGTTGATTTATTCGGCTGCATGTCGTATTTGGTTCCGTAGTTCCCCTTCGCTAGTGATTGGGTTGTGGTAAACCTTTTCCTTCAAACATCCCCAATAAAAAAAATCTAACGGGTTCAAGTCCGGTGAACGTGGCGGCCATAGTATTGGCCTAAGTCGCCCAATCCATCTCTGAGCATGTCCTATTTAAATATTCTCTTACTTGTCTGCCGTAGTGACATGTTGAAACCACATGGTCTGTCTGAAGGCCAGCGGCACATCTTCCATGAGATGGGTTAATTGGATTTGCAAAAATTCCAAATAATTTTCGGAGTTCAATGTCGGCGGAAACTCGAACGGACCAATCACGTATGCCGGTCAAAAGATTTATTTTAAATTGTTGTTGGTACCTGTCTGGTCTCATTATACGATGATTTTCAAAGTGCCAACTGTGGAGGTTGTGGATATTGAAAACACCCCGACGGTGGCATGATGATTCATCTGTCCATAATATTTTATTGAATAAATCTGGGTCCTCTCGGTGTTTTCTCAACATACGGCGACAAAAAGTTATTCGTTTTGGGTAGCTGTTGGCAACAAAGATTGAACAGGCTGTACGTGGAAGGGGTGCAGTTGATGTCTTTTCAAGATATCATGAACGGTTGATTTTTTTATGCCAGTTCTTCTCTCGATACTACGAACGCTAGTGGACGGATCATTCTCAATTTCTTCAAGGACCTCATCTTCAACGTCATCACGACGTGGTCTGCCTGATCCACCTTGAGCACCAGGAATCTTGCCCTCCGTATAAGAGTTATGTAGTCTTATGAACACACGATAATCTGGATGTATATTCCTATTGGGATACCTTTCACGGTATAATGCAGCAGCTCTCCTTGCGTTGCCTCTACATTCACCATACATAAAATGCATTTCGGCATACTCACGTGGACTGTACGGCATTTTGATACTGTTGCAAATAGATTTTGCCAAGTTATCAAATCCTATCCACGAAGCACACTAACAGTCTAAAGAGAAAACAATACACGATAACGTTCAATGAGGAATTATGTGGTAAATACTGCAACTCACGAAAACACGGTGTACTCTCTGACGACCTGTCATTCAACTGACAGATCAGCCTAGATAAAAGAGCAACGAATTGCAGCTCACACTTCGATAAAATAGAAAATAAACCAATTTTGAACGAAGCTACAATCCTTGTGATCCACCGTAAAATACCCCCTTTCGTACTCTATCAGCAATATCTTTTTTTCAAAAAAGAATCATGGCAACTTCTATAAATTTTTGGACTATGGAAAAAACGAGCAAGTTTTCAAGGCCAATGTTCAGGTTTTCGTTGGAGAATAATTTGTCACAAAAAGAGTTCAAAGTTTCATAATATAAATCTTGAGAGATCCAAATCGGAGGATAATTTTTGTTTGTAGACCGTAATGACTGCTATTGAAAATCTGCCTTCTGCGATAGTTAAAACTACTATTCAGTAATATTTATCGAAAATAAGAATTAACATGAAACTCTCCTTATTTGCTTGGAACATAAAAGAATGATCTGAGATAGGAATAAATATTTTTTTTATAAAAGTTTCAATATCTCGAAAACCGTGAGGATATTACTGAGGTCAAGTTGTGATTTTCTGATAGGTTATGAACTTGTTAATCACCAGCTAAAGTATGATCAATGGTTTACCGGACAGCCTCTATATTCCTTTCCCGAAACAAACTGAACACTGAGTTAAAAATCAGGATTAGGAAGAATTCAAAAGTAAAAAAGGGAAAAAAAAGGATAAAAAATATAAAACTATGATAGGTTTTGCATATTGATAAAAGAATGGTGGTTAGGTTAGGTTAGGTTTGAACGTGAGTGGGCCCGTATCAGGCCAATGGCCTATTGTGGCTCACCCTATGGTTATATTTCTCCCAGTATATCCAATCTCTTGACGAAATTGAGGAATGCATTGGGAGAACAATTTACCAGGTTTTCTGGCCTTACTGTCGTATCGCCAAATATTGAGAATCTGTTTCTGGCCGCTGCAGGGCATGTACACAGAATGTGTTCAGCCGTTTCATCATCCTCCATGCATAGCCGGCATTCTGCATCTTGTGCAAGTCCGATTTTATGCATGTGATGTTTGAGTTTGTAGTGGCCAGTAAGCAAACCTACTATAACTCTGAGATGCGCTCTGCTGAGTTCTAGTAGTTTGTCAGAGTCCTGTTTTTTCCTTGTTCAAGCAATAAATGCTTTGGAATGGGCTAGGCCCGGTAGACTACGCCAATATTCGAGTCTTTTATTGTCTGCCCAAGCTGTTATGACATTCTTGGCAGTGCTATATGCTAAACCGATTACCGGTTCTGGTCCAGTGAACGTTGTTTCGGCCTCCCCTTTTGCTAGGGCGTGCGCTATTTCGTTTCCTTCTAGGCCTGTGTGACCTGGTATCCAGACTAGGGTAACGTTGTTGCGTTGCGCCAGTCGGTTTAAGGTGTATCTGCAGTTCCATACTGCCCTAGATTTAAAGCAGTTGGATTCAAGCGCTTTAAAATATTTTTATTGTTTTTCGTGTGTGAGGTCGATTTTCCATCTCCCTGGCACACATTTCAATTGCATATACCTCTGCCTGAAATATCGTAGCTAGTTTGCCCATACTGAACGAGCGTTTCACTACTGGGTTCATCTCATATATTCCGGCTCCGGCGCCTTCCTGAGTTTTGGAACCATCGGTGAACCAACGTTCATTTGCCCTACATAGGTTGGTTTCATTCCGGAACAAGTCTTCTCTTTCGGGAATGGTGGTACTTATAATAATAATAATGATAACGGTAATACTTTATCTCGGCATTTGACAAATCAAATTTAAAAAATCATTATTTAGTCCATCTATATCTCTCCTGTCATGTTTTTTTTCCTCCTTTTTACTTTTAAATTCTTCGTAATCTTGATTTTTAACTCAGTGTTAAGTTTGTTTCGGCAAAGGAATATATATGTATTATTTATTGTGCCGTGGTTTTCGTTTTGTATCTAATACGTCTAGCTATGTTTTTTAATTTTGAGGATTTTAACACGGAAATAACTACTTTTGGTGAGTACTTTCCAAACATTTTTAAAACAATCGTAATTCATAGTACTTAATACATCATGGCAAGATATAAATTTACAAAAAAAAAATCATTTCATGAGAAACCATTGTTACAGAGCCCTGAGGATGAATTTAATTAAATTCGAAACGTCGGCAAGAAAACAATAGTTTTTTTCCTCAACATTACTGATCCCAATCCCAACTAACCTCCGACACAACTATTTATTGGATCACCAACTTATTAGATGATGGAGATAGAGTTCCAGGAGTTTGGACATTTTTATTGTAAATTTCCTCCTACGGAACTTTTATCAAAATTTCCTGAATATTTATAGTTTTTGAGTTATTAACAAAAAACTAGATACCTTTTTTTTCATCTTATTTAGTTAATAACAATTTTTTACGTGCGGTTAAATTCTTAAAAATTATTTTTTCGAATCCAATGAACTATCGTTGATATTTTGAGGAGTTTTACATCTATTTTCCACGTTTTTCATATTGTTGAACAAATAATTTTTTCTGGGGAAAAAGTAGCATGCGTTATAACAATTTGAAATGCGAATTCAACAGAAAGTTTTTAGGAAAGTTGGACGCCCTACATTTTTTAATCCACAGAAGCTTCCACTTTGCCAAAAAAAAACAAATTTGAAATGTACTAAAATTTATTTTCTGAGAGATCCTAACGTCTCCTATTGGCAGTTGGTAGGCTACTTACAGAACAACCTGTTTATTGTCAAAGGGTGTACGAAAATGGATCTGAATGTTTTATATTCCTAATATAAGATAGATAGTTATTGGACAACATTACATTTACATGTTTGCTGAGAGTCAGGCGTTTATCAAAAAAAATATATAAAAAATATACACAAAATTTGAAAATAAGTACATGGTTATGTAGAACATATACACACGCACACCCATACACACACATATATGAATAATTACAAAAAAATTATCGAAAAATAATGAAATGTCCTTATAGACTTTTACATAATAGTTATTTACGTATCAAGGGCGTAAAGTAGGCGTTTATGGCCTGCGGCGTGGATGATGGCCCGATGGCGTTAGCCGAGGGCCATCACACGCCGAAGGCCTTAAACGCATTTTACGCACGTGATACATACAAAATTTTATGCACTAGCGGTTTTATAGCGCGAATTACAAATACTGACTTGAATTGCAATGGTCTACACGTTTCAAACGTTATGCATACAATACTTAAGGGTAACATAATATGAGGAATGTGAAACTATAGTAGCTGAGTGCTATATTGGAGAATCTATTTCAAATAAATAGATCATCACCGAAAAAATTGCCAACGATTATGAACAAATGTTAGAAAGAGTATTGCTCTATTGAACTGAAATGATTCTAATTCGTGTTAGGAATTGCATGAAATGATGTGTGAGTATAGACAATTTGAGAATTTTGTCTACTTTACGGCCCGCCGGGCCATAATGCGCCCACGGGCGGTAAAGTGCCACTTTACGCCCGTTGAACCGGGCGGTAAAGTGTACTTTACCGCCCGCTAGTGCATAAAAAGGCTTAAAAGGGAACTTCAAGTTCTAACTGTATTGTCACTGACAAGGTGAGAAAAATTCATTGTGTAAAATTTCAGTTCAGATACTCCTGAATGTCATGAAAACAGTTTTTCAACAAAAATTATTTAATTTTGAGTTTGGGGTTGAGTATTTTGATATAATCTGGCAAATGATTATAAAGGTTCATAATTAGGTAATTTTTCTGAGACTTTCTTAGTCTATATCGAGGTTTAATGAACATTTCAGCATATCTTGTCTGATAGTGATGTACATCCAGATGTTTAGGAAAGTACGATTTTCTAATAGGGATTTCAAGAAGTGTGTGGAAAATGAAGAGGGATGGTAAAGGTAAAATTCCTATTACTTCGAAAAGAGGCTTGCAGTGATCTCTGTAAGCAGCATTCATTATTATTCTTAGAGCATTCTTCTGTTTTCTGAATACTTTTATGGAATCAAAGGAATTAGCCCACAAAACCATATTTCAATCGATATGTGAATAGAGCATAGCGAAATATGCACTTTGCAAAGCTTGTAGATCCACTGCTCCTTAAATTGTCTGAGAAAAAAAAACCCCATAGCGAGTTTCTTATTTAACTCGTTTATATGATTCGCCCAAGATAAGATGCCATCAAGAATTATGCCAAGTAATTTCCTATTTTCATAAATCGAGCTAGTAGAATTTGTTGAGAATGAAATTTCCTGTGTCTTTTCTTCAATCAGTTTCAATTGACTTACTGTGAACATGTTATTTGATAATGTTAACAATGGTCCCAATACAGATCCTTGGCGTACACCATGTAATATAATTTTGACGCCAGAAAACGTGTCATTCATACAAACCGACTTGGTTCTGTCCGTCAAATTGGATTTAAACTAATTGAGTAAGATAATAGTAAGGGCAAATGACTACACTTGACTGCAAGCACCTAGTTTGATATTCAGTCTTCAATTTGAGTTTTATTCATGTGAAGAATTTATTAATCCCTCCCCAGTTCTGTCCATAATTGGGTACATTACCACTCGTCCAAATGATAAATCGTTAAATTTTTAATTGAAAACCACACATTTCTGATTTTTTTATTACGTAACTGGTATATCGCAGGAGAAATCGAATGGGCGGGAAATACCGAAACATGGAGCGAAAGACGGATATTGCGTGTTTGAAAAATTGCCTCGATCGTCTGTTATTAAGAAAGCCTTATGTTACATATATGTGGGTTACCAACTATAAATATCGGTAATAGGAAAAAAATGGTCTCAAGAAAGTAGCTTGTTACCGAGAATGCAAAGCCAGACTGTTCAATTTGCATTACTGAATTTATAATAGCTCTTGAATGTTAATATCATTGCCAATCGTGAGGGAATTTGTAATGAGTACCTAATTATAATAATTGACTGCACTTTGTTTTGATTTTTGTGTCAGTGAATACAATTTTCAAACAACCAGAGGTATGAGTTGGATGTGGTGCTAGTGAAAACAATTCATTGGCGTAGTAACTGAAATCCTAGGGGCAATTTGTTCCTATATTCATTTTGAAAAACCACACCAAATACGATTTTATCTTCGCAATATTTGAAAATGCTAAAGGAAACAAGGAGGGAGAATTTTTTAATAGTATATTGTGTATCTAGTAGTAAAAGCAATACATTCCCGGATGACAATGTATGAATTGTGGCCGAGGCGTTGAGCCGAGGCCAACAAACATAGAAGTCTGGGAATGTGCTTTTACTACAAGGTACACATACCATTTTTTCTGAAATCGCAATCAGCATTATCGAAAACTAAGGAATTCTACATATTGTTTGCGAGAATTCAATAACTTTCTAAATTGTATCGTTTTCGAAGCGGGAATAGTTATTTTCCTAAGTGCGGAAAGTGATACTTTCCCGCACGCGACTGCCGTTGACCCGAACGACGCGAAGCGGAGTTCGGGCAAGCAGTCAAGGGCGGGAAAGACACTTTACGCATGAATTAGGAACATTATTTTTTCTACGACCGCATAAAGATTCAAAAAGTACATTGAAAATATATATTTTATTTCAACATATAAAACATTCCATGAAAATCCACTAATTATTATTATTATTAATATTGAAAACACAATTTGTTGCATTCTGCAAATACGTCAGAATAGCCGGTCCAGAGTAGTTAGTTGGTGGTAACTGGCTGTTAAGAGTAACACTCGTAGATTGCAAAGTGCATGAAGATGACGGAGACGACATCGGTTGCAAGTTGCCAGTACATGAAATAATTTTAAAACCACTTGACTCAGCTTAGTTTGATTGTTATGTGGATTGATTTTGAGAAATGTATAGGGTAGATACATAAAAGTATCGCAATTTCTTCATTCCAATGAATGAAAAATAGTCTGGATTAGATTGAATATTAAAACCTACAATAGTTTGAATAGTAATATACAGGCAAAATCAATGAAATGTACATTTGATAACGATTTATTGACATATTTTACTTTCCCGCACTAGTGCGGGAAAGCGAGTTTTCCCGCACTAGTGCGGGAAAGTGACACTTTCTAAACTAAAATGAGTGCGGGAAAGTGGGTAAAAACGCACTGTCGTAGAAAAAGTACTTTCCCGAACCGTTTAGGTCCGAAAACGATCTGGGAAAGTTCGTTGCTTAGCAACGGACTAAAATACTAGATTAGCGTATTTTGAGGCCTGAAGTTGCTCCGAGAAAGTGGGCATTCTTGAACGATATCAGAAAAAACCTTTTATTTAACTTGCTCTGTGTGTGCGTGTGTTAGATGGGTAAAAATCTTGCAAGCTGAATTAAAACCGCTTCCTCTTATCCTATGGAATTGAAATTTCACTTGTTGGTTCAGTTTCGATGACAATACATTAATGTCGAAGAAAGTGTCCCTACTTGCACCTCGAAAGCTAAATAGACGGATTTAGATGACAAAAATTATTGCTGAAAAAAATTAGGTAGGGGGGGCTCGCCCCCACTTTTATCAAAACAAGTTGGAAAACTCGCGAAATTAAAATCGAAAAACTCCGTAAAAAAAATAGTAAAAAATATCTGACCGACAAATTTTACGGTCCAAAAAATGTATTGTCCCTTCCTGCCGCCCGAAATCTAGATAGAGGTCTCATGGTGTTTCGGAAGCTTTTTTGGCGGATTTAGAGGTTGAAAATTACAGCAAAAAAATTAGGTAGGGGCGGCTCGCAATCCGCAATATCTGACAGTCCATATTGTTGTTGAAAAAAATGTTACCCCTCCTTTTCTCCTCAAAACCAAGATAGAGAACCTTCAGGAATTCAGAAAATTTTTCAACAGTTTGGGACATGGAAAATAATGATGAAAAAAATCGATCTAGGGGCTCGCTCCTCTTTTCTATCACGGAAAAAGTTAGGAAAACTCGCGAAATAAAAATAGAAAAAATCCATAAAAATAGTGAAAATTATCTGTTCATTGAATAATAGGTTTTCAACCAAATTTACCCATCCTAACCTCTAGAAAGCTAGACAGAGAAAGTAAAAATTCAAAAAAAAATCCAACGGTAAATTAACAGGCAAGCGACCGTGCAACAATGACTCATTAATCGAAATGAACAGACCAAGAAACATATCCACAGAAAACTAAAAACGAAATGAATAAATAAACTTAAAGAAAACTTTTAGGAAAAAAGCTTTCATTTAAAGATAGTTGCGAGAATAAATCTTGAGGTGATTTTCTATTTAATTTATCCACAATCACCTTATAATTGAAGTTTTATCCACACTTATGAACCGTATAAAGTACCACTTTATCCACTAGTGGAATAATGAAATTACTTTATTCCACTAGTGGAATAATGAAAAATACAATCTTGAATATCAATCACATTTTACTTATTTTCACCAACTTCACAAATTTTTACAAATGGAGTCGATAAACAATCGAAAATACATAGCAACCATTCAATGATTTTTGAGGAGGTGACAGCTGCTGTCAGAGCAAAACGTCAAATCATTTTGTGATGAAAAATTTCCGCGATTCTGAATGAATGTGATTGTGAATAAAACGTTGTATTGCATGCGTGTTTTAGATACATTTTATTTGCTTAAGAAAATTAAACGCTCGAGTTTCGCTCTCGCGTTTAAACATTCTTGCGCAAATAAAATGATATCCAAAACACTTATACACTAAATAACTATTACTATAATGGAGCGTTTTTTTTTTTGGTGTTCTGGCATCGACTGCTATGGTCATTAGCCACGTGTTCTGGATAGGCCTTGTTACTAACTCCATGCGCCACCATTGGAGCAGCACTCTTAATTGGAACACAACAGTGAAACGTGCAGGACTCACCCCAATAATTTAATCGGCCAAATTAAATTAAAAAATCCCAGCCGCAACTGGGGCTCGTACTCCGGACCTTTCGACCCAAAGTCGGTGAGCGTTTTATTGTTGGCAGAAATTATCTACTCGTAGAAGTAGAATTTGACATGTCTGTTTTTTTGACAACAAATATATCTACTTTATCTACTTTCACTACGATCTAATTTGAGGGTAGCAAAAGTAGATAATTGGTTGAAAAAGGAAAATTCCTAAATCGTAGCAGAAATTGACACTATTGACATTGAAATTAGTTTGAAACTATGGACTTCATTTCTGTTCATTTCAGTTTGGTTGTATTTTAAAGCTCAAAAAACTTCATTTAAACACATTAAAACGATTTTGGTAGTAAACAGCCTCTAGTTAAAATAAATATGAGTGTTATGGACGTGAGTAAAGTTATAGATGAAAATGTTTGAATACGTATAGGTTGTACAACGAGTTTTAATTATGTTATAAAGAAGGAGGGTTCATATTGATTCTCAATTCATTGAAAACCTCTGTTGAACCTTCATTTTGAAATCATATCCTAAAGAAATATACAAATGGATACCAAAAAAGATGATGAAGATGAAGATGCTGACCCCGAAAGTAGCGGAAGTTCAAAAACATCAGTGAGATGATTTAGAAACACTTTATGTCAAATCGATTTATGTATGATGAATAGAGAAAAATTGTCCAGATAAATATCAAAAAAATATTTTTCAATTCCTATTTGTTCCCAACATACAAATACGCTGTAATTTTTCAAACATAATTCCAAGGATTATTTGCTAGTTCACTCAAAGCTGCATTGAAAGTGGAAGGTGTGAAGGTTTAGGAAACACTTCTTCATAATAATTTTTCAATTCTGATAAAGATTTCTGGGTGAAAAATATTGAAGGAATTCACGTATGTGATAAGTTTATTATTGCACTTGAAACATTCCTGCCTAAATCTTACCTTCGCCTTCTTCCATTGTCTATTTAGGCTGTGGTAGTTGTTAATGCAAGCAAATTATTCATATTGAATGTATCATTTATAATAATGAAAACTATAAGTTTCAAACATTTACAGAGATTTAGGGAATTTTAGAATTATCTGACTTCTATTGGAAACCCTGAAATTACGTTTTTATGATAATCTACTTCTTCTACTAGTAGATGTAAATTCTAGTGCTTAAGAAATACATAGATACTTCTCGCGACAAGCTTTTATTTCACTTAAAATTTTATAATGTAGCTGAATGAAGGAGTTAATTCCCTTTAGAATTTATTTTCTTCTTTTAAGCGCATTTAAATGAAAGCGTTCCTCTAAAAATTTCTTTAAAAGTTTACTCATTTAGAAAGTTATTTTTGGTACATAATAACTCGTAGAATCTCGTAATCTACTTATTGTGAGAATAAAAGATGAGGGTGCCAAATTTCTGCAGTCTAGAATATGAAAGATTTGGAAAAGAAAGATGAAGGTACATAATAGCAAACATGAGAAAAACATTCGTTTGAAAGTGGTTGACAATGTTTCACTTTGAGTAAGGTTATTCTGGACTTTCATTGTCTAAAAAAAGAACAAAGAAAAATTCAATTCTCAGCAAATTTTAATCACGACGTTTCAACTGTAAAAATCTACAGTCGTTATCAAGTGTATAATGCGACAATATCAAGGATACTTCTTATATATGCTGTGGATAATTGTGTCTCATTAGCCAAGGGGTAATTTGGCGGTATTCAGGTAAGCTTGTTAATTACAGTGCCAGGTCCCTCCGGTACAGCATTGTTAATTCTTATCACTATTTCAATTGATCCATGCCACTAATTAAGGGTTTCCACACAATACGGATTTCTATGCTAGCTTGACTAAAGACTTTGTTGTTCATAATATATACACTCTCTTTAAAGTTCCTTCTATACCAGCCCTCTTCTTTATGGATGACTTCGGCTTCAGTCTATTTTATGTTGTGTTGGGTCGTCCAGACATGATCCGCTATTCCTGACTTTGATGTTTCTCCTCGTTGAGTGTTTCTCTTCTGTTCAGCAAGTCTAATGCTAAGTGGAGAAACTAAGAGACCACTTAGCGTTAGACTCGCTGAACACAAGAGAAACACTCAACGAGGAGAAACATCAAAGTCAGGAATAGCGGATCATGTCTGGACGACCCAACACAACATAAAATGGACTGAAGCCAAAGTCATCCATATAGAAGAGGGCTGGTATAGAAGGAAGTTTAAAGAGAGTGCATATATTATGAACAACAAATTCTTTAGTCAAGCTAGCATAGAAATCCGTAATGTGTGGAAACCCTTAATTAGTGGCATGGATCAATTGAAATTGCGATAAGAATTGAAAATGCTGTACCGGAGGGACCTGGCACTGTAATTAACAAGCTTACCTGAATACCGCCAAATTACACATAGGCTAATGACACAAAATTATCCACAGCATATATAAGAAGTATCCTTGAGATTGTCGCATTATACACTTGATAACGACTGTAGATTTTAACAGTTGAAACGTCGTGATTAAAAATTGCAGAGAATTGAATTTTTCTTTGTTATTTTATTAGACAATGAAAGTTCAGAATAGACCATGATAAAGTACCCAAAAGTGAGTCATTTGGTAGGGCCAAGTAAACCAAAATAACCATACTTTTTAGTTGATTTAAGCATATGAGTTATTTGAGTAAATGGTCTTCATCAATGGTGAATTTACTTGTCACTAGTAGTTATCAAACTGAGCACCTACTGCAAATAGAACGTAGATTGAGGCTAATAAAATTAAAAGTTTGCTTCTGATGAAGAGTTCATCATCATCATAATTTCATTATGTTCCTCAAATTAAATCAATAACAGTAGTTGTTCAAATTCAGGAATCTAATTTTTCTTGTTGCCATAATAAGGCGTGTACTTGTCCCATATAATATGCAAATATCCACTTGGCGATATGCAAATTTGATTTGCTACTAAAACATTTTATTTCCGTGCATAACCATTCAGGCCTCTTTATCAGACTCAATCCAAGCAGAGTGAACTAAGGATGACGGCCGTCTGCATTCATCTGGATGAGATTTCTTCCATCCTATGGTAAACCCAGATAATTAATTGTCAGATTAGAGTGCAATGTGTCCAGACCAAAGTCCATTTTAACAGAATGGTTTGTGTAAAGCCCTCGGAGTTTTTTGGGGAATTCTCGACATTTCATCCATTTTTCCTCCTCTCTTTATATGATAATCGCTTCACCTGGGGCGAAAAATGCTATGACAAAGATCGTCCTAATTGAGTAGTTGTTTTGTATTTGCCTGAGTGGAGAATGAGTAGTTTCAATGGTCTCATCATCTACGGAGCGCAACCCAGACACATATACAGACAGTTTCATTAATCATAAAATCTTCAATTTACATCTATTCGACGAATCATAATATGAAAATTACTATTAAAAAGTCACATTGCATCAGAAATAATATGTCATATAAAATACGATAAGAGTGTGATTCAACATCACATCACAATTAAATAACAACAGGCAAAATACATGAATTTTTACAGAACAAAAAGAAATTATCAGCTCGTCACAGTTCATATGGCACTGAGAGATAAACTCCTGTACATATTATAAAATAGGTTAGTGATCATAAACGACTTGAGTCTATTTTTGAATGTGAACAGGCTTGTTATATTTTTCAAATTGTTAGGAATTATATTGAAGTACCTACTACAAACCAGCCTAGTCTGATGGTTGGTAGTTGATTATCTCACATTTTGCAATCTGAATAGATTTTTTCTTCTTGTTGGATAGTCATGGATATCGCTATTGAGTTTGAAGTTATTATTATTCTCGTATATATAGGTTTATGTTAATAGTTCATATAAATAAGTAACCGTGAAAGTTAATAATTGCTTGTTTCTGAACACATCTAGAGAAGACTCATGATAGTCTAGTCTGAACGTAGATTGGATGATTTTTTTGTGTGAGTAAAACTCTGCTACAGGGAAATGCCAGTCCGTACACTAGTATATGTTGTAACTGATTGTCGAGTAGACGAGGGCAAAACAGACTGCTATTAGTTCCTCCTCATTCAAGCAGCTTTTCAGGATGTTTATGGCAAAGTATTGTTTATTGAATTCAGAGCAAATACTATCGATGCATTCGTCCCAGTTGAAAGTTTTATCATTGTTTATATACAAGTAAGATAGTTTGACAACCTTATGGGATTTAAATTGGATTCAAATGGATGCGACATGTAGATGGCGACAGCGATCTCGCATCCAAGTAATGTCGAAACTTCAGTGATCTGGCCTCCAAGTCATGTCGTAACTTGATTGAAACAATGGGGCGGCATTAAAATCAGGGTTTTTTGAAGAAATCTGCATTAAAATGACGTCAAATATTCATGTTTGTAACTAATCACGCTAGATGACACTCGCGTTTGGATCCAATACCTTTTCCACAAGCATTGACTTACTATCTTCTATTTAAACAATGGTTTCATCTAAGACCGTGCCCAAAAAAACCGCATTTAGTACTGAATAGCAAACTGTGTTGTTCAAATATGAAATCTTGAATGATAACCAGATCTACAGAGAATATGGAATCTGAATAGTGTTTTCTTAGAGTGAGTCATCAACAGGTAATTTTTGTGACACTATTGGAATTACTACTTTTATCAATATTATTTAGTACTATTTTCCGAACGGTATACCATAATAGACATATGGAGGGTTTTCCCCCAGAAAAAATTAAAGACGCAAATGGCCTGTACTAGTTTTTATAAGATATACCGTTGATGAAAACCCCAGTTTTCACTCCAGCGAAATCGCTCTGTGGAATTTTTTAAACAAGAAACAGTGAAAAAAATTATAACTTTTTTGTTTTTGTTTTAAATATCTCGAAGATTATTCGAGGAATCGTTTTACAGTCGATAGAACTTTTATAAAACCTACAAAATATATTTTTCAATTTTTTTTTTATAAATTTGAAGCTGGACAAACAATATTGCGGAAACTGATAGATAATAATTTGTGGTTCAACTGTACACAAGATGTTTTCTGTCCGATGTGTACTTTTTGCACAACGGCGTTATAAACAATTTTAGCTCACATCTTGCAAGATGCGCCGATTTGAGAGAAATCGTCGTATTCAAATTCTGTAAACAGCAACTGGACGGAAAGATCTATATTTACAATTTGTATATTTTGGATTTTCTCCTGAGAGATGGAAAATATGTTGAAAATGTCACTGAAAGTTGATCAAAACACTTGAAAGTGCGTCCGAAGTCATCCGAAGTCACCCGAAGTTGAAATGAAGTTAATACGAGCGACATCGGCTGTTAGGAGGTGCCAAGTTTCTTTGAGAATTTCTTGTTGACTTGGTTCATACTTATTTGTACGAAAACACTAGTTTATTTTCAATTTATCCAAATATACAGAAAATTGTTGCCTTTATAATAGTTTCACTACTTTTTTTTCACAATTCCGTAATATTCACCAATTTCCATAATTGATTCAAGTTTCCATAAAATAGTCAAATAACTAAAACAGGCAGTTTCAAAATTTTGTTTTCATACATCATTCAATCACAAAACATGAATTTATATGTGCTACCCGTCTCAAAAACTCAGGTTGGTCGTTATTTATTCGGTAACGATTGAAGCCGTAACGATATGGTTTACAGAATATGTTTAGATTGACGAACTCGTAAATTGAACTACAATCGTTGATCAACGACTCGTTAAATAACGATTTTTTAGAGAATAGATCTCGGATTCATCTCGTTCCCGCTCCCGCTCCCGCTCCCGCTTTCCCGCGTTGGTTTGAGGAAACCTTTATAACGCGATTGTGCAATAACTACATATCGGACAGAAACCATTTTGTGCACAGTTGAACCACATGTTATCATCTATCAGTTTTCTCAATGTTCGTTCAGCTTCAGACTTATAAAAATTATGAATTTTTTAAAAATTATCTCTTCTTCGAGGTTTTCCCGGATTTTCTGAGTGGAAAATGCACCGATCTGGCAGTATAAAAACCATTTTTTCTGAAATCGTTCAAGAATGCCCACTTTCTCGGAGCAAGTTCAGGCCTCAAAATACGCTTATCTAGTATTTTAGTCCGTTGCTAAGCAACGAACTTTCCCGGACCGTTTTTGGACCTAAACGGTACGGGAAAGTACTTTTTCTGAAATCGTTCAAGAATGCCTACTTTCTCGGAGCAACTGCAGGCCTCAAAATACGCTAATCCAGTATTTTAGTCCGCTGCTAAGCAACGAACTTTCCCGGACCGTTTAATACTTTCCCGTATCGAAAACGATACGGGAAAGTACTTTGCCGGCCTAGGCCGTCAAAATCGGCCTTTGGTTTATAGTTGTCACTTTGACGTTTCGGTAAAGCACGTAATTTCGAATCCTCAATTTATGATAATGCTGATTGCGATTTCAGAAAAAATAGTATGTGTACCTCGTAGTAAAAGCACATTCCCAGACTTCAATGCTTGTTGGCCTCGGCTTAACGCCTCGGCCAACAATTTACATTGTCGTTCGGAAATGTATTGCTTTTACTACTAGATACACAATGTACTATTCCCGTATCGAAAACGATACGGGAAAATTTTTCCCGCTTGTTTACATTTTAGACAGTTATTGAGTTCACGAAAATAATATGTAGAATTACTTAGTTTTTGATAATGCTGATTGCGATTTCAGAAAAAATAGTATATGTACCTCGTAGTAAAAGCACGTTCCCAGACTTCAATGCTTGTTGGCCTCGGCTTCTCCTCGGCCAACAATTTACATTGTCGTCCGGGAATGTATTGCTTTTACTACTAGATACACAATATTCTATTGTAGGTTCCATAAATTCTTAAAAAAGTTCTGTCGCCTGTAAAATGATTGCTTGTATAATCTTACAGATATTTCCAAAAAACCAAAAAAGATGTAATTTTTTTCAATATTACTTGTTTAAAAAATTCCACAAAGCGATTTTGCTGGGGAAAAAACTGGGGTTTCATTAACGAACTATCTTACAAGGAGTAGTGGAGGCCGTTTGCGTCTTTTATTTTGTGTGAAAAGAGCCTCTTAATTTCATCTACAGCTGGGCCTATAACTGTTCTGCAATATTTCTGGTTTGAATTATATTTTTGGTGAAGTGTTATTTTTTTTGTACAGTACTTAACAGTTCATTTCATTTTTTTTATTTTCTGGCTATTACTTCTACGGATTATTTTATGTCTTTTTGTACAATATGTTTCATATTTCATAATAAGTATAATAAGGAAAATGATCTCACCTATAATCCCAATACTCTCTTTGTGTAACATTCATTGTATCGTGCCCTTCCGAATATTCAGTGCCACGATAATTTCCTAGCCACACATCGTAACCGGCTTCGTATAAGAGAAAGGCTGGAACAAAAAACAAGAAAATAGTTTATTCACTCTTTTAGTAAGTCTAGGTGCAGCTTGGCAATTGGAAATGTGCGATTGTAATTTCTTTGAAACGGTCGATTAGATATTGGATGATAAATGAGTTGCATTACATTCCTAATGTCGGTATAGCCCAGGAAATTAAGTTAAAAAAATGGCAGAACATCGCAATTTTTTTGTCCTTCAATTTGCCTAACAATTTGGAATTACGCTCATCTCACCCTCACTTCAAATTCTGTATTATGCCGATGGGCGCTGTTCATTTTTAGGGGTGAAAATCCCTAATTAATTATAATAATAAATATGCTTTATTGTCAGAAGAAATCCCTTGTTGACAAAGCTACAGGTGTATACAGGGTGTTTCATAATAAATGCGCAGGACTTCAGGATGTGATAGCTCGTCCAAAAATATGTAAAAAAGTATCTATTAACTTACCCTCTAAAATGCACCATTTGCGAGATACAGGGTGTTGAAATTTTAATTTTTTTTGCGAATATCTCTGGAACCGTTTATCGCACAGAAAACAGATTTCGTTGGCATTTTCTACTCATGATAAGCTATGTTTTGTGCGGAATTTTTATTTTTTCAAAATCATAATTGGTGAAAATTTTTATGGGGTAGTGAGTGAACTTCTACGCCACTGGAAAAAGTACAGTTTTGAGCCTCCTACATGAACCGCCAATGTTTTCTACACAAAAAAGGTATTCTTGGTCATAAGCTCTAAAGTTGACCATTAAAAAAAAATCAACTTTCATGTTGTTTAAATAATGTTTTTTCCTCGAATAATTGCTGCGTGTATTGAAGCTAACGGCGGACATTTCCAACAATTCAACTGAGTATAATTGTTATTGTTTTTTGTTTATTTTGCAATTAAGAAGTCAACGTTTGGTTTTGTTACTTGTTCTAACGTTTAAATAAATTTTGTATAATTAGGAAAAAAATTATTTAAAAAAAATTTACCATGTTTTTCAACATGAAAGTTGATTTTTCTTGAAAACGGTCAATTTTAGAGCTTATGATCAAGAGGATCATTTTTGTGAAGAAAACATGGGCGGTTGAAGAAGGTGGCTCAAAATCATATTTTTTCCAGTGGCGTAGAAGTTGGAGAAAAAAACAGCCACTACCACTTCAAAATTTTCACCAATTATGAATTTTAAAAAATTCAAAATCTTCACAAAATTTGCTTATTATGAGTTGAAAATGCATTAAAAATCTATTTTTTGTGCGGTAAACGGTTCCAGAGATATTCGCAAAAAACTATATTTTTTTTTAAATTTCAACACCCTGTATCTCGAAAATGTTGAATTTTAGAGGGTAAGTTAATAGGAACTTTTTTTCATATTTTTAAATGAACTATCACATCCGGAAGTGCTGCGCATTTATTACACCCTGTATAAAACGTAGGACAGATTAAAAAAGATTAAAAACATACGACGATTTCACATGAAACTAACATCAAAATAATATACAAATATATAGAGTACACAAAATATAAGACATGGGATATACAGTTAATATAATCAATGTATGGAAGAATTCCTACGAGGAGAGAGAAAATTTTTTACAGTTTTTCTGAATTTATTTTCATTCAAGTATGCCGATCTTATATCAATTGGTAGTACTTATACATCTTGCCACCATTATAGAAAATAGAGTCTCTAGTAAGATTTTTAGTTGGTAACTACTGTTGCGGTTGACATAATGATTAGAAGTCGATTCAAATTTTGATTTATGTTTATTTACCAAACAGACCGATTCCAATATTAATAATGCTACATTTTTTCATTTTCAGACTGTGGAAGGTTAAAATTCCCAAAAAGGTATGTCAAGAAACGAATATCCTCCACAATAGTGGAACTTTCATTCAATATTCATTGAGTAGTGTTGTTCTACACATTCCCCAAAAAGGTATTCCATAACGTATATGGGAATCAATAAGAGCGTAATATGCCGTTTTGGCAGTTCCTGATCCTAATTCATTGGAAGTTACTCTCACTGCATAACATCCAGAAGAGTTCTTACTTTTGAGTTGTTTAACATGGTCATCAAATTTTAAATTTTCATTTATCTGCACACCTAGAAATTAAGTAAAATCTTCATTTTATATGACACCTTGACCAAACGGAGGTTTATCAATTGCGCATGTAAAGGATATTAAATGGTTTTTTTGGCATTAAAAGATAATTTATTTGCGTCGCACCACTGTTTCACAGATTTCAAGTCTTCTGTTATTATATCATGCAACTATCTGGTCTTCTTGCTTTTCCTCAGTATAGTGGTATCATCTGCAAAGAGAGTGAATTAACCGGAAATTTACCAGGTTTTTGTGAGGTCGTTAATAGGCCCGAGCACAGATCCTTGCGGAACTCCTGATGAGATTTCCTTTTATTATTTGATAGTTCCGTTGTTTTAACCATCTGCCACCGCCCAGAAAGATATGACTCGAACCATGTGAGAGTCACTTCTCAGTTTCCGTACAGCTGAAGGTTTCTTAACGGTATTTTGTGATCAACGCAGTCAAATGCCTTTGTGAGATCACAAAATACTGCTGCTGTTGTCTCTCCAGCATTCATCTCTGAATAGACTCCATGAAGAAAAGAGAATATGGCATCATACGTATTTTTTTATTCTGAATACCAAACTGATTTTCTCTAATTATTTTATGAATGTTATAAAATTCTAACAGACATTTCTCGACTATTTTTTCAATGATTTTGGCAATAGGAGCAATAAGAGAGATGGTCCAAAAATTAGACGCATCTTCCAGATCTTCACCTTTGTGTACTCATAAAGTAACATTTCAAAGCTGGGTAAACTTCAATTTGGAATAGTTGAAAAATTATTGTTTTATGCTTTGGAACAAAATTTCAAAATATTTCAACGCTTAAAAATCAATACTGGTTAGAGCTTAATATGAGAAAAAAATTACCCCTCAAAAACTGACTTATTCATCACATTGATTCAATTTAAGAATTCTGTTGCTTAAAATATGCACAATTTTCATTATGTAACTTTTCATAAATCAACTCCTTCTGTAGCTTGAATGAAAGAAGATTTACCATAAAAAAATGTATCATTTATCACAGTGTTTTAATTTAATCATGTTGCTCTAAATATGTACATATTTCAGTTTATAACTTTTCAACTCTCATGAATCAACCACAATATTTGTAGCTCAAGAAAAAAGATGGACCATAAACAAAATCAATTACTTCACAGGGTTCTTTAATTAAAAATGTTACTGCCTGAAATATTACCGATTCAATTAATTTGCAAGTTTAGTTTTAAACCCTTGAAAACTACCACTTGCGATTACACTGGCGAGGAATCAACGAGATATACTCACATACGTAAACAAATGAGCAAATGTTTCTTCACCTGTATTTTGGAATAAATGTGAGTGTGGTTTTTCAAACAGCACGTTCATTTTTAATGATGGAAAGTTTACCAAAAATTATTTCGTCTTGTTTTTTAGGAGCTACAAGGTTATATACAGGGTGTCCGGTAAACCTTGTACAATATTTAAACTGGTGATAGACCAGGTCATGACTGTTCAGAATATCGAAAATTTACCTTAATAAAAATCTCACTGTTTTCGAGATAATGAGCATTTTTTTTTATTTCTGGAAAATCACTACCTCACCTTGGATTTTTGAATGCCATGTATACAAATTGGGACGAATTCAAATATTTTTGCTGCTGAAGATTACTGATGAGTGATGCTTTCAGATGTATGAAACAGTTTTTCAGAAAACAATATAATTTTTCAAGAAATGAGGGTAAAATGACAGATTTGAGTTTCACCAGGTTTTTTAACAACAGTATGACATTATTGTTTGAAAAAACATAACCAAGTGGAACTGGATATTCATTACAAAAGAATGCCCATTTCGTCCAGGCTCTACTATGGTATAAAACATACGATCATTATTTTTGGAAGGAGTAGAATTTCGATAATATTAGAGTGTGATGTTATTCTGAGCTAAAATCAACTCCATTAGACTTTGTCAGTAATGTCTTTTATTTTTATCCCATCAAGATGAAATGATTAAATAGTTATGAGTAATAACGAATCAACTGCTTAGAAGCATTCAATGAGATATAATGAAGTAAATACTAATTCAACGTTTTTTTTTTAATCAACAAACACTATAAACCACAATAACGATTATTCAACATCGCACTGAATAATATTACAAAAATGGTATTTTCCATCCACTCGTACGCAGAGACGACATATTTTCAAGAAGAACCTTTTCAAATGCGTTATAGGTTATAGCCCCCAAATCAGCGATTCTATGAGCGGCATTTTGCAATCGGATATAGTTTTGCATAAAGCGCTGCTGCTGCAGTAGTACTACCTCCACATTCACCATAAATGTAGTGCATATGCGCATATTCTCGGGGAGTTTAACGTGTGTACGGCATGAGAACGAAATAAATACCACTGAATGAAACAAGCGGAATAATTTCAAAAAACTACTACAGAAGACACAAGTTGTTCAAACAACAGTTTTTAATTTTCGACAAGGATTCATCTCTTAAAAAAATTTGCAGATATTTGGTTACACCCTGTATATCTTTCGGTCTCTGAAACTTCGTTGGAATCTGGATGTTGGACAATTGCGACATTTATCACAAGAATTCGTATTAATTGATGCCATGTCGAATAATGGACATTTCATTTCGATAATTTTGTTAGGCCTAATTACATGAAAAGTTGATTTTATTGACATACTATTTAATGCTACCAAGTAGTCCATTCTTTATTATAAATGATTATTTCCACATTTTATCTTGATAAAATCTAAATAAAATAATTTTTGGGCGTAAGTATAAAAGTTGATCAAATAAATGAATATTTTGGAACCCTTGGTGTGAATACAATTCAAGTAAAAAATAAAATACCCAAACACCAAAACTACGTCACAATCTTAAAAGCTTACTTTTAGCTCCTGAAGATGCTAATTTTGTTTGTTGTGACGTAGTTTTGGTGTTTGGGTAGTTTCCTTTTTTTCTTGAATAAAAGTTGATGGAAGCCTAGATTAAAACAACGCCTATTTCAATGGAAATCACTTCTTCCAAAAATAATTATAGTTTGTTTTATATCATCGTAGAGTCTGGACAAAATGAGCATTGTTTTGAAATGAATGTCCACTTCCAAGTGGTTATGTTTCTTTCAGATAATAATGTCAAACTTTATAAAAAAAATTGATGAAACTCAAATCTGTCATTTTACCCTCATTTCTTGAAAAATGTTTTCACTTTCTGAGAAACTGTTCGGTACGTCTAGAAGCATCATTCATCAGTAATCTTCGGCAGCAAGAATATTTGGATTCGTCCCAGTTTGTATACATGGCACTCAAAAATCCATGGTTAGGTAGCGATTTTCCAGAAATTCTTAAAATGCCCATTATCTCGAAAACGGTGATATTTTTACTGAGGTGAAATTCCGATATTCTGAACAGTCATGACCTGGTCTATCACCAGTTTCAATATTTTACAAGGTTTACCGGACACCCTGTATATTGAATCACTTAGATCCCTTTGTTTTTTAATGGGGTGAGTTTATGGGGCTCGGATAAGGTGGTGTTTGCTAGTAAATAAAAGTTTTAAACGACCATATCTCGCCAACTATTCATCTTACAGAAAATCAACGCAAAGAGAAATCTTCGTAATTGATACAGCTACAATTCAATCTTTAGCATTCTTTTCGTATCTCCAGTATTTTTGGATTCATTTTGAAGAAAAGGGCAATTTTTACGAAATTGCAGAAAATCGTTCTTCTCTAAGAAGTGAAGTTTTCTTTGGATATGTCAGTCAGTCTGTTCATTTCAAATGATGCGCTTGTCTGTTAATTTACCGTTGGAAATTTTAACGAATTTATATGCATTCTCTATTTAGCTTTCGAGGAGGGAAGAGCGGTGATTTTTTTTGAATCCGTATCTATCTATGGTCAGATAAGTTTTATTATTTTTAGGGATTCACTCGATTCCTATTTCGCTAGTTTTCCTGAATTTTTTCGTGACAGGAAAGGGGAGTGAGCCCCCAATCGCTTTTTATCATCATTATTTTCCATGTCCGAAACTTTTGAAATATTATCCGAATATTTTTACGTTCTCCATCTAGCTTTTGTGATGGGACTGGGGAAATGAAATTTTTTTAAACCATAATATTCGACGGTCAGATATTTCTCGCTATTGTTACGGATTTTTCTGATTTTAATTTTGCGAGTTTTTCAACTTTTATCGAAAAATATTTCATTTATCGCTATAATTTTTGACGTCCAAATCCGTCAAGAAAAACCAAACCCTACGCGTTCTCTATCTAGCTGTCGGGGACAGGGAAAAATAATTTCTTCGACGTTAATGTAATGTCATCGGAACAGAACCAACATTAAAAATTTCAATTCCATAGGATAAGAGAAAGTGGTTCTAATTTAGCTTGCAAGATTTTCACCCATCTAACACACAAACACCCAGAGCAAGTTAAATAAAAGCTTTTGAAAACAATTTGAAAATCCACGTATCCACTTCGGTTTCTATTTTTCTCTCAATATTCTGTATTTAATTCATATTATTCTGTTATGATTTAATACCTTTTTCTTCAAACTATCTAATGACATTCCAGAATCTGTCATCAAAACATCATGTATAACATCTGAAGGGACTATGAATGATAACAACTATGATTCCTTACATATTCTTTTATTACGAAGAAGCAAAAAGTTAAAAGCGAAACCTAGTAAAAGCACAGAATAGTATTATTTTTTTCTCTAGCAACCAGTCTATCACGAAGTGCGAATTATATCCTGTAGGCAAATATAAGATTTATTTTTATGATTACATATTTTTTGTTTTTGTACAGTACAAATAGCTATAATATATAGATACAAGTCATTTCTTTAGTGGAAAAAATTACTATGATTATTTCTTTCACACATGGCTATACCAATGAATATTTATGATTGAAGTCACATGATGTGTGATATGAGCGGCTATTTAGGTGAACACAGCTATTCATGTAAAAAAAAAACTCTATTTTGTTTGTATAAGTGTCAAAGTTTGACATAACTTAGTAGTTCAAAATTGAAAAGTCTCGTTTTAGGTTATCTGCTATGACAGAAATCGATGAATACAGGGTGATTCAAAAGTACTTTGACAAACTTCAGTAGGTGATTCCTCACAATATTCTAATATTAATTGTCCAAATAAATATAGGTCCGGAAACGCTTCGTTTCCAAGATATAGGGTGTTGAAGTATTATTTTTATTTTCGTTTGTTTCAAATAACTTTTGAAATACTGAATTTAATTAAACGAAATTTGGTAATAAGAAGTTTTTGAGGTGTCGAATTCGAACCTGATGTTATTATTGCTCGTACTCGTAGGGGCGCCACCAACACGTCTTTTTATTTTTTGAAGATTCATAACTTTTTTGAGTGTTCTTCTAGCACATTTTTCAGTAAAAAAATCGATTCCTCTATCATATCTAAGTAAAAAGCTACCCTTGTTACAAGTCGCTGTAAGCAACCGTTTTCTAGATATTAGGACTTGAAAATTTCAAGTGGATTATTTGATAATCTATGCATGTAATAATTATTACCTTCATTTTGCATTTGCATTTGCATTAATTTGACGTTTAAGTAAGCAGTTTGGGTTTTTTTGTAGGGGGCGCCACCTATTCTATTACTTTTTACTCGCTTGAAGAGGTCATTACTGTTGGGTACGTTCCTTTATGACATCCTTAAGCGAAATAGTAATTTAATAATAATAATTCAATAGTAATAATTAATAGTAATAAAATTTGCAAGAAATGTCAACATTTTATTTCAGGAAATTTTGAATATGTAGAATAAACCAAAATAAACGAAACTAAATTGTATTCAAATAAATTGTTGAAAGTGTCCACCTTCAACGAAGATACAGGCAGTCAGTCGTCTAGTCATTGAATCTCGTACCCGCTCAAAAATTATTGGTGTGTTCCTTATTGTTTCACATGCGTCTACTATTCGGTTTCTAAGATCTTCCTCGTTCGCTAATGGAGTTTTATAAACTAGTGACTTCAAATGTCCCCAAAAATAAAAATCTATCGGGTTTAGATCTGGGAACCTTGGTGCCCACGGCTGGTTAGGTCCTTCTACACTCCTACCGATCCATCGATTTGGATAGACTGTGTTAAGGAATTCCCTGGCTACAACGCTAAAATGGGCCGGAGCCCCATCATGCATAAACCACATGCGGATACGAATTTCTAATGGTACATTCTCAAGTAGTCCCTGCAATTCATTTTCTAAAAAGTGTCTGTAAGTTGCGCCATTCAGTCGGAGCGGAAGAAAGAAAGGACCTATCAAGTAATTATCAATTATTGCCGCCCATACATTTACAGAAAATTGATACTGATAATACCTTTCACTAACTGCATGCGGATTTTCGAGAGCCCAAACATGGTTGTTATGAAAGTTTGTGATAGCATTTCGGGAGAAGTTTGACTCGTCCGTGAAGAGTAGATATCATAAAAATTGAGGATTTCCAGCCAATTTTCTCAAAAACCACTGACACATAGTAATGCGTTGTGGAAAGTCTCGTGGCAAAAGAGCTTTTACCCTTTTAATATGGTATGGATAAAACTGTTGATCGTGGATAATCCTCCAAACTGTGGACTGAGTAGAATTGACAGCTGCAGCAATTATTATTGTACATGTTTCTGGATTCTCCTCGAGAGCGTTCAAAACAGCTTCTTCCAATTCTAGGGTTCGGACTGCTCGTGGTCTTCCAATAATATCAGCTGCCCTCTTAAAGCTACCTGTTTCTGCCAAACGACGGTGGAGACTAGCAAATGTTGGAGCTGAAGGCAGTACTCGATTAGGAAATCGCTCCTGGTAAATACGTCTCGCTTCGCGCGCATTGCCATCCGCAAGGCCATAAACGAAATGCATATCGGCTAAATGAGCATTATTGTTTAAATAATCCATTTTTTCAAAATTAGTGTTTTCTATTTCTACTTATGGAAACTTCAACAAAACCTTTAACTGTCACAAAATATGTAATTACCAAAACTACTTACTTAAACGTCAAATTCTTTTCCAAAGCATTCTTGTGAAAAATGCAAAATATTGGTAATAACTTCAACATGCATCGATTATCAAATAATTGACTTGAAATTTTCAAGTCCAAATATTCAGAAAACGGTTGCTTACAGCAGATATGATAGAGGAATGATAGAGAAATCGATTTTTTCACTGAAAAATGTGCTAGAAGTACGCTCAAAAAAGTTATGAATCATCAAAAAAGAAAAAGACGTGTAGGTGGCGCCCCCTATGAGTAAGAGAAATAATAACATCAGGTTCGAATTCGATACCTCAAAAACCTCTCTTTGCCAAGAAAAAAAACAAAATAAAAATAAAACTTCATCACCCTGTATCTTGGAAACGAAGCGTTTCCGGACATATATTTATTTGGACAATTCATATTAGAATATTGTTAGGAATCACCTCCTGAAGTTTGTCAAAGTACTTTTGAATCACCCTGTATATTAGCGAATCCATCCCAGAAAATACCGTGAAAAGTAAAGAGTCTGTCTGGAAACAATTTATGTCTTTTTGTCAGCAGAAGAATATGAATTTTGTGCGACTACCCCAACTCTCATGATCGATCGAAATCCTCAAAGATTCGGCACGGTATATGCGTAAAGAAAATGGCGAGGAATATAAAGAGTACACGGTTAAAGTGATGTGGAAATCAACTTCGAAAACTCTCCAGGAAGTTTACTTCAATAAACATAAACGTAAGATGAATCCATTCGAAGATATCGAATTGCTAGGAATGCGCGTAATGCAAAAAGACAAAACCTACATTCTTGTCCTCAAAAAGGAAGGAAAGTTAAATGTTGAAACGTATATGATCGAGTATATAAATGATTTGATGCTGTTCATGAAATGATCTTCCTAAATATCACTCGACCATGACAAATAGAGACTATTATTGTCTTCAATTCATCTCGAATAACTTGTATTTTGTGACAATTCAATTCGACCATATGAACATTAGTAATCAAAGAATAACTCCCTCGAGCTAAAGCTCTCGGGAGTTATTCAGATTATTAATGTTCATATGGTCTCATCAAATTGTCAAAATACAAGGTACTTTCGATAGAATTATGAAGAAAATAATAGTTGTTTATTTGTCTTGGGATATTACCTACGAATACAGAGAATTCTGAATGAATTTTCAAATGTTTTGATCGCCTGAAGGTACAATTCTAATCGAGTTTTCACATAATCCTGTCAGTGTCTCTCATTCCATCAATACAAAGAGATAATTATCTGAGTAACCCGCAGAGCTTGATTGGATTTCCAAAAGAGCCAATACAATTAAATACCAGCAAAGGGTCGTAAGGTTATCAGTAATTTCCTGACAGCGATGTTTTTACTCATTCGGGTAAATCTAAGCAAATTCAATGCCATTCAGTTAAAAAGTCGACTTTAAAAATTCGCACCACTTTTTAACAGTTACTCCTAACAAGATTATCAGGGTCTATATCGAGGGGGAAACCGCTTGGATAGTAGTGGTATTCCTTGTATTATTCTACTCAAAATAGATTGCGTTGCACGTCTTATTTCGTTGGGATCGAGACTGTAAAAAGTCTGTATTATTCTCAACTGAACAATGCCAAACCTAAATTAAACAAAATGAAGAGATCTGGTATATGTATCGACTAGAATGTGGTGAACGCCCAGCCATATATACAGGTCAAACTGGTGGAAATGTTGATATAAGGTACCATGAACATGTCATTTCGGATAAAAAATTATTAATGTATGATCATCTTCAAAATTCGAAACATAAAATAAAGTAGAGTAGAGTATTTTATTTGACTACATTACAAGTACATGTTTGTAGCACGTCATAACAGCGACAATACTAATAATGAATTATTTAAATATGAAATATAGTTGACATGACAAATATAACAAATAGTGTAAAAAATATACAGGGTGTCAATTTGAAAACTTCCCACCCTTAATATCTTCCTTCCAGTAAACAATATGAGTAATCGAAAAAACAGGTCAATTTTATTGTCAAGGGGGACACCTTCACGGATTATTTGTAGCCCTCGTGGTTCAACCCCCTAGGAGGGGTAGATGTTACCCTTCGAATTTTAAATGGGAAGGGGGGTCAAGTGGCACATCATTTTGATGGGCGTTCAATTCTTGTTCCAATGGTACCCTGACTCATTATTTTTTGATGAGCATTTTCCGAAAAATTGCGTTCTAAACTAACAGAAGTAATTATTAGAACGCCTATACTGAGATGCATTATTGTATTGACTCCCTTTAATAAAAATGGTTAGAAGAGTAGGTGGCACCGCTCCAACCCTTGAATGACAGGAATAAATTTATTACGCATGGGATTTTTTATTTGGTGGTTATTTTCCTTCTACACAATAAAATTTAATTTGCGAGAAAGACATTTCCAACATAAAATCTACTTACGCTTATCTTATTAGCTGTTCGAAATGTTGTCCATTTTGCTCTAAACAGTAATACAGTCTGTTTTCGAACTCCCCTCTAACATTACGGAAAACTTCACTTGACTGGCATGCTGCTGTAATTCGTCTTTTAAGTTCGTCAATATCAGAAGGTTGTGTTTTATAAACAACGGATTTAAGATGCCCCCAAAGAAAGAAATCTAAGGGTGTTAAATCCGGTGATCTCGGAGGCAATTCAACTGCTCCCCTTCTGCCAATCCATCTACCCGGAAATCTTTCGTTTAACCACTGTCAGACGGGAAGAAAATAATAAGGTGGAGCACCGTCCTGCTGGTAATGTAACAGATCCTCCTGCAAAAGTTCATTACCTTCTGCATCAATTTGAGTTTCTAGCTCGTGAGTTATAAGAGGATCGATAGTCTCTTCAAGCATATCAAGGTACAGATTGCCAGTCGAGTTTTCTTCCAGAAATAATGGACCAAGAATGGCATTTCCAAGAATACCAGCCCAAACATTAACTTTTTGTGGGTGTTGTGTATGCCATTCCCGAAAAATATGTGGGTTTTCGTCACTCCAATAGCGACAATTTTGTCTATTAACATTGCCATTCAGAAAAAATGAACACTCATCGCTGAAACAGATGTTTAACAGAAGATTAGGGATGGTATTGACTCGATGAGACATGATTTCACAAAACTCTATTCTTCTATCATAATCATCCTCGTGGAGCTCTTGAAGAATCTGCATTTTATATGGATGAAATTTATGCATTTTCAATGCTTTTCTTATAGTCTCGCGTGACATTCCCGTCTGTTCTGATACTGATCGTAAGGAGCTCGTGGGCTCTGCAGCAAATGTTCCCAAAACTTCAATTTGTGCTGCTTCATTTAGTACTCTGGGGTTATTTCTTTTTTTATTTGTCACTGAACCAGTTTCGTAAAACTTATTCACCAAATCAAGCACATACCGGTGACTTACATTATAATTTGGATGTCTTTCGTTAAAAAGACATGCCGCCCTTCGTGCGCACTTTCCAACTTCTCCATAAATTACAATCATTTCAATTCTGTCTTGAAGAATGTAAACCATTTTTACACTTTTATACACTTATTAAAGTAATTCCTAAACAGCCCCACAGGTACAACGGTATTCACAATACTACCACATAGTTCAAATTTGCTAACCAATTTTTTGCCGGAAACTTTTACAGCAGAAGTAGCAAAAATGGAAGGCTATCTGTACAATTTCTGCGATGACACTTAAAAATTCAGCATTTAATAAACACAACTTTACTACCATCTACGTTTTACTATTAGACTACTTTTTATGTAAAGTGTTTGGAGCTAATGGCTAATGTTACCCCTAATACAGGGTTGGAACGGTACCACCTAATATTCTAACCAGTTCTGGCCAAACCATGCATCTCAGTATAGGCGTTCTAATAATTACTTCTGTTAGTTTAGAACGCAATTTTTCGGAAAATGCTCATCAACAAATAATAAGTCAGGGTACCATTGGAACAAGAATTGAACGCCCATCAAAATGATGTGCCACTTGACCCCCCTTCCCATTTAAAATTCGAAGGGTAACATCTACCCCTCCTAGGGGGTTGAACCACGAGGGCTACAAATAGTCCTTGAAAGTGTCCCCCTTGACAATAAAATTGACCTGTTTTTTCGATTACTCATATTGTTTACTGGAAGGAAGATATTAAGGGTGGGAAGTTTTCAAATTGACACCCTGTATTGTAAATTACTGTAAAAAATATTGTTAAAAAGATGAGTTACAATAAACGTAACATAGACAGAATGGAATTTTGGTGAGATGAGTTTTAACCTCTATACGATCTGAAATGTCCAATGTATTCCTCTGTGGGATAAAAGCAGTGTGTCAAGAGTAAGTTTTTCATTTTATTTTTGAATGAGTGCATACTTGATGACTTCAATTCCGCCGGTAATATATTGTAGAGATGGAAATTTAATGAATTTTTCCTGGATTTGCTCAGACGGAACCGGTTTATTCTTAAGTTATCTGCTTGCCTAGTACCATAGCTGTGTACATCAGATTGCTTAGTGAGCATCGAAGACTTTTTATGAATCTCTATCAAAACTTGAAGAATATATAAACACGGTAAGGGCATTATTCTGAGTTTGATAAACAAAGGTTGGCAGTGTTCCACATAACTTACGCTGGATAAAATCCTAACAGCCTTTTTGTGCAAACGAAAAATTGAGAGAGATTCAGACGAACCACCCCAAAGAATAGTGCCGTAACTAATGTGAGAATGAAATAGCGAAAAATAGGTTGTTTTGAGTGCATTAAAATTAGTTACATTTTGAAGTTGTCGTAGGACAAACAGCGAACTACTCAGTTTACCTTTCAATTTGGTGATGTGGGTTTTCCAAGATAGATTACTGTCTAGAGTTATTCCTAGTAAATTTGCGGAATACATTTCTTAGGCATCCGTAGTAGATGAAAGATAAAGAGACCGCGATTTATCGTTATTTAGTTTGAGTTTGTTAGCTGCGAACCAATTTTCGGATTTATTAGCTAATTCTTCTTGAGTACTGTACAGCTCTGATCTCAGTTTATCAGAATAAATGAAGGTCGTATCATCTGCAAATGAAACAGTTTTCACAGGAACCATATGGTTGCTCAAATCATTGGTGTATATTATGAATAACAACGGTCCTAAAATTGACCCTTGAGGAACTCCTTGCTCAATATGTTTGAAATCAGATAATGAATTTCCAATATTTACAGCTTGATAGCGATTCTGCAGATAGGATTGTATCAGATTGAGAGGTACTCCCCTAACCCCGTATTAATTTAATTTTTCAAGTAATATTTCATGTGATACGCAATCGAATGCCTTTGAAAGGTCACAAAGGGTGATGGCAGCTTGCATCCCATCTTCCAAGGTTGATACTATATCATTCACAACATTCGTGACAGCGAGAGCAGTAGAACGATTTGGTCGAAAACCATATTGTGTGTTGCTGAAAAAGTTATTCGATTCAAAGTAATACCTCAATCGTTTATTCAGAATTTTTTCAATTATTTTCGCAAAAATTGAGATAATGGAAATAGGTCGGTAGTTATTGATATTATTTTTGTCACCTTTTTTGAACAACGTTGTTATTTTAGAATACTTGAAGCAATCTGGAAAAACTCCTGTTGAAAAGAGTGCATTTATCAAATTAGTAAGTGGAACCAGAATGATGTCACTAGTGTCTGTTATTATTTGAGAGTTCAGTTCATGTATATCGAGACTATTCGATTTCTTCAAAGATTTTATGGCATCCGATACTTCTTGGGGTGCTACCGGCGATAAATAAAATGACTCGCATGGGGCTGGAAAATTTTTGAAATTTAGAATTTCACTAGACGATACGGTTCGTAAGGAATTTATAATATCAATAGCAATATTGACAAAAAAATCATTGAAATCATCAGGAGAAAGATCAGGAACCGATTCTATACGTTGGAATTTATTTCGCTCGAAGTTTATTATTTGCCAACATGCTTTCGATTTGTTTTCAGCTGATATAATATATCGATCATATGCTGCCTTTTTTGCTTTCTTCAGTTCACCGTTATATATAGTTTTTAGTTGAGTGTAAGTTTTGAAGTCAGTTGTTTTTTTAGTTTTTTTTTTCTCACAAGGTGGTTGAAACCCTTTATGGGCACCTTATCCGGCCTGACACGCACATCCCATAAGGTAGTGTGGGAGTCCCCTGAGTCCGAATTGAATCCCCCTCAGGTATACCCACTAGACACTCCACCTCGTGCGTGGTAGGCTCGTCCAGTCACCCAAGGCTGACCCGATGACACGTAGGCAGATGCCCATTGTATCGTACCGTACCACTTTTTCGGGCCATCAGAAAAATTCTGCAGTCGCTGTGGTTTGAACCGGCGACCGGCAGCGTGAGTGATTTAAACATTGACGCTTTAACCACTCGGCTACCTGGCCCTCTGTTTTTTTAGTTTGAGAGCTGATAGTGAAACTCTCATTGAATATTTCTTCAATGGGCAGTATTTTTTTACAACATCATTGTAGGTTTTTACCATAAAATTTGCCAAATACTCAGCATTTTCACTGGACTCAAAAATTGTCCAATCAACAGAAACTAGGGCATTTTTTATTTTTGATATGGATTTTTTTCCGAAAGACCTCTGATACAAAATATTTGTACTTACAATCTCGTTTTTTTGAATACTTATGAACTGACCAAGATGATCAGAAAGGCAAGGTTCTATAACCCTGCTGTCAAATGTAGATTCACTGAGATTCGTTATTATATTATCCAAACATGTGGACGATGTAGCTGTAATTCTTGTATATTCATTTATAGTAGCTGACAAACCGAATGAAGTAAGAATACAATTCAGATCATTCAAGTCCTTTGAATTAACTTTGAAATTTATATTAAAGTCGCCTGCTATTATTATTTTCGTTTCTGGTAAAATAATTTCACTCAAAACCCTCTCAAAGGTCTCGAAAAAAAGGCCAATATTACCCTTGTTGGATCTATACAAAGCTAATATGATAAGTTTCAACTTCGGTATCTCGATTGCACAGAACTCGCATGACTGTTCTACATTGAATTTATCAACATTTAATGTTTTAAAAGTAATACCAATTTTCGAAGATATTGCAACTCCCCCGTGGATCATATTGCTTCTCGAAAAGGAGGCAGCACAGGTATAACCTTTGAGATTAACACTACGAAGATTGGTTTCATTTAGCCAGTGTTCACTTATACAACAAATATCAACGTTGTGCCCTTGTAGGAATACATCAAACATTTCAATCTTATTTGCTAAACATTGAGCATTAATGTGAATTATACTCGCCCCACCTTTACATTGAGAATGATTCCTGTCGAATGGTGCAATATCATTGTACAATTTGGAAACTACGTTTCTTGGCTCGTCCTGGAGTTCTTCTGAAAATTTTCCCTGAACTGGAATCTGCGAACTGCAGCACCTTTCGGCCAAATAGAAGGATCATAAATCACATTCAGTTTATCTAGTGGAAAAGATACTTTGTAAGTAGAGACTTGATCATTCCTGTGCCATTCCTCACAAGTAATGTCAATTTCGGGTGCAGATTTTTTAATTAATTTCAAAATGTCATTGGCGGTTACTTCATGTCCGATGCGCGATAAATGCAAGTGTCCTCTTTTTGGAACCACCGCGACATTAGATTCTTCGTTGCTTCCGATTATCGATTTGGTCTGATATCTCCTTTTAAAAGGGGGATTCCGCTGGTGAATCACATTGTTGATATCAGCTGAGTTCACTGATGAACCCGAGTTTTCAGAGTTTTTTTGGGGTTTATCGACACCTGTTTTTAATACATCGCTAAATATTTTGTGGCTCTTCTTATCTTCTGACTTTTTTTCCAACTCTGTAGAAGTCAGAATCGTTCGGTATGCTTATTGGCACATTCGAACTGGTACTACAAGATGGCGTAGCAGATTTGTCAAGAGAATTAAAATTATTGTACTGTTTAAGTAGAAGTATGAGATCTTCTTGCTCTTGTGTGCGCTTTTCTAAATGAAAGGCAAGTTTGCTAATCGCACTTAGATCGCTTTTTGCTCTCTCCAAATCTTTAACACTTGTGTCACATGAAACACTGTTCAGAATATTATTTTTAAAAAGTCTACTCACGTAATTCACTAACTGGTTATTTGTCACTGTCATAGGCACTTTCAAAGTAAGAATTATTTCGATCAATTCATTTTTCTTTAGATTATTCAGCTCAGACGTTAACATTGCGACTTCGCTTTGTTCCGCCATTGTATGAAAATAGATAAAGATATTTTAAAAATCCTCCACTCATGCCAGAAAGGGAAAATGATGAGGTTGTTGGATTCTATGGTAATAAACAAGTAGAAGAAAAATCCCAATTATATTATCCTCAACGAACAACTCGATTCAAACAATAGCCCTGTCCTGAACCTATAACCCAATTTCCAAAACCTGCATTTATCGAATTATTTGTTATGTTCATTTATCATTGGTATTGATTCTGATAATCGATATACTGCTACTAATTGAGGTATATCCTAAGTAAAGGCAATGTAGGTATAAATACTCAGATTTGGATGTAATCTAGTTAGTTTTGAAAATGGTGTAATGACCGAGACGAGTCAACAAATATAAAAATTATCGTAGAAAATAGACAAAAAGTGTTTTATTGTGTATCATTAGTGAACATGAATTTCCACAAAATAAACAAGTCGTCGATCAAAGAAGCTGATCGAATATCCCTTCAAAATACAGCATTTTCAAAATACTTTCACCTTCCAGTCGCTCCAACTGTGTTGCTGTAAAAAAACAACACTCGAGCAAGCTCTCGTGGTGTTTCTAAGCAATACAGTTTCCGTGACAGTGAGGTGAAATTTTTTTTTGGAACTGAGTATATCATTGAAGAGGATAGTGTCTCACAAAACATCGTCCACTCACGTGATCAGGATGTTTCTGGATATAGCTTTTTGGGAATTTGACTTAATTTCAATACTGATTCCGTTAAAAAATCAAACTAATATTTGGAAGGACGATTTTATCAGTGTGAGTACTAGACAAAAATGCTTATACTGAAGAATAATGCCGAAGAGTAGGATTGCTGTTTCAATTAGGACTTTTCCATAATAAAAATAATCTCAAGCAGTGTTCGTTGAATTACTCTAGATTCATTCTGAAACCAACTCACCAAGTGAATTCCTTCCAAGCCCAAGAAATATAGCTGAGGTTCCTTGGACCCCATGCATCAAAAATACAGCTGGTTTTGTGGAAGCCACACGTGGTATTCGGAAAACGCTGAGGATGTATCCGTCTATTGTTTTAACTTTGTATTCCATGAAGGGATATCCGCTCTTCTTGATTATTTGAGGCTGTAATTTTCGAAAAGAATAGGTAATCTGTACATATACAAAATATTGATGATTTTTTATTAGGAGTAGTATAATATGGCTGTTTACTAGAGGCGCCGTTTGGGTAAAAAGTGGTTTTGCAAATATATAAAATTTTGTTACATATTTATTAGTTGTAGCAATATTTGTTATTTTGCTTTGCAATATATTTATTTTCTAACGAACACAATATATCTACATTTCAAGAGTTGCAAATATATTGAAACGTGAATGCCTATATTTCTATGAATTCGATCTATCTTACGTCGTCAAGAGATGGAGCAGCCGACGCTATTTATTGCACGCTTCAATTTTCTCAGTTCTAAGGTATTTGACTTCGAATAATTCCATGATTATTTGAAAAAAAACAATGAAAAAACATTCTGAGAATATATTCTGACGGCTGCAATATCATTCAACCACTATTCTAGAGAGTGAATTGAATCGCGTAGGTAGCGCCATCTATCGACAATATAGAATAGATCAAATTTATAAATATAGGGGAATTTACCTTTATACATATACAGGCTGGGGCACCGATAACGAAACAGATCGAATATCTTCAAAATGCATGTGTTGTGAAAAAAATGCAAAAACACGTCGATTTTTTATCCAAGGGGGACATCTTCCTATCATAACCTCATCTGTCATACCCATACCCGCACCCCTTGGGCACCATCTACGACACAATTTGAATAGGGAAAGTAGTAAATGTGACACATCATTGAATTATGGTCCAATTCGAATCAAAATTAGTGTGTGGTGATTTTCAGGGTTAGAAATTATGATTTTTTGTCGATGCAAATAACAACATAGCGGACGAAATCTGTAATTGTGGTTCGATTAAAGTCAAAATTGGCATATGGGAGATTTCAGTATGAATAAAATTAATTACTCAAATTGATAAAAAAAGCTTTTATACAAATGCACTAAAAGGAAATAAAGGCAAATAAACGAAAAGGAGAGACAAGGAAATAATAATTTTTTAGATGTGTGACGTACGTTATTCCGTTCGTAACAGATTCGAAAGCTTGCCGCGAGTACAAAATAGGTATTTTTGCGAAGAAAAATTTTTGTTCTGTTACGCATACAATAACATAAGTCACATATCTGAAAAAAAAATAGTATTCCTTTTTAGCGCATATGTTTAAAAAAAAGTTATCAATTTAATTAATTGAAAACTTGAGAAACCCCCATATGCCAATTTTAAATCGAATCGAACCACAATTACAAATTTCGTACACCATCTTGGTTTTTTGCATTGACAAAAATATCATAATCTTTTAACCTGAAAATCTCCACATACCAATTTGGATTCGAATCAGACCAGAATTACAAATTTCGTCCACCATCTTGTTCCTTCGCATTGACAAACAAATCATAATTTCTGACCTTGAAAACCACCACATATCAATTTTGAATCGAATCGCACCATAATTGCAAATCATGTCCGCCATTTTGAGCCATCATTTTGTTTTTTTCCATAATGCATCGTCACCTACTTTATGTCAAAATAGCTTGCAAATGCAGTATCATAATTTGGAATACGGAACAGTTGTTTGTCCCGCAAGAGGGCGACAAAATAAAAAGTTAGGTGGCGAAAACTGCACTTACTACTTTCCCTGTTCAAATTGTTTGGGTGATAGTGGCTAAGGGGTGGGGGGAGAGATATGACAGTTGAGGTTATGATAGGAAGATGTCCCCCTTGAATTAAAAATCGACGTGTTTCTGCATTTTATTTACAAAACATGCGTTTTGAAGATATTCGATCTGTTTCGTTTTCGGTGCCCACCCTGTACATTTGGAAAGTTCGAAACTTAAATATATTTTGTTTGATCAAAAATATATATTTATATATCCTAAAGCAAAATAAAAAATATTGCAACAACTAATAAATGTATTGACATTAAATTTCATACATTTGCAAAAACAATTTTTACCCAAACGGCGCCGGCGCCTCATAGAAATGCCTAATGGAAATTTTCGATATCTGCAGAGGTGTGAATGAGATGAAAAAAATTCCACAGCGAATGGTTTAAGTAAAGCAGAAAACGTTTTTGATGGATTTCGGTGGGACACCAGAGTAACTGAGTACAGCTTTGGATGAGGTTCCATCAAGCTTGCATCGCATGGTGTAACAAGATTTTGGTGAGAAGACCCCAATCAGAAGTGAGTTGAAATGACAATCCGACCTGAAAATTGAAGTTGGTGTACCGCAAAGATTTATACGAATGCATTTGAACTTTGAATATATTTTAAGGAATCCTCTTTCATTTGAAAAAGCTGAAGAAAATACAAATTCTAAGAACTCTCCAATTCTGGAATTATGGAATAATGGACACACTTTTCTTCTCGAATAACTCATATTTCAGCTATTTGAAGGGTGTTCAAGGAACGTCTATAGAACTGCATTTATTGAAAGAACAGTAAAATTTGCTCGAATTACAGGCGAAAATTTTCCAATCAATAGTTTTTCAGCCATTGGAGACGTGCTGAATTAATCTTCACAGTTGAGAAACATTTTCAACCAGAGCAGGTTATGGACGAACGTAGAGAAGGAACTTACAAATACTTTGATGAAGCTGATACGTGCTGATAAATAATCGAAGTATAGTGATTTTAACAAATATAAAAACTTCACAAATCATAAGATCAACTTGAAGTATGAGTTGAGAATGTCAACTGACTTGCACACAGGCATAATTTAATAATAATAAATATATTTTATTGTCCAACGATAAAATCTGGTGACAAAGATTCTAATATATGGATAGAAAAATATACTTGTCACATTACACAGAGTTCTAGTTCATCACGAACCATCACAGTAGCATAGAAATGAAAAATAGATTGTAATAAAATTTTGTGAAACATAATACAAGCCACTATAATGATTAAAAGTACACTCATCGTGTTGAGAAAGCTAAACATATACTCGGTATTCAAATACAAGTACATATGCAATAACAATGAAAAAGAAACCTCACACTGATAAAATAACATAAATAAGACAATTGTTCAATAAACAGAATATCGTCATCAAATTCTTGTGAAATATAATATGGTCTACGATGCCTAGTAGGTTTTTTATATTTTTTCTAAAACACTCAATACCTGCACTAGAGTTTTTGAGTCGAATGGCAAAAGAATTATCCGTTATTCGTTAAAAACAAACGAGCCCTTAATCGAAGATGATCAACGTATAGGTAGTTTCTAAATACTTGTAGTTCTTTGTCTTGTAGGATAACCAGAAGTATTCATATTGAATTTCAGAATTTTCTTTACAAGACAAACAGTTTTCGAAATGAAAAGAGCAGCAACGGTTAGTATCTAATTATCTATCAAAAGCTGCCTGCACGATTCACGAGGTAACATTCCAAATCTGCTCGTTTAGGTATACTGAGGACTGAGTCCAGTAAGCCTGGGCTACAGACTCAAAACACCCAAACGTCAGCTGCTTTTTTACTTCTTAAATCCTTCACTATTTTCATCAGTTCGTTAATATTTGCTTCAACCAATACCAAAATATTGCCATTTCCATGTTTTCCAAGAAGTTTGAACGGGTCATATGGGACTATGGTATTCGTTTTTTCGCTATAGAAGTATCTAATATATTTTTTCTATTTGGAGTCTAAAATGATTTTTTTCGAGATTGGCAACAATCATCAACTGTCAGATGAACGTCAGACAAGAGGGATGGGAAGAAGAATAACCTTCGAATGTTGTGGTGTTATTTGTTGCGGTGTATGGTGCAGTTATTATAAACTTTAATTGTTACATGACTGGTTTCCCAGGTGTTTATAATTAAATCAGCTGGTGTGGTTTGGACTGGATTCACAAAATTATGCTCCGTGGTCTGATTGTTTGAAAAGTTATTTTGACTGCAATAGGAGTGTGGTGAGGCATCAGATACTTCAAAATTGTGGAATTAGTTTTCGTTAACTGAACGAGATTTTTTGGGCAACAAATCATTCACAGCCGTTTGAGCAATTACTCTCAATTCAGGAGGGGTGCAACTTGAGTTTTCTTCATCAGTTATTTCAAAAATAGTAATTTACGTAACAAGTCTGGAAAATACTGATTTTTTGGACGAGTAGACCAAATTCTAGGACGAGCATTAGGGAGTCCTGGAAGTATGCGAGCCCAAAAAAACTGTTTTCGGACGTGTTGCGTACACTATTTTTTCGGCAACCATGTAGAATAACAAATCAATGAGACGAAGAGAGGTCGACTTTCACCCATCTGTTAACCGGATGAAACGATTCCAAATTTGAATATTTCGAATTTTTCAGTTTTTATTTGTATTATATATTGAAATTCGAACAGAAGATAGGTACCAACAGAAACATTCTAATTCTTATTTATATTAATATTTGTATTAAAAATCGAGCACTTCCCGGCCTAGTCCGGGAAGTACGTAAGAATGTTAACATTCTTCAACCTATAGTTGAAATATCCGAATCCCACGTGAAAAACTCCTACCACTTCATCAATCGAATTAAGGAATTCAACATATCTAACTCCGACATCCTAGTCAGCTTCGACATCGTCTCTCTTTTCACCAACATCCCTATTGACGAGACCCTCACCATATTACAAAACAAGCACGACATATCACAAGACATCCTCACTCTAATCAAACATTGTATGTCCAACACATACTTCACCTTCCAAAACTCTTTTTATAGGCAAATCAAAGGTGCTCCTATGGGATCCCCTCTCTCACCTGCGATTGCCAATATATTCATGGAAGATTTCGAAACCATTGCCCTTTCATCAGCCACTCTTCAACCTTCCTGCTGGTTACGATACGTTGATGACACTTTTGTCATCTGGCCCCACGGGAGAGATACCCTGGATTCTTTCCTGACCCATCTGAACGAAGTACACCCTTACATTCGCTTCACGATGGAGATAGAAAGCAATTCAACTCTGCCATTCTTAGATGTACAAATCACTAAAAATCCTCAACAAGGTTTCTCGTACACGGTTTATAGAAAACCCACCCACACCAACCGATATCTCAACTCCAAGTCCCACCATCATCCCTCATAACTCAACTCAGTCGTAAATACTCTGATATCTCGCTCCATCCGACTAACCGACGACCACAACAGACAATCCGAACTTCACAACGTAAAACAAGCTCTCCTACAAAACGGATACAGACCAGACCACATAGACAGAAACATCCAAAAACAGCTTCAGAAACCATTAGTAACCAAAAACGAACCACAAGTTGAAGACCGTCCATCCAAAGTCTTCTTCCCTTACATCAAAGGGGTGACGGACAAAATCAGTCGACTTTTCAGAAAAGCAAATATCAAAACCATCTTTACCACAGAACAAAAACTATCACACCTCATCAGACCAACAAAAGACAAAATTCCCAACGAAGACCATGGTATTTACGAAATTCCCTGTTCTATCTGCCCCCACTCTTATATAGGAGAAACTTCGAAACAGATCCATTTTCGATCCTACCAACACTCCCTTTCAGTTAGAAATCGAGACACCAGCTCCGCATTAGCTCTTCATTTCATCCAAACGGGTCACCCCATAGATTTCGAGAAAACGAAAACCATCGCCCCAGTACCTTCAAGAACTTCTCGTTTTATCAGAGAAGCCATCGAAATCGAAAAACGGCCTGATTGCCTGAACATTAAAGATGATAGCCGTAAATTGAACCCCATTTGGAAGCCCCTTCTTCCAACCGTAATTACCAGGCCACGTGAAACTTATCCGCAATCAATTATTATCCCATTAACTCCAACTACACAGCAGGCACCAGCAGACAAGAAAACGAGAAAACCCGTAAGACCCGCCCACCTCCAGGTAGCCAACCACCTATAAATACTACAGTGCAACCAACATCGGATCGTCTTTTGAGATAAAGGAGTAGGCAGGTTGAGACCTTGATATCTCTCAAGACCACGACTCGAGGAGTAGGCAGATAGAGGCCTCGCAGTCACACTCTTGAAAATGGCTCCAAAGCAGGAGCCGAAACGTCGAGTTATTAACTCTCAACGCGGTTCAACCCATGAACTTAGTGATGTAGTATATATATATATATATATAAATGTTGGGTTGATCGTGACTGACCAGTTGAAAGAAGAACTTCGAAACCAAATGACTGATTTCTGTTTGTGGGGCTGCAGTCAAATTTGAGGATGCCAGGGAGTAAGAATGAAACTCTTTGGTATTATGTCAAGCTTTCGGAAATGTTTATTTTCATCTTTAGGACTTACTGGAAAAATTGTGTAAATGAGCAATTGTACAATTTTTGTTAAGTGATAAGGGTACTTACTATCGTTAGTTTAAAGGAAGCTAGCCACTTCATAACACAAGATAAATTAATCTAACATTATTTTATAGGAAATATTCATAAACATAAATGAAAATGTTGAATATTGTTAAAATTTTTAAAAAGTATACTGAACCGGAAAGCATGGTCAGTGATACTGAGATATTGTAGGTTAATCACGTGGGATGAATGGAATGTGACAACGATTGACATCTGATTGACTTATGATGATCCATGAAATTGACCGAACCGTCGATCACGCGTTTTCTATCATGGAACACCATGGAACACTTATTCTTTTCCATGGTCAGTGAATTTTCTAATATAATGTGAGAGCCACAAATTTCTTAATGACATTCTTATCCGCTGTGCAGTCCAAGGATTTTTTTTGTTTTTTTCTTTGACTTTTGAATGGTTGAAGATGAATTTAATACCTACGTCTGAAATTTAATTGTAGAAAAGGATGAAAGTATACCTTTGCATAAAAAAGGATGCAAAAAAATTTACAGGCATTTTATTTCTCAGTTCAGGATAACTATATGAGACAATCATAGAAAATAAAATGCCGGAGATACCTGAACCTAGGTAAATAGGTATACAAAGTGAGTTTTTTTTTTATGGGTAGGTACAAATTAGTATTATTTGTAACAATTTTTTTCTGTATTCCAATAAGCCTCACGGAGCGCTGAGTGGTTTTCTGATTCTACGAGGATGTATTGATATCTAGTTAGCCTAGACCAGTTCCCTGCATAAACAAAATATTGCGTTACCATAGCAACGAACAATAACTTATTAGATGTGTCAGTGTAAATTTTGACGTCAAAAAAGTAAACCAGAGTTACGCAATAAATTAAAAGAAAAAATATGTCCACCGAAATTGTGAAAATCGAAAAATTGGAGTATCGAGCCATCATCAAGTACCTGTATTTGAAAGGGTTAAGAGGTAAACAGATTCACGAAGATATGCCTAATACGCTTGGTGATCAATGTCCCTCGTATGTGACCGTGAAAAATTGGACTGCAAGCTTCATAAGAGGTAAATTTTCCATTGAAGATGATAACCGATCAGGATGGCCAGTTTCTGTGTCAGTCCCCGAAAATACCGATGCAGTTCATAACATGATTTTGACAGACTGTCGAATTGGACTAAAATGGATATATGAATCACTGAATATTCCATACGAACGCGTTCATCATATAGTTCACGTCAATTTGGACATGAGAAAAATTGCTGCAAAATGGATCCCCAAATTTTTTAATGTTGACCAAAAGCGTGCAAGGGTGGTAGCATCGCTTTCGATCTGTGCTCGATTTGAAAACGATGTAGACTTCTTAAACCGAATTGTTACTATGGTTGAGACTTGGGTACATTTCTACGATCCAGAAACGAAGCAACAATCGTTGGAATGGCGACATTCCGGTTCTCCAAGACCTAAGAAGTTTCATGTCCAAAAATCTGCTGGAAAAGTTCTTGCTTCAGTTTTTTTGGGATTGCCATGGAGTAATCATGATTGATTTTTTTGGATAAGGGTAGAACAATCCGGGATGTGAATAAAATAAATTTCAAGTAAATGCTTATACTTTCTTGAGACAGACTTATTTATTTCATAGAGACATGAAAGAGATAAATATATAGTATAAGCATTTGCTAGATTTTATTCTCCTCACCCAATAACTGTAGATTACTATTCGACATTACTGACCACTCAATGGGAAAAAATCAAAGAGAAAAGACGCGGAGAGCTATCCAAAGGTGTTTTGTTCTTGCAGGACAACGCCCCTGCACACAAATTTCATGTAGCCATGCAAAAAATTCGTGATTTAGGGTTTGAATTACTAGAACACCCCCCTTATTCACCAGATTTAGCTCCGTCCGACTATCATCTCTTTCTTCAACTGAAAAAAAGTTGAAAGGTCGTAAATTTTCTTTCAACGAGGAGGAAATGGGAGCTGAGGAGGTCTGGTTTGCAGAGCAAGAAAAAATATTTTTTTTAAGGTCAGGAGACGTTGCAGGTTTGCTGTAATGAATGTATTCAATTAAGAGGAGAATATGTTGAGTAATAAAATATTTTGACATTGAAATTTTGTTTGGTTCAATAGTAGGCTAAGAATTTTTTAATATATCCTCGTATTCTACTCACTCAACAAAATTTATTGTATTCCTTGATCACAATTTTTATTGAAAAATGTTTTACAAAGTGACAAGAATTTATGCAAAAACCCGAATGAAAAACAAAGAGATTTCATAAAATCGTAAATAGGACAGCGTCACGAAATCTAATGAAAAATGTTCCACAAAGGCAAAAAGCAACTCGTGAATCATGAAAACACAGGGTGCCACAGAGCGGAATTGAGTGAAGTCAGAGACATTTCTTACGTTTGAAAGGAAATTCATTCGATACCATTGTGAGAGCCGAATTGGAAACACTCAACGGGATCCTCAAAAGACACCGCCGACTATTATTTCGTTTGAGCAAAAAGAATGATCATAACGAAGGGAAATGCTCGTGTTTGTTATATCATTATTTTTGGTGGCATTCAATAGGTTCAGAACAACTCATAATTGGCAACTGGGTTGATGCGAGATAAAGTTTCCATTTAGGGCGAATACGACTTTTGTAAAAACGATATCTGTTTTGCGGGCCTTATACTGAATTAATATTGTTTATCATCGACTGATATACAGAGAGGACCAAAAGTCCGTCGCCCCCATCCGTAACTTCTTCATTTTCCATATTACAAAAAAATAATGAATACATAAGTTATAGGGTTTCATTTGATCTCTCAAATGGTTCAAGTTTCATTCCTACAGAGTGTCTCAAAAAAGCACAGCGACTTAGAAGTTGTCTTTTTCAAATGGGACACCCTGTATTTACTTGCATTTTCAGATTCTACGTTGAATTCTGAACAAGATTAATAAATGGTTTTATATCACAAAAATTGATAGTTTTGGAATCATGAATTATTATTATTTGGAGGTATCTGGGACCATTTAATTTTTTTTCCAAGAATATGGGAACTACAATGTGGTCACGTGAAATACCAGCCAAAATATTTATTTTCTGGAGATATTGAGTATGCCTCTCGCGGAAGTCAAGGGAATTCTCATCACTCCAATATCTACAATTCTGGGTATTCACATTTACATTTAGGTAAAAAGTGCTTTCATCACTAAAGCCGATATGCTGCAAATAAAGTCGATTTGCAACAATTCCTTCTTTCATGGTCTCGCAAAATTCAAGTTGCTGGTCCGGATCATCTTTAACCAACTGGTGCAAAATTTTTATTTTGTAAGGATGGATTTTTTTACCATCTTTTCTGATGTTTTGAAAACATCACATGTCTCAGCTACTTGCTTAGTTGATTATTGCGGGTTATTTGCCATTTCGGCTAGTACACTGTAAATATTGTTTCCATAAGATTACATGATCCCATATGGGTAATGGGTTGCCATGCAATTACATGTAAAGTTACATACCTCATGTAATATTGTGTGGAGTCATCACTTGACTTTAAATGTGAATTTCCATTATATTCCATGTATTATCACTTGTATACTTATGTAATTTTCTCTATTATTCCAGATTTAATGGCGATTTATACATGTTTGTTCAACTGTTTTTACCATTATATCCAAGTAGTGCCAATTGACATACATGCTTTAGTATGTATTATTGGGTATATATTCAATTATTTGTAGGGAAAATGCAATTTTTGTTGTAAATTGGATTTAGATCAATATGCATTTTTACATACCACAAATGGATGGATTTTCCATATATTTCCCGATAATCACTAGTATTTTCATGTGATTTTCCCCCTAAATACAGATTTAACGGAAATTGGTTCATGTCTGTTTAGGTGTCTTTTGTCCATTGTTTTCAAGTAGTGTCAACTAACTTTACATTGTGTGAAAACTAATATACAATCCGATTACAATTTGGCACCCACATACTCACACAAAATCAAAAATATGGCTTGTTTGTTTTTAAAAGGTATCTTCGCCAGATGCCCAAAGATGTTTATCCTATATATACCAACATGAACTGTGAATGAGAATTGGGCCGAATGCCGGTAGGTGCGCATGACGATAGCATCACGGAAAATTAAATTCAAACAAAAGATAATTCACATATTACATGGAATATTCTGTAAATTGGCGTCATTCCGCTGTAATAATACGTCGTTTTACTAATTATCACATTCGTTTACAGTCATCATGTAAACCAGCGGAAATTACATGCAATTAAGCATTGAATTACATGCCCACTCTAGAACACGAGAGAAGTGAAGGACAATTACCAAATTTTACATTGAAATTTCGAATTACTTGTGGAATCAAGTTATAATACTGGGAGGAGTATGTATATATCACATTTTGGAATGTATTTTTCCATCCACTTCTTACTGTGTACCTACTTGAATTTCAACATATTCCGTAATTATTTTCGAGCTCCCAGATCTCGGAGCATCTTTCACGGTACCAATTTGGTTGAATTTTGCCACTAATTTCTGCAGATACTTTCAACACATCGGACGTTCCGGAAACCGTTCATTGAATATGCGAATAACAGCATGGTAATTCCGGTTAGTTTCACCAAATATGATAACGGCTTCAATTGTGTCAGCTACTGAAAGAGCCATATTAACCAACAAGAGAAATTGAAAATAAAATTCAAAAACCTACAAAACATTTGGCAAAAAGAGATAAGAGTTGTTTTTCGTTGTCATGGATAGAATAAACGCGCTTAGCGTGCATAGCTTACCTCATTAATTTATTCGTGAACTGATGTTGCAAAAGTAGTCGTAAAAATTAATTACAAGTGTTCATGATTCCAAAACTATAACCTTTTTTGATAGAAAACTATTCATCAAACTTGTTCGAAATTTAACGAAGAATCTGATAATGAAATGAACAATTGGGTGTTCCATTAAAAAAAAAACTTCTAAGTCGCTGGGCTTTTTTGAAACACTCTGTATGGATGAAACTTTAACCTTCAGAGAGATCAAAATAAAACCCTACAACTTATGCAGGTACTCAAAATTTTTTTGTAATATGTACAATGAAGAAGTTATAGGGGGGCGACGGACTTTTGGTCCTCACTGTATAATATACGCATTTTAGATGTGACATTAACAATATGAAGTCACTCATTATAATAAATCATTACTTCCTCGCAGATGACTGAATGATTGTATTTGAATCGAAATGTCTATGAAAACAGCCATGACAATTATTGTTTGACGCAAACTGTCAGTTTTAATAAATAATTGTCAAAAGCGTGTTTATGATTCAATGACGAGTGTAGGGAATGTGATCGAAAGTGATATGGAAGAAGAATTTTCCTACTAGAATTTTATTGACAAATAAATTTGTTCTTTGAAAATACAAAATAAATAAATTGGTAGTAAATAAAGTAGAATATGTACTACTCGCAATAATGGCTATTATTCTTTCGGAATGTTACTCTCTTGCCGCTGACGCGGCTCGGTTCGTAAAAATTCCTCGGGAATAATAGCTACCATTATTGACTCATGATATAATCTACTATTCTGCTCCCTTGGTACAGTGAGGATATGATGGACGATGTATAGATAACTTCTTATTTTGCATGGACTCTATTATACTTCAGACTTTCCAAATTGGGTTTGATATCAGCACCATATACAGTGTGTTCCACTTTGAGCAGCCACACCCTCATATTTCTTTGAGAATGAAATAATTCGAAATTATTTTTTAAATTATAGTACTCTGGAATAACTACCTTTATATTGATAACACTCGTATATCTTTTTTCCACGGCAAACTATGACCAATTTAAAACTAAAAAAGGGTTGAAAACATATTAGGGATTTTTTCATCTCAAAATTAACTACAAATTCTGTTTCAGAGTACCCTTAAACCTCCAGATCTCAATGATTGAATCAATTTTGTATACAGGGTGTCACTTGTTGCTGAACTATTTTTGATCAGTTATATTTGCTTGGTTTTCAAAATGTCTTCACTTCTCACAAAATTTACAGAAATATTTAATTAATACTGCGAAAAATAACCGAATGCTACTTTTCCATGGCAAAAGGTGACCACTTGAATAGTAAAAAATTAGGAAAAATTATATAAAGGATATTTTATCGAAAAACTAATCCTGGTTTTGAAATGTCCCAGAAACTCAGAACTCAATGCTGAATCATTGAAATATACTGGGTGTCATATGTTGCTGGCAATATCACCAAGTCCTATTCATCCATAATGCTTGGTATGATTTCGAAAATGTCTTCTGTTCTGACAAAGAGCCCAGAAATATTCTATTTATACTGCAGAATAAAAACAAGCATCACTTTTTCATGGCTAACTATGATCAGCTAAATACTGAAAAATTGGAAAAAATATATCACTGAACTAACAACAGAAATAGGTTCAGAATTCTCTAAAACTCTCAGATGTTAATACCCGAGTCATCTGCAAATACCAATATTATGAAATAATGTGAATTTGCAGTAGCGGAAAATGAATAAGTTGATAAGTACAATCATTTTCAAAATAAGTCAATTTAGAAGTTGAACTTTCACCACATACATTTCTCAGGAATTGAGATCTGGAGGTTCCAGAGTGTTCTGATCCAGAATCTGATGTTATTTCAGTGATAAAAGAATCCATAATATTTTTTGAAAAGAAACATTCTCAATTGAAAATTGAATCAATACATGACTCCTCTGGAAATGGAAAAACCCTACGATAAAATTTCCAGAGGAGTCATTTCAATTGAGAATGTTTCTCTTCAAAACATGAATCCCTTCCAAGAGAAGTTATCTTGTACGATGCAAAACAGCGACTAAATTCCAACTTTCAGTCGCAGATGATTCCACAACTGACTTTATGAACATCCTGTTCATATTTTCACAGGTTTTATGTCAGAAAAATATTTTTAAAGTTTCACCCCACAAGAAATAGTCCAACATTTCCTCATTACAGTGTGCAATTGCTTCTGAAGAGTATGTTTTCCAATTCTTCCGACCTCCCTGATGATCTTAGAAGAGTGAAATAGATTTTTGTCGACCAAAATGTATTGGAGGCCTAGCGAAAGAGATGCAATTCACGCATCAATGGAATGAGCGATTTTCTGTGAGTGATACTTCTGAATGAATAACATTCTCCCTTATCTCATTCATAGATAAGAATCTCCAATGGAAACTGGACATTATATAAATAATCAACTGGACGGTGTTATGCAAAAATCGTCTAAGCCACATATTCATAAAATTCGGATTTTAACTGAAAACCTCTCCTCAAGTAACGGTCTACAACTTGCAAAAATGAGTTAACCCGATATGCGATTGTAAGGCCATCTATGAAACCATATCCTAACCCACAAATTATGAATAGTGTTGGTATACGAAGTAAGCAAAAATGATCTAACCCACTGGTGTGGGATATAGTATTGTTGAAAAATTACCTACAGGCCATAGCGAATGATTGTAGTCGATCAGTGTTTTCCTTCATCTGACTACAATTTAACGTGAAGTGGATTATGTTCTGATACTGTTGTATCTTCAGTGAGTTAATTTTGTGGTGAGTAACATTTTTTGTTTACATTTGTTATGGAGAAATATTTCACTGGTTATTTCGGGTATACATTTATTGGTGCGTTAAAAAATATAAAATACTAAGGTTATGTTGACTATTTTATTATTTCAATTAATTATAACGTATGTTTACAAAAATTATTTGTTTTTTTAGGCTAAAGAATGTCAAGGGGACAAAAAATATTAGATCTTTTAAAACTCAACCCACCTGGCAGAAGTGGTGATTCGGATGTTGAGGAACCATATGAGTCGTCAGGTAGCGAATTTTTTCCCTCGAGTGTCCATTCAGACGAAACTAGCTCGGAGGAAGAATTTATACTAAAGAGTGGACAAACAGATGATGATACCTCTGAATCTAAAGGAAGAAATAAACGCGGAAGAAAAAGAAAATATGAAGGCCAATCAAGAAAAGACAGGAAAAAGTTGTGTAACACAAATCAGAGATATTTGACAGTTAAAAATAAAGTAGTGGAACCAAGAGTGTTCAATGCTGAATTTTCATGTAAATACTCAAAGAAATGCACTGAAACGGTTGACGTTAGAGCAAGAGAAAAGTTGTTGAGCAGTTTTGGAGCATAGGAAGTTTTGAAGGCAGATGTGTTTTGCTGAATACGTGTCTTAAGGAAATAAATAAAAAAAGGACGTACACCAAAAAAGATAAGTCTAGAAGATCAAAGACCAGGCTATACTTCATAGAAGATGTGCAGGTCTGCAAAGAGGCATTACTAAAAACGTTGTAAATTAATTCAAATCGTATTCGTATAGCACTAGACCAGCTCAAAAGTAACAACACCATAAAAGATAAAAGAGGCATTAAAAGTGGGGGACGAAATGCTGTAGATCAAATGCGCATTCAAGATGTTATCAATCATATATCTTCCTTTCCGACGTATGTCTCTCATTATTGCAGAGAACGAACCACGTCCAAGTTTTTGAGTCCTAATTTGAATTTGAAGAAAATGTATTCACTATATCAGGAACAAACCGACAATCCTATGAGTCTATCCAAATATAAAGACATATTTCATAAAAACTTCAACTTGAGATTTAAAACACCGCATAAAGACACATGTAAAACGTGTGATGTATACAAAGCTCAGCTCAATAGTTCCAGCAACTTGGATAGAGAAAATATACAAAAGGAGCATGATAAGCACCTGAAGATTGCGGCAGAATTGCGTGATCAAATGAATAAGGATTTGAAATTATCCCAAGAAGATGATACTGTAGAGACATTAACGTTTGATTTGCAAAAGACGCACCCCCTTCCAAAACTACCGACAGGTATTGTTTACTACAAGAGACAATTGAATTTTTATAATTTGGGCATTGATGTGGGAAGCACAGGAAAGGGAATTTTCAATATATGGTTAGAACATGAAGCTGGGAGAGGAACCCAAGAAGTTGGCTCCTGCCTTCGAAAATTTGTGATGGATAATGTTAAAGTTCCAGTAGGTACACTAAATTTATGGTCAGATTCGTGTGGTGGCCAGAACAGAAGTATAAAGCTTGTTCTAATGTTGATACATCTTCTCCAAAATCACCCTTCATTGGAAAAGATTCAATTAAAATTTTTACTGTCCGGCCATTCATTTTTACCAAATGGTTCACATTTTGGTGATGTCGAATGTGCATTAAAAAGCCATCAAAGAGTTTACACAGATCAGGATTATATTGATATCATGAAGACACGCAGAAACAAAAATAAATTCATCGTGAATAAAATGACAAGGGAGGATATGGTTTCCGTAATAAATTTACAAAAAACAATAACAATCAGAAAAGTTGAAATTGATAAAGAAGCAATAAGTTGGTTGAAAACTCACGAAATACTCCTGAAGAAAGATCAGCCGATGGTTTTGTTTATGAAAAGTCACACAACAGACGAAGCTTACACACAAGTGAATATAGAGAATAAAACAAAAGGTCGCAAGCCTATAATAAAAGATATACAGCTTCCGTTATTGTGGCCAGATGGCAAACCTTTATCCACAGAAAAAATTAAAGATTTGAAAGACATCATGAAGTTAATTCCTAAGGATGCTGAAACCTCTTACGACTTTCTGAATTCAAATCCAGGGCAAGAATTTGAAGAGGATGTAGAAGGGCTCGGAAACGACTTGGATTTCGAAATAGATGACAGTTTCCTAGAAGATAAGTCATTTTAAATGCAATAAAAGGATATTTTTAGTGATTTCTCATACTTAGTTCATTTTCGTTTAATTTAGAGTGTTGGTGATCCTAGTTTTCAAAAATGATCTAAGCCGCTTCTGTTGATTGTTCCTGTCAAATTTGACAGTTTCTGTTCATGAAAAAGGGACTTAAGTTTCCTTTTGTTTCTGTTCAGATTAATTTTAATAAATACTTGGACATTTTTTGCAATCCAATTTTTTACCTTGTCTTGAACTTTAAACTCGATTATCTCAGAAGATGTTTACTGTGGGTTAGACGATTTTTGCATAACACTGTCCAACTATCTGAATGAAAATGCAAATTTTCACTATCAGATTTTTTCTCTCAAGTTATATAGGGTCTTTCTCAATATCTATCAGATGTAGTTCAATGTCCAGCGTGGCTTTTGCCGGGGAAGTACTTGTTTTTTGTTAGATATTACAAAAAAGTAACTTCAATTTTATCGTAGGGTTTTACCATTTCCAGAGGAGTCATGTATTGATTCAGTTTTCAATTGAGAATGTTTCTCTTCAAAACATGAATTCCTTCCAAGAGAGGTTATCTTGTACGATGGAAAACAGCGACTAAATTCCAACTTTCAGTCGCAGATGATTCAACAACTGACTTTATGAACATCCTGTTCATATTTTCAATGAAATCAATTCATAATATGTTTTTTCCAATTTTTCAATTTTCAGTTGGTCATAGTAAGCCTGGAAAAGTGATTCTTGGTTACTTCCTACAGTAAAAATGGAAAATTTTTGGGCACCTTGTGACAAAAAATTACATTTAAAAATCAACCGAGCATTATTTATGAGTAAGAGCTGTTGATGTTGCCAGCTACATATGACACCATGTATATTTCAATGATTCAGCATTGAGTTCTAGGGTTCCCTGACTTTCTTGAACCAGGAGTTATGGGTAATTTTTCAATAAATTATCCATAATATATTTATTCCCAATTTTTCAGTATCCAATTAGTCACGGTTCGCCATGGAAAAGTAATATTCGCTTATTCTATGCAGTATTAATTGAATATTACGTGAATTTTTTAAAGAGTGAAGAAATTTTGAAAATTGAGCAAATATGATTGACAAAAAAGAGATAATCACATTGTCAGCTACAAATAACACCCTTCATAATCAATTGATTCAAGCATAGGGATTTAGGGATTTAAGAGTATTCTGAAAGAGAATTTGGTGTTAATTTTGTGATGAAAAAGTCTTTCAAATGTGTTTCCCAATTCAAGAAAAAAGAAAACTACCCAAACACCAAAACTACGTCACTATCACACATGACGCGTGTTTCGCCAACAAAGTTAGCATCTTCAGGAGCTAAAAGCTAATGCCTGAAGATGCCTGAAGATGCTTTTAGCTCTTGAAGATGCTAACTTTGTTGGAGAAACACGCGTCATGTGTGATAGTGACGTAGTTTTGGTGTTTGGGTAGTTTCCTTTTTCCTTGAATTGTAGTCACACCAAAGGTTCCAAAATATTAATTTATTTGATGTTTTTCCCACTTTTTCACTTTTTAATTGGTCATAGTCAGCCGTGAAAAATGGATATACGGATGTTTCATCAACATAAAGTTAGGTATTCCTGAGTAATAAAATATGAGAAAAAAAATTAAATTATTTTATTCTCAATGAAATATGAGGGTGTGGTTTGCTCAAAGTGGGACACGCTGTATGTATACGAACATAGTATTTCTTCACGAAAATATACAGGGTTTCCCAAAATGATTTTGCTCAGTTCTAGTTCCTAAACTATCCCAAATATTTAGTTTGAACAAAATCAATAATTTTACTCTACTTTAAAATTAGAGCGCAATTTCATTTCATTACGAACGGCTACCCTTAAAAAAATTCACTTCCACTGTGAAATTTCAAAAAGCACCCTGCATGATTTCAACATAATCTTATAGAGAATTTTTAATTCACCATTTTTTTTCCGATTCACAATCGGTTGGTGAATATCTGAGAAAATTAATTTTAAAATTTTAAATTTAGTTGCCTATGAAAATTTTGTTGAACTGAAAATCGTCGATGAAACATTTTTGATTCTTGTTTGTCTAAGTCGAGTCAATAAGATTTTGCAATTTAGCGAATTTTGTGAAAAAATACCAAGTTTGTTTACTGCTGAAGAATACGTTGATATGATTATTATTTACGGGGAATGTTTGAAAAATAGAAAAAGTGCTAGAGAGTGGTATCGTATCCGTTTTCCTGATCGCCCAACACCAAATGCACTAGGAAAATATCATTCGAAAACTATCCGACGAATATGGCATAACAAAGAGATCTGTTGAACGAATTTTACGAGATTTCAAATACTATCCATTAAAAAAACAAAATTGGATAGGGAAGTGTGCTCGCTTCCACTCTTTCTCGAAAAAACTTGGAAAAGTCGCTGAGTTAAAATCAGAAAAATCCGTAAAAATAGTGAGAAATACCTGACCGTCGAATATTATGGTTTAAAAATAGAAATTGCTTCCTTCTGCCTCTCAAAAGCTAGATAGAGTACGCGTAGGGTTTCGGAAATTTTCTTAACGGATTTGGACGTCTAGAATTGAAGCGAAAAAAAAAGTAGGTGGGTCCTTTTTCGAAAAGAAATTAAAATAGGGAAAAATCGTATAAATAGTGAGAAATATCTGACCTTCGAATATTATGGTTTAATTAAAATCACATCCCTTGTCCCCCCTCAAAAGCTAAATAGAGAACTCAAAGGAATTCGGAAAATGTTTCATTAGTTTCGGACATGGAAAATAATGACTGTAGAGTAGTTTTTGGCATTTAGGTCTCAGATTAAAGAAAATAATATCTCTTAAAAGCCGACATTTCGTAAATTTATTTTGACTACTTCAGGGCACTTACCTTACAGTGCCCTGAAGATGTCAAAATAAATTGACGAAACGTCGGCTTTCAAGAAATATCGTTTTCATTAATCTGAGACCTAGATCCCAAAAACTACTCCACAGTCATCATCAGAAAGGTGAATAAATTGCAATAGAAAATAATGAAAATTAATCGATCGGGGGGCTCTCCCTCCTTTCCTGTCAAGAAAAAAATTAAGAAAACTCGCGATAGAAATCGAGAAAATCCGTTAAAACAGTGAAAATTATTTGACCATTGAATAATACGGTATCAAAAAAATTTACCGCTCTCACCCCCTCGAAAGCTAAATAGAACGTGTAGAAATTTGGAAAAATATTCAAAGGTAAATTAACAGAAACGACCGTGCAACTTTGACACATTAATTGAAATGAACAGATTGAGAAACATACTCAAAGAAAACGAAAAAAAATTAGTGAATGAACTAAAAAAATCTTTTTAATTAAATGCAATGAAAAGAAGAAAATTAATCTTGAGGTAATTTTTAATTCAATTTACAATTAGAAATACAAAGGTACCTCTCGCGACAAGCTTTTATATCATTAAAAATTTTATAATGTAACAAAATAATTGGTATATTTCCCTTTTGAATCAATTTTCTTCTTTTCAGTGCATTTAAATCAAAGCATTTCTCCAAAAAGTTTTTTTTTAAGTTTATTCATTATGAAGCAACGTTAACGGAAGAAAGTTATCTACACTTCCTAAAACACATTTTACCAGAATTTTTGAAAGAAATACCGTTGATTGGAAGACAACATGTGTAGTGGCAGCAGGATGGAACACCTGCCTACAACGCACACATGGTTACTAACTTCATCTAAAACAGTTTCGGTAATAATTTCATAGCCAATGCTCCTCTTCTGATAAGGTGGCCTGCACGTTTGTCTGATCTTTCCCCGTTACATTTTTTTGTGAGGAACCAAGGATATGATATATTAGACCGTCAGATAGTGACAGATTTAGGTGCCCCATTTTCACATACAAGCCTCGAATAGGGTTGAAAAGTAAGTCGATGTTGAGTAAAATGAATGGAAATTTACGAGTGGCTCGTGGGGAAAACACAGGGAAAAATCAAAAAGAATTTCCATTAAATTTTCCGACGACAAAATCTACTTTTCCATTCACGCCACTCAAGCCATTATGTTTTTCGGTCTAGTGACGATGTAGGTTTTCATAGTTTCGATGGGCTTGCGTGGGAAAACCTGTTAAAATCTCGATATTTCTTTACAAGATTACAGCCTCATTTTAACCCTTTAGCCACCTTCAACACTTAAGCCTTTGATCTTCTGAAGCCAGGTTATATTAATTAATGATTAGGTGAACACGGCTCGCGTTAAAATATGGAAAATCGAATTTTCCATGGAAAATCGAATTTTCCATATGTTATCCCCAGGAGCCACTTGTAAATTTCCTTTCATTTTACTCAACATCGATGTACTTCTCAACCCTATTCGAGGCTTGTATGTGAAAATGGGGCACCTAAATCTGTCACTATCTGACGGTCTATATCTAAGTGAACCCTGAGACCTGAATAATAAAATTCAAAATTCTTGTAGCAGAATAACGCCCCAAATGATATTAGCCTTATATTAGCTTGCATCACTGCTGGAGGCCTTCATTTCGAACACTTGTTGAAATAAGATAATTAGTTAAATCTGGAAACGAAGTGAAATCTGTACTTTTCTAACTTTTTTTGTAGCGGATTTTCATCTGTAACTAGATTTAAAACTTATTTATCAACTTTATCAGCTATTTATCAACTGATTTTGAATCGGAATAGAGGTGAATTTAGAATTGGATATTCTATAAGAATATGTTTAAAGATGTACAGGGTGCTACTCAAAATTTGACAGTTGGAGTGAATTTTTAGCTGCTCGTAATAAAATGAAATTGCGCTGTGATTTTAAAGTATCCTCACATATCTCGGATAGTTTAGGAACTAGAACCTGGCTAAATCAGTTTGGGACACCCTGAAGATTATTTTCACCTAGTTCATAAGTTTGTATAAAGAAACCATTGTTCTCTGCTGAGTTTCACTTCTCTAAACCAGAACCTGTTTATTAAATAAAAGGTTGGCATCCATGAGCAGCACTGTATAAGCCTGTATATTTGGAGTTTGAATACGAAAATCCTACAGACAAACCAACGACTAAACCCCATTCCGTTTGGTGAGTGAAAAAATGATATTGAAATAATTCTAGATATCAGTGAATAATAATAACGTCATTTAACGGACTTCTGAGTTATGCACCAGTATATTCAAATTACAACCTTCACATTCTCGCACTTTCTCAAGTACACGCACTGTAATCAGTATAATGATATAATATAATTTTTATTTTCTCACCACTTTATTGTCTGCGGCAAAGTCATACCAACATCTGGAATTATTCCTCATACTGAAATAGTCTCTCCAAGTAGGACATACATTGTTAGGATTCTGCGACTTTGAAACTTCTGTAATTGCCAAAACCAGCAACACGAGTAAATTACAATGCATCTTAATTATATGGCACAGAGTTATCTCACGCGGTATATGCAGTTGCAAAATTCAGCGACTGTATGCATAAACAAATATTTCGTGGGGTATTACACTTTCCTTTACTCCATCACCAGAAACCAGATCCCTAGACACATAAATTGTTTTATTTTCTTTGGTTCAATGATCTCACTATCACTCGGAAGTTGAGTGCAGTTTTTCATAAATCGATTGTTCTTGTTTGTTGTGTAACACGTTGGTGAATATTCAAGAGAAACATTCGAAGAACACTGAATAATTACTATGAGATTCAATCACATATTACAAGAACTATACATTTAATCATTTCTCTCTGAAATTATTTTTTGCATGATTTTGCTCGAAAAATTGTTGAATGAACAATAATTTGATAATTTAAAATTATTGGGCATGAAACCATTTGCCGAAAAGCAAATTCATGCGAAAACTATAATGATGGTTCAATCTATTCAAATTTGTAGGTCGAGTGATATATGGCTAGATTATTACCTGAATAACTTATAGTACGAGCGCTAGCAACGTCGGGAAAACAAGAATTTCAGGATGGCCAGTTTTTAGACATGCTGTCTGTCTCACTCTCTCGGACGTCATACGGGCTATCTGGCTGGCGGTAGAGGTTGCGTTTATCAGTGCACATCGTACCTGTACAGGTAAAATATTGATTTTTTAAATGAATTCAGGACTATTTCTTTTTTATTATTATTTTAATAGAACTTTTTGACACATGAATCAATTATTGCCAGATATCTGTATCGCTGTTTAAACTGTGCCAGACACTAAAAATTTCAAAATGTTTCAGTATGACTGGAATTTCTATATGATGTTCGTTAAGTATCTATAGAGCCATAATCAATTTTTCAAACAATAATTCGGTTTAAAAATGAAAAGTGATATGGTATCATTTTGATAAAAAAATGTACCACATTGTACTTTGAGAATCATTTTCGCATTCTCACCAACTTCAGTTTTTAGCGTCATTATTCCACAGAACACAGAACATGATCCACTGTGAGGCTTGAGCGCATGCGCATTAACGCATCGTCGCTCCAAGGACATTAAACATTATTTGTAGAAGATGGCCTATTCCCTATGTTGTAATGTTGTCTCTCATCTGACGTCAACGTGATGCCTTTCATATGGGTTTGTATATCTATATATAAATACATATAACAGAAAGTTACTTATGACATCTACAGTCACTAGTTGAAACCTAAATATATATAGATATAGTAAACCATAAGGAGGCATCGCGCTGACGTCATTCGACAGGCCCATAAAATCAGTCGACCGGGTCATCCTCTACAAATAATGTTCAATGTCCTTGTCGTCGCCCAACGCTGCAAACTGCTGTCGTTTATCTCGCTTGCGCATCCAGCGTGTGACTGTCTTTACTCCTCTAACATGCCCAATCATTTTTCACTTTTGAATCTGACTGATTGATTGATTGATTGAATGAGCATATCTAAAAACTGACCTAGCTGAAACTATCTCTCTAAAAAGTTGCTAGCTCTTAGGATATTAGAATAAAGCCAACAACAGAAAATTATATTGATAATAAAATTTTACATTTTTCATACAATTTTTTCACAAGTAACAAATCCTAAATTCAATATTTCTGGGCATCCCAACAATATTCAGTGAAGGAGTCTCTATGGCAAAGTTTGCCAAAGGTGGATTAATTTTATCTAATGAATTATAATTTGAGATGATAAATATAATTTTGTCTAATAAATTTTACAGAGTTCTTTCATTACCTATCCCGGCTAATTCAAATGCTGTGATATGTTTGGTTGATAGTCTTGTTTTAAGTCTCATTTTTCTTACTCCACATTTCTTTTACCTTTTAAAGTTGACGCTTCTCCTCTGAAGACGTTTCATACAGTTTTAGATAACTAAAAGATTTACAACTCTCAGTCAAACCATTTTTTTACAGAAATGAGAAAAATATCGAGAAAATCTACCAACACGATTTTTAATTTTTTAGTATAATATAAAAAATCACAAAATTAATATTTTCTTTGAAAAAAGTACAGCTTGTTTGAAAAAAAAAGGTTTTTGAGGTTTTATCAAATGTAAAAATTTTTAATTTCATTTTATTGAATTTGTAATACAGTTTAATCATATGTTCCTTCAATATACATATAAAGTCAGAATATTAACAGAATGACTCAAAAAATAAAATAAAAAATATATATAGGTAATTATATAAACATATTCGAAAAATCAGTATGAAATTTCACTCAAATGCTACATAATTTTTCATTATTTTCAATGTTCTGAATTGTCCATGGTTTTATACATTTTGCAAACAATTTTCTAAATTATTATTTTTTAATTCCATCGGTATCAAATCAAATACTCTACACTCTATATTAGTAGTGTGATGCTGAAATTATTTTTGTGACTTCAGATTTTTGTTAGATTTTGATCTTGTATTATGGTGATGGTTAATTGTTTATAAAGATAAATAATGATTTCTGAGATATGTAAGTACAAGATTTTTTATTGAACAAAGCTCTAAGTGTAAAAATTTTGTATTAGTGAAATAACAATTTTAAGTGGAATTTAAATGGTTTGGTAAACATAATATTTAGTACATATTTCTGAAGACTAATTGTTGATTTTGAAGCATTAAAATAAGTTCCACCCCATGCAATTATTCCTTAAGAGATAGATTCAAATAAAGAATAATAAAACATAAGTTAAAGTTTTTGATCAATTATGTTATTAAGTAATCGAAATTTGTAAGGCGTCAATCATTATTTTTTGCAAATTTTGATATGTGACTGTTTCATTTTTTTCTATGTATATATAATATTTATTTCAAGACATCTTATAAAACCATTTTTTCTATCCCTTCTCCACATTTACAATTGAATTTTTCAAAATGTTTAATCTTATTAAGCATACATTTTGATTTATGAATATGACTCTTTAATACTTTTAGGTTGATTGGTAGCAGAGCAGGAGATTGTAATAAAATTTGATTTCTTCAAATTTAGTGTCAAAATATAAAAATCGAAGTTGTTTTTCAAAGCAGAAACATCAGTCTCAACCTTCGACACTTCTTCTACCCGTGAGTTTCCAATAACAATAATGACGATAGCGTCAGCATAAAAAATGGTCCCACATTTACCAAAAAAAGTAATGGTCCCAATACTGATCCTTGCGGAATTCCACAAGTCATCCGTAGAATATGACTAGTGGAATTACAAATTTCAACAACTTGTTTTCTATCAATTCCATAACTTCTGAAGAGTTTGAGGCATACTCCTCGTATACCATAATTGGATAATTTTTCTAAAAGTTTGGTATGTGAAAGAGTGTCAAATGCTTTTTTAAGATCTAAGAATATATCAATAGTATTATTACTGTTATCTAAATTTTTACCTATATAATGAGTCACCTGAAAAAGATGTTAATCTTTCAATTCCAACTTTTATTTCAAACTCTTTTTGATGGAAGGTCACCTTTTTCCAGAAATCGTAAAAATACACGTTACATTTTTAGAAACACAACTTTTCGCACTACCACTCCACTTCCGGTTATTTTTGCTGTCCAATCGATTTTTCCTCTCTTATACTGCTATGAAAATTCCTTTTCAAAAATTATTGGCAACTATCTAATACAGCATTAGCGAAAAAGTATATTATTCGCTTATTTTCAAACTTTGAGTGGGATAACAAGTGAATGATGATTACAGATACTTTAAAATGAGAAAGGTACATTTTTACCCAATTTCATCGAAACGAATTTATTTTCGTACACGATAAAAATTAAAAAACAAACCATTTTTGGTGTTATTTTCGAATGTAAAAAAATGCTTGAAAAATAGATGTAGATCTTTCAATTCGACTTTTATATCAAACTCTTTTTGATAGAAGGTCTGCTTTTGCCAGAAACCGTAAAAATCCACGTTACATTTCTAGAAACACAATTTCACACCCCCACTCCACTTCCGTTTATTTTTGCGATCTAATAGATTTTCCCAATTTATGCAACATATCAATATCATAGTCTTAATCATTATAACAGTCCTAGTCTTAGTCGTTGTCTTCCGAACTTTTTTTATTCATGCATCACAGTCCTTAGTTCGAAATAAAAAATTAACAAATAACAATACTGTCATTAGTGTCTTTTTATCCCAAAGTAGAAGACATTTTTCGATCATTTCAATAAGAATACCCTCTTCCTGACTCGTTTTTTTTTCCGAAACACAATAAACAAGAACAAATTACAAGGATAACAAGTCAAAACAAATGAATATTTATGTCACTTGTGAAATAGGTATTGACGCATGCGCGTTGTGCATGTCGTCCTAATCATAAGCATAAAAATTGGAAATTGTCAACTTCGAAAGTCAAATTCTTATGATTATGATTGAGACTAAAACTAAAGAAATTGCATAAATGCACTTAGTGAATTTGATTTTTTGATTAAGACAATGCCTGTGATTGGGACTATAATAATAAAAATGATGCATAAATTGGTTCTAATATGTGAAAATTTTTATTTGAAATTGATAATATATCGAAAACAGTGTTGGGCACAATTTTCTCTTCGTCGGTCGCTTCCGAACTCACTAACCACTAAATTAATGAAATTATTCACAGCATTTCACATTCAATTGCCCGACCACTTGTATCTCTCAATATCAACTAGTCCGCCAAAAAATTACATATCAAACATCATTGAATAATCCTTGCATAATTTTGTAGTTGATCTTGACTTACTTCTCTGTCTTAAAAGTAACAGTGAAATTGGTTACTTCTGCTAAAAGTATAAACAATGTGAGAGTTTTAGTCATAGCTCTTCACTTCTGAAGTATGGAACGCCACTACAAATGAGGATTGTTTTTATTATTATTACATTTCTCCGTATATTCATCCTTGATGGACCTGTGTTTGTTCAATATGCTCGAACAGAGTTACACTTTGACTTTCCTATATAGCTCAAAACCTTAGTCTTGTAAAGAATCATTCAACGTGTCCAGAAACTTATGCATACATATACAGGGTGTCCTATATAAAACTCCACCGGCAAATATCTGGAAAATGAAATATGAAATCGATGTTTTGTGAAAGCAAATTATTTCGATTTCACATAGTCCTCTTATTTACGTAGAGATCCATCACTAGGTAATATCAATCAATCAATCATATGTGCTTTATTGTCTTAAATGATTACATTTTGTCGACAAAGTCAAAATAGAAGTCCACACAACAATATATATACCTGCTGTAAAAAATAAATTTTCGAATAAATAAAATAATAATATAAAAGACGAAACACAATTACGTAATGACGTGGTGACCAACAATATATAGGTATTACATTTATAAAAAACAAGAAAAATATACCACAGTTCACTTCTCATGGAATGACTAGAACCTATATGCGAAGTATTCCTCTAAGGTATAAAAACATTTCCCTTTGAGAAGTTTTTTAACGTTATTTTTGAAGTGCTTCATATCATTTATACTTGTCATTTCCGTGGGTAAATGATTGTACACCTGCTTACTTCTGTAAATCAGAGATTCTTTTGTAAAGGATGAAGTAGGAATTGGGGTAGCAAGTTTTTTTTCCTGTCGAGTAGGCCTCTCTACACTGGGGATAAGGAAGTTATTTCTGTATTTATGCAATAAACAAGCCGTCTCTAGAATGAAGATTTCTATTAGTATCAAAATTTTGTGTCCGGAGAAAATCGGGCGGCACGATTCTCGCATCTTGACTTTGAATATAAATCTCAGAGCTCGTTTCTGTAGCACGAATTAAAGTATATTCGTGCAGAGCTTTATTGCAATTCCCCCACAATGGAATTCCATACCGTAGATGAGCTTCGATAAACGAGAAATAGGCAGTTAGTGAAGCTGACAGCCCAAGTTCACGAGAAGTAACATTGACGACATAACAACCTGATGACAGTTTCTTTTTTAGAGCTGTTATATGAGACTCAAATTTCAAAGTACTGTCGATGTGTATGCCTAGGAATTTTGTAACAGGTTTACTCGTAATCAATTGAGATCCTAGAGTTACCTGATCTAATTCTAAGTCCCACTTGAATGTTATCAGGTTTGTTTTCGAAGTGTTAATTGACAGCATATTCGCATCACACCACATTTTAATTTTTCCTAAATCTGTTGAAATGGATTGGACCAGGGAAGCACGATCTACATTGTGCCAAGAAACAATAGTGTCATCTGCAAACAGTGTAAATCTTCCAGATATATCCAGAAAAGCCATATCATTTACATAGAGCAATCTGTTACGACACCGACGCTAATTTTTTTAAATGGCATCCGAAATTTTTCAATGCTATTTTGGATTCTGCATCAGATTCACCTATATTGGTGAAATATTGGCGAAATATTTGAAAAGCAATATTAGCAAAGAAAAAAGTGAACATTCGGCGATATTGGTCCAATATTACTTGAATAATATTGGCGGAATATTCTCGGAGCAATCTTGGCCTCAAAATATTCGGCGATATTGGTACATATTGGAAATAAAATGTGAACGTTTTGCGATGTTAGTCGAATATAGTTTAGACATTTCAAAAATAGTATTGGTGAAATATTCTTGAAGCATAATGGCCTCAAATCATTTATCGATATTAGTACAATATCATTTGGATATATTGGTGGAAGTGAATATACCTTGGTGAATTATTAAATGTCGTTCAGTTGCTGAAGGTGACACCAGAGTCTGCCTTCTGATAGCCATAACCACTGAGTAAACTGTCTTGAAAACAAGTTATGGGAAGTATTCAATATGTTTTCGAAGGTTTCAGAAGACGATCTATATGTAGAGCCACCTAGCGGATTTTTATCCAGGTGTGATCATGAAATAAATTCAATGTGTTTCATTGAATATTCTGCCAATATTCAAAATTATTCTCAATCTAGATGTAGGAAACAATTTGGTGACAATATTGTTTTAACGATATCGGTAAATATTAGTGAACCAATATTGAACAAATTTTGATTAATAAAATTTGTTGAATGTTGGCGGAATAATATTTAACCAGTGTGTCATCAACCTTCACACGTCCTACACTGTGGTCTTTCCCGAAAGAGAAGACTGGGTCCGGAATGAAACCAACCTATGTAGGGCAAATGAACGTTGGTTCACCGATGGTTCCAAAACTCAGGAAGGCGTCGGAGCCGGAATATATGGGATGAACCCAGTAGTGAAACGCTCGTTCAGAATGGGCAAACTAGCTACGATATTTCAGGCTGAGGTATATGCCATTGAAATGAGTGCCAGGGAGCTGGAAAATCGGCTCCACACACGAAAAACAATAAAAATATTTTCAGATAGTCAAGCAGCACTTAAAGCGCTTGAATCCAACTGCTTTAAATCTAGGGCAGTATGGAACTGCAGAGACACCTTAAACCGACTGGCGCAACGCAACAACGTTACCCTAGTCTGGATACCAGGTCACACAGGCCTAGAAGGAAACGAAATAGCGGACGCCCTAGCAAAAGGGGGGGCCGAAACAACGTTCACTGGACCAGAACCGGTAATCGGTTTAGCATATAGCACTGCCAAGAATGTCATAACAGCTTCGGCAGACAATAAAAGACTCGAGTACTGGCGTAGTCTACCGGGCCTAGCCCATTCCAAAGCATTTATTGCTTGTACAAGGAAAAAACAGGACTCTGACAAACTGCTAGAACTCAGCAGAGCGCATCTCAGAGTTATAGTAGGTTTGCTTACTGGCCACTGCAAACTCAAATACCACATGCATAAAATCGGACTTGCACAAGATGCAGAGTGCCGGCTATGCATGGAGGATGATGAAACGGCTGAACACATTCTGTGTACATGCCCTGCAGCGGCCAGAACCAGATTCTCAATATTTGGCGATACGACAGTAAGGCCAGAAAACCTGGTAAATTGTTCTCCCAATGCATTCCTCAATTTCGTCAAGAGATTGGATATACTGGGAGAAATATAACCATAGGGTGAGCCACAATAGGCCATTGGCCGCAGTGGACGGCCTGATACGGGCCCACTCACGTTCAAAACCTAATCACACTTGGATCTACAATATCATTTTCATTCCTAGAATCGATATGAGAGCAATATTGGGATTGTAATATTTATTCTAGAAGTTGAAAAGGATATGAAGACAATATTGTTTTATCGATATTGATGAATATCATTGAACCAATATTTACCCAATATGAGTTATTACAATTCGTTAAATAAAGTTGTGTTACCTTCGTTTATCCCTGCTACAGGGAGAGCTAAAGTGGGGCAACACAAATAGGTGGAACGGGAAAAATGTCCGGTTAGTTCAGTGGTAGATTGGGAGTGGAATAATACTCAATAATAATCTAACGCTGGGTATGTAATTGTTTTCAGCACATTTCCACAGTATGATTCGGGGTATAAACCGAAGCCAGAGTCTGGGAGGAGAGGGCGAATTTATTCAGAATTATAGTTCAGGACTGGTAATACTAGTAAGAGATGCTTTGCTCAGGAAGCAAGATAAGTGCCAGCTTAACTATTGTTTTATACAACTAATACCAGGTACTTACTTTACCCGAATGTATATATATATACATAGGAGTGCACAACTTCTACTTAACTACTGTAAGCACTACAAATTCTGGTTAATAGCAAAATAAGCAATCGTTATATATTTTTCAGCACCAACCCGACACCTTAAACTAGTACCAAAGCGGGGATATTAAAAGAATAGCTGTAAGCAATACTTGTTAGCTAAGCCGTTAATATAGCAGTGAGCAATATATTGTGAGAAGCTAGGTAGCAATAAATGTCAATGGTATAGCGGATAAGCAAATAAATGGAAAGAGCTCGCCTGAATGATAGCTATAGATGTCTTCTTGTTCGCTCGTCTCTGGCAAGACTCGGCATCCGTTGAGGAGACCTCGAGGAGATAGCGAGTAATTAACAAGCCTTCCAGAAATACAGTAGGCTTGAATGGGCTGATAAAGCTTGGTCTTCAATTGCCCAGTTATACGAGGGAACCGGAACTAACAGGCCTGAAATAGCGTTTCGGTTATACGAGCAAGTTCTACGAGAACCTCTAGAGTAAGCAAAAGGTGATGAGCGATGCTTTCAACAACAATAATTAAAAGAATACCTTTAAGGACAGTAAGATAGACATACCTGTGGTGGTGGGTTGCCTAAAGTGATGTCTCGGAGTGAAGCACGTTTTAGAGAAAGGAATAATACATATCCACCTAAGTGTTTCTCCTAATCTTCTTGATCTTATTCAGTTACTTCTAATTGAAATGGCCAAATCCACCAAAGGTGAGAGGAATTCTGTCTTTCAAGAGCTACCTGGCCATGTGTCTCTCCAAGGTTGAAAAGGATTTCCACAAAAAAGGGTTTTCCTATGTAGGGTTCTGACAACTTGTCACTGTTGAGGTTCTTTTGCTCATGATTTTATTTGGATCAGTGATTTTAGATTAGTTCAAATCATGATCAAGTAGTTCACTTGTAATTTGAATTGTTCTATGTTGACTTTCATTGTTTACATTAATGTTGACATTTAGGTTAGAATGATTAAACCGAATAAATAATGAATAAAAGGTTGATTTGCTTATTCTTGTCATGGAAGTTGCTCATATATCGTACTCAGCTGTTTCCTAACTTGATTAAATGTAAGAATAGCTTCACATTCATGATAATGTGAAGGTGATTTATGATGTTTTGTAGGGCTCTAAGCACCGAAAATGGGGAATATCTGAATAGACCACTTACTAGATTCGACCATCAGTTGATAGCTGATGCACTGAACCTGATACTGTTTCATTTTTCACTTTAAGCTGAAGCTAGACTGCAGAAGCCGCATAGCAGATGCATATTATTTAATCTGAAGGGTAATTTGAGGACTGAGTCCTGCACTATTATCACTGCGTTACCTGAGCCACCAAACTGGAGATTTCAAACCGCAACAGTTGAAATGATATTCAACCAATGTGCTACCAAACTTGGAAATACAATATAGTTTTTCATCTCTAGAATTGATATGACTGAAATATTGGGAGTGCAATATTCATTCTATACGTGGAAAACACAATATTGTATTATCGATATTGGTAGGAATTATTCAACCAATATTGACCCAATATTACATGTGACAATTCGCATTCAAAACAGGTTCAACCAATATTCCACCAATATTAATAATATAATATTGTTTTTTGAATATTCACCCATATTGGCCCAATATTATTTTTTCATTTACAATATACCTATATTGGCCCAATATTGAACCAAGATTCAGCCGATATGATGTGATTGCCCTCTAATATCAGTTTCCGGAAAATGGTTGGTTCCATCGCTGTTGGCGTGCAGTCTATATCACGTGCAGTCAGTTTTTTTTAGTTATCCTGAAAATTTCATGGTTCTACGTCAAGAATTACGGAAGATACGTGGGTGTTCCCGGAAAATTTGAGGTTATGTGGAAAAATTTCGAATAAAAAATTGTAGATCTAGATTTACATATTTTTTTCTGTTGGAGTTTAATTTTCCCTGCAAATAATGAAAAACCATTTTTACCCCAAAATGTTCACCTCGATCTTTCGCCCTTCTATCATAATCCAATCCTAATTTATGTCCTTGTTTATTCCTTGTACCTATTAAGATAACATGAAATTAATATTCTCAAAAAGTTTCAACTGTTAATTTCAATAATTTAAATAAATAAATATTATTTTAGTAAAAAATTTAAAAAAACAATTTTAGAAAATCTTTTTTTCAATTTTTATTTACCGGTGAGACTTTTCGTGAGGTCGTTTTTTTCGGAATTTTTCTTAAAAGTAGGAAAAATATGTATTTTGCTACAAAAAAAATGCAGCTTACTTGAAACATAATAAGTTATATTTCCACCAAATTTCGTGAAAAAAAATAATTTTTGCTCGAGAAAAAATAAAAAAACTGAAAAATTGGTTTTTTCGATATTTCTGAAAATTTTGAGATGATGTGAAAAAACATTTTATACAAAAATTTAGATCTTTTCATTTTCAACAGTTTTGCCATTTTACTTTTTTTGATAGTAAGTCAACTTCCGTTGTCAATAGCGTAAATCCGTGAAATATCACTTTCAACCTCTAAACTTTCACCTCGTTGCACCATTCTCCATTTTTTCGACTCCAATTAATTTTTCCTGTCATTTGAACAACATTTTGCTCCTTTTCCAGTAGGTGTCAAGCTGTTAATTTTCTTCATCTCAAAAATGCATCAGCACTGGTCCAACTCTTTCAGCAGAACTGGACGTGAAATTGCATGCACAAAAGTTTATGTTTGTCCACTCAACGATTACTGTTGTTGAATCGAATTCAAAATAAAAGTATGTTCCTTATTTTCATTTTGAGAACCGTCCAAACAATAAGGATAAAACATTCAATGTTTTTGAGAATCGTAATAGGACAGTAGGAACAAATTTTATTCAAAAAAAAAATCAAAAGGGGGAATTGATATGTAAGGAGATATACGAAGATTAGGATGAGCGTTTTGTTTTCGGTCACGTGATCAGAAAATCATTAATGGAAAAACCTGTATATTTTTGCATTTTCATGTTCCTCCCGATAAGACTCGTGGCCTAAAACGTTAATTTCAAGAAATACAGGTACTTCAATATTCTTTGTCCCACGACGTCCGAAACGAGCAATTATCATATTATTCAGGTTGAGGGTCACACTGTATATTTGGGCAGCCCTATATTTTTTTGTGATGATTAAAACAGGGCAAAATTACATTAATCATCCAAATTTTATTGAAAATGTAGTATGTCAAAGGATATTTAAGTACCTGTACTTCTCAACATATTCGTATTAGACCACAAGTGTGCTTGCTGGGTTGTTGAAATCGTTTTTTCGGGAGGGACAAAGAAGTGCCAAAATATACGGATTGTTCCATTGCTAATTTTGAATCCGCTGTCACGTGACCGAAAACAAAAAGATCATTGGGTAACATAATATCAAAAAAAGCTACACCAATAGCTTTTATCTACATCCCCAAAATTACAATTTTCTACTACTGTCGAATTCCGAAATAAAACCAGTCCTAATCTTCGTGGGACACCCTGAATTAAAGATGATAAGAAACTGTATATGGAAATAATTGATCCAGATTCAAACAAACTATTACACCATCGTTAAAGCTTTATTCACGCACCTTCTCATGAAAAAATGAAATAATTACAAATCTTGAAATTGATCTATTGCCTCTTGAAGAGATCCATATAGCAGATCAACCACATCTCTCGCCTCAATGAAGTCATTATGTGAGAATTTCTTGTACTCCAGAATTTTGAATCCACCCCTACTATCATCATTGAGTCCTGCGTAGAGTTTAACAGCATTCTGAAAAAAAAAGGTCCGCAATTTCAAAACAGTGGATGATTTTTGAAGGTTGATGATTTTCCGCTACTTCAACCGGTAAATGAGTTTCTGATGCATTCATGAATAGACTCATTCCGAACTGCCTCTGAAATACTACTGAGTACCTGCAAAATCATTTCACCTAAATGCGTATCGGATATAAACTTATAAAAAACACCATTTCTAATTTTTTTAAAATTTATTCTTATGTTGAAAACACTTTTTGAAAGATAATAGAAAACAAACATAATTCACTGAAGGATGAAGGAGAATTTGAACAAGTTTCAATATAATGCATTCATATCACAAATATTACTCAATGGAATTAATGAAGTTGTTTTTATAATATGGTATATACAGTGTCCGGCATAAAGTTCGCAGCATATGGAAAACTTTTTTATTAGTGATTTCTCAAAAAAATTATTCTTGGTGAAAACCTCTGCTTCATTCCAAACCCAAACTGCAAATACCAAAATTGAATTTTATACTACCATATACGAGCAATATTGAATAACATGCCTTGTTTCCAAAAAAAATTGATCTCATCACTTTATTTTTCACGGTAGAATTAAAAGTATGGGAAAAATATTGTTCAGAATCGAATGTTTATTCAGAAATTCAAATCACAGCCACCTATGATCAATTAAATTTTTCCACTTGTATTGTTAGATATGATCATATTACTCTCTGGATGTTCCCTCCTTTCTCCCTCACATCGGAAAATCACGTTAATTGAAATATGTGACGGTATTTCACAAAATCTTGCAGCAAATAGTAAATAAAACTGAATTGTTTTTCAATATCGCTTGTATATGGTATTATAAAATTTTAATTTTGGTATTTACAATTTAGGTATGGGATGAAGCAGAGGTTGCTGAATTGCTGGAAATTTGTTGAAATATATTCTATCAAAATTTTCTCTTCTGGAATCTACAAAGAAAACTCTTGTTAAATTCTATTGCAAACCATTTATTCGAATTCAAATACAATATTTTTTAAGAGTATTTTTGTTGACTCAAACGCAGGAAGTCACTGTTGGTCTAATTTTTATTCTTGGATTTGAAGTGCCATTCATTAAACAAATATTTTACTGGAAAAAGGATTGCCATAATCTTTTTGCAATGAATTCCACATAGATATATAATTAATTCCTTTTTCGAAACGTTTGACAGGTGTATTCAGATTATTATTTCGTCATTTATTCCATGCGCCCCAATCGGATCTTTGATAATGAAATTGGTTAGTTGACTCAAACCTACTATTAAATTGACTCAAAAGTTGGGAAATGAAAAGTACTCACTTGTCTGGTAGCTAACCAATCATTATTTCCTACTATCAGAAAAACAGGAACTGGAATCTGCGATAGTATGTACTTAGGTGGAAATTCCTTTCCATATTTCCTCTTGTTGTATAGCAAGCCAAAATCTTTCTCGCGAAACTCACCAGATCCCAAAACTTGAGCATAGTGGATCAGAACTTCCGCTCCAGTTGAATCAAGTAGGACCGTAAGAAGGAGTGGAACATCCAGCTGCGAATTACATTTTTCCAAATCATTTTCATCAACAAAACAGTACAGTAAGTGGGAAAAAGAAGATTTTAGGGTAAAATTAAAATGGCTTTAACATGACATTATAATAATAATACTAATAATATCGGGGCGTGGCGCAGTGGTTAGAGCGTCCGACTCTGAGTCGAAAGGATCGGAGTTCGAGCCCCAGTTGCGACTGGGATTTTTTAATTTAATTTGACCTATTAAATTATCATAATCTCGTGGCTTCATTGGGGTGAGTCCTGCACGATTCACTGTTGCGTTCCAATCAACAGTGCTTCTCCTAAGGTGGCGTATGGAGTTAGTAACAAGGCCTACCCATAATACATGGCTAATGACCATAGCAGTCGATGCCAAAACGCCAAAGGAAAAAAAATATTCGTGCTGAAACTCATCAATTACTGATTCAGTTTGAAATGAATGATATACAAATACTGGTGGAATGAAGTAGTTTTTTCTTGTTACAAGGAATCGGATTGTTTTTCAAATCCAAAGCAAGTTACTGAAAATATAAAATGCACAACAAAGTTTTATTTTTAATTGCATAAATCCATAAAAAAATTGACAGTGGAGTAAAATGATTCGTCCTAATATATTAATTTCCGAGCAATAAAAGATATAGAGGTGCCATTTCTTCATAAACAACACACGTTGTTATGAAAGCTGCATATTATTATCATTATCCTTTGTGATTGTTTGTGGGTGAGGGGTAACTTCCGAGTTTGGAGGGAAAGATTTGTTATTGTTATGATATTCGGATGTAAGATTAGAACCAGTGGCGGCGTGCTGATAATTTTTTTTATGTCATATTTTTATCTCTAGAGGACAACATGCATGGTTGGAAAGCACGTGTGTTGTCAAGATGTCAATCAAAAATACTGTATTGTGCGAAAAATTTGATTCTTGCTGACAAAGCATACAATACTGAAAAAATAAATCAAAGTGCTGAAGTAAAAAAAGTAAATATATTCAAATTGTTGGATCACATCAGTAAACTATTTACTATACCTAAACTACCTATCGTCGTTGATACTGCAATACGAGATATGTCCAGAAACATTCATTTACAGAAGACTGTAGATAATAACTACTAAAGACCATAGCAGTCGATGCCAAAACACGAAAGAATACAAATAACTAACTACGGTCATTGTTTTGGAATTCAAAGTATGAAATAATCGCGCGTAGAATTTTTTATGTAGTACCTCTTATCATTTTAGTCTCCAGTCTCCAGTGAAATAAATGTTTCGTGACATAGCTCGTATTGCAGTATCAACGACGCTATGTTTTAAGTATTCGAAAGACATTCCAACAAGACAGAAGACTTGAGTTTGCTTATTTACTTCTGCTTATTTTTGCTGAGAGTCGTTGCAAAAGTTGATTCTCGAAATACCCCGCCATCACTAATTCTTCCATTACATCCTACATTGACATAAATGAATTTATAATTAGCATCTGCCATTCCCAATGAAACGATGCTATAAGCTCCTTTATAGTAGTATGATCCATCCGATCTTGGTGGTCTAAAAGCTATATGTTTACCATCCAAGGACCCCAGACAATGTGGAAATTGCCACAAGGCAAAACTATAAACAACAACTACTATAAAAAATATATTCTTTTGAATTTTATTATGAAAATAGGTACTTACTTAGAGATAGTCATCTTCAAGCCGTCGATATAAACCTTCACAATCGAAAGGAATAAATCTAGAAATACTATTTTCAAGAACTCTTGTTGCATACATAACGATCGAAAAGATTCTCTGATTGCTAAGAATCGTAAAGTAATTTGTAACCTGCCAAAATAAAAATATGAATAATTAAGGTAAAGTATGTACATTCAAAGCGACTTCAATGTACCAACCTGCTGCTTGCAGAAATAGTTTCCTGCATCAGAGATTCCTCTTTATTAATGTCATTTTCAATCAAGCAAAGCAAATAATGAAATTGTTCCTCTGATACACCTATTTTTTTTATAAGAATGTCCATCTTCTACTGCCAGTTCTTCATTCAGCATTTTGTGTGTTCCTTAGCCTTTTTTGCTCCTTCTTTTTAACCATGGTTTTCGTATTACTCTCTTGTTTATAGCTTTTCTCTTCCTTGCAACATTCATTATTAATAAATTTATACCAGCTGCTGCTGTTAATAATAAAAATTCAGCATCCATAATATTTATACCAGTAGACTGAGGATGAAAATACCTAATCTGACCTACATTCAAAATTTAAGAAGGCTCCCGCCAACTGCAATTATTAAAACTTTGAGTGTTGCATACATTTGATTTTATAATTTCAAAATGTGTCCTAAATTTAGGATCCTAAAACAATTACTTGAACTTGTACAAAATCATTGATAATTACAAATGGGCATCAGTGTACCTACACTACAAAAAATTTTTTTCCTAATTATCGATAGGTAATCGTTTTTATTCAAGGTCGACTTAAATAGTAACAACATTTTCTACAGCTATTTCAATAAATAGTGTATTTTTGTCTCAAAATCGGGATTATGCCATGATTACCATGCTGCGACGCCCATGGTTTGATTTGACAAGACGATAAATAAGTCGTAAACGGACGTAAACAAACATGATCGCCAAGTTAAGAGTGAGTATAACATGGAATTCCAACCTGGTCCCTGAGTGCAAACGGATATATCCGACAATGCTCATTTTTAACATGATTCGGGCTGAAATGTTTGTAAACAGCGTCGGGTATGTTGCTTTCAAGAAAGAGACAGAGATGCCCTCTCTATATCTTTTATTGCTCGGAGATATTAATTATATTACCCTATGAGGTGCCACTGAAATTAATAATTTTGACATAAGTATATTGAAAGAAACCACTTATTACCGTATATGAGTATGTCATGTTTCATCAAAATCAGCCAAAAGCTTTTTGAATAATCAATAAAAAACAGATTTTCTTTAATAACTTTGAACACTCGAAAACGAAGCAAATTAAAACACATTGTTTGGGAGAAAAAGTTTTCTTTTTACCCAAAAAACCGGTCCTAAACGTTTGGCGGTTTATCTCTGGGTCACCCTGTATAATACAAGAAGATTGAAAATTTTTCTGGTAGCCATCACATGAATCTGAAGCATCAAAAGCGGTACGGGTTGATAACTGGTCGAAGGCTATAATTTGAAGGCCGAAGGTACCGAGACTCAGCAATATAGCCTTAGACCGGTTGGTAGCTCTCACCATTTTTTATGTTTATTGCGTATTCTGCAGGATCCATGCAATAATAAGATTAAATGAAATATTGGATATTGAGTCAATGTTAAAGTGACAATTCCGGTTCTGGATCGGTAATCTACTTGCTGCCTTCTGATTCGTTGAGTGATAGTTCGTACTAATCAGATATTCATGACGCTTGCCGATCGGCAAAAACTTACTGCCTTCTGATCGTGGAGTGGATTCCCACTGCTTGCAGATCAGTGTATTACTTACTACCATCTGATCGTAAAGTGACAGTACTATCTGAACGGATATTCGTACTGCTTGCCGATCGGTAAACGTACTGCCTTCCGATCGTAAAGTGACAGTTTTTACTGATCGTTAAAGCGTACTGATTGTCGATCGGTGAATTACTGCTCGTATCACACAGCAGAACAATTCTACGATTGATTATGTATGTAGCAACCTAGATGATAAATTTATTACATGTTCGGTAGCTTCACCAGGTTTTTTCGATCACGAAGCTATTTAGTTCTCTGTCAGCATTGTTCATACTAACAAGTGTAATCGTTTCAAATATGGATGATTATATAGCACAGCAAACAATGATAGGTTCTACCAAAACTGCCTCCAGACTAACTGGGAAATTATCCTGGATAAACATAATCCTTTTGCTGAATTCTATTACAGTCTCATCTCCATCTTCAATGAATCCTTCTCCTACCAAAAGATCAAAGGTAAAAAGAAAAGACAATGAATTACTAAAGGCATCAAAATCTCATCCAAAAATTTACGCTCACTAAACTACATAAAGGAATACACTAATTGCTCAATAGCTGAAAAGCTAACATCGAACACTTCATCTCCACATGATCCACTTACATATATGGAGAAACCTGGTTCACGCGAGAAACTTGTTTTGTATCCTACAAATGTCAGCGAAATGAAGAAGGTAATTTGTTCCATAAAAAATAAAAAAGGCATCCGGAATTGATGAAATTTCTATGAGAAGATTTGAAAATCTCCCTGATAGTGCTTTAAATACTTTGGAGGCAGTAATGAATCAATCTTTCGACACTGGCTCATTTCCGTCCTTCCTTAAAACATCGGTTATAATTCCACTTCACAAAGGGGGTGATCTTGAAGATCCATCGAACTTTCGCCCTATAGCCCTCATCCCTTCGTTAGCCAAAATTATGTAATGAATTTGAATATAATACAATAAGATAAAAATAAAATGCAATGTTTTAATGCCACCTACAGTTGAAGCAATAGTAGCATTTTTGTTTCAGATATTTAATAACGGAGATTCTGAATTTCTTTGTATCTCTGATGCTTTTCAATTCTTGGGGTATGGAGTTATAGGCTTTGATTGCCTGGTAGTATGGGCCTTTCTCATAGTAAGTAGATTTGTGGTTTGGTATCGTCAATTCCTTGCAATATTTAGTCCTCACATTCATGTTCACAGAGTATTGATCACTGTTCCTTGGAAACAAGTGAGAATATTTGTTCACAAAGCACACAAGACCTAGGAAGTACAATGAAGGCACAGTCATAATGTCAAGTTTAGTGTAATATGGTTTACAAGAGGTGTTTCGATCCAGTTTTAATATACATCTAATAAATTTTTTCTGGGTTATGAATATTTTCTGTGCTATTGTTGATGAGCCCCAAAACATTATACCATATGATATGATTGATTGCACGTGAGAAAAGTGATATACTCTTAAGCTATTGGTTAATACTTGAACCCTCTGGTAGCGAATTATTCCACAGATTGAGTTCAGTCTGCTATTTAATGAGTTTATATGAGTTTCCCAGCTGAGTGTTGCATCCAGCGTTACGCCTAGGAATTTGAAGTTATCTGATATTGGGATTGATTTATTTTGTAGTTTAACGTATAGAGATTCTTCATAGCAATTTTTCTTGTTGAAGATAATAAGACCTGTTTTAGTTGCATTCAGTATAAGATCATTATTTTTACACCATGTATTCATTTTATCAGAGAGAGTGGAAGATTTAGTTGAGAGTTCAGTTATACTGTTGCCCGTGACAATAACAGAAGTATCGTCAGCAAACTGGTATACGCTACCAGGACATAGAGTCTTAGGTAGATCATTCAGATAAATCAGAAAAAGAATTGGTCCGAGTATTGACCCCTGTGGCACGCCTTGTTCGATGGTAGCTTTATTGGAGTAATATAGTTGTTGATCTTCTGTAACACATACTGCCTGTGTGCGGTTCGTTAAATAAGAATGGATAAGTTGTTGACTACGCCCCTAAATCCATTGCATTCAAGCTTGTACAACATCTTTGCATGGTTTACCATGTCAAAGGCCTTTGAAATATCAAAATATAATCCTGATGGGCTAGTATTTTTTTCAACATTCTCAGTGATATATTTGACTGCATTGAATATAGCTAGCTCTGTGGACATGCCTTGCCTGAAACCAAATTGTTGGGATGTTAATATATTATTCAGTTGGAGGAATGATATGAACCTATTATATATCGCTCTTTCAAAGGCCTTACAGGGTGAAGGAAGAAGTGAAATTGGTCTGTAGTTATTTACGTTATTTCTATTGCCTTTTTTGTGAATTGGTGCAACTTTTGCTACTTTCAAGTCATCTGGAAATATGCCAGATGATAGGCTTTCATTTATCATGTTTACTAAAGGGTCACCGATGTAATTGGAAATTATTTTTAATATCGCAGGTGGAATGCCATCTACACCAGATGAATATTTTGGTTGTATCTCATTCAGAATATTAAGTATCTCTGTTCGATCAACTGGTCTTAGAAAATACTGGTGTTATTGTGGGCAACCTTAATGTCTTCAGAGTTGTGAGTGATGTTTGGGTTGCTGAAAATTTTGCAAAAGTATTCAGCTACTTCTCCTGGGTACCCGATTGATTTTTTATGCTCATCTGTAAGGACTATGGATTTATCTTTCTCTTTGCTTTTGTTTTTAGATTGATTGAATATACTCCATACTGTTTTTGACTTATTATGTAATGAAGAAATTTTACTGTAATTTAGTGATTTTTTGTTTTCTGATAGATATTTCCTATATGCCTTCCGTTCTTGTTTATATTTAATAAGTATATTTTCACATTTTGGTTCTTTATATAGCATATGTAGATCACTGATATACCGTGAATGATTTTTTTGTCTTGTTTGTGCTCTGTTTATTAATGACTTCATGTTTTTCATGTTCTTCATAAATTTATTTAGATTTATACTTATCTCACTTTGTCAACAAATATTAACTCTTTGGACAATGAAGTATATTTATTATTATTATTTCTTCTGATCATTGAGTGATAGTTCTTATTGATCGGATATTGCTACTACTAGCCGATCGGTGAACTACTCACTGCATTCTGATCAATAATTGACAGTTCTTAACGAGCGGAAATTGATACTGTTTTCACTGCCTTCTGATTGTACCAGTATACTTTCTAATCGAATATTCATACTGCTTGCCAATCGGTAATTACCGCAATGCCTTTCTCACCGATCCGATATCCAGACTGCTTGCCGATCAATAAATAACTCGATGCCTCCTGATCGTTAAGTGGCAGTTATTACTGATCGAATATTCATACTGCTCGCTAATCGGTATATTACTAACTGGCTTCAGATCGTTGAGTGGCAGTTTTACGGATTGGAGATTTGTAAACACAACATACTATCATTTTAATCGAACCAGTAAATACACTGAATTGACGGATTGTGCAGAAACATATTGACTTTAGTGATTCTAAGTGAAAGTAATGGTTGGATGCATACCGATTGAATATCTAAAGATTGGATTCAATTATTTGTGGCCTTTCATCAAGCATTGACAAGTCCAATTTAAAACAAATTTTATTGAAATAAGTGTTCTATGTGTGGACTGGTGGTTGATAAAATAACTTTTGGGGGATTCACAATTAGCTCTCCTAGTTGCAGTGTTTCCAAATTTGCGATAGAATGCTGAAAAGGCAAAAGTGATAATAATATTGTCTTACTGGGTCAATTTGTGCGTAGTCTCTTCCAAACACCAAACTCCTGATGGACATACAAATTTCCATTTGCCATGAATTTACCCCACAAAACTGATATATAATGGACGTAGGTAAACGAAGCTCTCCATTGAAAAGTTCATATATCAATATCTGAAAACAACTCTTTTTGAAACAAATGTAATGGAAAATGATGAAGTCAGTCATTTGCAAGTTATTCAACCACTCTTATAATCAACAAGAATTCACTAGAAACATCTACTGAGCATTTGACAAAATTAAAAATATCTTTCAGTTACCAAGAATATCTGTATAATAATACGTTTAAGAACACTTTGTCAAAAGCGAATCAGACTTGACATCTGGCAATTTGTCCGTGATACAGAGTATAATATAAAATGGAGAAGAAGAAATGACTTATGACTCTGGCGTATCTGGAAATTACTATTATGGGAAATGATTATATACTAAAAATGCAAAACCTTGAACGGATTGTAGTTTCAATCAGCACTTTGAAATGGAGATGACCAGAATAATTTACTGTAGACCTAGCTATATTGTCAGCCTACAACAAATATTCTGGGTAAGGTTATTATAAGTTAGTTTAATAAAGGCAATTCGGAGAAGCTTGGTGAGATATGTCTTTTATAAATTCATGAAATATAGGTTAATTATGGCCAAAAACTGAATTATATTGGACGCAATTCTGCCTTTTGAAGAGAACAACACGTTCTAAATGGCACTTCTGGATTTTATAGGCAATTATGTAAAGAATATATGTTAATCAGATATTCCTGGTATGTTGTGAAAAGATAATCTTATAACTAGGCTTATCTGTTGTCCTGTGGAAGTACTGTACTTCAGAGGAAGTTCTGGATATTCTTGAGGTCCTGAGATTTCAATATTACATTTCACTGAGGCGCAATTAGAAGCTTCATACCTATGATCATCAGTTAGTAAGCGGCTACTTATAACCTCTACGGTCTCAATCCAGATAAGTGCTTGCGGAAGCAAAGTGCAAGAACAGAAGGGTACTACGACACCCAGGTAAGGTGCCGTACAAAGATGACAAGCTGAAGATGATAGCGAAGGGGCAGAAGGAAGGTAAAACAAAATCTAATAAAAAAAGCCTGAAACAAAATGAGGCAGGTGACACTACGTCCAGCTGAATTATATCAATTATATCCCAACGAAATCATGTCTATACGGTATCAGCTATCTTCGGAGGATGATAATTCACTTGAATATACAGGATATGTACGAAAGAACCGGCCATATATTTCTCCAGTTTTTCAAATCACCCTGTACAATATGTATGGATTGTGATTAATGGTGAAAAGAGAATAGTATATTGCATGCCAGAATAATTTTATCAATATTTCCTTATTACATCGAATTTTCAGATATTACTGAAATGTTTTTATTTTTCACTCTGTACATAATGATATAATCTGCACCATCTAAATGATTTTTAGTAATATGAAGGTACGTTAATGATGAGAACGAAAAAAAAATGCAGTTGGCACTTTCAAATCCCGAGAAAATGAAAATTACTAATTCTAAACTTGAACGCCCTGTATTTCAAAATCTATCCATCAACAAACTTTGCGATTCTTTACGTTCAATCAGTACATCAAACAATAGGATATACTAAAAATTCAGACAATTTCACAGAGAACCATTTTACCCATAAAAAGTGCGGGGTCCTTTCCGGATGGCTTTTTTTTCTAATTCTCTACTCAAGATGAAATTAACGAGAGTAATTTCAACAGTTTTTAATTATTTTTCGATTCCATATCGACTTTTCAATCATCAACTTAACATTTTCCAGAAAATCATACATATCTACAAATTTTCGTAATTTTTTCTCATTCTTGATTTGAAAGTACCTGAAATTAACAAAACGAATTATGAAAAAACTATACAGTGGGGCTTTTTTAGTCCATCCCCCTGTTAACTTTTGAATAGTTCGACGTACAAATATAAACCAGTTTGGAGGGTTTCACCGATACTACTCTTTTAAGTGAAAAATTTGGTGATTGCTCGACAGTGGGCGCGGGGGGGAACATCAATTAAAATTTTGAAATAGCGTGGGGGGTCAAGTGTCACGTCGATGAAAAGAAAATTCAATTCTCTTTACAACCATCTAAATAATTTTGAATTTTGTTGAAATTTTTTTTCCCAATTTCGATTTATATGTCTTTCGAAATTTTCAAGTTAATTTGCCCCCAGCGCCATCTGTCGAGTAATTGAAATAATTATTCTCTCAAAAAGTAGTATCGGTAATTCCCTTCAAAATATATTTGTTTTCATTAAAAAAAAATTGGATGGTTGTAAAGAAAATGGAATTCTTTTTTCAACGACACCCCAGGTAGCAAGCACATCAAATCAGCTGAATCTTGGTTCCGTATTGGGCCAATATAGATATATTGTAAATTAAAAATCAATATATGTCCAATATGGGTGAAAACTCAAAAAACAATAATATATTAATAATATTGGTGGAATATTGGTTGAACTAGTTTTGAATGTAGATTATCACATGAAATATTGGGTCAATATTGGTTGAATAATTTCAACCAATATCGATAGTACAATATTAAAATTATATCATGAACAAACCTGGATAAAAATCCGCTAGGAAAGTATATTAAATACTTTCCATAACTTGTTTTCAAGACAGCTCACTCAGTGGTAATGGTGATCAAAAGACAGACTCTGGTGTCACCTTCATCAACTAAAAGACATTTAATAATTTACCAAGGTATATTGACATCTACCAATATATCCAAATGATATTGTACCAATATCGATAAATATTTTGAGGCCATTATTGCTTCAAGAATGTTTCACCAAAACTATTTTTGAAATATTTAAACAATATTCCACGAATGCTCAAATGCAAAATGCTCACTTTTTACTTCTCGACAATATAACTTTTGAATATTGTGCCAATATTTTCAGAATATTGTATCAGCGATATTGTACCAATATTGCCGAATATTTTGACGCTAATATTAGTTCGAGAATATTTCGCCAATATTATTCAAGTAATATTGGACCAATATCACCGAATATTCACATTTTTATTTCTCGCCAATATTGCATTTCAAATATTTCGCCAATACGTTCACAATATTGTACCAATATTTTACCAATACAGGTGTGCTACTTGGGACTCGACCCCACATGTCATTTGAAATTTTTGAGTTGATATGCCCCTCTGCGCCCACTGTCAAGCAATCACCAAATTTTTTATTTCAAAAAGTAGTATCGGTGAAACCCTCCGAACAGTTTTTTTTCATCTTTGTACGTCGAACCGTTCAAAAGTTAACAGGCACTGTATATCAAATGAAGGAGTGAAATATGCATTTGATGGTTCGAACAGAAAGTATTTGTACCTACTCACTTTGAGAAGATTTTGAAAAGGTACTATGTATTTGAGAAAGGACTTTACATTCGTGAGGTAGGCGACTGGACCAATTGACACAATTCCTTTCAAGTTATTTTTGGCTTGATCTGGCAATTTGGATCCATACACATAACTGGCCGTAGATCCCATAGAGAATCCTATATAGATAGATTTTTTTCTCGTTTTTGTCATAATCAAATCCAAAGCTGAAGAGAGATCGTGAATACCCATCTCATGAAAACTGTAATGTATCAAGATGACAAAATTAGTAGTAGTAGTAAATATTGGGGTAGTGAAAAATGAAAGTAATAACCATCAGCTTCTCGTAGCTCTTATGCATTATTTAGAATTCTCTAAGGGCTCCACTGCATATATCTATTAACTACGGATATGGATAATAAAGACAGCCTATGTGATGCCAATGAAAATGAGCATCGGCTTCGAACTGGGCGCTGCTGAATTAATGCGCTTGCGCCAGAGATTCCTGTTCAAAGACAAGATTTTGTTTTTTCATCTTTTTTCTAGCGTGCATGGTTCGGCAGCAACTCTTATCGAAGATATGTGAAGCATATCTTATGTGGTGCTAATTCGGCAAATTCCAACATAACCTCATAATCCGGATAAGGTTACAGAAACTGAAATGAAATTATAATAAGATGACTGGAATGCTCGTCAGGCTGCGCGACTTGATTTCTCTTAGAGGCCGCCATGTTTGTTTTGTGGTTCCTGGCAGTGGCGGAGGAATCGAGATTGAGTTAATTGTACCATATAAAACTGATACAAAGACGCGCTGCACTGCACTGGCGTGTTTACAAACCATAAATTGGGAAACTAATAACACGCACGTGCAGATGAATGTCTTTCTCGCACCCATACAAGTAAGCAATAAAGTGTTTCTCTGCTAGATTGCATGTGCCTCCTTCCTTCATCTTCTATAGTTAACACTTTATACGGGTGCGCAGTGGAACTTAGAGCATTCCAGTCATCATATCATAATATCATTTCAGTGGTTACAGAGTGCAAGTCTATATTGTGATAATTACAAGAGGGCAGCACTATATGGGTTTCATTCCTGAGAGTATGAAACATTTTATAAATTTCTAGATTCATGCAAGAATTTAAGATCACCGCGTTTTACGTCGATTTCGTGTCCAGGAGGCGAAAATACATCACTACCAGCAAACTATTTTTCTCGGCGGTTATGAGGCCGATGTGGAACGAGAAATACCTTCTCAAACAACTGTCCGTCACATACCCAATCCATAACTTAATTGAGATTTTATCCGTGAAGTGATTTGCAACAGGTGTTGACCTAACCTAACCTAATCTTTTTCGGTAGTGGTTGGTTTGTGCTTCGATATAATTGGACTATAGAATGATCTTGCGTGTTTCAAATCGAGTACCAGAAATTTGAAAAATTGACAGCTAAGTCGCACATCATGTACTTCTAATGAACATTTAATCTGGTTACATCAGCAGAAAGGACCACCTGTCCACAAGACAGGAAGGAAATCTACAAGCAATGTTGATGACACAAAATGGTGATACGTATATTGTTTAAAATTGTTTTTTCCGTTAACCAGCTGACGTTCCATTACGAACGGCAGCCCTCAAAAGTCGAAACTTGTGCGAGCCAAGGATTAACGAGGTCTTACCTTTTTACGTGCGATTCCTAGCACTTTCTTGAGACATCAGAAAAAATTCTGCAGTGGCCGTGGTTTGAACCATCGCCGAATGGCAAACAAAGTGATTAAACCATGTCGCTTTAACCACTCGGCTACCTGGTCTCGTATAATTACCTTTCAGGAAAACTCAGCTCTTGCAGGAAACTATACATTTAACTTGTCAATTTTGACATCGGTGGATACCGAATTCAGCTTTACCGCTCTTTGAAGATATTTTTGCGTGGATCTTGAAACATTGATTCATTAACTCTATTTGGCTCTATGGGGCCAGGTAGCCGAGTGGTTAAAGCGACATTGTTTCAATCACTTGTGGCTGCCAGTCAAAGGTTCAAACCCTAGCGACTGCAGAACTTTTTCTGATGGCCCGAGAAAGTGCTAGGAATCGCACGTAAAAAGGTAAGACCTCGTTAATCCTTAGCTCGCACAAGTTTCGACTTCTGAGGGCTGCTGTTCGTAAGGGGACAGCTGGTTAACGAAAAAAAAAATATATGAATTCATTCATGATATACGTTCTTAGTTCACTCCATAAAATGTTCACTACCTAAATGATTTCTACGATTTATTTAAGTTTTTTTGCAAAATTTCTGGTTGACTATAATTATGATTCATCCGATAATTTTGCATTTATAATCACAAGTTTACCGATGGGGAGCAAATATTCAAGCAACACTTTGATGATGAACTGAATCACCTGAAACTCCAGTACTCCTTGACATTGTTTGTCAGACCTCTGTGTCCTTTGCTGTAAATACTTCCTCGAAAATTGATCATCCATATATCATATCCTTTTTTACCGAAGTGGTAGGCTGTAAAAAGCAAAACGATATCTTATAATCATAATAATAATCATATTGATGGCCTTTGTTGATAGGAAAGGAAATATACAATACTATTTGTAAAATTTGTTTTTACGAAACTCCCAGGTTTTTGGAGAAAACCCATCAAAAGCAGAGTTTGTGTGAGCAAGGAAGATTCAAGACTCAACAGCTTACATACATTTGGATTCCGAACAACTTCAGCTTCGTGACATGCGGTGGGATCGAACCCAGGCCACCTTGGTGGAAGGCATACGCTCTAACACCACGACCACTCCTCTTTGCGAAATACAAAAACGACAACACATCTTATAGGGCCTATAATATAGGCCAAGCTGTAAAATAAAAATTGGTGTCTTTTTTACACAAAAAAAAGACGCAAACGACCTTTATCACTTTTTCATGAGATAGTTCGTGAATGACAGACAACCCCGGTTTTAGCCCCAGCAAAATCGCTTCGTGGAATTTTTTAAACAAGGAATAGTGAAAGCGTCTTATTGCGAATATCTCAAAAATCATTGAAGGAATCGTTTTACAGTCAAAAAAACTTTTGTAGCGAATTACAAAACCTACAAAATGATTATTTATACGACCAATTTTCACTCAGAAAATCCGGGAAAACATCGAAAAAGAGACCATTTTGAAACTGAACAAACAGTATTGCGAAAACAGTGTAGTTTTTGCAAAATCGCGATATGAACAATTTGATGGCAAATCTTCCTGAAGGCATCGGTTCGAAGGAAATCATCTTATTCGAATTCTGTTAACGGCATTTGGAAGTAAAGATCAATATCTACAATTTGTGTATTTTGGATTTCCACTTGAGAGGTGGGAAATGTGTTGAAAATGTCACTGGAAGTTACTCTAAACGCTTCAAGTCGCCCCAACTCAACCAAAGTTAACTTCAGTACACGGAAAAATAATCTGATACTTAGTATACGAAATTCATATACTCATTAGCTGAATGTCATATACCCGGTGAGACAGAAGAACGTAGATCTGAGATTATCCGACGAGAGTCACCTGTTCCAAATAGGTTTTGGTGTTTTAAAACTGAACTACTTTCATATATTCCCAACCAACCAGTCCCAGAGGATCAGATACTCTTGGCATATCGAGCTAGAAGCCCCGTTCTACCAATGTAGTAACCTGGGCATATGAAAATGAGAATCTGGTCGAATATAATCAGGTCCCCAAGATTTAATGACTAGGTAGCTCGTCTTTTCAAGCCAGTATACCTATCACATGAAAGTGAAGATCTCGTCATATAAAACTGAGTATCTTGTCATATGAATCTAGTATTCTTGACACATGAAACTAGCACTCTCGTCATATAAAGCTAGCGTCATATGAGGCCAGTGATCTCGTGTCTGGCCGATATTGATCTGTTCTTATAGTATATAAAATTTAGGAAATAAAAACAACCAAACCAAAACAACGTCAGTGTTTTGGTTAGTTTTTATTTCTTGAGTTGTTTTCACACCAAATGTTTCAAATACTCAATAATATGATTGGTATATACAACAACAATATTTACAGTGTGAGTCTGAGGGAACGAACCAAATCTAGGAAGTATATTGCACACATCAAAATAATTGAAAAAAAAAAATCCAAACATTGAATTGGATATGTTTTTGAATCATTTTCATTTGTAGAATGCACTCATACAATTTGGTCTGTTGTCCCTGACCTACACTGTATTCAGAAACATAGGTGGTACATGGATATAATGATGAATGTAAGGAAAAAACATATGATTTTCGCAAATATTTAATGAATGATAAACTATTTTAATGAAATAATCCTTAATTTCCATTGTTAGTGGAATTGAAACAAAAGGTAAAAACATATTTAATTGAGTGAAAACGCACTCTCAAAAAATTTATTCATGTTGACTCTTCCATTAAAAATAACAAAGTAGCTACTTCTTTCTGATACAACTGACAACACTGTACTGATATTTCAGACGGGTAGAGCATGTTTGATTATCCATTTCCACAAATTTTTGAATTGGTCCGTTGTTCCGTTCTCCAGAAACGTCTAATAGGCCATCGAATGTGGGATACCCTGTATAATGAAACATAATGAGTACTAAGTGAATTTATCCACTGATATTTTACGTTAATAACTGCATGAAAATTCACGTTTAAGGTTCAAACCACTCAAACCTAACCTGAGCAAGCTATCCTGGTATCTACTATAACGGCGCCATAAAGCCACACATTTTTGCAATTTTCGATGTCTCAAGCGAATCCCGCGTTCGGTAAACTGAATATATTCTAATTAAAATCCAAATAATTTATCAAATACAGCACCTGTCAAATTATTACCGACCGAATGTTACTGATTTTACTGTTATGCACCAATTTGTTGTTCAATAAATATCTGTAAATGAATGCAAAATAGAAAAAGTAATATAGGATGCACGTTTTATTAGAGACGTTGTCGCACTTGTTCTCTTGGAGCACTCCTCGCTTCACTCGTCGCACTCCAAACAACGCTTGCCACAAAATGGAGTCTTATAAAACTGGTATCATATATATATATATATATATATATATATATATATAGAGGAAGGGTAGTCGTTGCTGACTAGTTAGGAATGGAACTAGTAAATTTTGCAGCAAAATCAAAGAGTACTCTTTAAAGTTTGTCCAAGCTTTCGGAAATTTAATAACTTATTTCCATCATCAGGGATACTACAATTTGCATGTGTAAGTAATATAAAAAATATATATGTACGGTTAACTTACATCTTTGTTGAGATTGTTCGACGCGATGTTATTCAACCATAAGTGGCACATTGTGCAAGATGAAAATTGATATGAAACAAGTGAAATTGGAAAGATGTCTAAATAATTTATGACATCTTTCCAATTTCACTTGTTTTATATCAATTTTCATCTTGCACAATGTGCCACTTATGGATGAATAACATCGCGTCGAACAATCTCAACAAAGATGTAAGTTAACCGTACATATATATATATATTTTATATTACTTACACATGCAAATTGTAGTATCCCTGATGATGGAAATAAGTTATTAAATTTCCGAAAGCTTGGACAAACTTTAAAGAGTACTCTTTGATTTTGCTGCAAAGCCCCATTATTTACTAGTTCCATATATATATATTTATATATACCATTTTGATGCTTTTATGGTGAATTGATTAATCCATACACGACGTACCTAACTTAATCTTAACATAATTTTATGTTAACCATAATATAAAACTCGAATTCATTATGGTATTGTTCATGCACGCGTAGTAAAAACAGCATTAAATCATATATCATCAAATAGATATTTTTGTATCTAGAACGCGAAAGTATTTCGCATTCGAGATACCAATAATATTTTTTCGAAAACTGCATTAAACCTGATATGAGAATTAAAAATTAATAAATAAGTATCTGTCATTGTCAATTGACATTTCGTGACATTTCGTGTTTGAACCAAAACGAATGAACGAAGTGAGACTGTTTTCATGACTTTCGTATTATGGTAGTAACGTAATAAATAATAAACTGGACGCCAAAGTCTTTTACGTTCTAGAACATAAAAGTATTTTACGTTCTAGAACGAAAAAGAGACACTTCACCAACTGAGATTTTAACAAAAATGTCAACATTTGAGTTCAGTTTTCGAAAAATATAGTTTTTGTTATAGGGTGGTGGGTATACCAATTGGTCCTCTTGATTCATGGGTGTTGTTAAATAAATAAATAAATAATTCACCAATCAAAATATTCAATAATGTGTAGTACTCACCCAAGAAACATTGAATGTATTCTTCGTCCAACATTAACCCTCTCAAACATCTTTTCGTAATTTCGGATATGTATGATGACAACTATTATTGACTATCCCTTTCAGAACCAACTTTTTTTTAAGCAAGAGAAAATTTAATTTGTGCTTGAGCCTCACTCAAATGAATTCAAATAATACATTTTTGCCATAAAAAAATGTAGCATATATATTTGAAAAAATTTATTGTGGGTACATTTGTACCCAAAAGTACTTAAACATAATTAGTATATCTGACGAAACTATCGCTGATGAAACGTAAGAAAGCAATTTTTGTCCTTTCGGAGGCACAAATGGATATTAAACTTCTGACATTTCCATCTTGACTTGCCTCCACAACCAGGGGTTGTGCACCTCAAAGGTAAAGGTAACTCTGGGTGCTCTGGAAAATGTCCTATATTATCATATTGCACATCAGAAAGAGGTCTAACTTCATTGTTTTGACATTTTGCTGCCACTACCGGACTAGATGTATCGCTTTTTCGGTTGTTGCAAGTGTTGACTTTTACGAGAGATTCACCAATTTTCATCCTGAAGTGTAAAAGGTCCATGACATCTTTTTGAGAAATTCCTAGAGTATGCATGTCTTGTTTATACTCCAACCAGGAGTTTGTTATTGCCATGTCAACTGCATGACAGATTAGTCAAACAGTCCACTTTCTACAGCAACTTTTCGTTTTGTAGAAAGCGATAAGAGCATCTGATTTATCTATGCCACCCGATTTACGTCAATGAAGGATTTTGTTTTTCTATCCCAGCGTTTCACAAGGTTTTCGGTCCCAACCCCAACAAGGTTGGATACAATCACCACTGGCTTGTTATCTAACCATCTGGTTACTACAATTCCATCTATAGAGATAACTTCTTTCATAGATCCTCTCTCTTTTTTTTAAAAATCCTTTACATCAGTTAGAGGTGGTTTAGTGCCAGCAAGAAATATTGATTTTTGATTGAGAATTTGCAGAAGATAATAGCTCGTAAAATAATTATCACAGTATAACTTATGCTTATTAGGTTCGAGTTCTTTTGATAATTGTAATACGACAGCTGCACCCTGTCCATATTTCAAATAGGAAGGCTCTATTTCCGTGGTACTGCCTTGATAGATTAGAAAATTTTACTTTAGTCCACTTTCACCACCTGATAAATAGAGCTTTTCTCCCCACGGATGGGGCTTGTTTTTGATGTATTGTTTTATCGACAGTCTTCCTTTGAATGGCATGATCTGTTCATCGATGCAGACATTAGTTTCTACCTGCAGTTCTCTACATCTCTTTAGGACGGATTGAAAAATTGGTCGCACTTTCCACAGTTTGTCGTTGGCCAGTCTGGGTTCCAGATTGTTAACACAATGTATGTGGGTGCGAAGTTTGAAAAAACGATTAAGTGTCATTGTTTCTGTAAAAATTTCAACTTTTAACGATTTGTCCCAATACATACGCAGTCTTGGAAATTTTAGACATCCTGTTAGAATACTGAGCCAGGATACACGGTACAAATTTTTCTGTTGCTGTTTGTAAAGCGTACATATTTGTGTATTGAACTAAATCTTCAAATAAACTTTCTGGAACATATCTCAAATAATATGTAACTGGATATTCCACATAACAGTTTTCATTGGAATCCTGGGATATTTTGGTGGGTAGATATATTGCACATTTTGTAACCATTTTACGTTTTTTTTTCAAAGTAATGAAGTCATCATAGTTACATTCTTCTTCAACCTGTTCTTCTTTATCATCCTCTATTTCTTCCTCAGAATCCCCCTTCGTTTAGACGTTCTGGGACATCATCCATCATTTGTCCAATTCTCTGCCTTACTTGTATCTCTTCTTCGTTATCACTGTCATCACTAGAAACTCCTTCTATGTCAGACAGCCCTTTTTCTAGCAACTCTTTCTCCGTTAATCGTCTTTTTAGACGTATTTTACCCTGAAATTAAAAATAACACCAAGTATTTTGGGTTCGATTGTACCCATAAAATTTGAGGGACAATTATCTATTTGAGAAAGTAAAGTTTCAATAAAATATATTCACAATTAGTAAGAGCTAACACTATTTTCAACATTACACTGAAATATAAACTGCGATTGACTATTATTCCAACTGATATTCCAAGAAAAAACTGTACTCACCTATTACCAACAAAACGATTGCCACCATATTACTTTTGACATTAATTTTCATTCAGAATGAAATGACCCATGCGCCATCTATGTACACTACACATAAGTATAGTAATTGTAGAATACAAATTTCTTTACACTAGTTTCATTCACAGATCTCTGTGGAGTTATTTGAGTATTAGTTTTATTGGGTACAATTGTACCCAAGATGACTGAAAGGGCTAGGTATATCACTATCTGCATTCCACACGTTACACTGATGCTTCAATAGTTGGAAACGAAATGGACGCTGGCCCGACAGTCGACACGCGGTACACGCCCAATGATTCGTTCATTTCCGTGAAGTTTCGGCGTGAACAATTTCTGACAGGAATCTATTCTAGAATGACGGAACATAATTTCAAATAACTGAGAATCTTCCGTTCACATGACGAGAATATAAGGATTATATGAAATTCACAGTAGAACTAAGCATACAGTGTGTCCAACTTACCATGCTCACCATGGGTATCTTTTTAATGGTGAGAAATACGAGGTCGGTTGAATGACACTGTAATATCTCAAAGGAATCAAAATGAAACGATCAATTTAAATTCCTATATATTACTGATTTCATTCACAGCAGCGATCTTGCAGGTTCACTATAAAAACGCACTGGCCGAGTTCATGCCATCTTTTTGCAGTAGGTACAGACAATACAATACAGGGTGATACATTACAATATCCTTCCCTTTAAATTCTGAAAATAATGGATTTATAAATTAAATTCAAAATTCTATTTGAAAACGATTTGGAGGTTTTCTTAATCGTGTTCCTTTTCTTACAATACCTTCTGTATTATTTTCAGAATTGCGGGTAGGAGAATTTCCCTGATCAAAAAATTCAGAACTTATGATAGAGTCCCAATCATCTTTATTTATATTTCTTTCACTTTTAATGTCTATACTTTTTTTTACCATCACTGTTTTCTTCCCCTATTTTGTCATTACCAGTTTCTGAAACCGCACTAACCACTGATGATGCACAGTTTTCCTTTACATGAGGAGTACTTAAATCTAAATTACAATATTCCAAAATTTGGTTCAGATGCCGGTGCCAAGTTGTGTTCAACTCTGGGATATAAACTATGTATGTTCTTGGACCAATTTTTTTATTTATAATGCCTTTGATCCAATTAGATTTTAACCCTCTGTAATCTTTTGCTAGTACACAGTCACCGTCATGAAAAATTTTGTTTCGTTTTCCTCCATAGTACTTTCGTTGAGAGGTCATGCTTTCACTGACTTTGGAGGAACTTACATCACTATTTTGAAGTTTATCTTCTGGTAATAACAAATCTAACCTACTTCTCAAATTTCTACCTAACATTAATTTAGCAGGAGTGATTCCTGTTGAACAGTGTGGAGTGTTTCTGTAATCCAAGAGAAATCTATTTATTAATAAATCCAAATCCTTTGTTTTTTTATCGGAATTTTTTGATTTTAACAAATAATTTTTTATTGTTTTAACAAAATTTTCTGCTGCTCCGTTTGTTGCAGGATGGTATGGCGGACTATGCTTGATTTCAACTCCATTAAGCATAAGAAAATTATTAAATTCTTCTGAAGAAAAGTATGAAGCATTATCCGAAACCAAAACTTTGGGAAAACCATACCTTGCAAATAAACTTCTTAATGCCCGAATAGTATTTATACTTCCAGTACTATTTAGCACAAAAACTTCTGGCCATTTTGTGTACGCATCCACAACTACCAAAATATGTTTACCTAAAATAGGACCTAAATAATCAATGTGGATCCTTGACCAAGGACCACTTGGATACTCCCAATTTAATAGAGAAGCTTTTGGTGGATTATTTCTGCTCATAGAACATGAATTACAAGCCAAAATTGTTTTCTCTATATCCAAATTTAAATTTGGCCACCATACATAGGAACGAGCCAAGCTCTTAGTTTTTACCATTCCCATGTGTGAAACGTGTAATAATTTTAATATGTCTCCCTGTAAGTGTTCTGGTACTACCACCCTATTTCCGAACATGAGACAGTTTTGTATAATAGAAAATGAGTATTTATTATCAAAATAAGGTTTTAATTCGCGATTCACTTTTCTAGGCCAACCATTTCTAACAAAATAATAAACTTGATCAAGAATGGAATCTTCCTGAGAAAAATGAGCTATTGCTCTGCAATCTATCGGTAAATCTTGATTATCTGCAATGAAATTTAAAACAAATGAAGAATCATCATCTTCAGTATCATTTCTCAATGGCAATCGAGACAAAAAATCAGCAAAATTATCTTGAGATTTAATGTACTGAATATCATATTGAAAATTCGCTAGAATTAAAGCCCACCGTTGTAGCCTATTTGCAGCATAAACAGGTATACCTTTCTTAGGATTGAAAATCGCTACTAAAGGCTTATGATCGGTAAATAAAACAAATTTTTTGTGAAACAAATATTGGTAAAACTTTTTTACCCCAAAAATTATGCTTAAAGCTTCTTTTTCAATCTGTGAGTACTGTTGCTCACTTTTGCTGAGCATACGCGACGCATAGGCGATCGGTCTATATACATTATCAATACAATGACAAATTACCGCCCCAACCCCGTATTGAGATGCATCTACAGCTAAATATATAGGCAATGAAGGGTTAAAATGGACTAACACTTCAGCAGAACTTAAAATGTCTTTAACCTTTTTAAAAGACTGTGAACAACTTTCATCAAATTTCCAGAGAACGTTTTTTTTACAAAGATTATATAGTGGTTGTAATACAGAAGATGCATTGGGTATAAACTTATTATAATAATTTATCAAACCCAATATAGATTTTAGTTGAGTGATGTCCTGTGGTACAGGAGCCCCAACAATCGCGTCAATTTTGTCTTGACAAGTGTGCAGACCTTCTTTATCTATTACAAAACCCACATAGGTCACACTATCAACAAAAAATTGACATTTAGTTTTCTCTAAAGTCAAACCATTTTCTGATAATTTCATCAAAACAGCCCTTACCTTATCAACGTGGTCATTAAAAGATTTTCCACTTACTAACACATCATCTTGAAAACAAGCAACGCCCTCCATACCATCAAACAATGTATTCATAATTTTTTGAAATTTTGAAGGTCCAGAATGTATTCCAAAGGGGAGTCGGTTATAACAAAACAGACCCTTATGTGTAGTAATGGTAGTTAAAATTTTAGATTCTGGCGAAAGTAACACCTGCTGATAAGCATTAGACAAATCTAGTTTAGTGAAAATTTGACCACCCTGTAGTTTCACAAACAATTCCTCGATTCGAGGAAGAGGAAATTTATCTATTTCTAGATTTGGATTTAAAGTTAAACTATAATCACCACACAAACGTACTGTTCCGTTACGTTTGAGTACTGGAACAACAGGGGTGCCATAATCACTATATTCAACAGGGCTCAAAACATTTAATTTTACCAGTCTACTTATTTCTCTTTCAACGGCATCTTTTAAAGAAAATGGCAAATTTCTTGCTTTGAAAAACTTGGGTTGAGTATTTTCTTTTAATTTTAAATGAATATGACCTTTATTGAAAAGTCCCAACTCATCACTGAAAACTGATGGAAACTCATCGTAAAATTTTTTCAGTATAGATTCCTCATCATTTAATTTATTTATACTCAAATTAAACTTGTTGAAGAAGTCTCTTCCTAACAGAGGAGGACCTCCGTTATTAATCACATACAGAAATATTTGTTCTGAAATATTATTATAAAAAATCTCAACAAGAACTTTTCCAATAGGATAAATTTTATTTCCCGTGTAAGTCGAAAATACTTTATCTGTAGAAACAATCTCAACTTCAGGAAAATATTTGTCTCGTAATTCTTTAGAAATTAAACTTAAACTGGCACCGGTATCCAACTCAAACTGTATACTTTTACCATTTACATTTACATGTATCAAAATTGGTTCAAAATTTCTAGTATTCATCACAAAAAGTTGATCGATAGCTTCAGAGTTTAAGAAATTGTTTTGATTGTTTTTATTACGGTGTGTTTTGGCGTTTTTTGAACACTTCGGTGCCAAATGCCCTTTAATACCGCACAGATGACAAACACAATTTCTGTACTTACATTGGCCTGGATGTTTCTTACCACATACAGCACATTCAGCTCTAGCTGAATAACTTTGACCACTGGAACAGGATGGCCCATCAAACTGGCTGTCCGAACGATTTGATCCATGGTTAGTTGAAGAAAAATGGTTGAAGCCACCAACTTTTTTGTTACCAGCACCACTTTGTTGCCTTTTGGCTCCAATTCGAAAAATTTCCGGTTCTTGTTTAATTTTCAGACCGGCAATATTATGAACTTTATTACTTGCTTCCTTGTTACATGCAATTTCAATGCACTTTTCGAAAGTAAGCCCTTCTTCTTTTTCCTCAAAAAGTCGGTTGAGTATGGGGCCTTTTTCGAAACCCATTATGAAACGGTCACGCAGTAAAGTGTTCAGTTCACTCGATTTAAACTCACATTTACAAGCAAGTTGTCTTATACGAGCTGCCCATTCTTGAACACTTTCATCCTTAGATTTAACAGCACAATAAAATTTTTGCCTTTCTGGAAATACTAACTCAGTCGAAGAAAAATGAGTGTCAAATAATGTCACTAAATCCTCATACGTTTTTTCTTCTGCCTGTGACGGTATACACAAACTCGCCAATAATTCCAAACTGTTTTCATGGCAACAATTTAATAATAATGCACGTTGCGTATTTGCATCTTCCACTCTGTTTGCGATGAAGTACTGCGACAATTGTTTCTTGAAAATCCTCCAGTCACAAACACTTGGGTTAAACTCACGCAAATGTCCAATGAACGATGTCATTTTTAAAAATTTACTATACTAAATGAAGAACTCCGTGCACTATACTATTCAAATAGTTAACTGTTAAAAATAATCCTCGTCGCCAAACTGTAATATCTCAAAGGAATCAAAATGAAACGATCAATTTAAATTCCTATATATTACTGATTTCATTCACAGCAGCGATCTTGCAGGTTCACTATAAAAACGCACTGGCCGAGTTCATGCCATCTTTTTGCAGTAGGTACAGACAATACAATACAGGGTGATACATTACAGACACCAAATGTGGAGTTTATCAAGGCCAACTATAATGTGAAAAAATATTTTGATTGAATCCATTCGTTTTTGTTTTATACGCAAAAAACAGATTTTGATCATTTTCATATCTCCTCCGTAACTTCTTTATTTATGAAAAGATTCGAATAGGAATTTTACATTCTCATGGCAGTTTTTCATTGAGATATCGAAAAAAATATGAAATGTATACCAACTCTTCTAGAATTTGAGATATCAGCACCAACTTTTTTTTTTCAAATGTAGGTCATAGCTCACTATGACTTAGTTATGAACTTTTTTTTTCTCTTACAGATGATATGTCACAGTAAAAGTTTTTTGTTGATAACAACAGAGTTGTCGTCATTTATACAAAAACAAGAACAATTTTGAAGTCGCCATCTTGAATTTATAAATTTTAACAAAAAAATCATGATCTCCGACCTCAAAAACCCCCACATACCAATTTTGAATGAAATCGGACCATAATCACAAATCTCGTCCGCCATATTGGAGGAGCCGCCATTTTTCATTTTTTACTTCAATAAAAATTCCATGGTGCATTGTCACCGGAATTATGAACATCTGCCAAACTTCAAGTTATTAGGACCGCCAAAGTGGGTAAAAATTCAATTGCAAGAGCCATGAAAATGATCATCAAAATCTGTTAGTTGCTTATAAAACAAAAACGGATAGATTCAATTGAAATGTTTTTGCACATTATAGTTGGCCTTGATAAACTCCACATTTGGTGTCATTTAACCGACCTCGTATCTCTTACCATTAAAAAGATACCGATGGTGAGCATGGTAAGTGGGACACACTGTAAATTGCGTATGCAATTCATTTTTGAATCACAATGCCAAAAATCTGCCTCTAGATGACAATATCTAGTAAGATTAATTTTTTTGTTAGTATCTGAAAGGGTTTCTGTTTCAATGTAACATTATATAGCGAGTATTGGAATTTCATATGCCTGCTATATGATACAGCTCTATAGGACCGTCGTTCTGAGTTATTTTTTTTCTAGTACGACTTCGGGTGACTTCAGACACACTTTGAAGCGTTTTGATCAACTTTCAGTGACATTTTCAACAAATTTGTTCATAACGCGATTGTGCAAAGACTACACCTCGGACAGAAAACATCTTGCGCACTGTTACACTACATATTATTATCGAACAGTTTCCGCAATATTGTTTGTCCAGCTTCAGATTTAATGAAAATTCAATATTATTGAAAAATGGTCTGTTTTTAGAGGTTTTCCCGGATTTTCCCAGTGGAAAATCAACCGATCTGGTCGTATGGAAATCCATTTTGTAGGTTTTATGAATCTCTACAGAAGTTCCATTGACTGTAAAACGATTCCTTGAATAGTCTTTGAGATATTTCCAAAAAACCAAAAAAGCTGATATTTTTTTACTACCGCTTGTTTAAAAAATTCCACAAAGCAATTTTGCTGGGGCGAAAACTGTGGTTTTCAATAACGAACTATCTTATAAAAATTAGTGAAGACCATTTGCGTCTTATATTTTGTAGGGGAAGTAACCTCTATAGTTTGGTTTAATATGTTTTGGTGTTACTTTCGTGAACCTGCGCCCTACGCGCAACCCTCAGAATAATTCGAGAGACTTGTGCGAGCTAGGGAAGACGCAGCCCTCACTTTATAACGTGCTTTGCAATGCGTATGAGTGGCGAAAGATCTAACAGCACGATCACCACGGTAGGTGAAGTCCAATGAAGAACCGAAATGCAAAATCGAAAAGATGTTGTTTTCGATTATCAACGCAAACATTTTAGCCAAACAAAAACGTGTAATTTAGCATGAGTGGAGTAATCGTAAACAATGAAACTCTATTAAATATAATCAAAACACAACCAACTTTGTAAATACTATTCATTTCCTATATAATTTATCACGATTCAGCATGTACCTGTCAATGCGTGAAGCTGTCAGAGGTCAGCTACTGATGAAATATACTCATATTGATAATAATTTCACTAGCAATATGGAACTCTCCGTTCCTGCAATATAAGGACCAATGAGGGGCGTATGTCCCGATATTACGCAGTTCCTTCCTTTTGAATCGGTAATACCACTTCGTCATGGCAACCACGTATCCAAACAACTACGGAGAAAAGAATATCATCTTGCTACTAATATGAATGTCAGTCTGACAGACTGTATGTCTATCAGGCATTATCTGTAACTATTGAAGTATTCACGATAATGGAACTTTTTTTACTTTGTTGGTTCGTAAAATTACCTCAATAATACTACTCGTGCTCACAATACAATCGATAATTCTTTCAGAAATATTAAACTCGATCAAATTGCTTTGGGGTAATACCACTCGTCCTAAAAGACTCGTGGTGTTACCAAGCAATTTGATCTCGTTGATTTCTGACAGAATTACTATCCATAGTATTGCGAGTACTCGTGGTATTACCCCCGATAATTTCACTCGCCATATGAAACCCTCCTTTCCTGCGATATTAGGACCAATGAGGGACGTATGCCTCGATAATACGCCGTTCCTAGCTTTCGAGCCGGTATTACCACTTTGTTATGGCAACCACGTATCCAAACAACAACGGAGAATACAATATCATCTTGCTACTAATATGAATGTCAGTCTGATAATCTTCAGTTTATCAGGCATTATCTATAACTATTGAAGAATTCACGACGATGGAACTTTTTTTACTATGTTGGTTCGTGAAATTATCTCAATAAATACTACTCGTGCTCACACTACTGTCGATAATTCTCTCAGAAATCTTAAACTTGATCAAATTGCTGACGATATATCGATACTATCGATACTATCGTGAGCACTCGTGGTATTACCCCCGATAATACCACTTTGTCATGGCAACCACGTATCGAAACAACAACGGAGAATATAATATCATCTTGCTACTATGCGAATATCAGTCCGTCAGACTTCACGTCTATCAGGTATTATCTATAACCATTGAGGAATACTTGCTGTGACACTGTTCGCGTCAACAGTTTTTCATAAACAATGTTTCTACTATTGAAAGAAATATTCAATAATAATAATATGTTTATTTCACTTGTTGAAAAGTACGAAGAGAAAATATCTATAAGTACAATAACAAGGAGTACGTCAATTAAAATATCTAACCTATGATGCTGAGATACATAATAAATATAAAATACACAATAAAGACCCAGGAAGATGTATATCAAAAAGTTATCAATGAATAAAATCTAGGATTAATCAAAACATGTGTAGAAGGCAAGTTCAATTAAAATATATCGTCCTCTAGCAATATAATAATGAATCTTCATAGCTTAGGATTAGTTGAAGTATATGTACCTGGTCAAGTCCACTTAAAATACATAGTCCTAGCGAGATAATATTAAAATTAATCGAGGGTGTAGCAATTTTTCTCGATTAGGGCATTTTTCAGTCTTGATTTGAAGACATTTATATTCGGTGCACTTTTTATGTGGTCCTCCAGTTTATTATGAAGTTTTGGCCCAAGATAAAGATGGCTCTTTTGGTATAGTGCAGTTCGGTGTATGTTTAGAATTAAGTCATTAGAGCGTGTCGAGTATTGATGTTGTTTAGTCGAGAAAGCAAGTTTGTTTTTGTGTACGAAAATACATAACTCATAAATAAATATACCAGTGACAGTAAGTATCCTCAATTCTTTGAATAAGTTTCTACATGATTGCCTCCAGCTACTATTGTTAACAATTCTGATTGCATATTTTTGTAAAATGAAGACCCTTCCTGCCGAGGACCTTGTACCCCACGTCAGAATTCCATACCTCAGATGACAGTGAATAGTAGCATAATAAAATATCTTTGCCACATCTTGTTGCCATAAATCTTAGCGCAGTTCTTACGCAGTTTATTGCATAAGGTTTCTATATGAGGAGCCCAAGTAAGTCTGTAGTCCACTGTGAGACCTAGCATTTTTGTGGATGAACAAGATTCTACGTGGAAATCATCATTCTCACAGATGCTGAAACACTCAGGGGTGTCATTAATGGTGAACTTCATTATAGCTGTTTTGGTTATGTTCAGTTCCAAATGATTTCTATCTGCCCATGTTATAATTTGTTTATAAAGGTACTATGTTTTTTCAGCAAGAGCTGATGCATAATGTTCCTTGACGAGAAAGTTAGTGTCATCTGCATACGCGACAACATGAGTATTTGAGATGCTATTGAATAATTGCATCAGATCGTTGGCATAAATGAGGAACAACAGAGGATCCAAAATAGAACCTTGGGGGACTCCTTGTTCTATGGTAGCTAGATGGGATTCAGTATTGTTAATGACTACTTTTTATTAAGTTTTACTAAGTTTTACTAAGTTTTACTAAGTTTTACTAAGTTGAGTTTTTCTCATCAGTCATTTTAAAGAAGGTAATTTACTGATATTTGCATTCAAAATTTAAATTATTCATGTGAACAAATGAATTACCTGACAGCGTCCTTCAAATTTTAAATATTTTATCAATGTTACCAACCCGATATTTCTGATATTATTTATCAATAATAAATTTTTTCAAATAAAAAACTACATAAAAATGCCAAATAGAAAAAATAGTACATGATATAACGTTTTATTAGACACATTGTCGCACATGTTCTCTTGGATAACTCCTCGCTTCGCTCGTCGTTTTACAAACAACGAGTGCGACAAGATGGTGTCTTATAAAACTTGTATCACAAAATACCGTTAATGAAATAGTTACAAAATAATGGTTATGTCAGTGGTAAATATTGACCAGAGTCCCTGTATGCAATTTGACATTTGGTACCCAATTTTTGAATTGACGGAATTGATTCTCAAGATTCTTAAGAGAAATATGACGTCATTTTCTCTCAATGGGTACCTACCTACCTACCCATTGCTCGAAATTGAAAGAAAATTACGTCAAAGTTCTCTAGAGAATCAATTCAGACAATTCAAATATTGAGCCGTTGATCGTATATTAGAGTCGGGACACACTTTGACAGGACATCGAAAAAACGCATTTTAGGTTATTTCTCAAAAATTATGGTAAAACCAGGGTTCTTATGATAGGTAGGGGTTATGAAATAAGTGAGCATTTAGACAAGGGGAAGACTGAGGAAAGGGAGAGAATACGTCATTGGAGGGAAATTAAGGTGGCTATCCTGAAATTGGTAATTTTGGTTATATTTACGTCAATTTGCGAATAAATAAAGTTACTAAAGCCCGTGGCTCGAATGAATCACAATAAAATCATATACATTTCTTGTATCTTGTAGTTGTTAATTACTTGTTTGATATTGTAACAATACTCCTACATGATACATTGTCGTTCCAGATATTCCCCAAGAATAAAACAGTAAAGCAGCTATGGAATCAATTTTGGTAGTATGGGATTTGTTCAAACCTTTTTAATAAAAGAGAAGTCAAGACATAGGCTTAGGAAAAACGGTGAGATTAAACTGTTCTAATGTGAAACAGAACTCGGTTTGGTTTTGAATAGAACAGAAAGTCAATATTTTTGCTATGCCATTAGGATATAATGTTGGTGTTCCTTTTTAGTTATTCCTACCAAGACGTGTTGGTAAAAATCTGGTCTGTCCATCTATGACATTTCAAGAAGCACTTGGAGTTCCATTGGAGATAGAGAGATGCTTGCTAGAATCTTTACCCATGGCCGATCGTTTACTATCAAATAATGGTTTGTTCATTATATTCTATTCCTGGTGCTATGAAATGATTGATATTGATAGGTCTTTATGCCATTTCGGATGAGGATTCACAGTCTTCTTCCACCCGTTGTTTACAACAACGTTACAAAGAACAAGAAAAACTCATTGAATAGTTCTGTGCAATAACACTACTGTACAACAATTATCAGAAGGAAGAAATAAAATTAAAAGAAGAGTTCCCATTACCAAGTGTAAGAACTATTTTACTACTCGCCATTTAATAAGAATTTTAGGTAGATATATAGAAATGTTAAATTTTTCCTACAAAGGAAATTGTAAATTACTATTTATGAAACAATGTTTAAATGATACCGAAATTTATAACATAAAACATTGAGTCATATCATAAATAACAGTATTTGACTACCTACTCATAAATTATTTCTGAAAGTATTATAAATGTTGTTGATGAAATGTGAGTTTTAGTTTTGTGAACAAAGCAGAGTGAATGACACTGACTAGTCTAATAAGTTTTTATATGTATTTGAGTTAACTTCAGGGATGGATAAATATTTATCATCATCATTTTAATCATCTACCGCATTTCACATTCACACATTTCAGAATAAAATCAAGCATATTACAAATCACACTTTCTTCTTGCACCTGAGGTTCTGGAATAATATCAACAGAAAGTTGTTTTGATTTATTTCATTAGACTTGAAATGAATTTCTCTTTGAGGAGTGCGATTTACTCAACTAGTTTTACTACAGATATATTGAGATTAGTCTTCGAATCTTTGAAATATATTTCAAATCTCAGATTATGTGATTCTTCCATGTTTTCTTTTTTTTAAAGGCTCAATACTTTGTACAGAATTCACTTTCTCATCAGTTCATTCAATTTGATAATTATTATCAACTACGCCCAACATTCCGAATCTATTAAAAATGTTAAAAATTTGTTATTTTCGTCAACTTTGAAACTCTCAGAAGTCTTCGAGATACTTGTGCGAACTAGGGAATATATTAATAACAAATATGTTTTAATCACTCGCACGTTTTTCAAATTACTCCCACCGATTGGTTTCGAATTCAATCCAACAAAATGGGATATTTTAGCGTAATTCAAATTTGGCGCCTCCAATTTCAGGATAGCCACCCTAATTTCCCTCCAATGACGAAAACAATATGCCCGACAAAATCGATGACATTTCATAACCCCCCTATCAAGGAACCCTGGGTAAAACCAAATATTTTTTAAATGGCGAATTCTATCAGTCAAACAAGAACAGAAAATATATCTATACCGTTGATGTGACAACGGCCGAACGATAGTATTGACAGTAAAAAATATATTTCCCTCTCTGTCAACAGTGGCGTCTAGTAAAAAGTGTGAGAAAAATCTTATTGATGAAAACACGCAAGCAGAATATCTGCAAAGGGGGATTTTTCAACAGAGCCATTAGTACATGAGATTTGAAGAGTTCGACTTAAGGTGATTTCGATCGTAGAAGTGTGACTATTCTTTTATCCAAGATGTATTCACATATATTTTATTTATAATTTTATGTTATATGTTTGTTGCTCATGAATATCATCTATGTTATTCCAGACTTTTTTTTTGTATTATCATAACATTATTTATTTATAATGGCTTTGTCAACGAGATGTTCATCTTTCGACAATAAAGTATATTTTGATTTGATTGAGAACATTAAATCCAATAATTTTTCACTTTCAAACTAGTAATGATAGAGATATTTCAACGACGAAGATAGTATCATTTATTTATCCTACGGTTTTGGGAAGATATCATTTGTAAGTTTTTATTAAAAATTACTGGAAGTCATCACTTTTTGCTGATTCGTTTAGGTTGTGTGATGTTCAACAAATGATTGATCAGAAGATTATTCAAATTAAGAGACTATTTAACCGAATAGGACATGAGTTGACTTGCCTCGTTTAGATGGGAGGGTGCCAGGCTGCAAAAGGCAGAACCAAAGAGAAAGATACCTACAAATTGATATCTAGCTTTTGTGGGAAAGCATAATGAATATGCAGTAATGATAACAAATAACAACATTATTTCCTTTTCAAAAAAATTACAACAGGCTAAAGGCCGAAAAAGCTTAGTTGAAGGCTATAGAATTGAGTAGCTGAAGGCTATAAAAATTGAGTAGCTGAAGGCTGGAAAATTCAGAACATTCGTTTCTTTTGACTTCAGGCCAAAATATTTCCACAGCTTGATTGGAGCTGCCCATATCTGTGGTGACATTAACGAAATTAAATCCAATAGATGAAAATATGTTTATAATATCTAATAAGTGTTTTGCCAAAGATTCCCCTTTCATTTTCCCCCATGTGAAATGATATGACTTGTTTCCATCCACTTGAAACTCCACCTAACATAACAGCCAAAACATGAGTATCTATTTATGTCCCTTTTTCTAACATTTCCCTTCCCATATTAGTGCAAGTAGCTACACAAGTCGCGTTCGGTTTTTACGTCGGACTGGTCAGATCAGTCTGGATCGTTCGTTTATTGCAAGCGATTGTGGGGGAGGTTTATCTTGATCGTTCGGTTATTCAAATCCGATCAGTCTTAGATTGATCTGTTTGCTCGGAGAATTTTGGCAGACGAGTAAGATTAATTTGAAATTGTGAGTTTATGTTCATCATCATTAAAATTAATGATTTGATTTTCCCAAACAGAAACCAGCAATATTTTTTGCATATTCGTTACGGCAATATTTAGACGTTCAATTTTAAAATTGAAGATTTTTTACGAAAGAAACGATGCAAATTTGGATGAGGTTATTGGTGAATAGCATGTCAAAGTCAAGCCAACGTCCGTTTCGTTCGTTTATTACTGATTGATCCGATTAGTTTGTGACCACGTGACTAAAATCTGCTTCACTCTGAGATCATAATACCGAACTTGATTACAGTACGGTTCTCCAGGTTCTATAACTGTTTTATCCAAAAATAAACAGCAATCTTTCTGGCAGACTGAAAAATTTTGAATTTTGATCTTCAAATAATGAAGTATTTCATGTAATATGCCTGGAGAAAATTGAATGTGACTTATTTTACGATTCAACGGTATGAATATATTATGTATTTCGTTTTGGAAGCTCCAGTTTACAAATATTCGAATTTGAAAGATACCGTCACAGTTACTCGGGTTACGTGTACCCCAAAACATATTTTTACATATTTCCTCCCTGACGATACGCCCCAGTGCTCACTCGGCCTCACAAGGTAGACATAACCTATAACGCGTTTTTCGATGTCCTGTCAAAGAGTGTCCCGACTCTAATATACAATCTAATGTCAAATTACATACAGGGACTCTAATATTGACTACTATTGCATGATTTCTGCTTACCTAATGATTTGTTTCTTCTATAAACCCAACACATAGCATTGAGCATGATGCCATGTCCTAGAACGATAGGATTTTTTTGTGTGATGTTGGAATATGCGCGAATTATGGAAATCTGGTAACCGTCTTCGGTGTAGATGGTATACTCCTGAGCGGTGAATCCCCAGTTCAATATGATTTCTGTCTATCGAAGGAAAACTAACATTATTCCCGGAAATCTATCTCCATTATACAGGGTGTTTCTTAAGTACGTGTAGAAACTTTTGGAGGATGCTGCTGACGTAAAAATAAGAAAAAAGTTCCCATAAACACATGTCCGCAAGTTATTCGTTTCTAAGATACGAAGTGTTAAAGTTTAAATCTTATATTTGTTTTTCGTGAATAAATTCCAAAATGTTTGTGATATTCGAGTAAAGTTTGGTATTTGGGATGATTTTTCAATGACGAAATCATATGTCATGTTAATTGTGAAAAACCTGTTTTCTAATTTATTTTAAATAAAAAAATCTTGTCATTCAAAATCACTTGCATCGATTATTTCAAGTCTCAATAACTCGAAAACATTTGCTCGTAGTGACCTCTACCAAGAATATTTGTTACACAAACTAAATAGTGAATATTCCCAGATACCAAACTTTACCAAAATATCAAAATTATTTTGAAATTAATCACAAAAAATAAAAAAAAAAACTTCAACTTTGAAACTCTGTATCTTAGAAACGAATAACTTGCGGACATATGTTTATAGGAACTTTTCTTCTTATTTTGATGTCAGCAATACGTTTCTGAATTTTCTATACGTACTTAAGAAACACCCTGTACATAATTTTAATTTAACTATGTAAATGGTGCTCCGCTAGGCCGTTACAGCAAGGGCGCACTGCTGCAAAAAACAGTATATCACAGAAAACAATTTTTCTACAGCACAATATGTTAGTATAAAATTTTGACGAAATTATAGTATCATGTGGACACTTGAAAAAATAAATACCCATCGGAAACAAATGTGTATTCAAAAAATACTACTACTATTGTTAATGGAAATGTTTAATGGTTGGATGGAAGAGCAATGATTTTTCATGTGCGGAGATTGAATCCTGCCTTTTGTTAGGTTAGGTATCTATTCTGTACCAAGTATCCTAACAATGAAAGCATTTATCATTATTATTATTATTATTATTAATATTAATTGATAATTGTTTTTTCAGTCTCCGTTTCCATTAATAACGACGTAAAAGTTTAAATAATTGACCTATAAATCGTTGGCTTTCTGGAGCCCTTCTAATATAATTACTTAACAAGATCACACGATAAAAGTTCATAAAAGTTTATTGTTTTGTTAATTATAATTTTTTATTACTTAAGGAAAATTAAATATCCAAAAAATTTTGTTAAATAATTTTTTTTGACGAATGTTTTATTATTGCTGTTTTTGCCTCTAACAATGGCAGTGATTAATACTGGATATAATTTTTTGACGTCATTTGTTTATAAATCAACAAATCAACAAAAACAATATTTCAGAAAATCATTTATTTCCATAATGCTGTACTGGAAAAAGTAAAGATGTGAACAAAAATATTTAGTTTTTCTTAAATACATTTTTTGACAATTTTTTTAAATTTTTTCGTATAACCGTTTCTTTATATTTCGATTGTTTGAATAAATTATTCTCTTCTTAAAAGTCATACTTTGTTCTCGATAGGTAAACAATCAAATCTGTACCTTGGAAGAAAAATGGCCGATGTCCAATTTTGCCGTTTCGAGAAAAAAGAGTGCAAAGATTTTCAGTATAGTGTCATGCTCGTCTTGAAGAACTGTATAACATTACATGAGTCTGAGTCTTTCTAACACTTATTCTTTTGTATTATTTTACAAATAATTAAATAAATATTAGCTGTTTTTTAAATTTGTGGAAGATATTGGACATTGGTAGTGAGGAACATATCACTCAATCGGACATTGGCCTCTGATATCGGACTTTGGCCGTGAGTAATACATCGTTCAAGAGGACATTGGCCATTTTATTTCATAGCCAATGTCATAATAATGGCCCATGTCCCTCATTTTATTACGCAGGAATGGACATCAGCCTTCAATATTTAATTATTTTTGCTCACTAGAGATACCTTGGACTTTGGCCATATATCTACGTGAAAATTGAAATATTTCAGGTATAATGAATAAATCAATCCTGCATGATGTGGATATTGGTCCTTTTTCTTCCAAGGTACAGAAATTTTTCTCTATGAATAATTTAATGACAAAGGTTTTATTTTTTTTCTGGAAAAAAAAATACAAAGTGGAGAAAATATTTTTTATGTTTTTTTTTTGTAACACCTTTCAATATCAGTTTCAATTTACATATGGCTGTTTTTGTAAATTTTTCTAGTCCCAGGAAAAAAACCGGAATTTGTCGGAATTTCTGTATAACAAATTGTTGAGTTAATAAACAATAAAATTATGGACCGTGGTGGCCGTGTGAGTAGAGCGTTCGCCTTTGGAGCGAAGGGTCGAGGGTTCAAAGCCTCGCATGGTCATCGGTCTCGTGCATGGCATCACACGTTAAAAGGTAAGGGCTGCGTCTTCCCTAGCTCACACAAGTCTCTCCAAGACTTCCGAGGATTGCGCGTAGGGGTGCAATCGGTTGACGGAAATAACAATTTTTTTTTTAACAATTTGTCAAAATTTTTTTTTGTATACCTATTGAGAAGTACAAATTGTGATTTATAAGAACGAAATAATTTCCTAACTAATTATTTAAACAATTGAAATATAAAAAACGATTATAAACAATAAAAAAAAATATTTAGGAATATTTTTTTTCAATCATTGTTTTAACATATTTGTACAGCCCCTTGAAAGTTGCAATGACAAAGTGCAAACAGTTTCTGGAAATCTATTGTATTAATGCAGATACGAGGATGTATTGATATCTAGTTAGCCTCGACCCGTTCTCTGCATAATCAAAATATTGCGTTACCATAGCAACGAACAATAACTTATTAGAAGTGTCAGTGTAAAGTTTGACGTTAAGAAAGTAAACCAGAGTTACGCAATAAATTAAAAGAAAAAATATATCCACCGAAATTGTGAAAATCGAAAAATTGGAGTATCGAGCCATCATCAAGTACCTGTATTTAAAAGGGTTAAGAGGTAAGCAGATTTACGAAGATACGCTTAATACCCTTGGTGATCAATGTCCTTCGTATGCGACCGTGAAAAATTGGACTGCAAGCTTCAAAAGAGGTAAATTTTCCATTGAAGATGATGACCGATCGGGAAGGCCAGTTTCTGTGTCAGTCCCCGAAAATATCGATGGAGTTCATTACATGATTTTAACAGAGTCGAATTGGGCTAAAACGGATATCTGAAGCACTGAAAATTTCATACGAACGCGTTCATCATATAGTTCACGTCAATTTGGACATGAGAAAAATTGCTGCAAACTGGATCCCCGAATGTTTGAATGTTGACCAAAAGCGTGCAAGGGTAATAGCATCGCGTTCGATCTGTGCTCGATTTGAAAACGATGTAGACTTCTTAAACCAAATTGTTACTATACATTTCTACGATCCAGAAACCGGTTCTCCAAGACCTAAGAAGTTTCGTGTCCAAAAATCTGCTGGAAAAGTTCTTGCATCACTTTGTTGGGATTGCCATGGAGTTATCATAATTGATTTTTTGGATGAGGGTAAAACAATAATTGGAGATTACTATTGGACATCACTGACCACTGGGAAAAAATAAAAGGGAAAAGACGCGGAAAGCTATCCAAAGGTGTTTTGTTTCTGCAGTACAACGCCCCTGCACACAAATCTCATGTTGCCATGCAAAAAATTCGTGATTTAGGGTTTGAATTACTAGAACACACCCTTATTCACCAGATTTGGGTCCGTCCGACTATCATCTCTTTCCTCAACTGGAAAAAAGTTTAAAAGGTCGTAAATTTTCTTTCAACGAGGAGGTAAAAAAAGCTGTGGAGGTCTGGTTTGCAGAGCAAGAAGAAATATTTTTTTTGAAAGGTCTAGAGACGTTGCAGGTTCGCTGTTATAAATGAATCCAATTAAGAGGAGAATATGTTGAGTATTAAAATATTTTGACATTGAAATTATGTTTGGTAGTAGGCTAAACATTTTTCAATAAATCCTCGTATAAGTGAAAAACAAATATAAAATATTTCGTTTTTTTCTGTATATCTCTAAAAGTGAGAGGGCTAGCTCAGATTTTCCAACATCCAAGTAATGAGCTCCATAATACGCAACTTTGCCTCTCTTTAACGCTCTATGTAGCTCTTACCGTTTCTGAGATCCCCATGCATCAAATCTAATTTCACTCACCCGGTATATACAAGTTCTAATTGCGTCTAGATCACGATTTTTTGGAAAATTCTGTTCAATTCAAAATGAATTAGGGTTTCATTGAAGAGAAAATTTGAATGAAACAAATTGCATCTGATGATGGTTGAGGCTGTTTGTGAACATAATGTGATTGAGAAGATTTTTCGGACTCTCCTTGACCTATCAAAAGCTCTTGATTTAGTGTCCTTAGAATATCTAACTGAAAAACTAAAGAGACTACATTTTCCAATAACTTCTAAACTTCTAAACTGGATCAAATCGTATATGGATGGGCGTTCTTTGGCAGTTAAGTGTTCCGGGGTACGATCAGTCTTTCATGATATAAGATTGGGAGTTCCACATGGTTCGGTATTGGGACCATTATTATTTCATTTGTTTGAGAATGACTTGCCAGAACACATGAATAACTGTCACATTACAATGTTTGCCGATGATACCACCATAACAGTAACTGATAAAAATAAATTAAACCATGTCGGGGCGTGGCGCAGTGGTAAGAGCGTCCGACTTTGGGCCGAAAGGTCCGGAGTTCGAGCCCAGTTGCGGTTGGGATTTTTTAATGTAATTTGACCGATTAAATTATTCAAATCTCTTGTCTGAACTGGGGTGAGTACTGCACGATTTACTGTTGCGTTCCAATTAACAGTGCTGCTCCTGAGGTGGCGCATGGAGTTAGTAACAAGGTCTATCCAGAACACGTGGCCAATGACCAGAAAAAAAAAATTAAATGTGATCTCGAAAGCGAATTCAATAATACGTAGTTTTTCTTCCTGATGTGGAAATAATCGCTTATTGTTAAACACAAATAGGTCATTATTTATGAATTTCCACAACAAAAAAGATCAGCTAGCAGATAAGACATACTTAGGTAATGCAATACATATAGGTACTGATATTGAATTTTAAGGCACGTTGCTAGATCCCAGTCTGACTTAGGAATTACAAATTCAGTAATAAATCAAATAAGGCATTTTACGCTATAAAACAATTTACAACGTATGTGACTAGGTCTAGCCTGTTAAATGTTTATTATGCAATGGTTTTCTCTCATATTTTCCTCATTATCATATCTTGGGGATGTGGGAAAAATTTGCAAAGGGTGTTCATAGCTCAGAATAGCACCATAAGGCTGATATTTGGTTTGCATTTCAGGGACAGCTGTAAGCCAATTTTTGTAAACTCTTCACACATGTACAAGACTCGAAATGGTGGGTTGTTGAAGGTTCCCTCACACAAAACTTCTAAATTCAAGGAATCTCCTCTGTACTGGTCGACAATCATAAGGATGCCTCCGAGAATTGGTTGCGCAGTAGACACAACCCTGGAGTGGGGCAGGAGCTCACTCGCTCTGCATTATTCAAGCAGTTAACGTCGTGAGTGTACAGTCAGTGAAATAAAATTATTGTGGCGTTATTAGAGAGTTGAAGTGCTGCCATGAACGTAAACGTTAACGTACAAATTGATATCTACGCATTCGCATTCGTCAGCTATTCACGTTAACGTTGAAAATAGGTTTACGGGCATACGTAACCTTACGGTCTCACACGGATACCTTAAAAATCAAAGCACGTTAACCGAAGAATATACGAATCACACCGATGAGTTGCGAATGAGCAAATTTTGACTTTAAAGCCATAAAATCAAGAAGTGACAAAGCAATATTTACAATTTTACATCAATCATCATTTCTTCAATGTATTTTTGATGATCTTGCTCGATATTTCGCTTTATTTAAAACAATGAACATTTCGAAAAGCCAATTCCGGAAGAATTTGATTTGCATTTGGCAAGGGAGGTATATGGTCAAAATCCCTATTAAGATCCGCAAAGTAGAGTTCATCTTCCAGTTGTTCATAGAAAACAGCATATAAGCGAAATAATCACAAATTAACATGTTAGGGTTAGCGGTTGACATACGTTCAACTTCAACTCAATTTCATAACAACCCGTAAATGTTATATTTCGTACGTTAACGTCTACGTGAATGTTCACGTACTGTAATCACTTCAACTCTCGGCGATTGTGTGTTGAATTTGAAATCTTTGTGTTGTGTATAGTTTTGAAATATTATTAGATAGGTTATAGTGTAATTTGTTGTGTTTGAAAATGCCTTCAAAGAGTAAAGTGAGAAATAAGATTCTGAGTGGACAAGGTAGGGAAATTGTCAGTAATGTCATCAAATTTATGCAAGCAGAAGCAATGATAGGTGAAACCAGTATTCCTCTTGTGAAGGTTCAAGAACGAGTTGCTGCCGCAACGGGAGTTTGCGATAGAAGCATTAGGAAAATTAATTCAGAAATGAATAAAATTGAAAAAGGTGAAATGGAACAATTCTCAACTCCAAATAAAAAGAGAAACAAAAAATCAAAAGTTACCATGGACAATGCTGATTTGGCAGTGGTCAGAGGTCATGTGATATTGTTAGTCAACTTCTGTAAGTATGTTCCTCGTGTTCTTTATTATATTTATTTACCTATTTCTGATATTGTGTGGCGATGCATTCTTTTTCTAGTCGTACTTTATTTACACTTATGGCTTCGGGAAAATTATGCAATTTTCATAAGCGGTCCAGTGATCACAGACAATTATATTATTCGAACAGTTCATTAGGAATTAATGAAAATTCAGATAAGAACCTACGTTCCTACGTGTTGCAGAAAAATTTCTCTCCCGATTGTACATTCCGATGATAACCAGCCGTAAACAGTAGTCGATCTTTGTCGCACATCTACTCACGCTTTCTATCGTTTGCGCATCTCAGAGCCATCCTTATGCTTGTCGACCTGTACAATGCAATAACTCTGTACAATAAATTGCCGAACTCCATTAAGCAATAGAGTTCTGATTACGCTTTTCACAATAAGGCTAAGGAGTTTTTTATACGAAATTATTTTTATAGCAAAGAAGAATATCTGAATTCTTTGAATATGTAATAAGCTCTTCAAAATTGTAGGTCTTGAAATGTTATGTCTTGATGTTGTTAGTATCGAAAATGTTATTGTTTGTGCATATACTTTTTAATTTACTATTATTTTATTATTTTCCTGGACTGATTGACTTACCACATGTACTCTTGTACCAAAAAATGGTCAATGAAGATATTCTATTCTATTCTATTCTCATTGGACCAAGATCACAGATGTAATCATCCCGAATCTTTCTTAGACTTACACCCTACGGAGCGAAGTGACAAAAATCCACTTTATAAGAAATAATAAAAAAAGTAAACATTTTAATTATAGAAAAAAGTTTATCACTTACGTATGCGGTGGAAACCCAAGAACTTCACACTACTTACAATATTTCTTTCTGCATCTTTATTATCAAAACAGTGCTCATTATCTGGGTGGTTGTATGAATCATAGTTATCACAAACTAAAATGGCTTCAATGAATGAAAACAACGAAACAAAAGGAAACAGTGCTACTATCATACTGTTTAGAAGAGTATCATATATTTACAGCGAAAACATTGAATTTATGTCTAGTAAATATGAGTTCAGATGTACTTTCCAGGGTTACAATGTTTACCCAATCAATTACGATAAAGAAAATGAGTTTCCTTGTATTTATTTCTACCAGAATTATAAATAAATCACTTACGACAATTTTGTTATAGCGATATGACAGTGTCGGGTTTTGCCAATGAAAAGAGACAGAAGTAACAAATAAGCTAATGTAATGTTTATAAAAAATTAACAACTTATTCATGGAATATATTAGATACTTAGGTGGATCATCTTCGAAGTCTTTCAAAACGAGGAAACAATTCAATTATAATGATAATAATGATACTCTTCATTCACAAAAAATATCACAAAAAGATTCGTAATTCAGAATGGTAACGTGAACAAAGCAGCAGAAGCCGATACACCGCGGGAGTAAAGATTATTTATATACAATAAAATTTATTTACATTCAACAAAAATCTGTTTCAAATTTCGCCGAACTTTTGTAATTTCGGCTAAAACATATGAAAAGTTGAAATTCTGCAAATAAAATATTTATTACACACAAAGTAATATACTGTTACAATATTTTGAGTTTTATAGTTTGAAATTATTGCTAAGCATTTCAAATTTCAGATTGCCCAAGCCAAATACTTACACTCTTTCAGATCTTACCTTTTCTTTCTTTTTCAGCTACTCAGCTCAGTCGGTGCGCCAAACATGTAGATCTTAATTTCAAGCGGAGTTATTGGAAAAGGACGTTTGATAACTTTAAGTCAAATGTATTGTGATAGAAATAGAAATCTTTGTAGAAAATGAATAATATAGTAGATTCAAACTCAAATTTGTTTTTATTTCATAAAGCAGTTGTTATTAATAAGAAAATGTGAACACCTTTGTAAATAACAAGTATTCAAAACCTTAATTTGCCTATTTCCTGCGAAATATACCTTATATCTAATAAATTTTCCTTCAGAAATAATGACAATATACAAAATTATTATTTGAATTGTGCAATTTTACTACGATTCCGTTACCGGTCATCTAACTACAGCCTATTACATTGAACATTTCCATTGAAGGAAGAAGCATTAAACATAACCTTGAATATTTCATAATTGTTTTTGATGTGAGATTCTCTAACACAGGTAGATATTAATTATAGTTATTATCAATAAACCTTGTCTGTGGTTATTGACTTTATTGTTTATTTAAAAAAAAGTGTGTTCACTGAGTTCAAGAAATTTTTAAATGCCAAGTCTCCTTGAGGATTGTCGAATTGACGGAGTATTTGACGATAATTAATTTTTCCGAAGTGCTGGTATTTCAGCCAGATAAACACATAAGCTGTGGCTCGGTATTTGGAAATATTTTTAGTCTAGAAATACCTTTTGTCTGGACCGTTTGGAGATAGGATGCTGCTCGGCCTGCTACTTCCAGCTCTGACTTCTTGTGGTGCTCCTCCAAGGTAAGTGGAACCTTGTTGTGCCGATCTTATAAGTTGTTTTCTGCATAAATCTTCCACTCTTGGTTGGTTTACATTGATTTCTCTTGCTATTTTTGGTTTTTGACAATCTCTGGCCAAAACAATGACTTCTCTTCCAAGAAACTTTTTTCCACCCGTTTCTATATATCATCCTCCCCATTTCATTTTTCCGTTTCCAAGATCCTTTCCATCGGTTTTCTCACAACACTCGCGATCACAAATCATTTTAAATTGTTCCTTATTCTTATTATCCTAATTAACGCTCGAACTATGTACACATATTATTAATGATTCTATGATTTTGAAATAATCTTTATCTATTATAAAGTTTTCACATTTTCTTCTTATTCCTGAAAATATAATTCAGAAACTCATTCGACTTGTTTCATTTGAAGTTTCTACCATCCATTTTTTTCTGTCAAATCTTAGATTTCTTTGACTGAATACCAAATTTCCTATACTGTGTGATATTTCATTATAATTTAAAGTTGTTGCCATTATTTGATGTACATCATAGACTGACTCGTACTCTCCTATTTCAATCTAGAACTTGGAATACCAACCTTCTGACTGCTTTTCACTGAAATTTTAGTAGGTTGTTGAATTGTAAGTCTTCAGAGTTGAGGCATAGTATTTGTTTGGGTTATCTGATATTTTATATAATTTTGAAACTTTTTGACACACTTTTTTATTATCTACCAAGTTTTCATAACAATACACATATGAATTTAAAAATTATTTATTTTCTGTAAACCTTTATAAGATGGATGTTAATAAACGTAAAGTTGAGTAAATTATAAAATATTATTCTGAAAAGTTTGATATATGTAATAATGAAATATTTAAACACACACTGAAAAAACGCTTGTCTTGTAGCGAGGAAATACATTATCTCAATCAAAAATAATTTTCTGGAAAAGTCATAATTTCCGACAAAAGAAATATTATCTTAGGTAAAGAATATTCATGGGTTTGGGTGGAATCCTCCATTGCCTTGATTTAAAATCACTTTACAGCAAAGCCTGTGCCTTCAAAATGAAGTTGTGCGTTTCTAAGAAGAGGTCTATATTTGTCTGAAAATCATCAAATCCTTGACCCCTACTATTTACCCTGCTGCAACGTAGCACACGCGTCTATACAAGCTGGCTCAAGTTGTTTCAGTCAGTTCAATTGCCTGGGACGCCAATACTTTCTTTTATGATAAATGTGCACGCGTACTTACAGTAGTCACATCGACCAAATCCGTTTAATTCGATTATTTCGTGTTGAAAAGTTAATGTATCCATATGCGTATAGGTATACGCCCATGCAATATTCGGGAAATGATGGAAGAAGTTGAAGTGCTCCTCGAAAAATTCGAAATCGGGCATCTCTACATCAAATTTGAAGGTATGTATCTAGAGCATTATTAATAAATGAATAACCATCATTTGGCGATATTACCATAAATATATACATCCCATTTACATAACATAATTCTAGTGAGTTGTAAAGCTACTCTACTCAACATTTACAACGTATATCTACTATTTTTATGTCGAAAATGGCCGCCTTTTGTCTTCAAACTCTTCCCAGTTCAGTGAAAATGACCAGAAAGAAAACAGCGAACTCCGAACAAAGAATATTTATTTAACATAAGCCTGTTATGGTTTTTGAAGAAAATCGGAGGTGAACTTATATTAAAGATTTTTTATTTTCCTCAGAACTATCTTTATCAATAGAAGTTTGATGGATTTCAAAGAAAGTCGGGTGATCTTATATCAAGAATTATTGATTTTTTCCCACTACTACTTCATCAAAGGAAGTTTGGGAAAGTGAGTCCTTGAATTAAAGATATTATTTTAAGTAAAAATATTAACAAGAATTAAGCAAGTGTAAATGTGTTTCAAAACATGTTTTCCTAAAAAACTCAACTTCGTACTTGAAAGATTCTTAATTGCACCAATTTTCTTCACCTGCATAGGTATGCATGTCCAAATGAACAGTTTCTTTTACCTGCTGCCACTTTCCTTGACTCACCTGGAAGAAGTATCACAAAATTTTGTAATTTCAGGTTCACCAACAGCGACACAAATGCTCTTGTAACCAGCATTGGTGCCATCAAAGACTCGAATACAATTAGAAAAAACAACTAGAAACTCCCGGGATGCTTTTTTGTCCAGGTGCATTTCATTCTAGGCGATGTAGAGGAAGACAACAAAATGCTTGTGTTTGAAACATTCGACTTCCTTTATAAATGCATTGCATGAAAAAAATGAGCAACATATAACTTTGATATGTGTTATAGGTATTAATGTTTATTTCACTTATTTTCTTTAATTATTATATTTTTTGTTTTTAGTTCAGTTCAGTCGGCTCTACTTGGCTATTACCAATTGACTATGATTTTTACTATTATAGGTTGTCAAAAAAGCTTCTACCAACATAGTATTATACTTCTAGTATATGTTGCTCCACACCACGTTTATGTTTGAAACATTTGAGTTCCTATGTATACATGCAATACATACAATGTATTTAATGAATAAAGTTTTCATCTTACCTTATATGGTTCGGTTTTTTATTTCCCTTATAAGAATTTTAATAAAATATTCGATGTTTACCATTGGGATCTCGGAAACCATAAAAGATAAAGCAAATGATAAATTGTGACAGAGTTGCATAATGCGATGATTGAGTTGATGATGTTGAGAAATTAAGAAAATTCCAAATCCAAAATCCAAAAAGTTTATTAGTAATTAAATTTACAATAAAATATATAGCAACAAACAAGCATAATATACACATACATACAAATAAATATAAAATATAAACAAGACATATAGGTGTATAAATAAAAGCACTCGTAAAACTATCTCGATACAGCCACAGGGTGGGGTAGAGAAGGGAGTTCGGAATGCTTTAGGGTTGGAAGGTTTGTGTCTGACCTACTGAGGTTTTCAGTGGTTGGACCGAACCAGCTCCCGTCTGTCCTGAGACAGACCCTACGTTGTGATGTAGGCTCAAATACTATGTTGCTAAGTCGCATAGCTGTGGGTGTTCTGCCTCCTCGAAGTTATGCAGAAGATGGTGGTGTTTTTACATGTTAGACATCAGATCATTGGACTTTCATTATTGATTTTTCGATGAGGTTCCGGAAAAAAGCCTACAGCAAAAACCGGGTTTGGACATTGTTTGTGACTTGATGGTCAGTCACTCACTCCTCTTCTGGAGTTTCATGGAAAATATCCAGTGCCTGGTAGATGAGCCCACCATGTTTCTTTGGCCTGTTATGGTGGGCTCGGACTTCGGTGATCCCTCTAGTCAGTTGACTTCCAAGGATGGAGTACCTGAAGAATTTATCAGACTGTTGTTTAAAAAATTATTCGATGTAGGGAATATCAGCTAGCTCTCTTAGGGCATCTAGCCGAATGTATCGGTCACTGTTGGCGACGATACGGAGTACTTTATTTTGCATCCTCTCCAGTCTCACCATGTGAGACTTGGGGATGCTGCAGAATACTGGACATGCGTAAGTCATTGCTGGTCTTATGACCTGCTTGTAAATTAACACTTTGTTTTTCAAAAAAATTCCGAAGTAGGCTCTAATTAAAATTATTGATATTATGATATACGCAAACTGAAACGTCCTTTAATCTGCATTTCAATGCATCGTAAAAAAATTAGTATTTCCCGTTTTTCAATATGTTTATACATAACTTCACAAAAAATTTTGAATGGAAACTAAAATTTTTCTTATTTCATATCTCTCCGAAAGCAGTGCGAATTTTCTTAAGTCATCAGCATTAACTTGAGCTCCATATTATGCATCATTGCAATAATTTCACTTCTGCTGTATGTTTTATAGTTTCTGAGAATCCAATGGTGAGCATCGAATTAGGAACAACTCATGCACAAAGCATTATTTCTTTCAAACAAGATTATACATGTTTTTGGACCAAGAAGTCCATACTTGCAACAAATATTTACATATTTTGAGACAAGGTTATTACAAAATCTAAAGTGGGAACTGAAGTATGCAATTGTTTGTACTAAAGATATAATAATGTTGTATTTGATATGGTAATTTGCTAGCAGCTTATCAAATCCTTCCCACTTCAACTCAAGAGAACTCGAAATAATTGTGAATTTGAATCAAAGATGCCTAATGAACATTTCAATTGTGTTATCTTGCGATGAAGCATTATTTATTTTATCTAAGATATTACTAGTTCTTCTCATTAAGGTGTTTGTTGACTCCATTTAAGATAATATTCATTTGGACATATGCAAGATCATGGCAACCTTGATTTAATTTCATTTGATCTTATTTTAAGAGAACTTTTTTATCAGTGCAGTAAGCTTTTTCTGAATATATGTGATCAATTATCATAAAAATTGATGTTTGCAATATGAGTTGTGTATATTTTCTTGACCGAGAATATTTATAAGAGTCCACTATTTACTCAGTTGATTACGTTTTGGTGCAAATATTGTTGAATGGTGATTAACAAATCGTTGTTAAAAGAAAATAGATAATTGCAGTGTACGATTATGTAACAAAGAGTAAACCAATTTCACAGAAAATTTCTTTTATTGAAACATTAATAACAATAAAAACGTATTCTTTGATTGAATAATTTATAATTAAGTTTTGTCTAAAGTCATTCCTATAACAGGCCGGTATTTTCAATATTGAAATATTGCCACAGCATAACGATAAATGCAGTGGAATTATTCGTCAAAGTTACCTGCGAGACAAACATTTAATTTGAATAGTAAAGACTTCAGACTCGATGAAAAATACAAACCTATCATCCTAAAAAAATTAGAAAATGTGTACTGTACACGGCGTATTCAATGGAGATATCTCTTTCATGTGAGGTTTTCCAGTTTCATCCAAACAATAATTATACATTTATTTCAATAAATGAACCTATCCTAGGGATTCAAACACTAGCATATCTAGAAAGGAAGCTTTAATCACAGCATTTGCAAAGATAATCAAGCTACTTTGGTCAGAAGATTCGTCAGATCGAGTTGTGAATACTCTCTCCTTGAAAAATCAAATCCAGAGATTGGCTAATCGTTTCATCGGTTATGCCCAGGAAGATGCTCAGGAGTTCTTGAGATGCCTTTTAGAGGGTTTACATGTGAATAGAGTAACGGAGAAGCCAAAACCCATTATGACAGAGATAGATGATAACTTAAGTGAAAAGGAGAAGGCTGAAGAGTCATGGTCCAGATATTTAAGGATGGACAATTCTAAGATTGTAGATACCTTCGTTGGTCTGTTGGAATCTACATCAAAATGTACTTATTGTGATCACTGTTCGATCCCCTTCGATCCGTTCTGGGAGCTTTCTTTACCAACACCTCAAAGAACGGGGCAATTGGGACTGTGACAGTGTTTGGATTCCTTCAGACAGGTAGAAACTTTGGATAGTGACGAGAAGCCGACATGTGCGAAGTGCAAGAAGAAGAGGAAGTGCATGAAATCTTTATCAATTCAAATTCCCGAATATTTCAGTATTCCATATGAAACATTTTTTTCTAATAGATAAATTCCGAGGAAAACTGAATGTCTTTCCATCAGAGGAATTGAACATCAGTAGTTTTGCAGCAAACAACATAGCTCCTTGTCGTTATAGTCTGGATGCATTGTTTAATCAACGGGCACTACACAGCCTACTGTAAACATCCGTATGCGAGCACGTGGCATGTGTTTAATGATTCAAATGTGTCCTCAATTTCATCTAAACCCATCGTGAGCAGTGATGCCTATGTTCTCTTCTATGAGAGGAAGGAACTTGATCACAACTTTTTGTTCATATTTACTTAGTTTTAGTTTTATTTTATGTTTTATATTTTTAGTAGTCTATTGATTGAACTGTATTTATATCTTTCAATATTGAACATTATACATTAAATATGGTTCGAACTTATCTTCGAAATTGAGCAATGTAATATGAAAAATGTATATATTTGGTAAAAGCTGATATCATAACCATAAACATATCGTTTTCAATGTTGAGATATGTACTCTAATGCCTGATGCAAACTGGAAATTTCAACATGTTCAATCATGTCGCCTAACTCAATAAAATAACCGAAAACTTTCAAGGTGTATAATTATATAATTTTTTATATAATTTTTTGGTTCACTGCAAAAATAATTAGATATCCTCGTTTCTAAAACTCAAAATACCCTAGCTTTCAGTAAGCTGATGTTAAAAAATCTGCATTTTGGCATAATAAATTTATGTTATTCATTTCTTCGAAATAACCTTGTAATTTTTCACAATATTTCTCTAGCGCCCACCTTCTCAGCAATTCCTTTAGCTCAACGCGTTCCGGTGACGCCAACGTTTCCATTTTTGTCAGTGATCAAATGATGTACTGGGTGTTATTTTATTAGGCCTAGAAAATTTGTGATTTCAAACACTAGTTTCCTCCATTCCTCTGAGACTCAAAGCTTTGCAGTAAGATAAGACTACGAATATTAATACTTCACCTTTATATGTATGTAAACTAATGACTTTGCCACCAAAATCACACCACGTAAACAAACTATAATAAACTGCATAAAACTATGGGATAGGACTGAGAGGAGTCGAAACATATCTGTGCCAAAAAAACTCGTGTGCTCCTTACGACCGTGACCGTGACTTCTCGATTTGGCTTCGTTCTCCTACGATTTATTCGATTCATTGTGTTCATAATTATTCTGTTGGAATAAATATTGGTCTGCTCTTGAGAATATACACCAAATATTGAATAGGTACAAATCTTTCACTTTGATATTATTATATATCGAAGAAGACAGAAATCTTTGGGAGATCGTTTGCTAACGAACAGTCGTTACCGACCGATGATGAACCCTTTACTCCCATAAACACCTAACTATGTAGGCTTATTATGGCAAGAACCTGTCAGAAAACAACTACTCCCCTGGCTAAGACCACGATGGGTATTGAATTAATTCTAACAGCTACTTGTGCAACGTTCCTCAAAACATCAGAGGACGCAATTGCAAGTGCCCTCTATGACCAACCAGCAGAATTATGTTTTGATTTGGACGGGGTGACCACCTGCAGACTAGTTTCGAGGTTTTTGCCTCTCATCAGTGCAAGGGCAGGTCAACACAGACAGCACTGAAGCCATCTGTTCCCCGTCCAAACCAACACACACTCCGCTGATTAGTCAATTCTGGTTCACGAGATGAAAGCAGTTTCTAGGCCGCTCCACCTAGCGAGCAGAGGAAGACACTCCGAATCTCCGTGTTGAGAGATTTAATCGAAGAAGACAGAAATCTATGGGAGATCGTTTGCTAACGAACAGTCGTTACCGACCGATGATGAACCCTTTACTCCCATAAACACCTATGTTGGCTTATTATGGCAAGAACCTGTCAGAAAACAACTACTCCCCTGGCTAAGACCACGACGGGTATTGAATTAAATCTAAACATAATTCTGCTGGTTGGTCATAGAGGGCACTTGCAATTGCGTCCTCTGATGTTTTGAGGAACGTTGCACAAGTAGCTGTTAGATTTAATTCAATACCCGTCGTGGTCTTAGCCAGGGGAGTAGTTGTTTTCTGACAGGTTCTTGCCATAATAAGCCTACATAGTTAGGTGTTTATGGGAGTAAAGGGTTCATCATCGGTCGGTAACGACTGTTCGTTAGCAAACGATCTCCCAAAGATTTCTGGCTTCTTCGATTAAATCTCTCAACCCGGAGATTCGAAGTGTCTTCCTCTCCTCGCTAGGTGGAGCGGCCTAGAAACTGCTTTCATCTCGTGAACCAGAATTGACTAATCAGCGGAGTGTGTGTTGGTTTGGACGGGGAACAGATGGCTTCAGTGCTGTCTGTGTTGACCTGCCCTTGCACTGATGAGAGGCAACAACCTCGAAACTAGTCTGCAGGTGGTCACCCCGTCCAAATCAAAACATAATTCTGCTGGTTGGTCATAGAGGGCACTTGCAATTGCGTCCTCTGATGTTTTGAGGAACGTTGCACAAGTAGCTGTTAGATTTAATTCAATACCCGTCGTGGTCTTAGCCAGGGGAGTAGTTGTTTTCTGACAGGTTCTTGCCATAATAAGCCTACATAGTTAGGTGTTTATGGGAGTAAAGGGTTCATCATCGGTCGGTAACGACTGTTCATTATTATATATGTTTTAACACATATGTTATTAATATTGAACAATTTGTTACTGCATCTAAATACCTTCTGGTGAATATACTGAATCTCTTTAACAAAGATAATTTTATGAATGAAGAATTATTTTTAAAAAAAATACCAAACTCATGTTTATAGGGAAGCTGTGCGTATTTTTACACGTTATTATTATCAACAAATTATCATAGGGACGAATATCATTTAATTCTGTCTCTAACATACTGAAATGTTAATATTTTTCAATATTTTCTCTCAGTGTAAGTTCGAGAGCACTTGTTTCAGCATTGAACACATTGTTTGCTATAACAAGGGTTTGTAAAAAAGGATTGCTAGTATTAAATTATAAGTATTAAAATATAGGATATACCTACCTATTGATAATAATATTGCAATCTATTAAAAATTAAAGAAATTGAATAAAATCATGTATGTATGTATCAGTTTGTAAAAATAAAAGGTAAATGAAGGCTTCAGTTGAAATGGAATAGACACATATTCGATGGGTGAAAAACACTAGTTGAGACACTGGTAAAAATGCGTTTAACATAAATATGACTGGCCTAGATATCAAATAAGTCAAAATATTTTATGAGTTATACAATAATTGGAACAAGACATGTTAAAAAACTAGTATAAACATATTAGATACAAAATTAGTAACCAGTGCGTTTTGGGATAGATGCAATATATTATATGAATACGAAAATACACCATTCCATTCCATTGAAACAAATGAATAGGAATAAACGCATGAAGGAATCATTGAAAAGGACCCCGCATCAAATACATGGAACAATGGCTTTCAGCAAATTTTGTTAATTTCTTGGTAGTAAATAAAGTCACTAGAATTTACACATGCACGTTAAAATTAGTTTCTATGTGCAGTCTCGGACATACGAATTTTTGAAAATGATGAAAAATTGCTGTTTTACCAAAACATAGTGTAAGTTGTGGACATTTTTAAAAACAAAAAATAATGAAAAATATTACAACTCTTTTGGGTTTTTGGAAAAATCTCAAAGATTATTCAAAGAATCGTTTCACAGTCAATGGAACTTTTGCAGTAATTTATGAAACCTAAAAAATTGTTTTTATGAAAAAAAAGTAAGGCTTTGATTTTTGGAAATATGAAAAAAGATCTGAAAAGATCAGCAAATCTACGAAAAAAAGGTTCCGATTCCAGAGACTGTACCTCCAACATTTATAATTTTTACATATCCCTGAAAATAGAGCAAAAAACAGGTGGTCTAGATTCCGCGCGCGTGCGTCTCTTTGACATAACTACAACAGAAATGATTTTAACACATTAAATATGAATAATAAGGACTAAAATGATTCATGTACTATTAGGATACACCAATCAACAATAATCCATAGATAAAATTTTTTATTTCCAAATTCTCCGTAAATTATGCATTTCAAATTTTTCTAAACTGAATGTTTATAATTTTCGAACTAAAACCCTATGATTTTTTTAAACCATTGAAATTATTCTCAATAGGCTCACAAATAGATAACCGATGCAGAAATTGTAGACTTCTGATTTTCCACTATTTTTTTAACAAAAATTAAAAAAGTTATTATTTTTTTTTTTAATATCTTACCTGTATCGATTTCTAAGGGTTTGAAGCTACATAAGTAATTTTTTTTTTAATTTTCACCACAATGGTTAAAAAAAGTGTAATAAATAAATATGTTGTTGTTTATGAGCATTTCAAACATTATTTTTTGTAGTATATTTATTGATGAAAATTATGATTTTCAGAGATAAAATGATTCCTTAAATGGAATTATTTGTTTCTAAAAAAATTTTTATTTACGTTTTTCTATTGTTTTATTTTCAATAGTTGATAAAAAAGTGGAAAATAACAGTTTTACAATTTTCGCAACAGTCATCTTTTTGTAACCCTATTAAGAATAACCTCACGAAGTGGAAAAAATTCTACGATTTTAATTCAATAATATTTTTTTTCCCTTGGTGTTTTTGGCATCGACTGCTATGGTCATTAGCATTGTGTTCTGGGTCGGCCTTGTTACTAACTCCATACGCCACCTTAGGAGCAGCACTGTTAATTGGAACGCAACAGTGAATCGTGCAGGACTCACCCCAGTCAAGCCACGAGATTCTAATAATTTAATCGGTCAAATTAAATTAAAAAATCTCAGCCGCAACTGGGGCTCGAACTCCGGTCCTTTCGACTCGAAGTCGGACGCTCTAACCACTGCGCCACGCCCCGACATAATCGGGGTTTTTATGTTAACATTCAGTTTAGAAAAATTTGTCATTTAGCAAATGGAACAAATTTATGTAGAAATTGGGATAAAAAATTTTCAACCACCGATTATTGTTAATTGATGTATCCCAATAGTACATGATTTTTTTTCCTTAGTATTAATATTTAGTATGTTGAAATTCTTTTTGTTATCGTTATGTAGAGTGACACAATGCACGCGGAAGCCAGACACCAGTTTTTGGCTCTATTTTCAGGGCTCTGTGAAAACCACAAATATTGGATATACAGTTTTGGGAGTCGAAACTTTTTTTCAGAAAATTTGCTGTTCTTTTGCACTTTTCTTTTAATATTTCGAAAATCTTCAATATTTTTTTAACTAGTTGTTTATAAGTTTTGCTATTTTTTTCGGCTTCTTCTGGAACCTTTTCTTAAACATTCTACATGACATTACGAATCGAATGACACAATGATCATAATTTTCGGTGAATATACAAAAATTTTGTAAAAAAACAGTTCATGTTGACTAGACTATCTTAGTTCCCTTGGTTTTCAAATTTCAGAAATTTCATTTTCCGAAAAAAAAAAATCTGTAACTACATTTATCTCCGTATTCCAACAGTTCAGTACGTATGTGTCTACTAAGTTATACAACCAGCATTTCAAACTATCGCACTTAAAGTTGTCTATACATAGAAAGAAGTACATTCATTTTCATCACGGTTGAAATCAAATCTTGTTTATAGAACGACAAACTGTCAAGAATTGCAGGGTCGTTTCTACCATGTGTGCAGGTCGTGCGGCGTACGACGGCGCCGTCACAAAAAAGGCGCCGAAGGCGCCGAATACATTTTTTTATTTTTATCAATGCCTGAAAAATCAGTTAGAATATGCTAGAATTAAGATCAAACACAAAAAGGAAATAAGTAATAATATTTAAATAAATAATTTATGAAATGTATTATTATTATATTTTGAGTCAAACATGACTTCTTTAAGTTACTAAATACAGAATATCACAAACCAAAGATTTTAATATCTCGGAAGAATGTACCCAAATGAATAATTTGCTAAAGTTTTTCAATAGTTACCCCAGTGATAAAATCTCTAGATGTAGAGCCAACCCTCAAAACTGAAAATGTGTTTAGACCAAGGCGTGTTGAAAAACAATGTAATTACGAGAATGACGATGAACCAATTACAGATGGATAACGGGATTTTAAAACAAACAATTTTTATAATTCACTTAATATTGTTATAAAATCAATAAGTGAAAGGTTCGACTTATTGTCGTCCCATTCCGACCATTTTCACTTTTTATGGGATATTTCTAAATTTTCAGATTTACCAGATACTAAATTGTTGTCTACAGCTTGAAGAAGTTTTAACGGATGAAAATCGTAATGAGCTTGACAAAAATGGAACAGAATTGTTCCACGAGTTGCAATTAAAATAAAATCTTATACTAGAAACACCGACACATATGTTAGACTACATCAAAAACTACTTAAAATCGTCAATGGGCCAACAGCGGCACGATAATTTGGCAATCATATCGATTGAAAGTGATTTGTTGGACAATATAAATGTGACTGATCTTATTTCTGAATTTTCCAGGAAAGAAAGCGAGTAAAGCTACTTTTATTTAGTGGTTATTTAGTTTTATTTAGGTTATTTGGATTAGATAACTATTTCTTGTTCAAAAATAGTTTGTTTTTTGTTTGGTAATAAAATGTTTATTTTTGCTTCACAGTTGTATTTTTTAATAATTAGCGTCTAGCGGTTATGTTGAATGTACATAATAATCGTGTAAAATTTAGAAAATATTTTTTTTGCACGACAGCGCTCGACCAGGTTGGAACGGCCCTGTGGAATTGATAATTATTTTAGTTAAGTTATAATGGTGGTAATACATAATTAGATAGATAGATAGATAGACATCCTTTATTAATTCTTTGTAATAAAAACCTTTTCAGGTGTAGAACATGTCAGTTACAGTAGTATATAATATACAATAAACACATATACGCACATATACACTTTAAAAAATAGAATAAAAAGATGAATATATACAGCAATTGTATTATAGACGTCCTATATAGACCTGGTTTGAGAGAGACTAAACTAAATCACAATGCAGAATAGTAAGATATGAGGTATTTGAGAGTAACATCAGAAGTTTAGATAGGGTCATTGAAGAATTCTTCCAGTGAATAATAAGCTTTGGAGAGAAGCATAGTTTTCAATTTATTCTTCAAGATTGTAGAAGACAAAGTTCTGAGAGATTCAGGTATCTTGTTATGAATAGTAATGATTGAAAAGGGTATATTTCTCTGCAGATAGGACAAATGTGTCTTTATATTCAAAAGGTTATTTTTGTTTCTCGTATTGTGGTTATGATTCCTATCATGAGTCGCAAAAAGGGATATATTTTCTTTGACAAATACTACAGATTCATAAATATAGAGACCGGTTAGTGTTAATATTTTCTTCTCTACGGATATTTTTCTACAGCTTTCTCTCTGAGAAAGATTGAATATCTTTCTTATACACCGTTTTTGCAATATAATTATTTTTTGTGTAGGTACAGACATTTCCCAGAGAATAATACCATATCTAATGTGACTCTGAATATATCCATTGTATGCTAACATCGCAGACTCAGTGGATACATTCTGAGTAATTACTTTCAGGGCATAGCAGTACCTCGACATTTGTGTTGCAACTTTATTTATGTGACTCATCCAGTCCAGCTGTGAGTCAATTATGATTCCAAGAAAGGAAAGTTGGGTCTCTGGTTCTAGAGTAGTTACACCATCACTTAAAGTTTTGTTAGTTCCATTTTGGGTAAAAGATATGATTTGGGTCTTGTTTTTATTCAGTTTGAGATTGGGTGCTGTAAAGTATTCCTCCAGTATCCTTAACTTGTAAAAGATATTTGCCTGTAGGCAATTGTGATCAGTTGAACTGAAAATCATAGAGCAGTCATCGGCATACTGAACCATGTATTCATTGGCAACTTTAGGCACATTATTGGTGAAATGAGTGTATAATAGTGGGCCCAACACTGATCCCTGGGGTACACCTCTCATAATATATCGCTTTTCTGATTTCAACAGATTTCCATCAGAGTCCCGTTCAGTGACACATTGCTGTCTATTTTTCAAATAGGACGATATTAATTCGAGTGGCAGCCCTCTGATACCATACAACGGCAATTTTTTTATCAGTAGCAGATGGTCAACACTGTCAAAGGCCTTGGACAAGTCCAGATTGCCAGCTGTTGTAACATTTTTACTATTGATAGATTCAATTACCTTACATAGGGCTTGGTAGTTTACTCTAGTTGTCGATTTTTTTCTTCTAAATCCATTCTGCATATCACTTAGAAGGTTATTATTCTCTAGATACATGATCAGTCTATTGTATATTATTTTTTCAAAAATCTTACTAACATTTGAGAGTATTGCAATGGGCCTATAGTTTTTTATATCATGTTTATTTCCCTTTTTGTAAATAGCTTTTACATGTGCAATTTTTAGATTATCAGGAAAAATGCCTGTCAAAAATGAGATATTAATTATGTGTGCAATTGGTTTACAAATCTCAAGGGCTACATGTTTCAGTAATTTAGTTGGTTTTATCTTCACCTACTGATTTACTATTTTTCATATTCAGAATAGTATCATAAACTTCTTTTGGATCTGTAGGGAGAAAAAATATGCTTTTATCAAAAGAAGGATGCTCTACATACATATTGCTCTTATTTACACTATTCAAAGTTGTGCAGTTATTAATAAAGTACTGATTCACCTCATTTAGAACTAGTGTTTTATTAGTTTCGTCGGGAGAATTTTTTTCTGATATTGACGTAAGTATCTTCTTGTCCGATTCAGTAATAGATTTGACCAGATTCCATACTGCTTTGGACTTATTATTGGACGTTTGAATGTAATTTTTATTACAGCGTTGTTTTGCTTCTCTAACTACTTTTTTGAAAATATTGCTATATCTTTGGTATGTATCATTGGATATGGTGCCATTATGTTTTAATCTGTATAAATATTGTTTACGTTTGCTTGATGTCTTTATTCCTATGGTAATCCAATTTCTATTTTTCAAGATAGTGTCTGCTTTACAAACTTTTAGGGGGGTGACTATGTTCATCAGTTGTCTGAATATGAAATAATCATAAGCTTTATTTGGATCTTCATAGGAATAAAGTTGATACATGTCGGTACTTCTCAATTCATTTTTCAATTGGTCAAGCTTAGCATCTGAAAACACTCTTTTCTCATTTTTTGTTTTTGTTTTACTTTCAATTTTACCTGATATTTCAATTCTGAGCATTTGATTCTCATGATCGGATAATGCAGAGGTAATAACTTCTCCAGGATGATTGTATTCAAAATTTATAAAGATATTATCCAATAGTGAAGAAGATCTTAATGTTATTCTTGTCGGTTCTTTTATTTGTTGATGCAGATTATATGTTAGTGAGAGGTGTAGAAAAGACTGAGCGCTTGCATTATTGGCATTCAGAAGATTGATATTGAAATCACCACATAGTATTATATTATATTAACTGAATTCAATTTGTACAATATCAAGTATTTTACTGAGAGTTGTAGGAATATATCTAAATCTCCAATAGGAGGCCTATAAATACAAACTATAATACATTTAATTTCTTTACAAACTATTGATGAGCATTCTGTTATACTTTCAATGCTTTTAAGTATGATCTCGACAATTTCATGACTGTTCCAAGGATTTCTCGAGAAAATACAGGATCCACCGTGTATTTTCTCCCTTCTTGAAAAAGCAGAGGTCATTTGATAGCCCTCTAACTTCATAAGATATTGATAAGGCTCTGTGAACCAATGTTCTGTTATGCATTCAAGTTTCTATAGTGTTCTTTCAGATCTGGGGATGGAGTAATATTTAGTGTTTCTTTATTTATCTTATCATGAGGTTTTTTGCTTTTTATATTTTTCTGTAGCTTGTTAATATTAGTTAAATTTATACATAGGATTATTATTATTATTAATATTATTATTATTATTATACATAGGATAACTCCACCAATCGGCAGACAAATTTTGACATGTATCCATAATTATTACTTGAGTCAAGTATTGAATAATTGTTTCTTTTTTTGAAATTCAATTCAAATTTCCCCCAGCATACCGGTAGGAGGTGTAACCACCGTCAGTTATAATGTTCCTCAATTCATCATTGCCATTCTTCTTTATTATATAGAGGGTGACCCAGACTGAAGGGTGCAAACGGCAATTGTAGAATCCTCTCTTCATTTGAGATAATCGAGGTAGCTGCAATGGTATTTCTCTTCCATTAAAATTTTAAGCTATCTTTATCCAATCGAAATGAATTTGGTATAAAAAGGAAGACGAAAGGTTAATCTATGTACGTGCTGTTATGTTTTTTTTGAAATAATTAGTTATTTGCCCAAAAAATTGCTTCAAATTAACTGCTTTTCCGGGAAATTTTTGAGATTTTTTTTGTGAAAAAGTGGATTGAAATTTCAGTTTCCATTACAGCAAGTACATAGAATCGAATGTTATCTAGAATCCTGTCCTTGCTTGAAATCGATACGATGAGCCACTTTTGAGTTATCATTTGAATCTTTGAACCTAAAAAGCGACCCAAATATGGTCGTGCTCATGACCTCTTTCAATGGCGAAAATTTCCCATAAACATATCATCTGAGATGAGTATTAACTGAGTTAATGGTTTTAAAAGTGACAAAAAATACATGTTTTCCAAAATAACTCCATAACGCCTCTGGCATTCACAATGAAAGAGTATAATGAAATACTCTATATTCAAAACTTCTAACAAAATGATCAACAATAATGAGTCTCTATACTACGAAGGCACTTATTCTTCCTTCTTTGTACAGAAAACATTGATAATTGGAAAGAGAAGGCAAAATCTGCAGTGGAGGGCCAGATACGGGCTCACTCACGTTCAAACCTATATTATCACGTTGTGCGAAAGTTTGGGACGGGAGTTACAAACAAGACTTTATGTACATTGAAATTCTAAACTGAATGCTGTCAAACGACAAAACCAGTTTCACTAAGAAAAATTGGACCGCTGAAGTTGTAGTTGGAGTTGGAGTTATTCTGTAACTTTTAACATCCTCAATATCACTCGATACTTTTCTTAGATATGTGTTTATAGGAACTTTCAGCCTCAAAATGAAGTGCCACCATCTGAGTTTGTTCCCTTTATTCTGGGACACCCTGTATAATTGTGGTGTGCATATTAGTAAATGATTCTTTCTAAAAAAAGCACATTATATTCAACATTTAATTCCATGAAATAAAGTCGAAAACATTAAACAAACATCACTTTTTTTATATGCTCATTATTTACATTTTTCAGATATCAATTTCTTGATGGACTCAATGAGTGGTTCATACAATAATGGAATTATATATTTTGCTTCTAGGAAATTATTGTAGTTCCACTTGTCGTCTTGAATCTTGATCATTCCACATCGAGCAGTTTCACTTAGTTCACTGTAAAGACGATCCACATTCTGAAAAATAAAAGTTTTGAAGTGATACGATTAGAGCACAAATTTTGCTAGATCCTTAGACTGAGATAATTATTATACAGGGTGTTTATTTAGTACTTGTACAAACTAGAAAGGGTGAATCTTCTGAGTTTGTAAGAGTACTAAATGTAATATGGTAAGGTTGTTGATAATTTCGAAATAATGTTACGCATATTTCTTGAAATCTAGTTGCTTGGTAACAGTCTGCTAGGGTTAAGACAAATTATGGAATCCTATGAATAGTTGAGGAACATTTATTCAAAGTTTGATGTTGTGGTTACTATTACACTCATCTTGAAATCCTCACTTAATCTGATGAAACGCAAACTAAAGACTGCTTGTATTACTGTGACTATTCCACTCTTCTCAAGATATTCACGTAATCTGACCAATCACGAATCAAAGACAACTTGTATTATCGCGACAATTTTCCTCATATTATATAAACCAATCTGATGTCATAACTTTTTGAATGCAAACCAATGAGAAGAGGACTCTTCGAAAACACTGTCTCCAGCCCATGGTATTTTCAAATCGGTGTTTCGCCTGTTCCTTATTTATACGTTTCCATAGTTACAATAATCACTGTAAATATAGAATCGTCAGTTTGACGGTTCAACTCTTCAACTGAAATTAATGACACACGATGAACCGGTCCTGCAATACGCATTTAGTCCATAATAATTTAATATATTCGTGAAATTGTTTGATCGAATATCCCTTCAAAATGCAGGATTTTCAAAATACTTTCACCTTGCCAGTCGCTCAAACTGTGTTGCTGTAAAAGCAACACAGTTTTCGTGACAGTAAGGTGAAAGTATTTTTTGAAAATTCAACATTTTGTCGAAATATTACTACTGACTACACTGATAAAAATACCCGATTAGAGACAAAAGAATCATGCTTTTGGATTATTTTCTCTTCTAACAAATAAATTGTCTTCGTCCCAAATATTTTGCTCTTGAATGAAAATCATTGTTGCTTTTGTAATAAATTTTTTATTATTTTGGCTTCCAATGCTTTTGAGAGAACATTATTAACTTTGTCTCCAGTCCTGCTTGGTTGACTCTTGTCTCAAAACCATAACCACTTATTACAAGGTCCGAATGTGTTTGGTTGACATAATCTACCTCAGCCATCTTCGCCATGCATGAGCTCGGGTCTACCAGTCTACCCGAAGTTTGCCGATACCCATTTGAATTTGAGCAAGTCGCAGGTGTCAGTGTATCAGTTCACTGGTCACTAGTTAGCGCGATTCTGCCATTGTATTTTCTTATGTCGAATGTCGATGAGTTGATGTTGATAAATGGTGTTTGCCGGCAAGATTTGTGTCGTGAATAGGTATGATGAGTGAAACCGGTTTAAAAAAAAGTGGTATCGGTGATACTATTCAAAACTGTTTTCGTCCCATGTGTGTACGTCGGACCGTTCAAAAGTTAACAGGGAGGAACTATTTACGTCCAAACTGTATAATATTACAATGTTAAGCTATAATATCAAAATTCGTCAATGTAGGTATTTGTTTTACTTCCTTTACGAGTTTTATGATTTTGTTGGTACCACCTAGAGTTAGTTTTGTTTTGTTCCTTATTCACCAGCAATACCAATTTTTCCCTGATTTGTGTTCAGTAACCAAAGTAACGTGTAATGTGTTATTATTTAAATAAATACGGTTTTATTAATATTTGTTTTTCTTAATATCCCTATAAGTTTTTATGAATATTTAAATTTCAATTTTGAATTTGATTTGAACCAATGCAAGTTTGTTGCTTTAAAACTTTCCAAATTTTCACATGAACTATTATTATCTTTTAAAAAGCTCCTCAGGAAATTTGGCCTAGACCATACACATTTTGTCACAAGACCGTTTTGGATCTTTTAAAAAAAGAGTAAATATTTCACTTGAGGACGCAAGGTTTCAAAACAAGAATTTAACATAAACCTAAGATTTTAAATGAAGCATTTGTTGGTTTTATATCAAAAGCCTTTTATTTCAAGACAATGACAAAATGTCTATCATTTTAAAGCACGTAATTTTCAAACAATCTCCTAATGAATTTGATCGAAAACTTAGGCTCTTTTGCTTTAAGTTCACATGACTTCGAGCTAGAAAAAAGATGGCATTTCCCTCAAAGCTTTTCACAATTTGGAAAAATAATAATTTTGAGACAAAATCATTTTATATTATGACAAAACTAAGGTTTCTTGCCTGACATTTATATAACTTTGTGCTAAAGAAAATGATGCGGTTGCCTCAAAGAAATTCAAATTTTGGTTCAAAATATCCATGCATTTCGCCCATATCAAATGCTGGGCGCCCTTGAGGCAAGTTCAAATTCTTTCAAATCAATGAATCCTTTTTATCTGTGTATTCCACTCTTCTCATGATATTCACGTAATCGAACCAATCACAAATCAAAGACAACTTGTATTATCGTGAAAACACCAGCTATCTCTCAATTCTGATTGGTCTGTCAGCGTTGGTGTTTTCAACGATGTTACCATAGATGACGAAGCAAAGTTTGACATTTTGACAGATCATAATTGAAGGCGAAAACGTCAAAATGAGCCGCATCGTCACTATATCATAAATTATTGATAGTTATAATACATTTTTTGTGATTATAGTTGATTGATTATGGTTATGATGAATTGATTGTTCATGTTTATAATAATACTTTTAATGCTTCGTGAAACAGTCTAATAAAATTCCACTCGTGATTGAATTTATCTCATAAGTCTGTCTTTCATTTCTGAACCAAACAGAATTGCTTCGAGAAAACACCACGAGTCCGCAGGACGAGTGGTGTTTTCTCGAAATTTCTCGAATTGACAGACTTATCGCGAAAATTCAATCACTTGTGGTATAACTACTGATAATTTCAGCCGCCGTATGAAACACTCCTTTCTTGCAATATTAGGACCAATAAAGGACGTATGCCTCAATAATACGCAGTTTCTAGTTTTCGAGCCGATAATACCACTTTGTCATTGCAACCACGTATCCAAACAACAACGGAGAACTCAATATCATCTTGCTACTAATATGAATGTCAGTCTGACAGACTTCCTGTCTATCAGGCATTATCTATAACTGTTGAAGAATTCACGGCAATTAAACTTTTTTTACTTTGTTGGTTCCTGAAATTATCTCAGTAAATACTACTCGTGCTCACAATACTATCGATAATTGTGTCAGAAATCTTAAACTCGATCAAATTGCTTTGAGGTAGCACCACTCGTCCTAAAGGACTCGTGGTGTTACCAAGCAACTTGATCTCGTTGATTTCTGACAGAATTACTATCGATAATATTGCGAGCACTCGTGGTATTATCCCCGACTATTTCACGCAAAATGAACCAGTCAGGAGCTCTGGTCAAGTTCGCATCATCGATAACACCGAACTTGACTCTTAACGCTGATTGGTCTGTCAAGATCGGTGTTTTCAGCTTCGTATATGTGACAGTTAAACGTCAAATATTAAGTACTCAATGACGATATACACTCATTTGAAAACGGGCAAATTTGGGATAAATTCAATCGAATTAATTTACATTTCCTATTTATTGAACTTTATTAATTTCTCAGATGAACTTTTTTTGCTAATTTCGTCTAATTCAGCCAAAATTCAGATCTCACTTTGTTTGTGAAATATTCTAATAAAATTCCACTCCTGATTTAATATATCTCATAAGTCTGTCTTTTATTTCTGAACTTAACTGAATTATACCGAGAGTTTTCTCGAAGCAATTCACTTTCGTTCAGAAATGAATCGGCATACTTATCGGGGGTAAAACCACAAGAGCTCAGATTCAGCCGGATAAATTTTGTGGTTGTTTTCGAACACTTACATTTATTGGCGAATTAACAAGAGCTAACGAGTTAAATTACCTACATGAAAGTAGGTATTAGCAAACCATCGGAAAGAATATCCTGCTAGATCTGAGCTCGCGTGGTATTTGCTAGGACAATCCCATGAATATCAATTCGATTAAACTTTATTTAATAAACTAATAGAACAACAAGTAGAACAAAAAGATTAAGAAAGAACAATACTTACTGGCATATTATTCGCTGTTTAATTCTGTTATGACATTTACAATAATTGTCAAACTGACGCGCAACGCTTGATAAACGAACAGTTTGCTAGCGTTGATACGGTAACGTAATTTATCCGATATTTTTATCCACTTGCATTTCTCATCTAGGCCAATCAATAGAGCACTTTTTCGTAACAAAAATACTAGTGAAAAACCGACTGTGTCATCACATGGAAGACATTCCGTTGTTATGATCTGTTATGTTTTCGAGTCGCAACTGTCATTTAGTAATTTGTTATATTTAAATTACAAACGACGTGTTTTTTTAAATTGTTCTGCTCATAAAATGAAAAGTGATAGAGCAATCTGGTTGCTCCAATGAAAAGAATTGTAGATAACTGAAATACAAACAAAATGAAATATTTTACAACCCGATAGGATCATTAGTAACGGAGGGAAACCGGAAAAACCGGAAAATTTGACGATTTTTTTAAAAATTCATAACTCCGCCATTTTCAAGAAATATGGTTGGCCCTTCTCATGAAAGTATTGAATATAGTCCGATTTCAATTCATAAAACAGATTTTTAAAGTGGAAGTAGAGTACCACAAAATGTATATTCTCATTTTGCGCTAAAATGATGCGAAATGGGTGAAAAATACTTACAAACATGACTCAAAACGGCTGAGCTGGTAGAAGCGGTCGAGTGGAAGGAGAGAGCGGGAGATGGGGGGGAGCGTATTGTCACGTAAACCGTTCATTAGAAGAACTCCCCTCATCTCCCGTCCTCTCCTACCACTCGGCCGCTAACGCGGGCTTGGCCGTTTTCAGTCATGTTTATGCATGCATTTTTCACCTATTTCGCACCATTGTAGCGCAAAATGAATTACCACTATACTTCATAATCATAATCTGTTTGAAAAATTGAAATCGGGCTATCACTAGAGCATCCGGGCACGCTGAAGGATAGTGCAAAAAAATTAAATAGCAATTGTGCCAAAACTAACGATTCGACAGCGCCTGTTTTGTGCACACAAACACTACACTTGATTCAATACTTTCAGAAGAAAGACCAATCCTATACCTCTTGAAAAATAGCGGAGTTATGAATTTTTCAAAAAATTGCAAAATTTTCCGGTTTTTCCGGTTTTTCTCCGTTTTGTTCGAATTTCAATTATCTACAATACTTTCCAATGGAGCAACCAGATTGCTCTTTTAGTTTTCATTTTATAAGCAAAAAAATGTAAAAAACACGTTTTTCAACAAACGTCAAAAAATTACAAGGTTCGCGCATTGACAACAGTATGCGAAGTGGCACTTTTTTTCATCTTCATTCGATACCATGACACCGTGCGCGAAGTAATGTGCGAAATATATTTCGCACGCTGCATGTAAACTATATGGGATTTTCATATTCTAACCTATATGGTCCTCAACTCCTCAATCAAGCAAAAAACCAGAAATCGTTTATTTATTAATGTAGAACAATAATTAAGGCTTTCAAATTGTGAGAAAATTTTACACTACCTAATTTTATTTATTATATACAATGTTAACATTAATGGTGCAGCCAGTGCACGAACCAATATTTCTTCCTAAACCAGATAAAATTGCTGATATGCATTTTCATACTACCGCCTCGATTTCTCCGGTAAAAGGTTGGAAATGACGGAATTGGCAGCATCTATCAAGTTAGGTGGGGTACTGCTTAGTTCATCGTCGCTCGAAATTTCCATTCTTTTACAATAATAAATATCACGCACGAAATTGACGCGAATAAAAAGTCACTCCAAAATAATTATCAAGAACTGTCACTTTGAAATAATTGTCAACAAATGCCATTTTATTTCCATAGTTACAGTAATTACTTGATTTGGAAAAATTATTTAAGCCAGTTCAATACTATTTTTCATAGTTATTACTTATTTTAGAACAATATTTTTGACGTTTGTAGAAAAAATTTTGTTTGCATCTCATGCGCGAAATACTTTGGTAATCTCGACTATTTTTTTTTTAACTCGGCTGCGCCTCGTTAAAAAAAATCAGTTCTCGATCACCAAAGTAGCATTTCGCGTACTAGATACAAAAATAACTATTTTTGTTATTTGAATTTTTATAACAAATTAATAAATTACAGTTGCGAGTCGAAAACATAACAGAATATAACTACGGACCGTCCTCCATGTGATGGCATAGTCGGTTTTCCACTAGTATTTTTGTTGAAAAGTCACTCATTTTATGCTCTATTGCTTGGTGTACTCCTTCCTATTTAGCCGATAGCAAACTACGTTTTTTGTATTCACAGATAGAAATTATTATACATGAGTGGGATTGTCGCGTAAATTCAATCACTTGTGGTATTACTCCTGATAGTTTTATCGGTTCACAGCATTGTCGGCGAACCAAATAAAACAGGTCATAAGTTATTAAAAACTACAGTTCTTCGTTTTCATTTAGTAATATAAGTCTTGATATCTTACAGGTTTTGTAGCAATCCAGTCATTTTCCCCCCAAAATAAGACCACTGGTGTCTGTATTTTGGATAGTGTGAATACTGGTGGAATAGACTGGCCATACTTCTTGTTATTTTCCTGTTTTCCATAATCATTGGCCTGGAATCTGTCGTTCTTCTGAATATCTGCTAGATTATTTGCAAGTTCAACAGCAAAAGTGTCATGGTTCACACCACCAACAAAAGGAAGATACAACTAAAAATAATTCAAGTATACACATTTTGAAGAATCATATACGTTTTGTGCAGAGAAAATATTCAGAAATAAAGGCTTTTTATACAGATTCGAAATAAAAACAGAAAAATATTGTTCTGCAGCTATAAAATGTATCGAAACATGTTTTCTGATTCCGACAAATTGAGTAAGACATCTAGAATTCTAGTATAGAAATGGTAATGGGTGGGGGACGCGACTAGGCCCCAGTGTGCCCTTTTCGCAATCCCCGTCATCTTCACTCATCCCATGTCGGATACCTGCACGAACCTCTTCGACCTTCTTATGAAAGTCGAAATGTCCTTCCATTGCAATGAGTTCAATTCTTCCTCCTTAATAGTGGCAGCTCTGAAGACGTTTTGTCTGAGCCTGCCATAAATACCACATTCGCACAGGAAGTGGAAGGAGTCCTCCTCCTCCCCACATTCCGTGCATAGTGGGTCTGCCTCAACTCTGATGAGAGCCAGGTGCCTCCTGAGGCCGCAGTGGCCAGTTAGAACCACCACCAACAGCCGGAGTTCTTTTCGGCTTAGCTTCAGTATCTTGGCCGTCCTTGCCATGTCGGGCTTCGATATCATCTGCTTTGACTGCCTGCATCCGTCTATCCTTCTCCACTCTTTTCCTAATGTATGAACGGCCCACTCATTCAGTGCCGTTGTTACTTGTCTCCTTGTTATGCCGAGTGCGGGTTCGGGCCCGTAGTAGGGTTGTTCGGCTCCTTGCTTGGCTAGCTGGTCCGCCTGCTCGTTGCCTTCAATCCCTGCATGGCCCGGGACCCACATCAGCGTTATTTCCTTTGCATTCGCAAGACTCTCCAGGGCATCTCTGCACTCCTGAACCAGTACTGATCTGGTTCTGGTTGCATTCAGAGTTCTGATGGCAGCCTGACTGTCCAAGCAGACATATACATGTCTCTCTGGGCCGGACCTCAACTCTTCTATTCTGGTTGCCTCCAGGGTGGCATACACCTCTGCTTGGAAAACTGTTGTCAGAGAACCTAGCGCATAGACTCTTTTCTCTCCGTTTTCCAAGTAAACTCCTGCTCCGGCTTGTCCTTCCTCCAGTTCGGACTCGTCTGTAAAACAGACCTGACTTTCTAGGGGAAATATCATCCTTTTCTCTTCTCACCCTCTCCTGTCTGGGATCCCTAGCGAGATCGTCCTTTTCCACCTAATTTTATCCTCTGCCTGTATCACTTTGATGGCAGATAGTAGGGAATATTTCTCCGCTACCACAGCGATTTCAGTATGCCCTGTGTACCCCTCTCCTTGCCAGCTCCCTGAGTCACGCATTCTCAGATAGGACGCCATCGCTTCCTTCTTTATACAAGTTGGAAGCAGGGCGTCTATGGCTACCGAGAGGGTCGTCCTCATCGCGCCGGTTATTCCCCCTTTCCAGTATAGAAACTATTAGGTGAAATCAAAGGTTCTAATTTTTTTTTACTGTCCTCCACTTTTCATTAATGTCACTGTACGAATGCTTTTCTCAATGAACTCACTCAGCTTTACATATTTGAATGAGAGTTCTATTTTCGCTAGGTTGGATACACTTTCTGAATATATTATGATGGACGGAAGTGAATACTAAGCTCGACTGGATAGTCTCTATGGGACCGCTAACGGTTGGACGATTTATGATATTTCAGAAAAGCATTGTACAGGGTGTAATTAAAATGATGTCAATAATTTCAGGTGGTGATTCCTTGTCATATTTCATAAAGAAAATTACATATAAACGTGTGTCCTAACTTGCGTCGTTTCCGAGTCAACGTTTTATTAAAACATCGGCATTTCATCAATTACTGTAAAGTCTTTTTGACGATTTTAATGAAACCTGGTGTGGTTATTAGCAGTAGCAAGGGGCTTTATTTCCATGAAATTATATTTCAAATTATAAGTGGCAGATGGTTACCTGATAGATATTTATATTAAAAATCATTGTACGCCACTGTTTTCCACTAAGTTTCAAATTTTTTCAAGAGAAAATAATTGAAAATATATCTTTCTCATAATTCTGCGAATTTTCAATCAAAGTCATTGGCGTAGAAAAGATGGTTGCGCACCATCAAAATTCAGAAAGTTGTGTAAATGATATTTTTTCAGTTACTTACATTTATGGGTCGTGGTGGCCATGCTGGTAGAACGTTCGCCTTTGGAGCGAAGGATCGAGGGTTCAAAGCCTCGCATGGTCATCGGTCTCGTGCATGGCATCACACGTTAAAAGGTAAGGTGCGTCTTCCTTAGCTCACACGAGTCTTTCGAAGACTTCTGAGGGTTGCGCGTAGGTGTGCAATCGGTTGACGGAAATAACAATTTTAACAACAACAACAATATTTCCTTAAAATTCTATTTAATTTTATGCATACATGTATTTTCAAGCATTGATAGAAACAGTTGACAGTAATGGGCTTAGCAACACAACAAACAACCAGTCCATCAACGACGAAACCAATGAAAGAGTTCAAATAGAAATAAATTAATTAAGGAAATCTATCGATTGATAAAGTGTTGCTATTTCAAATCCACGGCATTGAAAGTTAGTTGAGTTTTTAAACGTTCAATTTGATAAACATTTGAAACTTAGAGAAAAACAGTGTCGTAAAATAATGTTTACCATATTTATCAATCAGGTGACACTTCGCTTCTTATAATTTGAGATCCAACCTCATGAAAACAAGCCCCTTGTAACTGCCAATATACACACCAGGTTTCATGAAAATCGGCGAAAAGACTCTTGAGTAATTGATGGAATGCCGATTTTTCAATGAAACTTTGACACCCCGTATTTCGGAGACGAAGCAAGTTAAGGCACACATTTATATAAAATTATCCTTATAAAACATGACAAGGAATCACCACTTGGAATTGATGACATAATTTAAATTACACCCTGTAAATAAAAATATTCATGAAACTAAGACAGATCTTTTGAACTTACTGGATCCAGTTGGGCATAGTCATCCCCAAAGAAAGGAACTTTGGTAGTTTCACATATGTACATCTGGAACGAGGTCATTGAGCAGAATGCCCTGAGTATCTTCAAGTCTGGAAATAGACCACCATGGCCGAACTGATATACCAGAGGCTGAAAAACGTAATTTGATTATAATAATTTTTATTATAATAATGTATAAAATGTTTTTCAAATAATTTGTTTCCAAATCCATTCGGTGGGATGTTCAATTGAATCTCTGATTTCTTCTATAATCCTTTCAACTAATCTTGGGGTCAGCCTGAAATGGTAAAATAAAATCTTTTTCATCATTCATCATATTCTTCAAGAAAGTCCGGCCTAATTATTTTTGGCGGACACACCTCTTCCTCGTCTTCTATAAGTGTGTTGATATCGTACCTACATTCCCATTTCAGAATTTCATACCATCTTGGGATATCTATCATTATTATGTAAATATGTCAAAATAGACTGGGACATGGTGACGATTTTCTCGTTTATGCCTCTGAGACCAGTGAAAGATATGAAAATTTTGACAAGAATGAGCGGTCGTCGCGTGGCTTTCATATAAAAAACTCGATTTTCATTAAAGAAAACATGTGATTTGGGACGATTTTACCGCCGCTGACATGTACGAGGATATATTGACAAATTCTTAGCCTACTATAGAACTAAACAAAATTTCAATGTCAAAATATGATATGTAATACTCAACATATTCTCCTCCCAATTGGATACATTCATTACAGCGAACCTGCAACGTCTCTAAACCTTTCAAAAAAAAATGTTTCTTCTTGCTCTGCAAACCAGACCTCCACAGCTTTTATTACCTCCTCGTTGAAAGAAAATTTACCACCTTTTAAACTTTTTTTCAGTTGCTGAAAGAGATGATAGTCGGACGGAGCCAAATCTGGTGAATAAGGGGGTGTTCTAGTAATTCAAACCATAAATCACGAATTTTTTGCATGGCAACATGAGATTTGTTTGCATGGGCGTTGTCCTGCAAAAACAAAATAACTTTGGATAGCTTTCCACGTCTTTTCTCTTTAATTTTTCCCTTAGTGTGGTCAGAAATGTCGAATAGTAATCTCCAGTTATTGTTCTACCCTTATCCAAAAAATCAATCATGATTACTCCATGGCAATCCCAAAAGACTGAAGCAAGAACTAATCCAGCAGATTTTTGGACACGAAACTTCTTAGGTCTTGGATAACCGGAGTACTGCCATTCCATCGATTGTTGCCTTGTTTCTGGATCGTAGAAATGTACTCAAGTCTCATCCATAGTGACAATTCGGTTCAAGAAGTCTACACCGTTTTCAAACCGAGCACAGATAGAACGCGATGCTACTACCCTTGCACGCTTCCGGTCAACATTCAAACATATGGGGATCCATTTTGCAGCAATTTTTCTCATGACCAAATTTACGTGAACTATAATATGATGAAAGCGTCCGAATGAAATATTGAATGCTTCAGATATCCGTTTTGGCACAATTCAACGGTCTGTTAAAATCATGTCATGAACTGCATCGATATTTTCGGGGACTGACAAAGAAACTGGCTTTCCCGATCAGTCATCATCTTCAATGGAAAATTTACCTCTTTTGAACTTGCAGTCCAATTTTTCACGGTCGCATACGAAGGACATTGATCACCAAGGGTATTGCATATTTTCGTAAATCTGCTTACCTCTTAACCCTTTTAAATACAGGTACTTGATGATGGCTCGATACTCCAATTTTTCAATTCTCACAATTTCGGTATACATATTTTTTCTTTTAATTTATTGCGTAACTCTGGTTTAATTTTTTGTTACACTGACACTAATTAGTTATTGTTCGTTGCTATGGTTACGCAATATTTTGTTTATGCATTGAACTGGTCTAGGCTAACTAGATATCAATACATCCTCGGACACCAACGGCATGTTAAGATAGTCGATAGCAGCGAAAAAATTATAGGCATAAGGGTTGCACGTGGCACGATGGCGTAAACTTGTGAAAAAAAAAATCAAATTTTAGACGATTTTCTCGTTGCTGCCAATAGAAATAATGAAAGTTTCTATCATGAATGTCCCATAAAAGAAGTGGCATAAGGTTTGCGGATGTCGAAGTGAGGTCAAGTCTCAAAGGCATCAACGAGAAAATCGTCACCTGAAATCTGTCACCATCTCCCAGTCTAAAAATTAACTTTCAAATCAAAGCAAAAGTAAGATTATCATCTTTTGGTCACTTCTTAACCATTGAATTGTGTTGTAGTAAACTTGACCTATAATCAACTTTAATTAAATTCTTAACCAACTACTGTGAAACACTTTTTAATACTTGGCTCATGCCAAATTCTAACGTTTGGTGACTAGACATTGTGAAACTGGGCCTTATTGTGAATAGTTTTCTACTATGCAGTAAACATTTCAAAAGTACATGCCTCTCCTAGGTAGCCTCATACTGAAAATTCTGAGCTAGCCGAGCAATACTTATGTTAATGGTTCTTTGTCAGTGAGCCGGTGATTGGGTCTGGGATCCTTAAAAGTTTAACGTAACATAGTGAGTGCTATTAGGAAAGTTTTCCCCAACAGCAAACACTCCCTGGGTGAAACGAGAATCGGTATTGATCCTACAGTTTTTGTTCAGGAATTTTTTTAGCGAATTACTCAATACTTTTGTATTCATTCCGGAACTACAGTGATTTTTGGTTATGACAGTTTAACAAAAATCAAATAATGTGAAGAATTGGAAAAATTGAGATGTTCCGGAATTCTTCTGTGACCATCATGAAATCAACGGTTATTGCACAAAACGGATTCTACGATCGGGAAATTTATATCTGATTGGCTCTGTAATTGAAATGGACAGGTGCTGTATTGCCAGTGTTCAACGAGTTCATTATCTTCACCCCCATTCTTGAAAAGAATGCAAACAAACCTTAGCTGAAAGGCATAAAGAAGAAATTCGACTTTTCGGTGTGACTCGCTGGTGGTGGCTCTTAACGACTGTTACATACAGATTATATCAAATGATCATTTAACTTTTGTTTCAATTATATTGTAAGATATACCGAATATACCTTATAGTTAGTGCCGGAAAAAAGCAATGAAGTTCTTACCCTTATGAGTGGGACAAGCGGAAGGAAGTATCTGAATAAGGATTTCATATTCTTCACATAGGCTGCCGGAGAAAATGATATGATTCCTTGTAGGTTTTCTTTGGATTCTTGAGGATGTTCAGAGGCGTAAACATAGCTTGCTGTGCTGCCTGTAGAGTATCCTATGTAGACAGCTTTTCGTCCGGTTTTATTTTTCACAAATTTCAGTATTGCAGACAAATCGTACACTCCTAGTTCGTAAAAACTGAAAATATCAAAAACATTCCAGAAGATATCGGACTTGACGTGTGAGAAAAATGAATTTAGAGGCGGATTATTTTTGTAGATATTATCGCGAATAGGACTGCTAGGGTTGCGCCCTGAGTCGGCTACTCCTCTTGTGATGAATGAGAGTTGGGGTGCTACAGATTTAACCTCAACGGTAGCAAAATAATATGAACATATATTAGGTAACAACTTGGATCCTAAGGAAAAAGTAAAATTCATTAGATATTATTAAACACTTCAAATAAGGGCTATGTAATCAATAATATAATTTGCACGCAGAAAAAAGTGGGTTAAGTCAGCAAAATACTATTCAACTCGGATGAATACAGATGTCAGTATCTCACAATCAAAAATCAATTCCAAGGAAACAAAATATAATAATTGATTTGCTTTTCTGCAATATTTTTAGAGTGATTGTAATTTGATTCCAATTGATTATAGGTTTTGTTCATAGAAAAACTCAATTTTCTTCTTGGGCACTCAGATGTTTCGATCATTTGATTTTATATTTCAACATAATATTTCTTACCTTGATATGAATTTGATTCCAACTAACAAAATATTTTTTATCATTCAGATCATCTTTCGATTTTTTTATTCAATGAGCATTGTTACTCAACAGACAGAGTTTAAGACGCTTGTCCTATAACAGAGTGACACAAAATAACAAAATGCGTTACATATGAGACTGAAATCATACATAAAACCTAAAACTAACTTATACCTAGAAGGAGAAACAGTGAGTTACCAGTACATATAATATTGTATAGAAATGGTAGTCGTTGCTGACTAGTTAAGAATAAAACCAGTTAATATTGGGGATTGCAGCAAAGTCAAAAATGTACTCTTTTATAGAGTTAATTCCAAGCTTTCGTAGATTTTATTTACATCTTCAGGGAACTACAAAGAATTATTATGTCAATTTTACAAAACCACAGTCGTATATTTCAATTTTCAACAGTTGGTACAAGATTACAGTTGGTAACATTGACTTGAAAATTACAGATTTCTTTTCTATTGACACCTGATGTATATCCCTTAGGTACAATCAACAAGTCCTTTGTTTTTCGACTGAAATTTTAAAATTTTCTCTTTATTTATATTTGTACAGTCTTTTTTCATATTATTTACAATTTTAAAGTGTGACATTACACTATTCAAAGAATTAAGAACATCAAAATGTAAAATTGACAAAATAATTCTTTGTAGTTCCCCGAAGATGTAAATAAAATTTATGAAATCTTGGAATAAACTCTATAAAAGAGTACACTTTTGACTTTGCTGCAATCCCCAATATTAACTGGTTTTATAATATTGTATATCAAACAATTTCATGATTTATTCTAGTAGATAATTATAATTTGACAGAGTTATGAGATAATGAAAAATGTCTAAAGGGGTGTAACAAACAACATTATAGGAATTCATTAATCTTATTAACGAACAATTGTGGTGAATGCTATTGGAAGATCTTGTGTAGAAGATTATTCTTTTTCCTGTGATGTAGGAATTGTAATTGAATGGATACCCAGAAATCAAATAGTTAGCGTCTACAAGATTATTGAATATTTTTTAAACAAATAATATTTCGGAAAATTTCCTCCTGATAAATAGACGATCAAGTTTAAAGAATTTTTCATTACTTAGGAAAGTGGATAGAAAAAAAAGGTGTTGTCCCCAGAAAACATCATTTTAACTGTACTGAAAGGATATTTTTATGGTATTGAAAAATAAGGATAATGAAAATTTGCTATGGTTATCATTTATTTTTCTTCTCTGCTTCTTTGAATGATAAAAAAATTTGATAGATATTTTTTTTTATATAGAAGTTCATTCTCAATGAATCAACCTGAACCAAAATTCTATATTTATTATTTGGCATTAATGGTATATCTAAATTCCAACAAAAGTTTTTTCAAATTCAAAGCAAAGTGAATCTTCGAATATTTCTTACGACAAAATCAATATTAAATTTGGCGATATAAAACGGTACTTATATTGCGAAAGTATTACTCGACTTCGGCTAGATAAATTGTAAACAAATAGTCAGGTGTTTTCAAAACACGATTGTTTGATATGATTCATTCTTTCATTTACTATTGCAATCTACGATATAATTCCAAATATCTTCGATTTTCGTGAACGATAAATATAATGGGACTTTTATATCAAATCAATTTCTCTGCATTTATTGTATGAGAACAGTTTTCACACACCTATACGCAGAGAAAAACATGGTTTGGTCAGCAAAATATAATTCAATTTAGACGCTTGTAGCACCCTTGATCTAATCTAATGTAACATTTAACCTTTCCTATATTTTCACCATTCCAACGCAAGTATGGGACATTTTCCAACATGAGAAAAGATTGTTTTTCGAAGCGATGTAGTGCCAATCTTCTTATGTTGTAGTGGGTTGATTCTAATAAGGATTTATCTTATTGAATATATGTATATTCACCTAAATTTCCAGAATTCATCATCGTTGATGGTGTATGTTTTATGGCGCAGACTGTACTGGCTACCTCGGAAGCTCAGAATCCACACATCAAAGTCATGATCTGCTAGAAAGAATGCTGAAACACAAAGTACCCAAAGTTTTCAATCACCTAATCAAACAAAGCATACTTTATGAATTTCGAGTTGCGATGGCATTTTCAGAACTCTCAGAAAGAGGATTGTATACAGAGTATCCGCGGAAAGTGGCTCGCCCCTATAACTTTTTTGATTTTGAATGCATACTAGAAAAAGTTGTTTTTTCTTGACCTCTGAATTGAGTTGAAGTTGTTTCGTTCGAATATTTGAAAAAACTACAGCAACAACTACAATGTTTTACCCTACTCATATAACTAGTATGTCATCTAGCCCACTATGGCCATGTACCGTGCTAAATGATCGAATAATTACAGATTCACAATCTGAGTTCGATATAATTATTTAAAAATTTCACCATGACAACACTATTCTTTGAATACTGATGTATTTGAAGAATGGCTTTGGTTCAATTTCAGGTATTCAAACCTCTCCCAACAGACTGAATTTTTGTCTGACTATTGACACTGTCATGATGTGCCATTTTGTTGATTAAATATAAGTTCGTAGAAAAAATACGGTACGTAACGTGTTTATAAACTTCTCTAGACTCTCGTTTATTGAATACTATTCAGGTAGCACATCATATCGGCTGGATCTTGGTTTCATATTGGGCCAATATAAATATATTGTGAATAAAAAAATTATAATGGTCTAATATGAGTGAGAATTCAAAAATCAATATTATATTAATAATATTGGCGGAACCTGTTCTGAATGTAGATTGTCATATGTAATATTGTGTCAATATCGGTTGAATAATCTCTACCAATATCAATAATACAATATTGTCTACACATTGTTTTCCACACCTGGAATAAATATTGAAATCCCAATATTCCAGTCATATCGATTCTAGGGATAAAAAACCGTATTGTATTCCCAAGTTTGAAAGCACATTGGTTGAAATTCATTTTAACTATATTCAACAATTTGTAATATTGGGTCAATATTTGTTCAATGATATGTACCCATATCGATAAAACAATATTTTCTTCATATTGTTTTCAACATCTAGAATAAATATTGCAATCCCAATATTCCTCTCATAACGATTCTAGGAATGAAAACTGTATTGTTTATCCACATAGGTTGAATATTCTTTTGCCAATATTCAACGAATCTTATTGAGTCAATTTTGGTTCTATAATATTTACCGATATCGTTACAACAATGTTGTCGCCATATTGTTTCCCACATCTAGATTAGGATGAATTTCGAATATTGGCAGAATATTCAATAAAAGATTCCAAAATTATATCATGATCAAACATGGATAAAAATTCGCTAGGTGGCTCTACATATAGAACGTCTTCTAAAACCTACGAAAATATATTAAATCCTTCACATAAGGCAGACTCTGGTGTCACCTTGATCAACCAAAAGACTTTTAATGATTTACCTAGGTATATTTACTTCTATCAATATATCCAAATGATATTGTAACAATATCGATAAATTTTTTGTGGCCATTATTGCTGCAAGAATATTTCACCAATTCTATTTTGGAAATGTCTGAACAATATTCTACCAATACTGTCGACAATATAACCTATGAATATTTTGCCAATATTGTCAGAATATTGTACCAGCGATAATGTACCAATATCGACGCATATTTTGAGGCCAATATTGCTTCGAAAATATTTCGCCAATGTTATCCAAGTAATATTGGATCAATATCGCCGATATTTTTTTCTAGCCAATATTGCATTTCAAATATTTCGCCAATATGTTCATAATATTGTACCAATATTTCACCAATATAGTTCTCACTTCTTTCTGTTGCAGTAATGCTAGGAAAAACGTTTATAACACTTGTTACATGATAACCTATTACAATGGCGTATTTTTCATGTTATACCTAGTGATTTTTTTGGTCGATTCACCCAGCTAACACAGGGCTGCAGCATTGTGTGGCCCAGTACAATTGGCACTTTTTTATTATTATCCTTATAGATCCTAGCCAGGAACAATATATAGCCATCCTTCGTTTGGACGTAGTGTTCATCGACGTTGTAGTTTCTTCTTTTAGCGATCTCGGTCTGCAATCATAGATAATAATTAATAAAAAAGTTTCGTTTGTAACATTCAGAAAATGTATAGCGCCCATCTATTGTTACTACCATAACAATTAACATTGAATTTTCAGCAAAAAGACTAAAATAAAAACTGTCCTAGTATTTCCGAAAATATCCGGAAAAAGCTAAGAATCGGACATTTTTTCTACCGGTATTTGGCAAGATAGCCCAAAAACAAAAACGCATTTCTTTCGCTACTTTTTCAACTGCATGTTGGCATTTTCAGATTTACTATTAGTCTCCTCTTCTCGAAAAATCTGACTACGCTACTGGATTGACAGTTTTAAATGGATCATGTCAGAGTACCTTTTGAAATGTCCATTACTGAAAAAACTAAGAGGGTATCAAATTTTAGAAATATGGCATTTAATCAACCCTTCACCACAATTTCAGACCTTACATCAATGTTCAGACTACACCTCTGGATTCAGGAAGTCCCGAAGAAAAATCAATAATCAGAAATGTCATCAATAAAAATATTACAAAGGAATAAAATAAAAATTTGTCATGCAGATGAATACAATTAGAAGAATATGCCGTTAAATGTTACAATTTTATAATTTTTTTATTGATGGAAAGATTTCTGTCAAGTGATATTCTGAGACATTCTGAATCCAGTGGTTCAGTCAGAATTTTTATAGAAAAATCATGAAATAGAACTGGTGTGTTGATTAAACAGAATGTTTTGCAAATTTAATCCTTTTTTTATAAAAACCATTTAAAAATTCCTGTAGTGATGAGATAGAAAGATGCAGTATGAAATTTCTAGGGCTTTTTCAAGATAGCAATCTCAATTTCCATCAGCACTGCGATAATCTCATTGAAACATTCAATAAGTAGTGATACCTGCTAAGAAATCTGAAAAGAATTATAGGCAACTCTGGTATGCTTTTATACTACTACGGGCAGAAACAATCAAGAATTAACTATGGGCTCATTGTTTGGGGTAATTCTCCACCTGTACACAGTGTTTTTGTGACACAAAAAATAATTATCATAGAACCATTGCAAACGCATCACATCATCGCAACAGTATCGTGTGGAATATTATTCAAAAATTTAATTAATTTGCCTCGTTTAGGTCTCTATATTCTGGAAGTTTTGTTGTTCATTTATTAAAAAAAGACAGTTCTTGAACAGAACCAATCCTTTCATTATCATAATTCCCGCATCACAAATGATTTTCACATACGTGGGTTGCTATTTATGTATTGAGAATTGGCAACACTGGTGTTGCTAGGCGCGATCCAACTGCGTTATCGCAAAGTTTGACATTTTTGACAGTATACGTAATCAGAACATTTTGTCATACATACGCTATTTGTATTGTTAATAGAAATTTAAAAATTTTATCTCTTCCGAAAATGGAGCTAAATCGTGAACATTTTCGTGCCATGATTTTTCATGATTTTCGACGTGGATTATCTCAACAGCAGGGTGCCGCACAATTTACTGCGATTTTTGCTGATGAGGCACCATCCAAGGCCACAGTATATCGATGGTTTAGTGAATTCAAACGTAGCCGTAATTCGCTGGCGGACGACGAAGTTAAAGATGGACGTCCAAAATCGGTTGTTGTACGGAAAAACTTTGATGCTGTGTCCGAACTGATAATGCAGGATCATCATATGACATATCGCGAGATCGAGGCATCCCTGGTCATTAGTATGACAAGTATACATAAGATATTGCATGAAAATTTGGCAGTCAGAAAGATTTGTTCTCGTTGGATTCCGCACAATTTGACAATCGATCAAAAAAAGGCTCGTGTAAATTGGTGCAAGGAAATGATTACAAAATATGACCGTGGTGCATCAAATGCAGTTTATAACATAAACACAGTTGACGAATCTTGGATTTATTGTTATGAGCCTGAAACTAAACAGCAGTCGACTGTATGGGTCCTTTCAAAATGAACCAAATCCAACAAAAGTTGTTCGTGCTCGCAGCACTTCGAAGCTAATGGTGGCCTGTTTCTTCGGTAAACGGTCATGTGGCAACCGTGCCTTTAGAGCAATGTAGAACGGTAAACTCTAAATGGTACACTACTATTTGTTTGCCAGAAGTCATCAATGAAATAAGGAAAACGAACCGTCGACGAAGGATAATTCTCCATCATGACAATGCGAGCTCACACACATCGGCTCAAACAACCCGCTATTTGAGCACTCAAAACGTTGAATTGATGGGTCATCCGCCGTAAAGCCCTGATTTAGCACCCAATGATTTCTATTTGTTCCCTCAAGTGCAGAACAAATTACGTGGTCAACGCTTTTCGACGCCACCAGACTCTGTTTATGCTTTCAAAAACCATGTTTTGGAGATACCCACTTCGGAGTTGGTTTAATCGAATGCAAAAATGTGTAGATTTGAAAGGAGAGTATTTTGAAAAACAATAAAGAAGTTTCTACGTCCCAAATGTTGTTTTAGTTCTTCATTCTCAATTCATAAATAGCAACCCTCGTGCCCAAAACATGTTTGTCTCAACTCGTTCGAGTTTCTGGGAATGGCTATAATGCACTTTCGGAGTTTTTTTTTTAATATAACCAAGGAAAAAGTATTTAAACATAACATGTAACAATTACTTCTAGAGAAGAGCCCCTATGCAATCGAGGAGTTTTTTTCTTTGCTACATCAATAAAATGTTTCGTAAGTACTCCTTTTCTTTTTGCTTTCATCATTCACTTGATTGTTTCAATACTTTTTTATTATTTATGAATGTGTTTGTTATGAATTTGTAAAAATTTCATAACTGGTTTTATTTATAATGACTTTTTTGAAATTTTCTTAATGGATTAATAAAGAATTGAATCCAATTGAATTGAAGTAGTCAGATTTTCAAATAAAGAATATCTGGTAATAATTTTTGTGGAGTTTTGTCCTTCAAAAATAAGACTCACTCATGAATTTTAATATCCTAGTGCACTTTTTGAATGTATACTTAATGAAAGTTTATCCAAATGGTTGAAAAATGTATGTGTTATAGGGGAGCTTCCATTTTAAATGGGTCACACATGGATGTTTTCACTTTTCTTCGTCAACATTTTGCAGGGTGATTCGTAACTACTGTACGAAACTGCAGACGGTGATTCGACAAGCTGTTTCGAGAAAAAAAGTTCCTCTTAACATATGTTCGGAGATGATCTGTTTCTGTGATATGGAGCGTTACAATTGAAAAAAAAATAAAAATGGTATTTATAAAATATTATGAACACCCTTAAAACGATTTGACTGAAATTTGGCATAGTTGCTTCAACTGGTAAAGCGCTCATTTAGCCATGACTAGATTGTAGTGAAGTGCTTTGGATCCAACAATATTGAGAAAAAAAGTACGCCACTGATTTTTCTCGTAGTTTTCCATTTTTTAAATTGATTAACTAAAAATACAACTTTTTGGTCTTCTAGCTTCTAGCTTCTAGCTTCATTTTCGAGCAAACCTTCGTTTTAACATGAAATTTGAAAATATTTAAAAGAATGTTATAGCATGTATACAGGGTGACTCAGAATAAGACTGATAAACTCCGCAAACAAATTCCTCGCGTAATTTCGAGGTGAAAAGTTTTCATCAATGTTTGTCCTAAATTGCATTCTCTCTGAGATACGGGGTGTCAAAAGTACGAAAAAAATTGATTTATTATTTTTCTTCAAAACTCCTCAAGGAATAAAACTGAAAGCTTATACACCAATCTAGGTTTATCAATGTGATGATTTGAAGTCTTGATTTACAATTTTCGTAAACCAGTGGCGTAGTTACGGTGGTAAGTGGCCATACTTTCCTTCATGTTTTCTTTAGATGGATGAATGGACAAATAGGCCAAGCTGTAGATAAAAATAAGAGGCTATTTTTACTCAAAATAAAAGACGCAAACGGCCTAAACTACTTTTTATAGGATAGTTCGCTAATTAAAACCCTGGTTTTTGCGCCAGCAAAATCGCTTTGTGAATTTTTTTAAACAAGAAATAGTGAAAAAAATTACTTTTTTGTTTTTTGCGAATATCTCAAAAAGTATTGGAGGAATCGTTTTACAGTCTTGTGTAGAGAATCATAAAACCTACAAAATGGGTTTTCATACTACCGGATCGGTGCACTTTTCACTGAGAAAATCCGGGAAAACCTCGAAAAAGAGACCATTTTTCAAAAATTCATAATTTTTATAAATCTGAAGCTGAACACACGATATTGCAGAAGCTGATAGACGATAACATGTGGTTTAACTGTGCGCAAAATGTTTTCTGTCCGATGTGTAGTTTTTGCACAATCGCGTTATGAACAATTTAAGGGCACATCTTGCAAGATGCGCCGATTTGAGGGAAATTGTTGTATTCAAATTCTGTAAACGGCATCTGGACGTAGAGATCAATATCTACAATTTGAATATTTTGGATTTTCACTGGACAACTTGGAAATATGTAGAAAATGTCACTGAAAGTTGATTAAAACGCTTCATAGTGCGTCCGAAGTCACCCGAAGTCGAACTGAAGTTAATACGAGTTGAGTTTGGGCGACTTTGGGTGCTATTTGAAGCATTTGGAGTCTTAGAGTCTTTATTGTCCAATCCAGTTTCTGAATAACATTATATTATATAAATGAAAAATATCGGCATACTAGGAGAAGTTCAGCTTACAATTTTGAAAAATATTGATAAAAATAAATTATAGTGAGTTGTTCGTATTAGCTGCTATTTTTGAATTTTACCAACAATATTGTTGTTTGTGCTAAAAGCAAATCTAATATAAGCAAGATCAAGGACGGACTGACTATATCTATTTATAACAAACCCATGGGCACTGCAACTCCAGAAATCCGAAAAACAAACGAAATGAATACAATAAATAATATACAGGTGAACCGGAAAAAAGCGGCAATACCAAAGATTTCCAAGATCTCCACCTACAGGAAAACCGACGCAACAGGCATCATCAATAAACCCCAACCTTTGGAAACACTAAAAACGATTGAAAAGATAACAAAAGGAGGTCTCTACCCATGGTGAGCCTGGATGTTCTGCAAATCAACCCAAATTTGCAGACGAGGAAAATACATCACTGTTTCTGAAAAATGTGGTGTAGTACACCCATTACAAACTAAAGACTCCGCAAATTTTCCGAAACTTGCAGACATTATTCGGCACGGGGTTAAGTTCGAAAAACGAGGCCTCCACCCAATACAAATTTGCAAATTTCCAGAAATTTCCAGGCAGGACACAGCAAGGAACATAGAATTGGAATAATGAAGTCTCCGAGGTCTCCACCCAACAAAAACCAGAGGCACTGAAACTCTCACCAAATTAACAGACTCAGCAGATGCCACTGAATTCGAATAACGAGGTCACCGAGGTCTCCAGCAAACAAAATTAAGGAGTCACTGATAATTTCACCAAATTCACAGACAGGACCCAACTGATCTCGAAAAATTATATCTCCGAGGTTTCCACCCAACAAAAAACTAGAGGCCCTGTTATTTTTACTAAAGTCACTGACATCCCAGGTCATCATATCGGCTGAATCTTGGTTCCATATTGGGGCAATATAGACATATTGTAAATGAAAAATCAATAATGGTCCAATATGGGTGAATATTCAAAAAACAATAATATATTAATAATATTGGTGGAATATTGGTTGAACTAGTTTTGAATGTAGATTATCACACGAAATATTGGGTCAATATTGGTTGAATAATTTCTACCAATATCGATAATACAATATTGGTTATATATTGTTTTCCACATCTAGAATAAATATTGCAATCCAAATATTACAGTCATATCGATTATAGGGGAAAAAACTATATTGTATTTCCAAGTTTGTTAGAATATTGGTTGAATATCATTTCCATTTTATTTGACAAATTGCAATAACTCATATTGAGTCAATATTGGTTGAATGATATTTACCAATATCGATAAAACAATATTGTCTTCACATCGTTTTTAACATCTAGAATAAATATCGCAATTCCAATATTCCCCTAATATCGATTCTAGGAATAAAAACTATATTGTATCTCCAAGTGTGATTACACATTGGTTGAATATCATTTCGCCAATATTCAACAAATCTTATTAATTTATATTGGGTCAATATTGGTTTAATAATATTTATCGATTTCGTTAAAACAATATTGTCTTCATATTGTTTCCTACATCTAGATTGAGATAAAATTTGAATAATGGCCGAATATTCAATGAAACATATTGAAATTATATCATGATCAAACCTGGATAAAAATCCGCTAGAACGTCTTCTAAAACCTACGAAAGTATATTAAATACTTTCCATAACTTGTTTTCAAGACAGCTCACTCAGTGGTTATGGAGATCAAAAGGCAGACTCTGGTGTCACCTTCATCAACTAAAAGACATTTAATAATTTACCAAGGTATATTGACATCCACCAATATATCCAAATGATATTGTACCAATATCGATAAATATTTTGAGTCCATTATTACTTCAAGAATATTTCACTAAAACTATTTCTAAAATTTTCAACCAATATTCGACCAATATCGCAAAATGTTCATATTTTACTTCTCGACAATATAACTTTTGAATATTGTGCCAATATTGTCAGAATATTGTATCAGAGATATTGTACCAATATCACCGAACAATTTGAGGCCAATATCAGTTCAACAATATTTCGCCAATATTATTCAAGTTATATTGGACCAATATCGCCGAATGTTCACATTTTTTTCTCGCCAATATTGCATTTCAAATATTTTGACAATATGTTCACAATATTGTACCAATATTTTACCAATATAGGTGTGCTACTTGGGATGGCTCTGTAGAGGTCGCTAATCAACAGTAATGAGGCCCGCGAAGTCTACATACATAAAAGATACGAAGATACTGTAAAACCAAAATATTTTGTAGACCACTGAACAATAAGCCTATACGAAGAGCTGGAGAAGATAAGAAAACAAATGAAATGATAGTATTGTCCGTGAATTTGGTGAAAGGTATAGTGCTTCCGGTTTTGGTTGGATGCTGACCTCAGGGGCCTCATTATTCGGTTGCAATGTCTCTTGCTGTGTTTTGTCAACAAATTTCAGGAAATTTGTTGCGCGTGACCTCAGATTTGTCTTTGGTGGAGACCCCATTGTTCAAACTCAACACCCCATACTGAATTATGCGTCCGAGTTTCAAAAAATATAATAGGAAAGTTTGAACTGAAATAACTATAATAATGAATAAAAAAGGGATTAGGTGTCTTCCACCATCATGAATCATGACTTCGTATGTTGTCTTTTTACTATAAACCTCATATTCAATGTCTAGATAAAGAATATAAACATTTCCGAAAGCTTGACCAAATAACAAAGAATATTATTTTAAACAGCCCAGTATTTTGACTGTATTGAGGATGCAGTCATCCGCATTTTTCCTTAACTAGTCAGTCAAGACTTCCCTTCGCCTTATACATATTAATCGTATACTATATCTCTAATGCAGATAATCCAGTAAAAAATTATTCATTATTGAAGAGAAAGAAATCACAAAATCATCTCCACAACGAACAAGAATTGTAATAATCATTTTCATTACTAGTAATCCGGCTATCCGTGATATAGGTACATGATGCTTTGAACCACATTACAACAACTATTACCAGATAATAATTTATAATCCTGTGAGCTATTTCGCAGTACTCCGAATAATGTTGAGATTTGGCAACAATGCATTAGCAGTAGGGTTGACCGCTGCAGAAAACTGTAATTTATATGGAAATATTATGAAAGATTGCTGACTATGATATGAAAAATATATCTTGTCAGTGCCATCTTACAGTTCAGAAACGAGAAATATTTGACTTTATATGAACCTTTAATGGGTTCGTTATTTTAACGAATCCCATTCATCAAACGAATGAAAAGTATTCACTCGATTGATAATTCTTTTTCATGGTATTGATTATTATCGTTCATTGCGAGGAGGGATATTTTACATCAAGCCAATGAATCGTGATCATTGACCTAATGAATGTTGGTCGTTACTATAATGGAGTTTTCTTGAAAGCAATGAATTGCATTCGATTCAATCATTGGTGTACATTGAATTGATGAATTGTGTTTATTATTTGAATAAGCGGTATTCTTTCAACCAATGCATGTTAATTAATGCAATAAAGGCAATTGATATTGTATGAAAATTACATCGCATTTCTGATCGAAGGTGCATCACCTAAAACATAAAATGTATTAAGAAAATGTTCTGACTTACACCAGATAAAATATTGACCTCAATGATTTATTTTCAGGAGTATAAATTGCTCTCGGTTTTGAGAAAGAATAGTGTTATTCAGTTGAGTTGTTTACATTTTTTTAAAATTATAGTTTCAGTTGAGCCCAAAATAACTCTCTGTTTCGAATAACTTCTGAAAAATTTATTCTAGATTATGATGATATTTTTTCCTGAACCAGCAAAGTGTCCTGAAACTTTTGAGATGTATTTGATATGTGTCTGTTTTCCTGGAGAATAATTGATTCATCGTCCAGTTTTCCTCTGGTAGGTAGGTACATGTTTAATCTGAAGAAGAATTGTTCAATGCATGTAATACTTCAGTTGATAACGATACATTAGATGGAATAGTAAATAATGAGCCTATTATTATCAAAATTGTTATTTATTTTCGAAACAATAAATCCAGCGTATCCACTGTAGTGAGTATTGAATTAAATTCATGAGAACATTAAATTATATCTAAACTAGAAAGTACAACACATTAGAAAAAAGGCATTGAAAACAAATCCTATTGTTATTATTTCTATAAAAACTACCTACGGAATTATATTAATTAGGAGTATAAACGTTGCAAAATTTCAAAAAAAATCAATCAATCACTTGTTTTTTTTTATTCATTCGATAACCGGCACATAGGCCGCTTGGTCAACCGGTTAAAAAACTATCTGGATTGCTGATGGTTGAACCTAGAACTGATATAAAATTTGAAGAAATTAAACCTTAATGATTTACGATATCGGTACCTATATGATAAAAATTCACTTTCACTCATGTCTGGCTTGCCTAGACTATGCAGCAATGTTTTCACTCTTTTGTTTTTCACAAAAACTTTCCAATTATCCAGCAGTCCATTTCCATTGTCATGTAAAACTTTAAAATTCATATTAAACTTCAAAAAAAGAAAAATAAGTGAACTGAAATCCCTAGTTAGGTGTAGGTATACATATAGCTTTTCAAATGAAATCCAGAGGGTTGTTCGTATCGAGGTCAGTTCTTATAAGCCTGCTTTCCTACTTCGAAAGATTTGTTGAGGTTCATACTAGCTACACATCAAATTTTTCTGAAATCAAATCTATTGTCATATTTCTACCATATTTTGAAGTCTTTCTTACTGCCTTCAGCATTGGGGTCTGGATCTGAAAAAACATGTAATAATAGTACCTAATATGTATATATCATAGTAATTCAAGATCTCACCTGATATTATTTCGCAACTGCTGATTTTTGTTTGTCGTCTCTTCTGAGCGTTTACCCTCATATGCTCTTCAGATTAGAGCACTTATTATACAATTTTCCTTAAAAGTATGTAGCGATATTCTCAGGGTTTTCGTGGGTGATGACTTGGATCTCCGAATAAAATGGACTTTTCTGAGTTTCACTGTATATTTTGCTCGGTAAAGGTATAAGTCGATTGTTATTCGCACGTTGAAAACAAGCTAAAAGGCAAAATAAGAAAATTATGAACATCATAATTTCCAATTCTTACGAGACACACAAATTGATAATTAAATAATGTATCACGAGAAAATAAAGCAGTACTATACAAAAATATATTATTAATCCTACCACATGAGCGGAAAGGCCAAATAAACCACCATTACTTAAGCACATTGATAAATGTCTCAGTGAGGCTGAGTACCAGATAAATGAAATAAGTACATACCTAAAAGGCAGGCACACTGCTAGAGGAATACTCAGCAGATCAGAAAACCCCAGCACTGGTAACTTAAAAGCACAACGTGAAAAGTGACTTAAACGGGTTCTGAATAGCAAATGGCTGAAACGAACATGAGTTCAACTTCTCAATCTTGATATTCGTTTTTCTATACTCAAAAAATATTCGCGTGGGCCCAGGTACAAATGTAGATAATTTCCGCTCAAAATCGGACACGTAGCGACACCTCCACACTGGGTCAAAAACTATTAGCCCGCTGTGGAATGGAGCATATAGATAACTTTTTGTCAAGAGTGATACGTACTGATAAACCGGCATGAACATACAGGATGATCCGTTACACCTGACCCCCCTCCACAAAAGTTTACGATTTTGAGTAGTGAATTGGACCTTAAACTTGACCCTCCAAATCCCGACATTGTCATGGCAGCGGCGAGTGGTATAGCTTTAGATGGCTAGCGTGGAAAATGCCACGTTCTCTCACCTCACTGCAGTGTTCCAACAGGTAAGTGTGTTCCCGGACTACTTTTTTCACCCGGTAAGGACCTTCAAATAATAATAACAGTTTTTTCGTCTCGGCACGAATAGCGGAAGACTGCACGTTTGCTTTCAAAAGCACTAAATCACCTATTACGAAAAAGCGATATGGCCTCCCAGGATGGGCGACTGCCCTGCGCGCGGCCTTGGACCTTAGGGTAGCCTCGGCTAGAATAAGTTTTTCCTCTCGTGATATAGTGGCAGGTCGAGGTAGTTTTAGGTGCTCTGGCAACAGCGTGAGTGGGCCCGATCCATGTTGGAGTTCCTCCGCGGTGAACCCTGTCGACTCATGTACCACGGAATTCATGAAAGATTCAAAAAGTTTTATATCCATGGCCCACTTACTATGGTTGTCATGGCAGAAAGTACGCAATATGCGTCCAATCTCACGCATACACCTTTCCGCAGGATTTCCACTAGCATGTCGTACAGAAATATACGTTAACTTTATGCCCATATTATCGGAAAGTGCAGCTTTCCAACTTTTTGCGTGGAATTGGGTAGCATTGTCCGACAATATCCGCCCGACAGTCCCTTCGGCGGGAAAATAATCTTTCAGCATACGGTTCAAGAGTGATTTTGTGGTGGCTTTTTTCAAAGGATATAATTTTATGTACTTTGTGAATACGTTGAATACGACAAAAATATATTGTACGCCCGCACGAGACTTTATCAATGGACCCAAAACATCAATGGCAAGCAGATCTTTTTTTGAGGTTGGGACAATTGGAGTTTGGGCAGGTGAAGGCAAGATAGAGATTTTAGCCCTCTGGCAAATGTCACAGGCTTTAATAATCTTCTTAATGGACCGTTGCATGTTGGCGAAGTGGACTTCCTGTTTTAGTGCTGCAAAAGTCTTGTAAACGCCAAAATGGCCAATGGCCGTATGGTAACCAGTAACTACCTGGGTTATCAGTTTTTCAGGGATGCACAAGGCAAACGAATATTCATCAGAACCTCTTCGGTAGAGCACATCATTATGAAGAACATAGCGACTCTTCAATGAATTATCCGTGGCAAGCTTTTGACGAATGTTGTTCAACTTCGCATCCTCTAATTGTGAATTTTTTATGTCTTTTAGGGTAGCGCTCAGTGATGTAGGTAATTTCAGCGAGAAAATTTGGAAACATTTACTAGCGGGGGTAGGGAAACGTACACAAGCATAACGAGAAAGGGGATCAGCAAGGTGATTCTCTTTTCCGGCAATATGTTCCACAAGGAACGAAAACTCCTGCAAAGCTAGTGCCCATCTTGTGATCCGTGGCGACAAGAGACGACAAGAATTCAGATATACCAAGGTACGGCTGTCTGTATGTAAGATGAATTCTTTCCCTAGTAGATACGTCCTCCAGCGTTGGATGCACCAGAGGGCAGCCAACACTTCCTTCTCATTTGCATGGTAGTTCCGTTCTCGATCCAGAAGGAGACGACTAGCCCAGGCTACGATTTGTTTTTGGCCATGGACAATCTGATACAAGCAACCAGCTATTCCGTAGTCACTCGCATCTGTGACCACATGCCAAGTCGCAGAAAAATCTGGATAATATAACAAGGTAGCTTTTTCCAAAGCTCCCCGAAGGGATTCAAAAGAAGCTTTCTGTTCCAGGCCCCAGGTCCAGGGAGTTTTTTTCCTGAGCAATCTTGTCAAAGGCTCAGACAACTCTGCAAACTGGTGCACAAAATGGCGGTCATAGTTGCACAAACCAAGGAATTTTTGCACTTCCTTGACATTCTTTGGCGCCTTATAGTCTCTCAGCGCCTGCACCCTGTCTTCGTCGATCTGAATGCCCTCTGGACCTACGATATAACCTAAAAAAGGCATAGTTTGCTGAAAAAACCTACATTTTTCCTCCTTGATGGTGAAACCAGCTTCACGCAATCTGGAGAAAACCTTGCCAAGGTGAATTAAATGTTGCTCAAAACTCTCACTCATTACAAGCAAATCATCCACGAACGTAAGTAAAAAGTCAGAGTAATCCGGCCCAAAAACAGTATCCATAGCTCTGGTGAACGAACTAACCGCTGTTGCCAAACCAAAGGGGAGAACTGTCCATTGGTAGGTCTTTGTACCAACCATGAAACCGGCGTACTTACGATGTTCTTTTTTCAGGGGTATTTGCCAGTATGAATGGGAAAGATCAATCTTTGAAAGAAATTTTTTTCCACCAAGCCCCCGTACTATATCTTCTATACGCAGAGGGAGTTCCCTATCCAATTCCAACACGGAATTGAGTCGACGAGCATCTAGACAAATGCGAATTTGCCCATTTTTCTTCATGGTAGTCATAAGGGGTGATACATAGCAAGTGCTGGCTCGTTCTATAACCCCCCACTTCTCCATCTGAATTATCGCGCTTTGCACCGCTTCCCGATGCGCTACTGGTATGGGGTACGGTTTTACAAAAAATCCTTCATTTTTTTTTAGTTTAATTTCGTGTTCGTATAAGTGCGTTCTTCCAGGGACGTTTGAAAAAATTGTTTTATATTTGACTAATAATAATTGAAAATTTTCTTTTTCAGCATCTGTAATTTTACATAGGGACAAGACAGTTTTAAAATCTACCGATTCATTACAGGCCCCAAAAACGTTGTGTTCACTAGTATAGGTGAGTTTGTTTATGGAATTATTTACCAAGTGCTGAATTCGTTCACTTTGTAAACCGGTATATTCATGGTTATGATCTATTTCGGGAATAAAATAATTTTCGGAATTTATTTTCAGATGGATACCTCTTTTTTCTAACTCTACGGTGGCACTATACAGGCGGAGCAAATCACACCCTACAATTATGGGAAAAGACAAGTTTGGAATCAGTAAAAATTCATGTGAAAATGTCTGATCTGCCACGGTAAGTGTTAATAGTGACTGTGAAACCACTTTTTGAAATTTTCCTTTGAAAGCTCCGATTACTCTTATTCCAGTACAGGGAAATGTAGGAATATATTTATGCAATTCTGTAATTTGTAGCCAAACACTCTCGGAAATAGCTGAAACTGTACTACCAGTGTCAACCATAGCAGGAAATACCTGCCCAAAAACATTTAACGAAATTATTGGAGTACGAGTTTCCATAGGTGAATGATCGAAATCGCACTCTTCCGTGAGATCTTCCAGAGGATTATTATTTATTTCTATTTTAGCCTTGGCTCTATGTAAAACGGCTCCCACATTTGAGCCTATATATGGGAGTCCGACTCGTTTCCCAAAATATCGTGATTTTCAGATTCACCCTGTATGTCCATATGGGAAATTTTACTTTTTTGCGGAAAATTTCTACTGTTATAATTGTTATGGTTGGTATTTTGCCTCGAAAATTGATGATTTGTATCACCGAAGTTTTTATTTCTTTTTTCAGAATCGTAATTATTATTATTGTGGAAATAATGATCAGCCTGTCTCAAACGATCTAGAGCTGCTAGCAGATTATCAGTACCTACTAACGTGGCTGATATATTCGGAGGAAAATGACGGGCAATTGTGCTTATTAATTGCGCAGCTGAGTATGGTGGCTGAAGATGCCTTGCCATTGCTACATGTTGGTTGAAATAATCCACAAATGTACCATCACTTTCCCTATAACGGGCTGTTTCCAATTTTAATTTAATTTTTTGTTGCCTTGTAGGACCCCAAAATTGATCAATAAAAGCTGTTCTGAAATCTGTATAAGTGAGAAAATTTTGCATATAAGCTTCGAACCAAATTTTAGCCGATTTTTCGAATAAATTAAATGTAAGAAAAGCGAATTGTTGCATGTTTATATTATTCACATCAACAGAATTTTCTATCTAAATGAGGAAATCCACTGGGTGCAAACGATTTTCGTTACTGAATGGTGGTATAGATGATAAACAACTTTTTATATCTAATCTGCTGTTTTGATTGTTTTGTGCCAGATTTCCTGCATTTTGAGTAGTAGTAGTCCAACTAGGAAGATTTAGTGAGGTAGGAACATGTGATTTACCAAGATCTTGCCAACGAGGAAATGAACAATTTTGACTTTTAAGGACATTGGCTGTATTACTGTAGTTTTGAGCACAAGGTTCAGATATGCCAGACTTTTGTTGTTGGCTTTCTCTGATAACTGGACAAGAACTATGATTCACTTGATTAGAATTATTATCAAATTTCCCTGCTCCCATGTTACCAGCACATAAATTTTGAAATGCCTTTGCAACTTCCATTTCAACAATTTTTGTTATGTCTGGTGGACAATTTGGAATGTTTTTGTTTATTTGGCCTATACTCTCATTGTGTAACAAACTACTATTTTTTGATAAATTTTGATATAATGGAACAAATGTTGTTGTATTACTGGTTCTGGGTATAGCTCCCTGAGCTATTGTAGCAGTGATGGCTGGCTGCAAGTTTGAATTTACGAAAGACACCTCAGCTTCCTCATTTTGCACAGAAAAATTATGAAAAGTGTTACCTCCGGTCTGTTGAGCCTGGTTTTGTTGCATAATACCAGCTGCGTCGGTTGGAGTTGAGTTGACTCGTTGTCCCCTCATGATCCTCTAAGTTTTGCAAAACTCGGTTTCTGAGTGAATATGGTGGAGTCTTAGAAAGTACCATCCTTCCGGAAACCAAGCGGCACTGTTGGGCGTCAAGATGTAGCGATATTCTCAGGGTTTTCGTGGGTGATGACTTGGATCTCCGAATAAAATGGACTTTTCTGAGTTTCACTGTATATTTTGCTCGGTAAAGGTATAAGTCGATTGTTATTCGCACGTTGAAAACAAGCTAAAAGGCAAAATAAGAAAATTATGAACATCATAATTTCCAATTCTTACGAGACACACAAATTGATAATTAAATAATGTATCACGAGAAAATAAAGCAGTACTATACAAAAATATATTATTAATCCTACCACATGAGCGGAAAGGCCAAATAAACCACCATTACTTAAGCACATTGATAAATGTCTCAGTGAGGCTGAGTACCAGATAAATGAAATAAGTACATACCTAAAAGGCAGGCACACTGCTAGAGGAATACTCAGCAGATCAGAAAACCCCAGCACTGGTAACTTAAAAGCACAACGTGAAAAGTGACTTAAACGGGTTCTGAATAGCAAATGGCTGAAACGAATATGAGTTCAACTTCTCAATCTTGATATTCGTTTTTCTATACGCAAAAAATATTCGCGTGGGCCCAGGTACAAATGTAGATAATTTCCGCTCAAAATCGGACACGTAGCGACACCTCCACACTGGGTCAAAAACTATTAGCCCGCTGTGGAATGGAGCATATAGATAACTTTTTGTCAAGAGTGATACGTACTGATAAACCGGCATGAACATACAGGATGATCCGTTACAAGTATTCAAATTTCTGAATATTTGAAAACAAATATCGTAAAAATATCTGAATGCTGGGTTGGTCGTTAATTCATAAATCGTTTTGAAATGAAAAATGAGAATCAAATTTTGTCCCCATTCGAAATATGAAGAACAGCAATCTAAGAGTAAACGTGTGGATACCTATAGACAAATACTTATATACCACTTCATCACCCTCTTTTACAGCAAGCGACAAAATAATCCTACGTTCGCAGTTCAAACTCAACTGAATTTAAAAACATCCCAAAAGTGACTAGACGCCGAATATACTTCCCTTCCACATTTTTGCTGACTTACCCTTCACGTAGATATTCACCGCCTCAGCGAACACCTTCATTAATGGAATGAATTGATTCTTCATTCAATGATCAGTACATTCATATTATAGATATATAGATAGATAGATAGAAAGATAGATAGATAGAAAGATAGATAGATAGATAGAAAGATAGATAGATGATATATTTAGATAAAGAAGTAGTGAATTCGTGAAGTTGCAGTCAATTGGTGAGCTAATTAGAAATATTCTTTGAAATTTGTCGAGTTTTCGACAATGTTTATTGTCTTCTTTAGGACGACTACAATATGTATGGTTTACAGTTGGTATAAATATAAATATAGATGGCTACTTACTAACAAATTTCAAAGAGTATTTCTAATTAGCTCACCAATTGACTGCAACCTCACGAATTTACTACTTCTTATTATAATCAGTCACGAAAACTTCCTACTATATTAAGATAGATAGATTCATTCAGATTCGGTGTTAGTATACAATGTTGCAAGTATTAGTTAGTGATTACATAAGTTTTAGGGTATACTCGTAGCAGACTGAGTCCACCTAAGCTATAAGCTTGTGGTGTGGCTTTCAGATTGCACGAGTACATCTAAGTAAAGAAATTATAAAATTATAAAATAACATGTATCTTTTGCTGAGTAGTTTGAATAATTAGACCGGGAGGCGAGAGGGGTTTTGCATGTATCATAGGCCCCACGCTGAGACTCTGGGGGCTGATAGACAACGTTATTCCCCAATGTGAAATCCCGGTATGGCATCTCTGAAGTGTAGCTTTTAGGGGGGGTGAATTTTCAAACGTGTAATTAATATCCATGCCCATGGATCATAGACATGTTCATTGCTGAAAATGACATATTTGGTCCGGTATGGCGGCCACTTGGCGACTCCCCAGCGGTATGGCGTTTCGAAATCTTTGTTCTACAGTTCATTGTTAACAAGGATCACGAAACAACAGCGTGGGGCCCATGATCCATGTCCACAGTGAAAAAATTACACATTTCGGTAAGTATGGTGGGCCTTAAGTGACGCCATATTAGTATGGAATATTGAGTTCGCGGACTTTGGCGACCTCCTTGACGACATAAAACAAGAATCAAGGTGGGGCCTATGATCCTTGGGCATGGATATTAATTACACGTTTGAAAATTCACCCCCCCCCCCCTAAAAGCTACACTTTAGAGGTGCCATAACGGGATTTCACATTGGGAAATAACGTTGTCTATCAGCCCCCAGAGTCTCAGCGTGGGGCCTATGATACATGCAAAACCCCTCTCGCCTCCCGGTCTTAAGATATTTTTTAACTGCTCATACTAGTTTTTAATAAAAAGTTTAATTTTCAGTTTATGGTAGCTACTAATTTTCTTTATGTGTAGGGGTAGCCGATTATATAATTTAGGACCAAAGTATGTGACAAATTTCTGGTTGTGACACAACCTACAGCGTGGTATAGTCATAGACTGGTTTGCGGTCGTTCGTGTATTATGCGCATGTGAGATAATATTAGAGGGTTTAGTCAATATCCACAGTAGAGACTCATACATTTTCCAAATTTTGAATAATCCAGTTTCTTCATGTATCAGATCGGTTGAGAATCTTCGATTTATTTTCAACATTATTTCAATTGAGGTGTTTTGAATTACGTTTAGATTATGTAAGGCTGTCTTGTTTAGTCCACCCCATACAATAATACAATAGCGTATAACTGACTCAGCCAAGGCGCTTTAAACCAGCTGCATGACATCTCTTCTTGAAATATTTCGAAGTGGATAAAATTTGTAAATCAACTTACGAAGTCTTTTTGCGGTGAACTTTATGTATTCATACCAGCCTAATGATTGATCAATCATGATACTTAGTTGATTCTATTTTATTTATTTGAGAACAGAAGCAGTTTAATATTTCTGAACAAGTGGATTTATGGATCGTAAGGAGCGATTTGTTTTTGGGTTGATCTTTTTTTGCTGATGAGAATGCTATGAAAATTGTTTTATCGAAATTAATACTCAGTAGGTTAGTACTTAGCCAGGAGTGAATTTTTTTCATACCAGAAGGTTACACCTTAAAATTTTACAGCCGTGTCGTCTGCGAAGTATATTAGATTTCCTCCGAAATTTCCGATGTTGAATATATTGTTCATATATAATAAAAATAAAATGGGACTCAAAACAGTCCCCTGTGGCACACCCATAGGGACAAGTAGTAGATCACTGTATGAATCATTGATTTTTACTCTTTGTATTCTATTTGAAAATAGTCTTTGAATATATCCAATGCAACACCTCTAACTCCTACGTCATCCAGTCGTTGAAAGAGTATGTCATGGTTGACGGTGTCAAACGCCTTGGCCAAGTCTAAAAATACAGTTACACACTTTTTCTGGTCCTGGAAACAGTTAAAGACCTCATTTGTTAGTTCAAAAACTGCCTGTTCAGTTGAAAAGTTTTTTCTAAATCCATACTGGGAATTGGAAATGATGCTATCAAGAAATGTAAGTAATCTATTTTTTAAACATTTTTCAAATAGTTTTGTGAAGTTATTAATAACTGTTATAGGTCTATAGTTGTTTGTTTTTTATTTGTTCCCAGATTTATAGATTGGCGTTGTGATCGATTCTTTGAAGGAGGACGGGATCTTTCCAGAAGAAAAAATTGAATTGAAGATAAATCATCTTGGTTTTATGAGATTAATATGGTATTATTTTATAAGGAATGCTGAAATTTTATCTGGACCAGGAGAAGTTTTATTTTTCAATTCAGATATTAAATGTAGGAGTTCGTTTTCAGTAACGGGGTGAAGAAAAAGCGAAATTTTCATAGATATATTCTTTTCTATTTCAGGAGTTGTTGGTTTCTCTATTCCATTCAACATGATTTCGCCTACGTTTATAAAGTAATCATTGAATTCATTCACTACTTCTTCATCCGTTTTGCATTTTCGGCCATTATTATTGATAGTGGAAAAATTTTGCGAATTATTGTGATGGGAGGTATCCTCCGTTATGTCTTTTATTACATTCCAAATTTTTCTAAAGTTTTTACCAGATTCATTTATTTTGCATTTGCAATAACCGTTTTTTGCTGTTCGTATTAGATTGTATAGAAAGTTTCTATAATGTTTATAGTCTTTTTTATGTTAATGAATTCATGTAAGCTCATTTACATTCGATATACTCCAAGAATCAATCATTTGAACATATTTCATTGCGTCAAAGAATCCTGTACATTGAGCCAACGAATATTAGCAAGTGTCATGGAACGAAGGAGTAATAAACGGTAATCATTATTATAATGAACCATATTCATTAAAATGGTCATTGAGTGCTTTGGGACAATGAATTCTGTTGGTTGATGTAATGAAAAATTTCACATCGTTTCAGTGTGCCATTTTCTTTACCTCAATGAACTTTTTCATAGTTGCAACGAAACCATTTCATAGATCTGAGCAACGATCATCATTGAAATCAATAAACTTGTATTCATTGTATCGATAAATACCTATGTTTTTCAGTGAATCTTTATTTATTGGCTCGATGAAAAATGTATTGTGCCAATGAACGGAGAGTTTATAAACGGTACCTAATCATTGAGATAATGTACCATATTTTTTCAGTGTATTTTCAGTTTTACGCAAAAATAACTCCCAGTTGAGTTTGTTTGTGAGTTGATCTGTCAACACAATCGTATGCAAGAAAGTATGGTAACATACCAGTTAATCCACGACCTCGATTCGATCAAATAATATGATGACTGAAAAAAACGGAGTTCTCGGTCTTACTCTGACTCACCCGTACAATGATTTCGAATGTCCCAACATATAAAAATGTTCACGAGGTTGACAAATATTCCGATATGTTGTGAGAAATTAGCATTATGCGATTATTGCACATAGTGACTTATGACATATCTTCAGTTTTTATCAATTATCTCAAAAACCTTCCCTTTTAGGCACTTTCAGGTGGAATATGGATGAGCCTAATTGATGTCAAACACTTATTTGTCTATTCACTTGTCCAAAGAAACTATGAAGAGAAATATGGCCACATACTATCGTAACTACGCCAATGGTTTACAAAAATGAAAAATCGTATATTCAATTATTCACGTTGATGAACCTTGATTAGAGTACCAAGTTTCAAATTTTTTCCACAATGTGTTTTGGAGAAAAATAAATTAATCTCAGTTTTTTTCGTACTTTTGACACCCTGTATCTCAGACTGGATACATTTTAGTACATAACTTGATATACACTTTTCACCTTGAAATGAGGTGATCAATCTGTATTCGGAGATTGTCGGTCTTATACTCACCCTGTATGTATTCGAATAACAAAATAACGTTGAATCTTCACATGAATATATACTTACAACGTTCAACTCTGAATCTGGATCGTCATAGCAATGTTTACTGCCAGGTACATCGTAATATATCATCTCATCGCACACTCTAATTGCGTATCCTTGCAAGGAAACTGCGAATATAATTAACACACCGAAAGTAAGCCGTTTCATCTTGCTAGTGTAACATGAACTTTATTTTTAACGAGGGATTAATTTTCAGCATTAGAATTATCGTTCGAATAATTGGAAGGGGTTTCTTATCAGGCTTCATTTTTCAAAAGTAATTTATTGTTCCAATATTATCAATAGTTTGTGGAAAGTAAACAAATTATTGCATATATCATCAACCATTATCGAGTTTGCTGAATTCTTTTAGTAATATTGCAAGTTGATAATCTAGGGTATTTTCAGTACAATGTTTGTAGGTATTATCAAGCTAGAAATTGTTTCTCAGAAACCTCGCATCCTGGAAGCCAGTGTGATAAGGTTATGTGCTGCTATACCGGGGGGGAAACCGCTGAGGAAATTGTGTACACTAATTCCCAAAAATCCTAACTAATTCCTCTAATACCCGAATAGTTCCCGAGTAATACCCAAGTAATCCACTAATACCCAAGTTATACCACTAATGCACCAGTGATACCTGTAATTCCTGAGTAATACCCAGTAATGCCAAACAATTCCTTACTAATTTTTATATAGTTTCACTAAAGTTCTGAGGTTTTTCTCCATAATTCATCAATTAATTCTGTTAGACGTTCGGAATTATATGATTTCATTCCATTACAATGTATTATGAGATCCAGCCCGGTAAATTGTTACATATGTGAAACATAAACTTAACGTCTTATGAATGATAGTCAACATCATCAATATGTATCCATTATACGTATTTTCTGAGGCGATAAGTCCCAATTTTCAGCGTTGTATCAACGTCATACTTCAAAGATCATATTTTTATTATCAAAATGACGTATCATGCTCAATGTCCAAATAGCATATTGTATCATATGTCAAGTAACTGATTCAATACTTATGTTTCCAATACGATGGTCTTTTCTGAGGCGATAAGTCCCAACTTTCAGCGTTGTATCAACGTCATATTCCATTGATCTCATTTTCATCATCAAAATGACGTGTTATGCACAATTTCCAAAGAACATATCATAATATATATCAAGTAAGTGATTCAAATGTCATGTTCCCAATACTACGGTTCTTTATGAGGCGATATGTACTAAGTTTCAGCGTTGTATCGACGTCATACTTCGTTGATCATATATTCAATATCAAAATGACCTATTATGCACAATGTCCAAAGACTGAAAATGAATATCATGGTATATTGTAGGTACAAGCTAAGCAGCCTATTAGGCATTTTATGCATGTTATCATGGTAACCCAAGAGGTCCAATAACTAATGGACAATTCACAAAAACTTTTGATAGTATTCATATACTGTTACTGAGTTAAAGATGATGCTTAGTAACTTCAATAGCAGCGACACCTATCGTTGGGTAGAATACTTCATATTGATAGTATTGATCAATATCTGAACATATTTTTTGAGGCATTTAACTTACGTCAGGCAAAGTATGCAAAAATACATAATTATTTGATCGTAAAATGTATCAATTTGAATAAATCATTTTCATAACTATATTATGAGGAATGAAAAATATGCACATTTCGTCTGATACCAAGAAAACTTTGAAGGGACAATTTTAGTAAACATATATAAATGATACGTAACATTTGATTTTCATAATGATCATCACCCAGGAGATGTATAAACGATCTAATAATAGTAATATTGATTATTTTGATCAACATATGAACATATTTTTATAGATATTCAACTCACGTCAGGCAAAGTATGCAAAAAAAGTACCCAGAGTTACATGGTTATTTGTTCATAAAATGGATCGATTCAAATATGATTTTTTCAGGGGTAATATAATAAGTGGTATGATTATTACCGATAATTTTTTGGAATATTAATGAATTGCAATCCCAAAGCTGAAAATACAACGAGTCCGCAGGACGAGTTGTATTTTCTTGCATTGGGATTGCCAATGAATTGATATTTCAAAAAATTATAGGTTATTAATCATACCACGAATTATATTTAGGACGACAATATATCGATTTGAAAATTGTTGAATTTCCTGGTAATTGATTCTTTATTTTTGGCCATATTCAAAGGAATACTCTTTTCCACTGCTTCATCTATGATACCAATAGCCATTTGTCCCCAACGATTGCTCATACTGATTAAGAAATATAACTAGTCAAAACACGTTTATAATTTAAATCATTATTTTCACTTGACAGCTAGTACAACAAAAACTAAGCAGGTTTATCACCGTGAAAATACAGCGACAAGCTAAATGTTCACTGTAATTCCGATTCTATTGGATGAATTTGAAAATTTGATATAAACTGATAGGTTGTTAAGCAAGGAGATATATTGTCATTACTATATTACGAAATATGTAAAATATTCATATTTTGCCTGATGCCAGGAAAAATTTGGAGAGACAATGTTAGACAATGTTTGGAAACATATATCAATAATATGTTTATATATGAATTTCAAAATTACCATCACTCAAGAGATATATTTATGATATAATAGTTAATATCGATAATTTTGATCAATAAATGAATGTTTTTTTTTAAATATTCAACTTAGGTACGTCAGGCAAAGTATGCAAAAATACATAGTTATTTGGTCGTCAAATGTATCTAATCTAATATAATATTTTCATTACTATATTAGGCAATTTGTAAAATTTTTATATTTTTCCTGTTGCCAGAAAATCTTTGGAGAGACAATGTTTGGAAACATATATAAGTAATATGTTTATAATCGATTTTCGAAATAACCATCTCTCAAAAGATATATAAATGATATAATAATTTTCATTGATTAATTACATCAATAGGTGATATTTGTTCAGGTATTTAACTAACGTTGGAAAAAGTATGCAAAAATACATGGTCATTTGGTCAGAATATGTATTGATCTGAATTAAACGTTTTTATTACCATATCATGGAAAACGAAAAGTACACATATTTTGTCTGACACCAGGATAACTTTGGACAGACAAAGTTTGGTAACATATATAAATAATATGTTTATATTCGATTTTCAAAATTATCATTAACCAGGAGATGTATCTACGACAGAATAGTTTATATCGATTATTTTGATCAATAAAGGAATAGAATTCGTTAGTCATTCAACTTACGTCAGGTGAAGTACGTAAAAATACATAGTTATTCGGTCGTTGAATGGATCGAATACAATATAATATTTTCATTACTATTAGGAAATATGTAAAATATTCATATTTTGCCTAATGCCAGGAAAACTATGGAGAGACGATTCTTGGAAACACACATAAATAATACGTATATTTTCGGACTCAAAATTATCGTCAAGATATGTATTAATGATATAATAATTTTTATTGATTATTTCGATCAATAATTATATATTTTTTTTGGGGCACATAAATTACGTCTGGCAAAATATGCAATAATACGAAGCTATTTGGTCTTACTATTGATTATATTGATGAAGATGTATATACGATTATATTTAAAAAAGTTAGATATTTTCATATCTATCTTGATGTCAGCAAATTATTGAAGAGATAATATTTCAAAAAGTACATAAAAAATATTTTTATATCCAATCTTCAAAGTTATCATCATTCAAATGATACATTCGTGATTATACGGTATTGATCTTTTAATTTTATCAAAAATGCAACATACTTGAAATGTGTTAAAGCGAACGTTCGACGTAAAATAGTTTAATTTTGGAATATCATTTAGTCATGAGTATGACCGATTTCTGAAGTACGAATCGGTTAAGTTCATTCAACATAACGCATAAGACATCTGATGAAATCCATTATATGACTTATAATTGTAAAGTTGAATATTCACCGGGAGGGGTTTTAACCTGACGCTAAATCCAATAGAAACGATTCAGTTCTTGAGGAGTACTTTGAGGAAAAAAATGTTCTGCACGAGAGCACCTATGGAAACTGGGGAAAATTCCAGGGAAAGTACGAAAAATCTAAAACTTGGAAGGATTTGGAAATTTCGATATGATATAAAAAACAACTTTGTAGAAAGTAGAAATCTCCATAAAAAAGATAATAGCATGTTTTTTTCGAAACTTACTTCTTTTGAGAGATAATGCGGGATAAAACTGAAATTTTCAGATTCCCGCGCGAACAACTCGGGATATAAGATTCACACCGACGCGACGCTCGACCAAAATCTCTCTATCTCCCTTGTTTTTGTTCGAAAATTCTTAAATTAAAGGGTGTTTTAAAGAATAATTCTTCATAAATTATCATATATAGCTAGCGGTGTCGGTAGAAGTAGTTGTATTTGATATTCGAAGGTAAAGTAATTACCTTTGATAAATTAACAATGTAATTTTACCAATTTTTTTAACGTTTTCCTATCGAATCAGCCCAGCAAGCTTAGTTTGCTCAGAGATTCAGTAAGTCAAATTTCAACAAATTAGATATAACATTCATTCCCAATTTATCTTGGGCCTAACTGAGTCAAGTTTTTCTGTGCCCGTTGTTTTTGAGTACGCTCATTTTTCGTTTCACAATCGACGTAAAAATATCAAAGAGGAGATTTCTGCAAAAGCGTGCTGGTCATTTTATATCCAAGGGCCTGTACATTCAGAATATATATATATATATATATATATATATATATATATATATATATATATATATATATATATATATATATATATATATATATATATATATATATATATATATATATATATATATAAAGCAGGAAATTTTTTTTTGGGTATAGCAGCAAGCAAAACGTGTACTCTTTTAACACTATATTTCCGATATTTCAACAGTGAATACTGTCATCTTCAGGGAAGCTACATGTAACAAGCAAAATTGTACGATTAATGGAAAGAAAACTTTGAAGAAGAACCACTTACTGTGTTGATGAGAATGATTGCTATGGATGTAATATTTAAAATTATAAACAACATGTCATGTAAGTCACATGTGACAAAGATGAACAAAACACATTAAAATACGTCAAACAATAAAAATATTAATATTAAGTCATTGTTATAAAATTTGTTTAAACATTTATTTGAATTATCTCCACATATATATATATATATAGAAAGGGTAGTCGTTGCTGACTAGTTAAGAATAAAACCAGTTAATATTGGGGATTGCAGCAAAGTCAAAAGTGTACTCTTTTATAGAGTTTATTCCAAGCTTTCTTAAATTTTATTTACATCTTCAGGGAACTACAAAGAATTATTATGTCAATTATACATTTTGATGTTATTAAAATTTTACTTACAACTATAGTGAGGTTAGTTGACATGTTCTTAGTTCTTTGGATAGTGACATTACAGCTTAAAATTGTAAATAATAAGGAAAAAAGACTTTACGAATATAAATAACAGAAAATTTTGAAATTTCAGTCGAAAAACAAAAGACTTGTTGATTGTATCCAAGGGACACAAATCAGTTGTCAATAGAAAAGAAATCTGTAATTTTCAAGTCAATGTTACCAACTGTAATCTTGTACCAACTGTAATCTTGTACCAACTGTTGAAATATACGACTGTTGTTTTGTAAGTTAGGAAAAAATTACATTTCCAATTGAGATATTATTATTCATATGGAGAGTGTGGTCTAACGACAATAAGAAGGAATATATCTCACTCAAATGATTTATATCAGTTATTCATACATTTTTTGTCTTGAGATATGAAGGCCATTTCCAAAAAAGTTCTCTTAGTCATATGTGTCTCTTTAGCTAATATTTTAGTTAAGTTATAATTTATTCGATGGTCAAGTTTGTTTACATGATCAGCAAGAGCACATCTTTCAGGATGAAGTCTACAATCACTTTTATGTGAGGAAATTCTCCTTTTCAGGCATCTAGAAGTCTGGCCAATATAATTTTTATCACAGTCCTGACAAGGAATGCTATATACTACATTTGAAGTGGAAGTTAATGGAATTTTATCCTTCACCTTTGAATAAATTGATCTTATTGGTAAAATAGTTTTATTTGCTATTTTGACATTACATACTGAATGAAAGAGCCTGGACAATCTTGGTGTAATATCTTTTATATATGGAAGTGAAGTGAATGTAGGAATTGTAGGATTTGTAGGATTAGTATTAGCAACATTGCTATTAATGGATATGTTCAGATTGTTAGATATAATATCTGTTTCAATATTTAATGGTGTGCTGAACAGAATACTTCTCAGTAATTTTGGTGGATAAGCATTGTCTGAAAAGAGTTTGAAAAGAATATCTAGGTTTTTTTTATTAAAGGATCTATCTGAGATTTTGAGTACTCTAGCTTTCATCTGTTTCACAAGGTTTATTTCCATTGACCGCTTGTGATAAGACTCGAAGTTAATATATCTTCCAGAACTTCATGGTTTCCTGTACCAGTCTATAAGAATTTTGTTATTAAGACCACGTATGAATCTTGTATCTAAGAAAGGTACGGAAAAATCGTCATCCTCAGTTTCTATTGTAAACTGAATATATGGGTCAAAGCTGTTGAAAGTACTAAGAATCTCAGTAATGCCATCTTTTGGTAAAGCGACAATGATATCATCAACATATTTTTTGATGAAAAAAGGTTTAAATGATAGTACTGGAATTACTGTGTCCAACACATCATCCATCACATATGAAGCTAATATAGGGGAGATTGAAGCTCCCATTGGAGTTCCAAAACTTTGTTTATAAATTTTGTTGTTAAAAGAGAAATATGTGTTATTGAACAAGAAAGTTAAAATTTTCATGAATGTTTCTTCATTAATGTTACAATAATTGCTAACACGATACCAATTTTTGTGAATTGATCTTTGACAAACTTCTAAATATACATTACTAAAAAGAGAAACCACATCAAGACTTGCCAAAACGTAGTTAGTCATTAGGTATGTTTGTGTTATTAAATTTATTATTTACTTCAAAAGAGTCTTGTATAAAGTATTCATTATCGGAATCATATGCTTTAGTTAGAATATCTGTGAGAAGTGAGGCAATGGCTTCTGTTGGAGCACCAATACATGAAACTATAGGTCTCATCGATAAAGTAGGTTTATGTATTTTTGGTAATGAATAGAATTTTGGAGAAATAGCATTATAGCATGTGAGTTTCTTTTTTGTGACATCATCAATTTGATTTGTGTCTTTAAGTACTTTCAAAAATTCATTAGCTTTACTTTGTATCTTAGTCGTAGGATCTTTTGCTAATTCAATATAGGAATTACTGTTGATAATTATTTCACTTGAAAGATTAAGATATTGATCTTTTTCCATAATGACTGTCACATTACCTTTGTCAGATTGAATCAATATCAGATTCGGATTGTCTTTTAGAAACATTTTTGATTTTAAAAGTAAGCCTTTAAAAATAGAAGAATGCTGATTTGATTGTATATTATTAGTTATAATATAAGTTGCTCTTGCTATAGTGATATTTCTTTGGTATTCGTCACTGATAGATGAAGTGATGTAATCAACATCAGCTAAAAAACTCTTGATGGAAATGTCTTTTATAATTAACGGTTCCACACTGAACTTTGGTCCTAAAGCAAAAAATTGTAAAATATCTCAGGAATGATGGTGTTAGAAATATTTGATATCCAGTTTGGTTTTGTTCTCAATTTTTTTCGAAAATGATTGTTTTTTAGGTTATTAATTTTATTGATATTTCTACTTTTTACATCATGGAACAGTTCATTATATGTTCTTAATTGTTTACTGAGAAAATTTTCAAATATAAGTTCACTTGTAAGAGAAATGATTTCACTCCTAGTTGTCGTCAGAGAACACTCTAAATTTTTAATCAAAGTATGATTTGTAGAAATCTCAATGTTAAGTAATTTTATTCCTAACCTGTAATTCTGTTGCTTGATATTCGCATGAGCCTCTTGCCTAAGAAGTAGGTTCTCAATAGGTCTAATCGCTGAGGTAATGTGATTTGGAAGAATTCCTAACTTCTTGCATTGTAATAGAAAACAGCGTCTATTATATTCTTTGGCCAATTTCATCTTGTTCTTGGACCACAACTTCAATTTCTGCACTGCTATGTCACCATAAGTAATCAGGATGTTACGATAAAACCCCATATCTGTAGAATATAGAAAGGGTAGTCGTTGCTGACTAGTTAAGAATAAAACCAGTTAATATTGGGGATTGCAGCAAAGTCAAAAGTGTACTCTTTTATAGAGTTTATTCCAAGCTTTCGTAAATTTTATTTACATCTTCAGGGAACTACAAAGAATTATTATGTCAATTATACATTTTGATGTTATTAAAATTTTACTTACAACTATAGTGAGGTTAGTTGACATGTTCTTAGTTCTTTGGATAGTGACATTACAGCTTAAAATTGTAAATAATAAGGAAAGAAGACTTTACGAATATAAATAACAGAAAATTTTGAAATTTCAGTCGAAAAACAAAAGACTTGTTGATTGTATCCAAGGGACACAAATCAGTTGTCAATAGAAAAGAAATCTGTAATTCTCAAGTTACCAACTGTAATCTTGTACCAACTGTAATCTTGTACCAACTGTAATCTTGTACCAACTGTTGAAATATACGACTGTTGTTTTGTAAGTTAGGAAAAAATTACATTTCCAATTGAGTAGTTATGGAGATATTATTATTCATATGGAGAGTGTGGTCTAACGACAATAAGAAGGAATAAATCTCACTCAAATGATTTATATCAGTTCTTTTATTCATACATTTTTTGTCTTGGGATATGAAGGCAATTTCCAAAAAAGTTCTCTTAGTCATATGTGTCTCTTTAGCTAATATTTTAGTTAAGTTATAATTTATTCGATGGTCAAATTTGTTTACATGATCAGCAAGAGCACATCTTTCAGGATGAAGTCTACAATCACTTTTATGTGAGGAAATTTTCCTTTTCAGGCATCTAGAAGTCTGGCCAATATTGTAGACTTCATCCTGAAAGATGTGCTCTTGCTTATCATGTAAACAAATTTGACCATCGAATAAATTATAACTTAACTAAAATATTAGCTAAAGAGACACATATGACTAAGAGAACTTTTTTGGAAATGGCCTTCATATCTCAAGACAAAAAATGTATGAATAAAAGAACTGATATAAATCATTTGAGTGAGATTTATTCCTTCTTATTGTCGTTAGACCACACTCTCCATATGAATAATAATATCTCCATAACTACTCAATTGGAAATGTAATTTTTTCCTAACTTACAAATAACAGTCGTATATTTCAACAGTTGGTACAAGATTACAGTTAGTACAAGATTACAGTTGGTAACATTGACTTGAAAATTACAGATTTCTTTTCTATTGACAACTGATTTGTGTCCCTTGGATACAATCAACAAGTCTTTTGTTTTTCGACTGAAATTTAAAAATTTTCTGTTATTTATATTCGTAAAATCTTTTTTCCTTATTATTTACAATTTTAAGCTGTAATGTCACTGTCCAAAGAACTAAGAACATGTCAACTAACCTCACTATAGTTGTAAGTAAAATTTTAATAACATCAAAATGTATAATTGACATAATAATTCTTTGTAGTTCCCTGAAGATGTAAATAAAATTTACGAAAGCTTGGAATAAACTCTATAAAAGAGTACACATTTGACTTTGCTGCAATCCCCAATATTAACTGGTTTTATTCTTAACTAGTCAGCAACGACTACCCTTTCTATATTCTACAGATATGGGGTTTTATCGTAACATCCTGATTACTTATGGTGACATAGCAGTGCAGAAATTGAAGTTGTGGTCCAAGAACAAGATGAAATTGGCCAAAGAATATAATAGACGCTATTTTCTATTACAATGCAAGAAGTTAGGAATTCTTCCAAATCACATTACCTCAGCGATTAGACCTATTGAGAACCTTCTTCTTAGGCAAGAGGCTCATGCGAATATCAAGCAACAGAATTACAGGTTAGGAATAAAATTACTTAACATTGAGATTTCACAAATCATACTTTGATTAAAAATTTAGAGTGTTCTCTGACGACAACTAGGAGTGAAATCATTTCTCTTACAAGTGAACTTATATTTGAAAATTTTCTCAGTAAACAATTAAGAACATATAATGAACTGTTCCATGATGTAAAAAGTAGAAATATCAATAAAATTAGTAACCTAAAAAACAATCATTTTCGAAAAAAATTGAGAACAAAACCAAACTGGATATCAAATATTTCTAACACCATCATTCCTGAAGATATTTTACAATTTTTTGCTTTAGGACCAAAGTTCAGTGTGGAACCGTTAATTATAAAAGACATTTCCATCAAGAGTTTTTTAGCTGATGTTGATTACATCACTTCATCTATCAGTGACGAATACCAAAGAAATATTACTATAGCAAGAGCAACTAATATTATATCTAATAATATACAATCAAATCAGCATTCTTCTATTTTTAGAGGCTTACTTTTAAAATCAAAAAAGTTTCTAAAAGACAATCCGAATCTGATATTGATTCAATCTGACAAAGGTAATGTGACAGTCATTATGGAAAAAGATCAATATCTTAATCTTTCAAATGAAATAATTATCAACAGTAATTCCTATATTGAATTAGCAAAAGATCCTACGACTACGATACAAAGTAAAGCTAATGAATTTTTGAAAGTACTTAAAGACACAAATCAAATTGATGATGTCACAAAAAAGAAACTCACATGCTATAATGCTATTTCTCCAAAATTCTATTCATTACCAAAAATACATAAACCTACTTTATCGATGAGACCTATAGTTTCATGTATTGGTGCTCCAACAGAAGCCATTGCCTCACTTCTCACAGATATTCTAACTAAAGCATATGATTCCGATAATGAATACTTTATACAAGACTCTTTTGAAGTAAATAATAAATTTAATAACACAAACATACCTAATGACTACGTTTTGGCAAGTCTTGATGTGGTTTCTCTTTTTAGTAATGTATATTTAGAAGTTTGTCAAAGATCAATTCACAAAAATTGGTATCGTGTTAGCAATTATTGTAACATTAATGAAGAAACATTCATGAAAATTTTAACTTTCTTGTTCAATAACACATATATCTCTTTTAACAACAAAATTTATAAACAAAGTTTTGGAACTCCAATGGGAGCTTCAATCTCCCCTATATTAGCTTCATATGTGATGGATGATGTGTTGGACACAGTAATTCCAGTACTATCATTTAAACCTTTTTTCATCAAAAAATATGTTGATGATATCATTGTCGCATTACCAAAAGATGGCATTACTGAGATTCTTAGTACTTTCGACAGCTTTGACCCATATATTCAGTTTACAATAGAAACTGAGGATGATGATTTTTCCGTACCTTTCTTAGATACAAGATTCATACGTGGTCTTAATAACAAAATTCTTATAGACTGGTACAGGAAACCATGCAGTTCTGGAAGATATATTAACTTCGAGTCTTATCACAAGCGGTCAATGAAAATAAACCTTGTGAAACAGACGAAAGCTAGAGTACTCAAAATCTCAGATAGATCCTTTAATAAAAAAAACCTAGATATTCTTTTCAAACTCTTTTTAGACAATGCTTATCCACCAAAATTACTGAGAAGTATTCTGTTCAGCACACCATTAAATATTGAAACAGATATTATATCTAACAATCTGAACATATCCATTAATAGCAATGTTGCTAATACTAATCCTACAAATCCTACAATTCCTACATTCACTTCACTTCCATATATAAAAGATATTACACCAAGATTGTCCAGGCTCTTTCATTCAGTATGTAATGTCAAAATAGCAAATAAAACTATTTTACCAATAAGATCAATTTATTCAAAAGTGAAGGATAAAATTCCATTAACTTCCACTTCAAATGTAGTATATAGCATTCCTTGTCAGGACTGTGATAAAAATTATATTGGCCAGACTTCTAGATGCCTGAAAAGGAGAATTTCCTCACATAAAAGTGATTGTAGACTTCATCCTGAAAGATGTGCTCTTGCTGATCATGTAAACAAATTTGACCATCGAATAAATTATAACTTAACTAAAATATTAGCTAAAGAGACACATATGACTAAGAGAACTTTTTTGGAAATGGCCTTCATATCTCAAGACAAAAAATGTTTGAATAAATGAACTGATATAAATCATTTGAGTGAGATTTATTCCTTCTTATTGTCGTTAGACCACACTCTCCATATAATTATAATATCTCCATAACTACTCAATTGGAAATGTAATTTTTTCCTAACTTACAAAACAACAGTCGTATATTTCAACAGTTGGTACAAGATTACAGTTGGTACAAGATTACAGTTGGTACAAGATTACAGTTGGTAACATTGACTTGAAAATTACAGATTTCTTTTCTATTGACAACTGATTTGTGTCCCTTGGATACAATCAACAAGTCTTTTGTTTTTCGACTGAAATTTCAAAATTTTCTGTTATTTATATACGTAAAGTCTTTTTTCCTTATTATTTACAATTTTAAGCTGTAATGTCACTATCCAAAGAACTAAGAACATGTCAGCTAACCTCACTATAGTTGTAAGTAAAATTTTAATAACATCAAAATGTATAATTGACATAATAATTCTTTGTAGTTCCCTGAAGATGTAAATAAAATTTACGAAAGCTTGGAATATACTCTATAAAAGAGTACACTTTTGACTTTGCTGCAATCCCCAATATTAACTGGTTTTATTTTTATATATATATATATATATATATATATATATATATATATATATATATATATATATATATATATATATACGTATTTTTTGTATTTAGTGGCACCCATTCAAGCGGTGTCAATAACACACCCAGTGTATAAATGTATATTCAAAACGTTGTCGAAAGAGACACCACTGGATATGCAGGACAAAAAGCACCCCATGTGTATATAGTTCTGTCAGTATTGTTCAAACCGACACCCACCAGTGTTGCCAGATTGAAGGGTGCCTAACTGAAAACTAATCAAGCATCGCAAGTATATTCAGAACATTCATCATCACTGCTTTTTCACCGTTAAGTCGATGACTAGAATTTTATTCCTTGTCAGAATCCGACTTTGTGTCCACACTCTTTGCACTTCCACTCGACGATAATTGAATAAGATATCAAAAATATAAAAACAACATAAAGAAAAAAATTGGATCAATGAAAAGCTAAAAAACATATATGAAGCACCCTCCCCTAAAATACCGAATTTGAATAATCTTCTATCACAAAAACACAGTATTTTAGATATATGCAAATCCTATTTCACTTTTATTTCTTCAGTAGATTAGCGATATGGTATTCATCACACGTCATTTATTATCAGTAAAATATGAACATTTGTTAGGATCACACGGAATGTTATGCGGCACAGTACCTATGCGTTCAATGAAATAAGTTTGAGGAGAGATATTATATCGTAATTTGATGTTTCAATTGGTGGCCGTTCCAAATTTTGACAGTTGCAGTTGCGCCATTGTGTTCTAGAAACAGTTCGTGATTGGTCAAAAATTCTTAAGATCACTTGGAGTTAAATCAAGAACAGGATCCGTATCTGTTGATTTGGTAAGGAAGTCGTGAGACTCAAAAGAGTTTACTCATATGTCGTAAATCCGGCCAGTTATTAAAATTAAATTTGAATGGGATTGCTAAATGAATTCCGCACTGAACGTCAATTTTGTTGAAACGATCAACGTACGAGTATTTCTGGCTACGTAAACTTTTGAAACTGTGAATTATGTTTTGTGGAAACATAGCTGGATACAAGTTCTCTTCAATTCTTCAGTTCAGATGATCCTAGCTTTCATCACGGCTTTTCACGGATAGGATATATGAAGAAAGGAAGTTTCGGGATGTAGTACATCACGACATGATATATTGTGATAAAAGAACTTGAAATTATTTTTTTATATCAAGCTTTTATTTAAAAACGAGAAAATAAACTCTGAAGGGAATTGATCCCATAATTTTGAATGATCTAAAGGCTGGTCGCAAGATTTTCCTGAATACATTCAATTTACGTAATTATTAAGAGTTACTTGTGTCAAGATCTATTCTCGCAAAAAGCTTTTATATTATTGAAAATTGTATACTATATCAGAATTATGGGTTTGATTTACTTAAAAGTTTATTTTCTTTTTTTCAGTGCATTTTTTAAATGACAGCTTGTTTCAATTTTTGTTTTAGTTTATTTTAAACTTTTCAGTATTATAAAATGAATAATTTAGTAATTGTTACAATATTTCATACTTTTGTTTTTAATACTATAATATAATTGAACTACAATTCCTTTTGCGATTTTGAATTAAGCTTCAATAATACAATGGGTATGCTAATTAGTTAATTACTTGTATGAGTTTCTCATTCGTTTGTGCTATGTTTGTTGTTTGATATTGAAAGTTTTTTTACTTAATTTACTCAAATTGTTTTTAATAGATACTGACCATGTCAATGTCCAAATTGGATCCAATTACAACAATAAATATTATTATTATTATTATTATTATTATTATTATTATTATTATTATTATTATTATTATTATTATTATTATTACTATTATTATTATTATTATTATTATTATTATTATTATTATTATTATTATTATTATTATTATTATTATTATTATTATTATTATTATTATTATTATTATTATTATTATTATTATTATTATTATTATTTATTTTTTTTTCCGTTAGGAATGTACCAGTCAGGCCCTGTCTCCGGTGCTCCGATACATCCGGAGGACGCGCTGGTGTCGTTAACCCCAATAACCACTCCCTACGTCCGTAGGGTGAGTGACTATTGGGTCCGAGAATCATGTGCCCTGAGTAGACGGAGCGAACCAAGGATAACGGCCTTCTGCATTCGCGATGCTAAGATTTCTGCCATATTACGGCAAGCAGGTATTATCCTCAAGTTGGAGAGCAGTGTGTCCATCATTCCACCAAGGACTCCTATGATCAGAACCACCATTTTGACAGAATGGTCCGGATATAACCTGCGGAGTTCAAAGAGAAGATCTCGATATTTAGTCCGTTTTTCCTCCTCTTTTCGAGCGATATTCATTTCGCCTGGAGCGGAAAACTCCATGACGAATATCGTTCTACTTTGGTGGTCGAGGAGGACAACATCAGGCTTATTATTGGCTTGTATTTGCCTGAGGGTGGGGAATGAGTAGTTCCAATAGATCCGGCACCTCTCATTCTCCACCACAGACTCAATATCCCCCGGAACATAAGGCAACACCGGTGTCTCGTCTATACCGTACGAGTGTCGTAGATGGTAGTATAACACTCGTAGCGCCGCGTTATGCCTGTGGATATAGGCTGAGACCGCATAAGATGGGCATGCTGATAGCAAATGCATTACGGTCTCAGGTGCCCCACGACATGCCCTGCATCGGGTGTCAGGGACGTCTATACCCATCACGCGACTACGGTAGACGAGGGTGTTGAAGACACCATCCTGGCAGGCCATTATGAATCCCTCGGTCTCCGACTTTAGCTCACTCGACCTGAGGAAGGCAAAGGTCAAGCTTTTGGATAAGCCAAGGTCTTCGATGTTGTGAAAGAAGACGCCATGCATTGGCTTATCCATATGTAGCTGTAGCAGGACCTCTGTCTCCGCAGCTTTGATGTGAGCTTTTTGCTGAACGGGTCCCAACTCGGTGACAGAGTTTGGGTTAGCCCGTTCAGTGTCGAATACGAGACCGAGTTCATCGGCCGCACGGGTTGCTGCCTTAAAAAGAAATGCTCCAATCCCTGCTTTTTCATGGTCGCGGACCATGCAGAGAAGGGGATCTGAACTCCTGATGACTTTACAGGCCCCATCCAGAACCATTCTGTTATGCATACACTCCAAACTCAAAAGTCCACGGCCTCCCCGTTGTCTGGGAAAGTATAACCGTGGAACGGACGATTTAGGATGCAAGCACCTATTGAGATGCATCACTTTGCGAGTTTTAACGTCGAGTTGTCGCAGCTCTTCCTTAGTCCACTTCATTACTCCGAAAGAGTAGAGAAGGATCGGAACGGCGAGCATATTGGTTGCAGCAACTTTGTTCTTCCCCGACAGTTCTGATGACCAGATCTGTCGGAGTTTGTGCTGATACTTGCCGCGGAGAGAGTTCTTAACTGTGAATACCTCTTGGGAGTGGCGTTGCTCCACCCCTAGGTAAGTATACGTCTCTCCGGCATCCAGATGATGTAGGATGCTTCCGTCTACGAGCTGGACATCCTCTCCGTATTCCTCGCATCGTCCTCTTTTAAGATGAACCGTGGCACATTTGTCGATCCCAAATTCCATTCCGATAGCATGCGTGTACTCTTCCACCACCCTAAGGGACTGATGTAGGTCCCTTTCTCCAGAGGCATATAATTTTAGGTCATCCATGTAGAACAAATGGGTGACTTTATGCCACCGGTTGCTGGGGGTGCCGCAGTTGTACCCACGGGTATTCCTAAGTACAACGGACAATGGCAATAGTGAGATGCAGAAGAGAAGAGGGCTGAGGGAGTCTCCCTGAAACACGCCTCTTCTAATGATGACCTGCTCTGTTTGGACTGTGTCTCTACCAGATCTTATGGTGAAGCGAGTCCTCCAGAGTGGCATCAGTTGTCCAATACATCCCACTATTTGATCGGGTACCTCAAGACATCTGAGCAAATGCATGATTAACTCATGCGATGTTGTATCAAATGCCTTGCGGTAATCGATCCAGGCCATCGAAAGGTTACGCTTATACTGCACGGAGTCCTGCGTGATACATCTATCGATGAGCAGGTTCTCCTTGCAGCCGGCGACCCCTTTCTTTGACCCTCTTTGCTCATATATCCGTTCGTACACCGGATCAACTGCGGAGAGAATGCGCGTGTATAAGATGCGTGTAAACAACTCATAACACGCATTCAAGCATGTTATCGGCCTGTAATTCTTTGGATCAGACAAATCTCCATTTTTGGGGATGAGCACGGTTCGCCCCTCGACAAACCACTCCGGAATCTGCTGCTCCCCATCTAGCCATGAGTTAAAAACTCTAGTCAGATGGCGGTGGGTTGTTGGAAACTTTTTCCACCAATAGTTATTCAACCCATCAGGGCCTGGAGCAGCGAAATTCTTAGAACCTTTTAGGGCCCTTCGAACTTCTTCCGTGGTTATCGGATTGCGCAGATCATTGTGCTCATGCTGCCGAAGCGTCCTGCAGTAAGCTTCGAACTGCACTAGGGCTGGAGTGTCTACATTGAGTGGTTGCGGAAACTCATAGATGTTCTTCCAGAAGGTTTCTACCCGATCAGCAGCCGGCGGGTTATCGACAACACGTGGAGGCTCTTGGAATAAGCGAGAAGGTTTATCGCGGAACTTCATGTTTTCCGCGATACTTCTCGCCCGCCTCACTAGTGACTTCTTTGCAGCCACTAGCATTCGTATCCTATCAAGACAGTGCTGTTTTATGGTAAACAGCACGCCTTGATTCAATGTGTGGTGAGCTCGTCTTAGCTTTGCAGCAATTCGCCGCACTGCCGGCGTAAAAGGCCTATTGGCCGACATGTAGTCCACCACACACTGGATACGAGACGCGTGTTGTCTCGCCGACTTGATCTTAGCTTCCATCTTGTGAACGCGTCGCTCATGCCTCCCAACAAGAGCGGTGGTTTCCCTCCTCTCCGTCTGGGATAGAGCACGAGCGGCGTCGTACACGACAGAATTGATCTGCCAGATGGTAGCCTCTTCTGAAAGAACATCGCCAATCTCTGCATCCACTCGTGCCAGTTCTTGCGGCTTCAGGGGCTTCATATTGTGAAGCGCCCTGCGGGTTCTGATGTTTTCCATTGGTGGTATGATGCGAGCCTCCTCTACAGCCAGACCGACACGTGGCATATCTGCCACTTCTGCCACTTCTGCCACTTCGTTAATCGGCTGAGGAGGAGCTCTAACATAGCCTCGAGCCCGGAGATAGGAAACATAATCCCTGAGATTTTGGGCGGAAACGGCGGCATGCTCTGGGTGTCTTTCACACCAGAGAGCATGCATCCTTGCCATGTATCCTCTCCGGGCGGGCTCACTGCTCTCGAGATATACAGAAGTCTGTCTCTCAATTCGTCCGTCCACTCAAAGCGTCCGTTGTCATTGCGGTTGTCATTTTATTATTATTATTATTATTATTATTATTATTATTATTTTTTTTTCCTTAGGAGTGTACCAGTCAGGCCCTGTCTCCGGTGCTCCGACCCATCCGGAGGGCGCGCTGGTGTCGTTAACCCCAATAACCACTCCCTACGTCCGTAGGGTGAGTGATTATTGGGTCCGAGAATCGTGTGCCCTGAGTAGACGGAGCGAACCAAGTATAACGGCCTTCTGCATTCTTGCTGCTAAGATATCTGCCATATTACGGCAAGCCGGTATTATCTTCAAGTTAGAGAGCAGTGTGTCCATCATTCCACCAAGGACTCCTATAATCAGAACCACCATTTTGACAGAATGGTCCGGATATAACCTGCGGAGTTCAAAGAGAAGATCTCGATATTAAGTCCGTTTTTCCTCCTCTTTTCGAACGATATTCATTTCGCCTGGAGCGGAAAACTCCATGACGAATATCGTTCTACTTTGGTGGTCGAGGAGGACAACATCAGGCTTATTGGCTTGTATTTGCCTGAGGGTGGGGAATGAGTAGTTCCAATAGATTCGGCATCTCTCATTCTCCACCACGGACTCAATATCCTCCGGAGCATAAGGCAACACCGGTGTCTCGTCTATACCGTACGAGTGTCGTAGGTGGTAGTACAACACTCGTAGAGCCGCGTTATGCCTGTGGATATAGGCTGAGACCGCATAAGATGGGCATGCTGATAGTAAATGCATTACGGTCTCAGGTGCCCCACGACATGCCCTGCATCGGGTGTCAGGGACGTCTATACCCATCACGCGACTACGGTAGACAAGGGTGTTGAAGACACCATCCTGGCAGGCCATTATGAATCCCTCGGTCTCCGACTTTAGCTCACTCGACCTGAGGAAGGCAAAGGTCAAGCTTTTGGATAAGCCAAGGTCTTCGATGTTATGAAAGAAGACACCATGCATTGGCTTATCCATATGTAGCTGTAGCAGGACCTCTGTCTCCGCAGCTTTTATGTGAGCTTTTTGCTGAACGGGTCCCAACTCGGTGACAGAGTTTGGGTTAGCCCGTTCAGTGTCGAAAACGAGACCGAGTTCATCGGCCGCACGGGTAGCTGCCTTGAAAAGGAATGCTCCAATGCCTGCTTTCTCATGGTCGCGGACCATGCAGAGAAGGGGATCTGAACTCCTGATGACTTTACAGGCCCCATCCAGAACCATTATGTTATTATTATTATTATTATTATTATTATTATTATTATTATTATTATTATTATTATTATTATTATTATTATTATTATTATTATTATTATCATTATTATTATTATTATTATTATTATTATTATTATTATTATTATTATTATTATTATTATTATTATTATTATTCGATCCATTTCGTTCAGATCATCAACATTACAAAGACTTTCCGCCGTTAACTTGGAGCAGTTTAATATTTCGATTTGAAGACCTGCTATGATATAACTTGGATCAAGGCTATATATGCTTGACCTGCAGCAAACAGTTTATACTATGTAACCTAACATAGGATTTTTCCTTATGGTTAAACATGATTTTTTCGCAATTCAGAAGTCAACTAGCTTTCGGGTTGTGTACATTTTTCGAAAAAAATACCCTTATCTTTCACGAACAATTGTCTCAGTAATATAGTTTTGTATTTCGAAGGTCCCAAAAAGTAATCAGTAGGTATATCGCTAGTTATATATTGGTCATGAAGCACCCTCCTTTTTTGTTCATAAAATGCCGTGAAATGCAGTTTTCTATCAAAGTTAAAAGTTATACACACGAATAAAAGTGGCACCCGAAGACGGGTGCTACAAGGTTTATATGGGTGCCTCGATAACAAAATAGGTGTTGAATGGGTGCCATATTGACATTTGACCTCATGACTTCATAACCGTCAAAATGACGGGAAACCTATTTATCAGTATTTAATTTTTTTCTCGTGTATAAATGATTTAATTCAGATAAAAATTTGATGATATACTTATGTCTCTTTTTTGTGTCGACTGAGCATGATTTGTCCGCAATTCAGAAGATAAATTCTCATGTGTATTGAATAATAATATAAGGTTTCCCCAAACCGAAGCGGGACGCGGGAGCGGGAGCGGGAACGGAAAATGGGAACTGTGCGAATTGCTAGAAAAACAGTGCACGGAGCAAACCAAACATATTTCGCTGTTTGCCTGCATTTTAGAATACGAATAATCGCACTGGTATACATTTTTATATATCCTACTATCGAATTTAGTCTCGTGTTCATCCCGTTCCCGCTCCCGGCCCACGTTTCCGCGTTGGTTTGGGAAACCTTTATGAGCGAGAAAAAATCAATTACTATTTTTCGGTTAATTTGGGATTATGACAAAAAGTGTTGAATTCAAAAGTTTTCGATTTTTCCAATGAAGGAGGCCACGTTTTGCGCAAATAGCAAACATTCGTTTTCGACCCCTAAATTTCATCCCTATATCACCGTTTTCAGTGTTTTCGTGTTTAAATATTTTTTCCTCAAAGTTGGAACCCCAACATCTATTTCCACTTGGTGCTTGCCTGTTACTTTCTTTATCAATGTTAGTGTTTGAAATTCGTTTTGGCACCAGCCTAAAAGTGTCTTTTGATGCGTACAAGATGCATACCGAGGGGGAAACCGCTGAGGAAATTGTATTACAGCAATTCCCAAAAATCCCAAGTTATTCCACTAATACACGAGGTTCTCGAGTAATACCCTGTTTTATAAGGGTGCTGCCATTTCGAATGGGTAACACTGGGAGTGTTCGGTAAATGCAGATCTGACAGCTCCATTCAATCTGTCTGCTCCGTTTTCCACTACAGGTATGGGAAAAACACGCCTACAGATTGAATCAAGCTGTCAGATTTGCATTTACTGAACGCGCATACTGTAGATCAGTAATTGTTTCAGTTGTAATAAGACTCAAATTTTCGAAAATAATACTCAATCCTAACTCTGCACTGGGTTCACTAAGATTAGGAACAGAAGATGACTAGCTGCATTCCCTTCATTGCTTTCGTTCTTTGAGTGACCGGTCGTGGTAGGCTTCGATGCGCTAGTTGAATATAAATGTTTGACTATTTACTTTTTGAAAAGATTAATTTCAAATCGAAAATAATGGATTTATATGATAAAGAAGACTTTTTCCTTTGAGAGTTGGTTCAGACTGAATGAAAATGAATTGAAAGTAAACTGCTTCAGCTTGGATTCACGTTGACGCCGCTCTGGATGTCGGGTACCTCTGAGTTCGGTTGATACGAGCAAGCCATGTGTGGTTATCCAGCAGAAACTTACAAGATAGTTCACACATCACATTAGCACGAAGTAGTGGCCCCTATGGATCACGGGCCCTGAGCACCTGCCCAGAGAGTCCAATTGAAAAGCGAGGCCTGCGCATGTGGAATTTACATAACAGACAGACATCACAGTACTCAAGTATGTCAGACAGTAATAAACTCCAAGTTATTTCAAGATGATTCAAGAGCTTGCCGTCTAAAGTTTTCAGTCGAATACGAAAGCAGCAAGCTTTCGAATATATAACTCACACAATAACATAAATCTTTGAAGTGGTTTGGGTCATACCTATCAAATCGTCATCAGGATGTCAAAAGAAATCATCACTCACCACTCCATTCTATTTGCTGTGGTGTACCCTAAGGTACGGTACTCGGTCCTGTACTTTTCCTATTATATGTTAATACATGACCAATTTGAATATATCAGATAGTTTCACTTTATTTGCCAAGGATACTACCATACAATGGCACGATGAGACTGAGGCTAATCTATTTCAAACCATTTCTAGAGATATTGACCGCATTAAAGGATGGTTTGATTTAAATTTACTATCATTAAATGTATCTAACACCAAAATACTAGCCTTCGTTGCAAGCTACCTGTACTATTACTAGACAATAATACTATGGATTGTAAAGAAACCACGAAATTTCTTGGAGTCCGCTATTTTGGATTTATGAATTACGATAAATCATTCATAATCTCCGACCCCAGAATTCTACATATACCAATTTTCAATCGAATCAGACCATGATCACAAAATTTTTCGCCATCTTGAAGCGTCCAATTTAAATTGAATTTTTTTTTTCAAAAAATTCATAATCTCAGACACAGAAAACTTCCAAATACCAATATTCAATCAAATCGGATAATAATCACAAAACTCGTCTGCCGCCTTGGAGCCGCCATCTTGAATTCTGAGTGCAAATTCTCCGAACTCAAAAACCCCCACATACCAATTTTATCACATTCCAATTATAACATAATTATTACAAATCTTGTTCGCCATCTTGCATCCGCCATTTTGTTTTTTCTCCAACAATATTCTGTATTGCATTTTCACTGGAAGTTAATCGGATAACAAGAAGTCGCTCAAATTCAATAGTCAAGATTTCATTACAGGCAGGCACCGGGACTGGTGAGGCTAAATAAAAGCTCATATTCGTAATGAGTAACGAAGACAAATAGACGAAACTGTAATATTTCTTTTTTAAATCTCGGAATAATTTCAATCACTATCAAAATAGAGTTTTTAGACCACCGCATAACAAGTAGCCTTTGGCTCATTCAAATCTCAACGCAAAGTTGATGTTTTTCGATGAATGTCATTAAATGATAACAAAAATAAAAAAACGCTCGCATTTGTATGGTACACACTGTTGGGAATAAACAAGTAGGTATCCATGGAAAATAGTGTACACACCTCCTCATGTGGCAGAATGTGCGAATAATACGACTTTAGGTATGAATCCACCTGAAATCGCATTTTTTGCACATCGCAAGCATAAATTTAAAACTAAAACTACGAAAGAAAGACAATGTAATGAAATGGACGTGTTCATGCAAGAAACTGGGCAATTGAAATCAACATTAAAACTCAGAAAGATGGCCAACTTTCAACTAATAACTTAATTTCTTCCATCAATTAGAAAAAGTGCATGTGTGGTCTTGCCCTGGGGAAGATTCACAAAGGTCACATACGAAAATCTCTGCTCACAGCTGATTGCTTCCAAAGAAGAAAGATGTTATGTTTTATCCTTGAGTAATTTCTTGTGTAGATCTATATCTTCGTGTCAGCTAATTGAACTCGTCAAACAGTTTACGTTCATATATGACAAGAGATAAGAGAGAAAATATTTTGGGCGTCATCCGAGTTTATGCAAAGATCTATTTTTTGGTATCCGATTTAATATACTGAAAGAGCCAAATTGACAAATTTGCTTCGCAATTTCAGCATTGGTATGACGCCTTATTTTCTATTTCTCTGATTCCTCACAACTCCAGAGGCTTCCAGAAGCACTGAGTACAAAACCACAATTCTTTATCTTGGTGATAGTTTTCATGACATAAACACCAGAACAGAATACATCAAATCAACAAACCACGATAATCTCAGGTTATGGTTCACCTTAATCACCTTCTGTTTTCTGAACAAAGAATACCAAGACGTTTCAAAGATCAACATTTGGAATGATATGCGCATGTCTAGTACTTTCTTAGGGTGGATTTAGTCAACTTTAGCACAAGCATTATCATGAACATAACGGTAACATCAAAGGTTTTTAGCATAAACTTAATATTGTTGTATAAACGATACCATTTGATATAACAGATTCGACTTTCGGTTTTAACATATATTTAGGCACACTTTCATAATGATGTTGACTAAATGCACCTTTAATTTCGTTAAATTGATGATACATGAACACCGTCATTTTCCTATTTTAAAATTCATATAAATCTTTAATTCATTTTAGTTTTAGTGATGTTGCATAAATCCACCTTATACATCTTCTTCCAGAAAAATTGAGACATAAATATGAATAACAATACGAACAATCATAACTTGGTGCCAATCGAAAAAGGTTTATTAGTATTCAGGAAAATTATTACCCACTGGCTCATTTTGGAGAAAGATCTGAGACCCTGAAACCAATAACTCTTTGGTCTATGTATTCGTTGCTACGGACATGCTTGAATGTCAAAAACAATAAAGAAACAATCTGTTGAATGTAGAGCAATATAATCAAAAATAATATTTATCTCTGAAAATGTACAAGGATTTTAACAAGAAGCCGCAGATTAAGACTATCTCATCAAAAAGGTACATTTCAATTATACTTCATACTCTTCAGAATAGTTTGAGAATCAGTTATATTATTATTCATTTAATATTATTACGAAGCTTCCGATTTGCCAGCGTCATATTGAGAAATATGTTCTTAATTATTGTGAACAAATTAGACTAGTGGTTAGAAACTCTTCCTGTCACGCCGACGGCAGGAGTTCGATTCTTTAGACTCGCATTTTTTATTTGAGATAATGATTGGACTGCGAGCAATTTCGATACCGACTTTGGCAAAAGTTATTTATACTTTTAATGTTTGACAGGTAATTCTAATTATTGGTATTGCTAAGTCGACGATATCCATTATTCTTAGGTAATAATGTATGTTCAATGAAGTATCGAGTTCTTTCTTTGTGTGAAATCTGCATTTGTCGAAAAAATACTGTGTGTAATTCGAATACAAAATGCAATTAATGCTCTCAAAAGATTACCGCGCTTCGCTTCGCGTCGCGCGGTAACTCTACGTCGAGCGACAATCCATCAATTTGCGCTCTAAATTCACAAATAGCTATTCCTTGAATGCTTTCTGGCGTCATTGTATTGTCTATCTATTATTGCTGCAAAGTAACATACACTCTCACCAACTTCAACTCAACGTTTTCGGAATGACGTTCAAATTATCATGAATGGGCCAAGGTGGCGAGTGGTCAGGTGTTCACTTCTCAATCCAGTCATCGGTATGGGTTCTAATCTCAGCTCGGTCCCGTGCCTAGCATCACACGCTGAAAGGTGAGGGCTTCGTCTTCTCTAGCTCGCACGAGTTTTTTGAAGAGTTCTGAGGGTTGCTCATGAGATGTAACTGGTTGACGACAATTTTTTTTTATTGACTGAGAAAATAATAGTTGAAAAAAACTAAAAAACCTATTTTACTTCTAACATGGACTAAAAAATTTAAAGAATAATTGACAATATAATTCTCAAATGTGAAAAAAACGTGATTGCTTTCGATCTATACTCTCATATCCTCTATTTTGATTTAACAATACTGAGCGTTCAAGAGCTCAAGATAACTTTGTCAAGCACCCCACGCTATTTTACATTTGAGTAATATCATTTTCAATTATTTTTAACTTGCTAGTTAGAAGTGAGCTATGTTCTTTAGTTTCTGAAACAATTATTTTTTATGACTAAAAAATCATAATTTCCTACCCCGAAAAACCCCCACATACCAATTTTGAATCGAATCAGATCATGATCACAAAACTCGTCTACCAATTCATGAATTTTGACAAACATTTCATAATCTCTTACCCGAAAACCCTCACACACTTTGGAAACGAATCAGACCATAATGACAAATATCGTCCGCCATTTCGGAGCCGCCATTTTGAATTCATGAATTTTGACAAAAATTTCATAATCTCTGACCCGAAAACCCTCACACACTTTGGAATCCAATCAGACCATAATGACAAATATCGTCCACCATATTGGAGCCGCCATTTTCAATATATGGATTTCGACAAAAATTTCGAAATCTACGACCTAATAAACTCCCACATACCAATTTTGACTCGAATCTGACCCTATTTACAAATCTCGTCTGCTCTACTGGAGCCGCCATCTTGATTTCATGAATTTTTACAAGAAATCCAAAATCTGCGAACGAAAAACCCTTATGTATCAATTTTAAATCAAATTTGACTCTGATCACAAATCTCGTCCGCCATACTGGAGCCGCCATTTTGAATTCATGAATTTTGGCAAAAAAAAAACGGAGTATACGACTAAAAAAATCCCACATACCAATTTTGAATCAAATCTGATCCTAATCACAAATCTCGTCCGCCATACTAGAGCCGCCGTCTTAAATATTGACAAAATCCATGGTTGAAATTGCTGCATAGACCAGTGTTGCCGCTTTTACGGGTGCCTCAATACATCGTATTTTTAGGGTGTCAAATTGTATAATTTCATTTTCTTTATACATTCGTATAAAGCAAAGCGCCCTCTACAATGAAAAGGCTGAACTAATCAATATGTCGCTGGCTAAAAATTGGTCATGAGGCACCCCCCCTTTTTCTTCATAAAATGACGTAAAATGCAGTTTTCTATCATAATAAAATGTTTTCCATGCGGAACAAAGTGGCACCCAAAGTCGGGTGCTATATGGGTGCCTCTTAATACAAAACATATGTTAAATGGTGCCGTATTGACAAATGATATATATATATATATATATATATATATATATATATATATATATATATATATATATATATATATATATATATATATATATATATATATATATATATATATATATATTAAAACCCCTGATCACAAAGTCTTCATTCATTATTTTGTATTCCTCGGAAATTTCACAAACTAAATAACAGCGGGCACAGAAAAACTTGATTTATTCAGGCCCAATATACTTCGGGAATAAATGCATTTGATTTGCTCTAATTTGACCTACTGAATATTTGTGCAAATTCAGTTTGTCGAGCTAATTCGACAGAAAACCGCAAGGAATCAGTAAAATTGCATTGTTTATTTATCAAAGATTATTATTTCACCTTCGAATATGAAATACAACCACTTCTACCAACATCCGCCATCTATATATTTGATAATTTTACCTTTTTTCATCATTTCGTCAAATTGATATATGATAATTGCAAAAGGATTTTTCTTCGAAATGCCGTTCAGTTTATGAACTATTGACTAAAAACAAAGGAGAAACAGTGATTTTAGTCGAGCGTCGTGGTAATCTTATGATATCCCGAGTTCTTCACGCGGAATTCTGAAAATATCAGTTATAGCTCATTATCTCCCAAAAGGAAACAATCTTAGGAAAAACATGTGATTACTTTTTCATGGAGATTTTTACAGATTTTTACGTTCTACAACTTTGTTCCCATATATTATACAGGCTGATTCACGGTGGATGGCACATTAGACGTTTCTGGTGAACCAGACAACGGATGACTTTGAAAATTTAATAGAGGGCATATTCGGACATTCTCTAGCCAACTAAAATATTTTCGATAATGCGGTGTTGCCGCTTCTATTAGAAAGCAGTAGCAACTTTGATTTCAAATGGAACACTATGTATATAATATTATTTTTGGAATCTCCAACAATTGCCCGACAACTTTCCTTGATATTTCCCTATACCTATCTGTTACAGTTTTCGAAATAAAAATTAATTTCAATTTTTTTCTTCGAAAATCATGACTTCTAAAAATGCCGATATCTTTTAGTTAAGAAGTACTATGATATCGAAATTTGGTTTGGAGTTAGGTGATACTTGGACACTTCCCACACGTCAGCCTAATATCCGTAACTTCAATACAGGGTGGTGAAAAAATTCAGTTTTTTCGTTTGCTTGAATAAGTTGCTGGAATTTGATTATTTTAAATGGAACACCCTGTATATTATTGAAAATTCAGAAAGCTGTTGAAATTTGCTTTATTTCTATGTATATCATACCTATACCTAACTAGTCAAGTTTCGGACTTATGAGCATTTATTTGTGAAAATGTCCCTTCAGAATGGTATTTCCATTCGGTATTTGGTAAGCAGGCCAAGATTACTATTTGACAGTAGCGTTGTGACATTCTCCTAATAATATCGACATTTTCGTTACTTCAGAAGTTGCAAATACCTTCAAAACGATGGAACAAAACTATTCAAACGAAGTTCTTATGAATTTGTTTATTATTTTTGGACAGTGTGATAAAATTATCAGCAGAACATGTAGAAACTTCAATGAAATGTATCCGAATCTACAGCCAATGAACCTCAAGAAATTTATACGAATTCAGAACAATTTCAATGCATTTGGATCAACTTTAAAATCACCAAGAAACTTGCCTCGACCCGTAACTTCTGAAGACAACCAGATTAATGTCTTAGCATATTTTCACGCATTTCCCGAGTCATCGATAAGAAGTGCTGAAGAAGATTTGGGTATAAAATATTCATCGGTTCAAAGAATCTTGCGAAGACATAAAATGCATGATTATAAATTCACCAAAATTCAAGCAATGAAGCCTCAAGACCCTCAACAGAGAGTACAATTTTGTGAAATGTTGTTGACACGCATTCAAGAAGATCCACTTTTTTTAAATAAAATTATTTGGACTGATGAATCGAAATTTTCGAGAGAAGGGATTTTCAATAGAAAAAATCGTCATTATTGGTCCAGTGAAAATCCTCACGTCACAAAAGAAGCCGGATTTCAAGAAAAATTTAGTTTTAATGTCTTCTGCATGTTGATGGACAACAAATTGAGGTACGTGATATACGAGGAGTCATTAACATCCAGAAGCTACCTGAATATTTTGGAGAATACTGTAGAGAGTTTCGTGGATAATCTGCCACTCGAAGAATATCGAAACTGTTGGTACCAACTAGACGGAGCTCCTGCACATTGCACAAGAGAACTGAGCGCAGAACTGGAAAGACTTTTTGACGATCGGTGGCTAAGGCGCTTGGGACCATGGAATTGGCCAGCGAGATCACCCGATCTTAATCCATTAGATTTTTATTTGTGGGGAATGTTTAAAGAAAAAGTTTACAAAATACCCGTGCGTTCGAGAGATGAATTGTTAGAAGGGATTGCCCAAACATTTGAAGATTTGGATCCCAATGAAATCAGATCTGCCACCACGAAAGCAGTCAACACCCGCATTTTAAAGTGCTTGGAAGTGAACGGCCAGCAATTCGAACATATTTTGAAATATTCCACATGATTGTTTTACTTTTTTATAATTATTCATATCAATATTTCCAATTTCAAGTTTCTTGGTGCTTTTTTAAAGTTTATCCAAACATTTTGAAATTATTCTGAATTCGTATAAATTTCTTGAGTTTCATTGGCGGTAGATTCGGATACATTTCATTGAAGTTTCTACATGTTCTGCTGATAATTTTGTCACACTGTCCAAAAAAAATAAACAAATTCATAAGAACTTCGTTTGAATAGTTTTGTTCCATCGTTTTGAAGGTATTTGCAACTTCTGAAGTGACGAAAATGTCGATATTATTAGGAGAATGTCACAACGCTACTGTCAAATAGTAATCATGGCCTGCTTACCAAATACCGAATGGAAATACCATTCTGAAGGGACATTTTCACAAATAAATGCTCGTAAGTCCGAAACTTGACTAGTTAGGTATAGGTATGATATAAATTGAAAGAATGCAAATTTCAGCAGCTTTCCGAATTTTCAATAATATACAGGGTGTTCCATTTAAAATAATCAAATTTCAGCAACTTTTTCAAGCAAACGAAAAAACTGTATTTTTTTACCACCCTGTATTGAAGTAACGGAGATTAGGCTGACGTTTGGGAAGTGTCCAAGTATCACCTAACTCCAAACCAAATTTCGATATCATAGTACTTCTTAACTAAAAGATATCGGCATTTTTAGAAGTCATGATTTTCGAAGAAAAAAATTGAAATTAATTTTTATTTCGAAAACGGTAACAGATAGGTATAGGGAAATATCAAGAAAAGTTGTCGGACAATTGTTGGACATTCCAAAAATAATATTATATACAGAGTGTTCCATTTGAAAAATCAAAGTTGCTACTGCTTTCTAATAGAAGCGGCAACACCGCATTGTCGAAAATATTTTAGTTGGCTAGAGAATGTCCGAATATGCCCTCCATTAAAATTTCAAACTGATCCGTTGTCTGGTTCACCAGAAACGTCTAATGTGCCATCCACCGTGAATCAGCCTGTATAGAAATTTCCAATCCCTTCCAAGTTATTGATTTTCCGAATTTTCCGGGAATTTTCCCCACTTTCCATAGGTGCAGAACAATGTTTGTCAATAAAGTAATCTTCAAAAACTGCTTGTCTGAGAGAATAAAAAACGTTGATAATTTCAACAAAAAAAATGTATTTCCCAAAATACTATATATACACAAAGTGAAATAGATAATTAACACACGAACATATATGGAACTAGTGAATAGTGGGGCTTTGCAGCAAATCAAAGAGTACTCTTTAAAGTTTGTCCAAGTTTTCCGAAATTTAATAAATCATTTTCATCATCAGGGATAATCTTTATTCAGAATGTTAGACGCGATGTTATTCAACAAGGTGCAAGATGAAAATTGATATAAAACAAATTAAATTGGAAAGATGTCATAAAATTTTTGATAAAATACGTTACGTTTATAATTGTTTAAATTACTTTTTCAAAAATTAATTTTAACAATTTCCTGCTTACCGGTTGAAACATTTTCTCGCTTATATGTTTCATAAATAGACTATTACTCCTCAAATGGGTTGGTTCCCCACCAAAATGTGATAATGACTAAACTGACTTCCAAATGTTTGCACCTCATGGAAAATTGTTCTTAAGTGTACGTAGGGGGGGGGGGGCAGAAAAATAGGAACTTTCATCAAGTATAAACTACTTTTATCTATGACTTTATCAGAAATGTTCATTTAAATAACTGTAGAATATTGAAAGAATATCAAAACCAATATATATATTTGGAATGACAGCCATGGCAGTATACGGACTTGATCAAAATTCTATTTCTATTATCTCCCCTGTACACCGTTTAGAATTTTAAAATTTTGTTAATTGAAAATGAAGTATTTGGCAATGCACCACTTTTTATGAATCATATATAATTTTCTGAAAAATCGATAATAAAAAAGTTTTTCATGTGGTGCTAACTTTTAGAACTCAATGTCTATAATCATGATCACATTTGACAGGGAAGCCATTTTAGGAATATTTGTCTATTTATGAAACTTTCTTGAAAGTGTTTCATCCGGGTTGAGTTTGACCTGTCTTCGGCTCTTTTACTAAAATTATATAAAAAAAGTTGCTATTCAAGAGAATATCTGCTCTTTTTGAAATATAGAGTTGTTTATAATATGCTCATTCAGATACCCTTCACATTCACATTCCAACTGAATATACTTCCTATGGATGAATTACATTTGATGATCTTTCAAAACTTTACATTCAGCCGATATTCCACGTGAATAATTCCTTTTCAGATCAAGGGGCCCAGAACCTATCAACACTGGTGGAGAAAGATTTTATCGGTCAAGGTATATCTATCCAGTAATTTCTCCAAATTCGAGATCTACTTAAATGAAAATCATGCTGGAATTGATTGATCCAAAATAAAATGATCAAAAAATACTTAGAAAAGAAAACTGTAGGTCACAATGAGCTTATGACAAGAGGCATAAAATGTCCGGAGGACTGCTCACTGCTAAAATCCTATACAATAGGAAAGTTGGGTCGAAAATCCATCAGAAAACAACTACTTTCCTGGCTAATGCCACGACGAACATTGAATTACATCTGATGAAATTTCCGTGCAGAGTTCCTACAAGGTTCTCTCTGCAATTGCTTGGTTGCATGGGAATGTTCATCGAAACATTCGGACCACCTATATATCGATTTCGGAGTGTTGCTCCTCATCAGTATAGGGTAGGTCTAGCAGTCAATAACTAATGACTGCAACGAATGAATCGACGACCAAACCCATTTACAGACCGAAACTGAGATCGCGCCCGCACAGTGGATTAATTCCAAACTGCGAGCGCCATCTCAGTGCCGGAAGCCCAACCAAAGCAATACCCATGACCACGATCGTCAAGACCGTATATAAACAGAAAAGAAAACTGTAGGTCACAATGAGCTTATGACAAGAGGCATAAGATGTCCGGAGGACTGCTCACTGCTAAAATCCTATACAATAGGAAAGTTGGGTCGAAAATCCATCAGAAAACAACTACTTTCCTGGCTAATGCCACGACGAACATTGAATTACATCTGATGAAATTTCCGTGCAGAGTTCCTACAAGGTTCTCTCTGCAATTGCTTGGTTGCATGGGAATGTTCATCGAAACATTCGGACCACCTATATATCGATTTCGGAGTGTTGCTCCTCATCAGTATAGGGTAGGTCTAGCAGTCAATAACTAATGACTGCAACGAATGAATCGACGACCAAACCCATTTACAGACCGAAACTGAGATCGCGCCCGCACAGTGGATTAATTCCAAACTGCGAGCGCCATCTCAGTGCCGGAAGCCCAACCAAAGCAATACCCATGACCACGATCGTCAAGACCGTATATAAACAGAAAAGAAAACTGTAGGTCACAATGAGCTTATGACAAGAGGCATAAGATGTCCGGAGGACTGCTCACTGCTAAAATCCTATACAATAGGAAAGTTGGGTCGAAAATCCATCAGAAAACAACTACTTTCCTGGCTAATGCCACGACGAACATTGAATTACATCTGATGAAATTTCCGTGCAGAGTTCCTACAAGGTTCTCTCTGCAATTGCTTGGTTGCATGGGAATGTTCATCGAAACATTCGGACCACCTATATATCGATTTCGGAGTGTTGCTCCTCATCAGTATAGGGTAGGTCTAGCAGTCAATAACTAATGACTGCAACGAATGAATCGACGACCAAACCCATTTACAGACCGAAACTGAGATCGCGCCCGCACAGTGGATTAATTCCAAACTGCGAGCGCCATCTCAGTGCCGGAAGCCCAACCAAAGCAATACCCATGACCACGATCGTCAAGACCGTATATAAACAGAAAAGAAAACTGTAGGTCACAATGAGCTTATGACAAGAGGCATAAGATGTCCGGAGGACTGCTCACTGCTAAAATCCTATACAATAGGAAAGTTGGGTCGAAAATCCATCAGAAAATAACTACTTTCCTGGCTAATGCCACGACGAACATTTCATCAGATGTAATTCAATGTTCGTCGTGGCATTAGCCAGGAAAGTAGTTGTTTTCTGATGGATTTTCGACCCAACTTTCCTATTGTATAGGATTTTAGCAGTGAGCAGTCCTCCGGACATCTTATGCCTCTTGTCATAAGCTCATTGTGACCTACAGTTTTCTTTTCTGTTTATATACGGTCTTGACGATCGTGGTCATGGGTATTGCTTTGGTTGGGCTTCCGGCACTGAGATGGCGCTCGCAGTTTGGAATTAATCCACTGTGCGGGCGCGATCTCAGTTTCGGTCTGTAAATGGGTTTGGTCGTCGATTCATTCGTTGCAGTCATTAGTTATTGACTGCTAGACCTACCCTATACTGATGAGGAGCAACACTCCGAAATCGATATATAGGTGGTCCGAATGTTTCGATGAACATTCCCATGCAACCAAGCAATTGCAGAGAGAACCTTGTAGGAACTCTGCACGGAAATTTCATCAGATGTAATTCAATGTTCGTCGTGGCATTAGCCAGGAAAGTAGTTGTTTTCTGATGGATTTTCGACCCAACTTTCCTATTGTATAGGATTTTAGCAGTGAGCAGTCCTCCGGACATCTTATGCCTCTTAAAAAATACTTACATTTTAATATCTAATTATTTTTTATATCCTGACCTAATCTTAGGTTTTTTGCCAAATGCTATGTTCAAGAGCTTAAAAAAAGCTCATACGTTTTTATTCTCCATCATTATGATTCCCACCAATGTTCTCTAATTCCCGAAAAACTCCCCTAATTCCTATGTAATACACGAGTAATAAATACCTCTAATTCCCGAGTAATACCCAATCCCACTAATGCCCAACTAATACCTCTAATTATGTCGGGGCGTGGCGCAGTGGTTAGAGCATCCGACTCTGAGTCGAAATGTCCGGAGTTCCAACCCTGGTTGGGCTGGGATTTTTTAATTTGATTTAACAGATTAAATTATTAAAATCTCGTGGCTTGACTAGGGTGAGTCCTGCACGATTCACTGTTGCGTTCTAATTAACAGTGCTGATCCTAAGGTGGCGCATGGAGTTAGTAACAAGGCCTATCCAGAACACATGGCTAATGACCATAGCAGTCGATGCCAAAACACCAAAGAAAAAAAATACTTCTAATTCCCGTGTAATGCCCACTAATACCTAAAAAATTTAAAGTAATACCATCAATTCCCAACTAATTCCCAACTGATACCACTAATACCCAAGGCATGTACACCAAAATTCCCCAGCGGTTTCCCCCTCGTGCTATACTAATGTAGATTTCCATTTCAGCATTTGGTATCAACAGTATTTTGTTTCAGAAAGTCCACTCTCACTCTAGGTAGAGTGTAAGAGCGCCGCTTCTTGAGTTCACAGTTGTAAAAGTGCGAACTCTGCCTTTTGCAATGAAAGTCGTCTTCATGTATTTATATACATATTATGTACTGGCATATATACATACATATTCATTAGTACATAATCCAATTATTTTTTATATATGTTAATAATCACCTTGTACTTATCTATCTATTGCAATAAAATCATTTATTATTATTATTAAAAGTAAGCGTTTATGACCTTAGGCGTGAAAATGATTTATATTGAAGAATCGATTTCAAATAAACTGATTATCGCTAAAAAAATTACGACACCAGATTATTATTCAAACAACCCTCTGTTGTAATAGAGACTCTTGAAATGAAACATTTTTGATAAAAACTGCGTGAATGATGGCCATAATGGTTATTTATGTATCAACGGCGTACAGTGAGCGATTAAGGCCTGCGGCGCACAGTGGGCCAGAATTTCGTAAAACATTGAAAAATATCCAACAAAACAATTTTATTAAATTTTATCGTGTAATCATTTAAAACTAAGAAAAGTGAGTTAATTTCACTTATATACAGCTCAAAGTAACCAGCATAACGATATAAATAAAACCACAATTAAATTATTCATCATTTCTACGGGCAAAATTGTAAAACTTATTGAAGATCTTGCATTTGAAATTTAAGGTATAGGAAAACATGAGAAAATATCCCAACTTTAATTTTGATAGCTATATTTCAAAAAGTAATAAACCTTTCAAATAAAGATCAATTTTGTTAAAACATACAGAGTTACCAATTTGAAAGCGGGCTACCTCTCTAAAACTGTTATTAATTATCCGATTCACAAGTTTCTTTTTCCAATAGATAGAGCATCAATAATTCTAGTTAGGTATCATAAATTCAAAATAAAAATAAATATTTCAAGGCCTACTTCGAATTCTTTTTCATGGTCAAAAAACATACTAGCGATTTTTTCAATTGGTTTATGTAAAAATTACGTGGGAATGCGTCCATCTTTATTGAAAAAAAAAAACTTCTGAATCGGATAATAATTAACAGTTTTAGAGCTTCAAAGTGGGTCATTCTGTACATATATACATTTATATTTTTCCCTAACCATGTTATCGTTATCGACACAAACATCCAAATTCTGCTCTTTTCGTAGCTGATTGGTGCACGATTGAAAAAGCAGAGTTAGGCGAAACATTTATTAAAACTGTTTTAATTTAATGGCAAACTACAGAAAACACAATAACAAATTCAAAAAATACAATGGCTTTCAACATTTCAAAACATTTGTTTTTGTTTTGATTTCAACATTAGAAACATTACAAAAAATAAAAACATTTGATTAAACAACTACGGAAAACATATAATTTTACTTATTCCGAGTCACTATCGGAGCTTGCATCGCTGTCAAAACAACCGTTGACTGCAGCTGGCTGCAATAGGTTCAGTGCCTCTGGGCAAAATTTTCTTTTTTTAATTGAAATTCTTTTTTTTAAGCTAGTGATTTTTGGATCAGAGGAAACGAGCATGTTATTAAAGACATCAATATTTGAGGCAACTCTATTGAACTTTCTGGAGTGATGTTCCCTATATCTCCTGTATTCCATGTTGCGTGCCTCTTGGGCTTCTTCGGACAACTGTCCTATTGGCACGGGTGCTGATTGTACAATGACTGAACCATGTATTAGCATTTTGTGAATGCCTGCTGGCATTTTATACCAGGAATATTTTGTTACCAAATATTCAGCAGTTTCCATTGCATATGTATCAAATTCATTCTTCTTCACATTAAATCCACTAGCAATGACTTGTAAGATGACAAAAAATCGGTATATTAACGCTTGGTCAAGTCCTGTAATTTCGGCCGAAATATCATAATTTCGGAAAAAATGTCTCGCGCAGTTTCCATCATTTAAAGTACCACTGCCCTGTTTTGGTTGGTCAACGATGATTCCCAGGCGAGATTTAAATTCGTTTTGAATTTTAAGTTTTTGTTTTTTAATGATAAGCTTATCTCCACCACGTGCCTGCCACTTTTTAAGTGATAAACGATACGCAATTTTTAGGAGGCATTCAAACGATCTTATCCAGATGTGGAGGGATGTGATCCCGAATTTCAGATATTCATCTTTTATAGGTTTTTTAGAGACCTTTTTAATGTCGTTCATTTCATTTGGGGAAGCCCCACATAAATAGCATACTTGCGACGAAGTACCAGTTAAAGAATTTATCATTTTTGTGTCGATCATTGTCATGTAAAGTTCATGTTTTATATCAAAATGGTTTTCATTTATCAGGAACTTCGTTGGAATTAAGTTGTCAATTTCGGCTTGCATAACGGCATATTCGATATTTGATACTTCAATATTTTCTTTCACAAATTGAATTTTACAAGGTCGGCAGTATCTGGTAGATGAAGGTGAAGGATTATTACAAATTAAAATCTTTTCTTTTTTTTATTATGAGTGTATAGCTGCAGTGAAACCAAACATGTCATAAGTAAATTCGTATCTGAATAATTACCTTCAAACGCCTGCTTATATTCCTTTTGTCCAGAACTACCATCCATACCCCATTTGGAAATCATGAATAATTCACGTTGCTTTAGGCCTTCAAAAGCATCCAATTCTAGAGTTGAAAGCAATCTACGAGTCGTATGGTCAAGTAATGACTGAAGTTCCACGGAAGCAGAATGTTCAGTGGCTGTAATGTTGTTGGGATAGCACAACTTTTTGGCCTCTAATTTGATTATATGGAGGATAGAGATTGGAGTTATTTTCCTTTGCTACATTCCTCAACTCTTGGTACTGCCTTTTAGATAATCTAGCATCCACTATTAAAGCCAAGGATCTTTCACTGCCCAATTGACTTCTACTGTACTCAGATTCGTTTACAATATTATTTTCGTATATAATGTTGCGTATACATTTTGAGGTCGTTTTTCTTCCATTGGATTTTAGATTCATCTGAGCTGCAAACAGAAGTTCGTTACTATCTGAATTTCTTAAATGTTTAGTTCTACGAAATTTTCCGCTGTAGGTGAGTTGGCCAAATTCTAATTTTGGTCTTCCTGCACCATCTGCCTTTTTGGCAGACATGCAATTAAAAAGTAGAGAGTTTTTCAACCAGTTCTCATTTTTTCTCAAAAAAACATGCTTAGTCCTATTTACTGCGATCCATCTTCTACGGAACTGAATAGCGTAATTCTTAGCTAAATCTTGAATTGTTTTTTGATTTTGCTGGCTACACTTTTGGCATACATGAGTTAACAGAGTTTCTTTTATTTCATTTCGTTTCATCCCACCATCAAATAATGTTATGATCTGAATCCTGTGGACTCTTCGCTCTAAAATAAAAAATTAATATTCTTTTATTAAAAAAGTTGTAACTCTACACTTTTTTGCTTGATGCAGTTTAGGAACAGTTCTCATCATGTATCATTTGAAATTACTCTACCAAGTTATACCAAAGCAACGACTGAACGGGAAAAAAACTTACTTTTAAATATGACATTTCGAAAATATACTGTCAAAACTGTTAATTTCGTACCTACTAATTACCTTTTCATTCATTGCCGATAAGTATACGATATTTTGCATGAAATTGTAATGGAAAATTTCATTAATGTTACTGTGTATATCCACACGCGTGTGCTTATAATACCTTCCCCACACAGAAAATGTTGCTTTTTCTCCTGTATAGGCACCATTAGGCATCAGGTTTTTTTTCAATAATAAAGCCTTAGAATTGTTAATTTTAATTACATCAACAAAAACGTGTAGCTCAGTGTAGCTCTGGAGATATCTCTCGTGAAATATCGAAGTTATATTTCATTTTTGCTTTTACACGCATTCACTAAATGAATAAATTTTTCAGTAACTTCGCAAAAAATACTACATAATTTATATGGAATAAAACCTTAAGCTTACCTGAATCTAGTCCATCCATTGCGTATGTCAAATACTTAATCCACCTCGAATTGTATCGTCTCAAACTTGAGCCATTTGTTTGAACAAAATAAAGCGGGCAATAATTTAATTTACCGACATTTGTCAAACCAGCATGTCACCATGAAAGCTGACAGAAATAAATACTTATATTGTTTTTACAAGGTTTATGGCCTACTTGACTGTTTTCAGCATGAGGAGAATTAGTGAGCTTTTATTATTCAAAACTGACTTTTTCAATGTTTAGGGGATCCCTGGCCCACTGTGCGGCGTAAATAACGGCCAGATGGCGTCAGTCCAAGGCCATCACACACTGAAGGTCATAAACGCATTTTAGGCACGTGATCTTACAAAATTAAATGCACTTGCACTGGTGGTTGAGCTCCAATCACAAATACTGGTTTAAATTCCAATGTACTACACTATTCATACCTACGTTATGTATAACTTCAATAATCAAGAGTCCCTAATGAGGAATGTGTAATTTGTATAAAGGGTGTTCCAAACTCGATGGTCAATTATAGAAGGAGAGCTGGCTACGTAGGGATGCGGGTGACTCGGTGCAAAGTAAATTTTAGCTTTCACAGGTTCGTTTGTTACCGACATAGCGTGGGTAGAGGTTTAAATATGAATTTTGTTTACGTTATAAGGTGCAGGACTGAAAATTTGCAGAATATTCTTAGGTTATACAAATAAGTAGAGAAAAAATTGCCAGAAGACTAGGTGGAAGATAAAGACCCGCCAGAAGGCGCTAATGTTGTTCAAAATTTTGCAATAAATATGTGACTCGGCAATTTTTATACTTATTCTGTTACTCGAAACTGCGTTTTCTGCAAAACGCCAGAAGGCTAAGTGGAAGAATTACAAAGATATTCCCGATACTATGAGCGTCGGCGGCACACTGTATGGATAAATTTTTTAATATTTTATCTCATAAGGTGCACTTCTGGCGATTTGTCAATATAATTTACAAAATTTTAATATATTATTTCTATTTAATTAGAGTTTTCATTGTTTGCTGGTAATCAACAGTCAATAATTAGATTTTAATTAGTAATTAGTTCTTAAATGTATTAATGTGCCATCGTTTTGTAGTGTTATTGAGTGTGGAATGAAGAAAGAAAGGGACGAGGTTTCTTTTTTTCGATTTCCGGCTGTTTCAACGAAGCATGGTGACTATGTGAATGGTCTATTTCCACAACGCCACGATTCTTGGATTAATGCTTTGAAACGTGGCCGCATCAATAAATCACATCTTAAAACTTGGCGTATGTGTCCTCGACATTTTATTGAATGTTAGTTAGTGTATTTTGATAACTTATATTTCGGACGTCCATCATCTTAATGGTTGAAAGATTTCTATCTCTTTCAAATTTTTCACAACGTTTCAATTGCTTGAATCCGCAATCGTCTTCTGGTGAATAATGACTAAGTCTGATGCTACACGACCTTTTATAGGTCTATAATTAAAGTGTAATTACGATGTAATTACGCGCGGTCTTGTGGAGCGCGTGGTGTCGCGCTTTTTCTCTTTCCAAAACGGTCCATGAGCAGTTTCCATACGTTTTTAATTTCCAGGCTTGGTTGACTGAAGACACTATTGGCTTCTGTATAGGTGGTTTTCATAAATTTCCGTTTGAAACAATGTCCCTCTCTATGAAGAACACTAGCTTCGTCCCAAAAAATTCGGTGGTGTTTTGTCCAGGCGTCCACTTTTTGTGTTCGGCTATTCGACTGATAATGGACTCTTGGTCTCTCCGATATAGGAATTTCCACATTCACATGGGACTTTGTAAATACAGTTTTTGCTGGATTCTGTTGTGTTTCCTGGTTACATCTTGGTAAGGAAGCTTCGTAAGGTACTGCCGGATTGAAAGCAACTCTTGATGTTGTATTTATTTCCAATCCTTCTGATCTTCTCGGAGATACCCCTGATATAGGGAAGAATGGGAACGGGGTTTTGTGGTCTTTCTTCGGTTGTTTTGGTCTTTTCAAGTTATTTCCGAACTTCTCCTATGAGTTTCTCGGAGTATCCGTGTCGGCGTAGGTCCTTTTTGATGATGATTTTTTAGTTAGTGTATATCATTTAATTTTTGTACATAAATGAGTTTCAGAAATAATTTTAGGAAAACCCAGTGCCTTAAAGAAAAACATGCATCCTGACAGGATTCCTACCCAGAATATGGGCTACTCCACAAGTGGAAAATCAGATGAGACTGCAGCTTCTTATTATCGACATTTTATAGAAAATTAGTTAGTGCATATCAGTTAATTTTGGTACGACGGATCGCGATTTTATCAAAATAACACCAGAAAAATAAACTCTTAAACTAAACACACAAGGTGAATCGCCAACTAATCGAAATGTGTGCCCTCCAGCAAATTTGGCCGACCTGTCAAAGTCACGTGTTCTGGAATGGTCTACATTATACAAGTTTTAGATTTAGGCATAAATTTAAGAATGAAAGGTACATTTTATGACGTAAAACTTGACACGTGAATTATGGATAATAATTCTATCGTAAAAGTATGATTTTTAAAATGTTCGGATTTTCGAAGTTACTTGTTTTAACCATAAACTGAATATTGTTGTATACATGTTGCGATTTGATATAACGGATTCAACTTCCGTTTTTAACATATACTCAAGAACAATTTCAAAATGATGTTGACTAAATGCACCTTTAGTCTAAAAAATGTAGATTATGAATAAATATTGTTACTTAAATGATAATTTCTTCATTGAACTGAATTGATTGTTCCGTGATAGGGAATGAATCAATTGATGTTTAAATATGTATATGGGCAATTTAAGAACATTACCAACTTCACCACCCGCGAGACATAATGGATCGCGGGCGTTAAAGTAAAAAACAGAGTGTTCAGAAATTTGTTGGACACAAGTCAAAACAAATATTGTTTGTGAAAATATTTAATTTTTATTCACAAAATTTATGTACAAAAATATCTATGAACCCTCCAGCTAGAGTTGACTCCACTGATTACCATCCATGGCCGTGACCAACGATGGTTTTGACGGCGACTGGTACTCCTATGGGTCTGTGTACTTCTACTGGGTATGGCGCTGGTACTGGAACACCTGTTGAAAGACGAAATGAGATATTGAACAAACAATGAGTGTGACAAAAACACTCGGTGTTGAAAAATTACAATTTTTTATGAAACAAAATTGACAAGTGTAATATATTCATTTCGGAAAAAAGAGATGTTTTGGAAAAACACGTGTCGGAATGTGTTTGTTTGGTAGTGAGGGTTTACTCAGAAATGGTCTTGAATAATTTTAGAGAAATTGTCAACTCCCTGGTCGCGGTGGTGTTCACTATCGCATGCAATAGATAATAGTGAGGAGTGAATCGAAAACTGATGATGATAAAACAGATTTCGAAAAAATTACGACCCTGCCCTCCCATAGACAGAGAACGCGTAGGATTACCAAAAGATTTCCGACGGTTATGAAAATGCTTATTCAAGATTATTCAAGGAATCGTTTAACAATCATTGGAACTTCTATAGAGATTCATGTAACCTACAAAATGTATTTCCTAACGACCGGATCGGTGCATTTTCCACTGAGATGATCCGGGAAAACCTCGAAAAAGACACCATTCTTATAAATCTATAATTTTTCTAAATGTAAAGCTGGACAAACAATATTGCGGAAACTGATAGATAATAATATGTGTTTCAAATGTGCGCAAGATGTTGTTATCTGTCCAATGTGTAGTATTTGCACAATCGCGTTATAAATAATTCAATGGCACATCTTGGAAGATGCGCCGATTTAAGGGAAATCGTCGTATTCAAATTCTGTAAACGGCATCTGGAAGTAGAGATCAAAATCTACAATTTGTATATTTTGAATTTTCACCTGAGAGCTGATAAATGTCACTAAAAGTTAATCAAAATGTTTCAAAGTGCGTCCAAAGTCACCCATAGTCGCTCCGAAGTTAACTCGAGTTGGGTTCGGGCGACTTTGGGTGCACTTTGAAGCATTTAGAGTAAATTCCAGTGACATTTTCAGCACATTTCCCACCTCTCAGGTGGAAATCTTGAATAAAAAAGTTGTTGATGTTGAACTCTACTTCCAAATGCCGTGAACAGAATTTGAATAATGTGATTTCTTCTCAATCGGTGCATTTAGAAAGATTTAACCTTACATTGTTTATTATTCATTAGCTCTCGCGAAATTGTTTGTCCAGCTTCGGATTTATGAAAATTATGAATTTTTGAAAAATGGCCTCTCTTTCGAGGTTTTCCCGGATTTTCTCAGTGAAAAATACACAGATCTGGTCGTTTAAAAAACTATTTTCTAGGTTTTCTAATTCTCTACAAAAAGTCTTTTGACTGTAAAACGATTCGCAAAAAATCAAAAAAGTTGTAATATTTTTCGAAATTTGTTGTTTAAATAAATCCACAAAGCGGTTTCGCTGGAGCGAAAACCAGGTATTTCATTTACGAACTATCTTATAAAAAGTAGTAAGTATAGGCCGTTTGCAACTTTTATTTTGTAAGAAAAAAGCCTCTAATTTTTATCTATAGCTTGGCCTAGTTGCGAGGGGCTATTGGAAACATATAAACAGATAGATTTTTTTGGGTGTCACCGCACTGATGATGACAGTCTGACATACGTATCTGCAGTTGCTCTACAACTTTGAGGGTTACTCATAAAAAACTACCTATTAATTTTATTGTTATTGCTATATGATTCATAACCTTTTATGCAATGATATTGCACTGTCATACAGTTTTGAGCAATGTTTGAAAATAGTTCAAGAAATGTTGCAAAATGTTAACTGAACAAATGTTATCATCATTACCATATTAGTCAATAATATTGCAATGTCATCCAGTTCTTAGCTATGTTCCAAGTTGATTTTAAATCGGTTGCAAAATTTGTATAAAGACAAACTTCATTATTATTATTATACAGTGACCGCCAAAAAGTATGTACCATATGGGAAAAAATTTTATTATTGGAGTAATGGAAAAAATATTCTGGGGAAAAGTTTGTGCATGTCCGATAACCTAAAAATCGATTTTGACACATGTCACGTGATCGCTAGAATGGCGGCAAAATGAAAAAAATTGCAATGCAAAGGCAAAAAAAGGGGAAGATGGCAAGATATCAAAAAAAGTTATTTGAAAAAGTCACTTAGAATTCAATTTTATACATATAAACGAAGTTTCAAGAGATAATTAAAAAAAATTGAAAATAGCAATTTTTTAAAAATATTTTTCCTTCTATTTAAAAATATAATTTTTTTTTCTTATGAATAGCTTGACTATACTGAAAAATTTGCATTTTAATGATAATGACAAAACTTTCTCATTTTCTCCACATCAGAGGGCACTAAATTAAAAAAATTGGTTTTTGCCAGAACCCTTGCTGTTACATTGGTTCTTATCTAACAGTTATATCAGAATTCCAAGACTATTGTGTTGATATGGCAATCTAGAAACACCATGTTTCCTGATTTTTATCAAGTTTCAATAATAATGCTGTATGAGCATTTTACTTTGCACATAAACTTTAAGAATCTTTAATTTGACTCACTATTTTCAAGTTTATGTGCGAAGTGAAACGCTCATGCACGATTATCATCGGAACTTGATTATAATCTGGAAATTACCATGTTTTTGGAGTGTCATGTCATCACAATGGTCGTGGAATTCGGATATAACTGTTATGTTCAATATCGTGTTCAAGTGAATATCATCCTGTAAATACCCACATCTGACGGATGCCAAAATTTCGAAGTAAAAAAAAAGAAGAAATTATTATGTCAGATTGATGTCAAGAATTCAAACGTATTGTAATAAGTCATTTTTCTCTGTTAATGTTATAAATAAAAACCCATTGAAATCCGACTAAAGTTACAGTCCACCACCCAAACATGTTAGATACGAACCGATGTAACGGCAAGGGTTCTAACAAATTCCCATATTTTCAATTTAGTGCCCTCTGGTGTGGAGAAGATGAGAAAGTTTTGTCATTATCATCAAAATGCAAATGTTTCAGAATATTCAAGCTATTCATAAGAAAAAAAAAATAATATTTTTAAATAGATGGGAAAATATTTTAAAAAAATTGCTATTTTCAATTTTTTTGAATTATCTCTTGAAACTTTGTTTATGTGTATAAAATTGAATTCTAAGTGACTTTTTCAAATAACTTTTTTTGATATCTTGCCATCTTACCCCTTTTTTGCCTTTGCATTACAATTTTTTTCATTTTGCCGGCATTCTAGCGATCACGTGACATGTGTCAAAATCGATTTTTAGGTTATCGGACATGCACAAACTTTTCGCCAGAATATTTTTTCCAATACTCCAATAATAAAAATTTTTCCCATATAGTACATACTTTTTGGCGGCATATTATTGCTTAGGGGGGGGGTATAGTGGGTTTAGGACGAGAAGAAAAAGAAACTTCTTGCTTCTTATAAATCGGTTATACTTAGATACGTTTTATAAAAACCGTTTTTTTTTCTCTCGTCCTGAACCTGCTATCGCCATAAGTAATTGTTGGGAAGGACACGAACCGTAAGAACATTATTTCATATAAGTGTTCGATCCCCGGACGCCTGTCATGGAGCTGAAGTGGTTCGGATTCCACTTTTATTCAAATTTTAGGTCCCGGATTTCCCTTGCTCGCACAAGCTCTGCGTTTGAGGGGTTTTCTCCGAAAACTTGGGAGTTTCGTAAAAATAAAATTTCACAAATATTGCATTGTCATTCAGTTCAAAGCTACGTATGAAGTTTAATTGAATAATGTCCATCCATGAAGTGTACGGTAAGAGCGTCTGTAAGAGAGTGGATTGGGGACAGTCACAAAAACTACTGGGAAAGCATACCAGGAAACAAACACGGGAAGAAATACATTAAAGGACCGTGCCAGAAAAGAACGGCAGACCTGTTGGCGATGAACAGGAGCCAGCTTAGAATCGTTACGGGACTCCTGACTGGTCATGCAACAGTGAAGGAGCACCTCTACAAAATGGGACTGTATAATGGAGACCTGACCTGCAGACTATGTGGTAAGGATCCAGAAACAGTGACACACATACTGTGCTGTTGCGAGGCACTAGACCTCAAAAGACAGGCAATCTTCGGGCAGCCATCTGGCGATCCAGAACTATACAGATCGCACCCAGTAAAGGACTTGTACAAACTCGTACAAGGCACGAAATTACTGGATTGGGTACTGTGAAAGTATAACACACAGGCAAGATACAATGGGCCAATAAGCCTATGTGTCACCGGGGGCAACAACCTGACGGGCCTAGAGGTGGAGGTTTTAGTAAGTAACCCTGTGATCAGTGGAATCTCACAGTAGGTCTGGAGTCTTGAGCCGAAGGCTCCTTTCCTCTCTATAAAAGACTTCTTCCACCTCATCACAAAAAGAAAATCCATGAAGTACCACCAAATATATAAAAAATTAATGTTTACAACTCCGGTGTGTTAAATACAATAATGTTTTCATCAACGGTATTTATATTCAACGGTTTTTGGAAATTCCAATACCCATTCCTCTTGATCTCTTGTTATTGATCTTATGGAGTTCATATACTCACCAACTGGTCTGTCGACAGCAACTGGAACTGCATGGGGAACTGGAACACCAACAGGTCTGTCTACTGGTACGGCTACGGTTCTCTCAACGGTGACTGGGTATGGCCTAGGAACCTCCACAGGTACTGGACGGTCAACAGCAACAGGTACTGGAATTTAAAAAATGAGCTGGACTATCAAAATCATAGATTATTTCGAAAATAACAAGGAGAGGACATTTGTATTCATCAGGAATAACTTATGGCCATCAAAACTGCAGACCTCCAGATCTGCAGACGTCAACTTGCACTACACAGCATGATGAATAAGCACCGATTTCAACGAATGAGTTAAGCACTTTGGTGATTTAGTAATGTAGAATAGAACCCGATATGGCAGAAAGGACTATTGTATAAGGGATCGTAGAATAGATAATGACATTACCAACCTCAGAGATAACTCAGTATAATGTTTTTGAAATACCATCACTTGCTGGATTATAGGAACATTCGAGTAAGGTCTAGAGTTGCCAGAGAATCACGGGTGATTATCAAAATCCAAAAATAATTTACTGGAAAAAATACAGAGGGGGGATACATTAATATCACAATATTCATCATTTTGTAAGAAAATCATCGGTAAATATGTGAACTGCTGAAATGGTAATTTCGAACAACTTAAAAGAAGAACTGTAATAAATCGCTTGTGTGATAGGCGACAATTTCTTTGGTTTGGTTCCAAACTTCACCAAAGCAACCAACCACTCCTACACAATGAAATATTTTTATAAAATGGTAGCATGCTGCCTCCAGGTCTGAATTGAGTTTTTAATCCGCTGAGACCATACGGATTTTAGACAGAGGATAGCTTTATAAGAATGATGATAACTCTGTATGCTGAACTTCATTAGCGCTACTAGTTTTCGTGTTTCACCATCATCTTAAAAGACAGTTCTTAATATGCAGGTTCGGCCACGCCTTCACAAATGCGTGGACTTTACATGAGGGGTTGAAGAGGTAAATAATAGTTAGCAAAGTTGCACGAACCAGCTTTATTTACTAAGCAAATTGGTGGGAAATAATTAAACGAAAAATAACAAAAATTGTTTCAAATATAGACAGACAGTGTGAAATAATTATTCTCTTGAAATAAATCAATCCTAAACAATAAAATGTGCATTCAGTATCGGAACAATTCACAACAAAAATAAAACATCCCCCTCTCGTGAAAAAAAATTATATAAAAGCTTGCCCTATTGTTGAACACATATGCTTCTATAAGCCGGCAAAACTCACCAACATAAAACTCCAGTTGTTTTTGTCCATCGGATACACCGATAATATTATTATTATTGTTAATGAAGATAGAAAAATGCCTCAAACATGTATTTAACTATTTAGGTTGAATTACTGAACAACCTATTATCCTTTTCACACCCCAAAATTAGAAAACAATTTTCTTTATTATTGTTATTATTATTATCAAATAAATAGAATACCCCAAACATATAATCAATTACTTATTTTAATTGAATAATCGAACACCCACTCATCCCTAAAAATTTACTCCCACATTGGCCCCATTATCGGGGGTGGCAAAAAGCCACCCACACCGGGCGTTCAAAATGGAACCAACTCTTGTCACTGGCACTTCAACACCTACTGTCTAGCTCCAAACGCCCGTTCTTCTGAAAACCTGAGAGCATTCTTCCTAACCCACCCTCTGTGCTATTTTTAGATCGTGGCTTATATTCAGACAGAGGCCCACTAGAAATTGTTTAGTCGAACGCGCCGTATCACACCCCTTTATGAATTTTTACGATTAACTTCAACCCGGAGAAGTGATATCTTGAATAAACTCAGAAAATTAAATGAGACTATTCTAATACTAATGTAGGACCATCTTATACAGGGCTCAACATTATATATAAAACAGTGCACACTGTGACAACACGACTATGGGCCAAGAGATGTTCGTAGAGTATGTTCTGCACATATGTCGAAAATATCTCTGTAGCACAAAGGCTACACAACATATTTGCAATGATTCAAAAATGCAAAACAACAGACAGGAAACCTTTGGACGAATTTTTTCGAGTACATTAGCCAGATACTTCAGTTATCTAAAGAATCAAATATCGTTCAGATTTTTCTACAAGAGTGTTAGGGCATCAACCGAGGAAAAACAAGAGAGATGGAAACCTGTTATGAAATTTAATAGGCAATTTAATCTTCTGATATCTATGAAAAGCTGCATCTGATCAGATGATAGCAGTGTTACTTCTAGTTCTAGTAATAATCGACGCAGATTCGTATCTTTTTTGGTAACAGATCGTCTTGGTTAGTCACCGCGAGGAATTCAAAATACTTAATTGATGTGGAAAATTTTATGTTGTTCATGATAAACGGATGGATTTGAATTTGGATCTTTCAGTCAATGTATTAAGACAGAGACCCTTCTCTTGGAAAAGACAAAACCTGAGCAGACTTAAGAGAAGACGATTTCGGAATGAAAAAATTCGAGATAGACAGATTTGCTAGGGTTCATGCAAAAGAGAACTGTATCAGAAATTTCAGTTCAGCTTGTAGACGCACGCAACCATCTGAAATCATCTCAATACCGCACGAATGTTTAATCACCGAGGAGTGTAGCAACACCAACCTCAATAGATTACCACAGTTAAGGAGTCTACCCATAGCAAGTATCAGCACGCACTCCAATCAGAAAAGTTGAAATGATTGTTGCCACAAATGTGTTTTGGAATAGAAGAATCAAGCCAAATAGAGCTGCAACAACTCCACTTGAAGAATCGTAAAATTATGCTTCTTCATAGGAGCTTGCAACCTGAAACGTCCTTCTTTTTTTTCTTCGTTTAAATACTACCTGTCAACCAGGAACTCTGTTCTCTTGACTCTTGACAGCTACACATTATGTTCTAGTTATCAGACTAGTATTCGAATTGGGTCGATGAGAGACTAATACTTTTGAATGAAGTATTTCTTAATGGTTTACATTATTTACTAACTTCTGTTTTACAATACTGAAAATCAGGTAATGCTCAGGAAACATCATGGGAACCAAAGGAAATAAATAGTGGAGGTTATTTGCCTCGTAGAAGACCTCTCTAGGAAAAGAGTTACAAAGCGGTAGTATTCTTTGAAAAAAACGAGCCTTGTGAAAGAGACAATCAACTGGTCTTCAAAGTATTACATAATCTAAAAGTCGCACTGTATAGTATTACCTCTCACGGGAACAGAAACTGGGACTGGTCTGTCAATTGGTACTCCAACAGGTTGGGGGACAGCAATTCCTATGTTTCTAGTGATGGTGGTGTGGGTATGGGTGTGTCTTCCCAATTCGACGGCTGGACCTCCAACAACTACTCCTCCAAGACCAGCACCGCCAAGACTAACGCCGGTACTCCCGAGTCCAATTCCGGCTCCACCAATGGCAATGCTTGATCCTCCGAGTCCGATTCCTGGACTTACAAGTCCTATGCTTCCCAAACCGAGTCCCCCGTCGATTGCTAGCCCACTTCCATATCCAAGTCCTAAGAGACCACGTTTGTCAACTTTCTTCTCTTTTGGTACTTTGGCGGCTTTCTCTCCTGCGAGAGCAACTCCTACCAAGAGGCAGATGACAATCTGGAAATAATAATGGTGATAATAATGGTAACAATAATGGTAATAATAATGGTGATAATAATGGTAATTTTAATGAAATGATAAATAAAATTATTTAAATAATCCGACATATGATTATTCAGATTTTTCAATAAAATGGTTCTAAGAGCAAAACTAATGATAGTCGACGTAAATGAGGCTTTTCAAGAGAATCAATTGATAAAGTTTTGAAAATTTGGGTATGAACTCTCTAATGGCAAGTGAATATACAGTGATCATGTAAAGGTTGGAACAAACTCGTTTAGGAAAAATAAGCTAAGACAAGTCGATTTTATTTTTCAGTTGCGCATTTTTTGGACTACTCAGATTTTCGATGACGTCATCGCTGTTCGAGTTATGACGTCATTATAATTTTTTTCAAATGAGCTTACCCTATTTTGATAATATTTTCAAAAACAACGCATTTTTCTGAGTACGGATGTCATATTTTTTCTTATGTTAGATAACCGTATGTTCGAGAAACAAAAGATATTTCATTCATAATAATGTGATATCAAGTTGGTTTACGTAAACTTTTGGCCTAAGGTATCTCCACAAAATGAAATCTAGTAGGGTTAGATCAGGAGATCTAGCTGGCCACTCTAAAAATCCTCGTCTGCGGGTAGAGGACGGCTATTATCATCATTCGCCGTGGCGCTCCAGGGTGACTTTCTGATTTTTGGTGGCGAATTCAATTTTCAGCTGCAGGAAAGCCCGGAAAAACCTACAGCCCCACTCTGAGTGGTCGGTTGCACACTTCGAACAAACACCAGACGTCGGGATTGGCATCTAGGCAACTCACATCGCACTCGCTTCACAACAAGGTGTGAGGTCATCTATCGACACCAAAATAATTGAGAAAAATTCCCTTATACTCCGGATTTCGATCACAGACGAGGACTTTTTTAGAGTGGCCAGGTAGATCTCCTGATCTAATCCCTCCAGATTTTTTTTGTTAGGAAACATTAAGTCAAAAGTTCACGTTACCAGACCTGATTATGAATAATTTATCTTTTATTTCTCGAAAATACAGTTATGTAACATAAGAAAAAATATGACATCCATACACAGGAAAATGCGTTCTTTTTGAAAGTATTATCAAATTAGGGTGATGCCATTGAAAAAAAATTATGATGACGTCATAAGTCGCACTGCGATGACATCATCAAAAATTTGAGTGGACCAAAAAATGTACAACTGAAAAAGAAAATCGACGTGTCTGAGCTTTTTTTCTCCAATAGCCATATCAAGCTTTTAACGAATTTGTTCCAACCTTTACGTGCTCACTGTAGATTAAAAGAGTTCCCACCTCTCACGAGGGTGCTTCATCCCCTTTAGCTTGAGAAACCACCCTTCAATGTTACCTCTTGCAAGTATTTTACATTTATCTCGAGAATCGATACCCTGACGTAAAAAATTAAGAGGAATCAATTTATTTGCTATAAAATTCTATATCATGTATGTTTTTCAGAAATTTTCGCTATATTGCATCATAACCTCACAAATTTAAATAAAATACTGATGTTACGCAAAAAACAAGTGATAACTAAAAATACCTTGACCACAGAAAAATGTAATATAAAAAGCAGATTGTTGTTTACAAACCTAGCAATAGAAACAAAAAAAAAGCTTCAGAAATGTTTTATTACTACAATACAATACTATTGAAAAGTAACAACTGTTTATTAAATAATTGGACATTGTTGGACATTTTAATCCAAACTCAGCATAACCACGTCGTTTTCTACAACCTTTTTCACAATTACAAGATATCAACAATCGACAAATTGTGCAAATTTTGATTCGCTCTTGAAAAACAGGATTTGAGGTATATTGTTAAAAACTATATTACAAGGAAAGGGAAGACTATTAGGCCAAGCCATAGAGGTTTTTTCCCCCACAAAATGAAAGACGCAAATAGCCTAACTAATTTTTATAAGATAGCTCGTTGATGAAAACTCTAGTTTTCGCCACAGGAAAATAACTTTGTGGAATTTTTTAAACAAGGAATAGTAATAAAAATCACAAATTTTTTGGCTTTTTGGACATATCTCAAAGATTATTCGAAGAATCGCTTTACAGTCGATGGAACTTTTCTAGAAATGCATGAAACCTACAAAATGGTTATTCATACGCCCAGATCTGAGCATTTTTCACTGAGAAAATCCAGAAATACCTCGAAAAATTCATAATTTTTATAAAGATATAAGATATAAGATAATAGCATGTGGTTCAACTGTGCGCAAGATGGTTTCTGTCCAATGTGTAGTTTTTGCACATTCGCTTTATAAACAATTTTAGGGTAAATCTTTCTGAATGCGTCGATTTAACGGAAATCTTATTCAAATTCTGTAGACGGCATATGGAAGTATCTACAATTTGTATAATATAAATTTCCACTTGACAGGTGGGAAATGTGTTGAAATTGTCACTGAAAATTGATAAAATCGGTTCAAAATGCGTCCGAAGTCATCCGAAGTCAGCCGAAATCGAACTGAAGTTAATACGAGTGACTTCGGGTACACTTTGAGTAACTTTCAGTGACATTTTCTACACATTTCCCACCTCACAGGTGAAATTCGACAATATGTAAATTGTAGATATTGATCCTAACTTCCATATGCCGTTTACCGAATTTGAATAAGATCAGCGCATTTAGAAAGATTTGCCCTTAAATTGTTTATAATGCGATTGTGCTAAAACTACATATCGGACAGAAACCATTTTGTACACAGTTTGAACCACATGTTATTATCTATCAGTTTCCGCAATATTATTTTTTCATCTTCAGATTTATAAAAATTATGAATTTTTGAAAAATGGTATCTTTTTCGAGGTTTTCCTGGACTTTCTCAGTGAAAAATGCACTGATCAGGGAGTATAAAAAACTGGTTTGCAGGTCGTTCGCGTATTTAATTTTGTGTGAAAAGAGCATATAATTTTTATCTACAGCTTGACCAATATTCAAAGTTTTTGTAACAACGTGCCTGGTCGTGACTGAATGAAATATTTCGTTACTTCCTCAGTTGAATGTCAAGTTTTCATCAAATATAAAAAGAAATACGGCACAGATATGAAGAAATTACCTCAGATTACATTGACAATTTGAAATTGCATTTAAGGATGTACACTTGAAAAAAATTATAATTACGACGAGAGAGAGAGATATATGTTTTACGATCCAGGTAAGAGAAAAGTCGAAGAGGCTGCAAGTATCCAGAACGTATCATGAATTCTACAAAATCACATTAGTATCATGTTTTGTACTCGTTCCCTCCATAATGGAACGAAATTGAAGGACTAATTGAACCAACAAAAATGGTCAAAAAATGCATTTCCATTGTCATTAGTTTGTAATGCTCAGTTTCCTGAATTGAAGATTCAATATTCGTAAACTTTTTTGTGCAATAAAATATTATGTTTTTCATTCAAAATAAATTGTCTTGCAAACTCAAGTTCTTCTTTGGCCCTAGCTTGCTATACAGCGCTTAAAAGTAGGTGAAACTATATTTTAGCAAAAGTTACTCTATTAGAAAAGTAACATTGGCCCAACATTAAAAAAAAAAAAATTGCCGACGTGAAAGAAATGCAGATTCTCTGTATTGACAAAATTTTGGTCATGCTGTGTAAAAAAAGTACCGTAGCTTGGATACTAGTGAAAATCGCAAATTTATTGACAAGTGAATTTAAATTTTTTCAGAAGTAGCCTTTTTCACGGTTTTGTAACTACTTCAAAAATGACAGTATTTGTAAAATACTCAATTTTTTACTGCAATTGTGTGCGACGAATCTTGCGCTTCATTTTAAACTTGTTATCCTAAACCGTTTGAACTGAAATTTTAAGTTTGGATGACAATTAATAATCTTGAAAAATATTGTCTGCCACATGAACTCTACAACAAAACTAGTCTGCCACCCACATAAGTAAGCGCAAAAAAAATATTTTAACAAATTATACCCGCATGGATGAAATTAATGCTTAATAGTTTTCACAGCAGCAAACACAAAAATTAATAAGACTAATAAGATACCATGAAGATATTTTCATGGAAACTTATGTTTCGAACTCGAACAGAAAGTGGAAAAATATTTTTAAAAAATTTAAAAAGTGAAAAATTTGTACTTTTTTTATAATATTGCCAAAATCTCGAAAATTGAGCGAGATATCAGAAATTTAATTATCATTAGTTTTGTTGTCGTTGAAGAGTTCTATGAAAAGTTTCCACAAAGTTTTTCCATATCTTGAAGAACAATAGAGATATGGAGTTGGAAATATCTGACGTTTTTTGTTCTAAAACACCAAAAATTCGGAAACGACACGAGATATAGGAAAATTTTAAATCTTCAGTTTTACAGTTCTTGATAAAATCCATAATGAGTTTTCATGACATTTTTTCATATCTCGAATAAATTTTTTTTAAAATCGCTATTTTTTAAAAACCCCAAAAACTCGAAATTGAAACGAGATATCGAGAAAATGTATATAAACATTTTCATGGTACTCAAACAGATCTACAAAAAATAAAAAAGAAATTTTTCTGTATATCTGAAAAAAAAAATTGCAATATGGACTTATAATAATATATAGAAAAAATGTGTATGAATAGTTTTATTTCACTATCACAGTTCTACATAAAGTTCTCATGAAATTTATTGTATTGTATAAAAATGTATTGAGGACATGAATCCTTCCTGTAACCACCTGTCGCGGGGGTGTGCTGGCAGACATTCATTTTACTATTATATAGTACACACATGACTCATACAAAAAATATGAAGCTTTCCAAAATGACCAGGAAATTTCTGTAGTTAACTTCCGGGCTATATTTTTCAACTTCTATCCCCAAATTTTCAACAGTTTGTGTGAAATGTTTTTTACGAATCACCCAGGTTTCAAAATAAACCTTACTGAATATCTTAAGTGCGAAATTCCATTCCATGCATATGAAGTTGTCAAGGTGTCAGTACAACGATCAAATACACAAATCAGACCATTACGACACACTCAGGCATTCCAGTTGTTCCACGATACCAGGAAGACAATCAATTAAGTATCCATTTTTGTCGATGTGGAATGTGCTGTGTGACCGAGTTGTTGCGTACAATTCATTCTTATTTGGTTGTATCGGTTGTATTTATGCAACAGTAAATATTACACTGTCACACGTAAAGTGCTCAATTTTTTTTTGCTTTTTATAATTAGAATTTATCTCTTCCAGTATTCAACATCGGTTTGATACTGTTGTACCCAGGAAAGGAATAAAACAATGATATTACCAAACATAAACTGTATTGAAAAATAATCTATTTGAACTGAAGCTATGCAAAACATATAGGCCATTCAATTAAGAAGTTTTAAGTAAAAAGAGTGGGAAACCAACTGTGCCATCACATGAAAGACAGTCCGTAGTTATATTCTGTTGTTTTCGACTCGCAACTGTCATTTATTAATTTGTTATGAACATGTGATTTTTTCATTTATATTTTAATAAATAGATAACTGATACAGGAATATACAATCTACAATAAAAATTGTAGAGAATTGAAATATGAACAAAATGGCATGTTTTACGACCCGGATTAGTAACAGAGAAATACGAGGATGTATTGATATCTAGTTAGCGTAGACCAGTTCCCTGCATAAACAAAATATTGTGTTACCATAGCAACGAACAATAACTTATTAGAGGTGTCAGTGTAAACTTTGACTTCAAAAAAGTAATCCAGAATTACGTAATAAATTAAAAGAAAAAACGTGTCCACCGAAATTGTGAAAATAGAAAAATTGAAGTATCGAGCCATCATCAAGTACCTGTATTTAAAAGGGTTAAAAGGTGAGCAGATTTACGAAGATATGCTTAATACCCTTGGTGATCAATGTCTTTCGTATGCGACCCTGAAAAATTGGACTGCAAGCTTCAAAAGAGGTAAATTTTCCATTGAAGATGATGACCGATCGGGAAGGCCAGTTTCTGTGTCAGTCTCCGAAAATATCTATGCAGTTCATGACATGATTTTAAAAGACCGTCGAATTGAGCTAAAACGGATATCTGAAGCACTGAATATTTCATACGAACGCGTTCATCATATAGTTCACGTCAATTTGAACATGAGAAAAATTGCTGCAAAATGGATCCCCAAATGTTTGAATGTTGACCAAAAGCGTGCAAGGGTAGTAGCATCGCATTCGATCTGTGCTCGATTTGAAAACGATGTAGACTTCTTAAACCGAATTGTTTCTATGGATGAGACTTGGGTACATTTCTACGATCCAGAAACACAGCAAGATGGAATGGCGACACTCCGGTTCTCATAGACCTAAGAAGTTTCGTGTCCAAAAATCTGCTGGAAAAGTTCTTGCTTCAGTTTTTTTGGGATTGCCATGAAGTAATCATGATTGATTTTTTGGATAAGGGTAGAACAATAACTGAAGATTACTATTCGACATTACTGGCCATTCTACGGGGAAAAATTAAAAAGAAAAGACGCGGAAAGCTATCCAAAGTTATTTTGTTTTTGCAGGACAACGCCCCTGCACACAAATCTCATGTTGCCTTGCAAAAAATTCGTGATTTATGGTTTGAATTACTAGAACACCCCCCTTATTCACCAGATTTTGTTCCGTCCGACTATAAACTCTTTCCTCAAGTGAAAAAAAGTTTAAAAGGTAAATTTTCTTCCAATAGGTAGGTAATAAAAGCTGTGGAGGTCTGGTTTGCAGAGCAAGAAGAAATATTTTTTTTGAAAGGTCTAGAGACGTTGCAGGTTCGCTGTAATAAATGTATCCTAATAAGAGGAGAATATGTTGAGTAATGAAATATTTTGATATTGAAATTTTGTTTGGTTCTATAGTAGGCTAAGAATTTTTCACTATGTCCTTGTACTAGAAAAACCGGAAAATTGTACGATTTTTGAAAAATTCATAACTCCGCCAATTTTCCAGAAGTAGGGTTGGCCCTTCTCATGAAGATATTGAATGCAGAAAACAGGCGCTGTGGAATGATTAGTTTTGGCAAAATTGCATTTTGATTCTTTCTTCTTGTAGCGTGTCGGGATGCTCCAGTGATAGCCCGATTTCAATTTCTCAAACAGATTTTGAAAGTGGAAGTGTACTACCACAAAATGTACTGAACATACTGATTTTCTCTTTTCTGAGATTGCAAACACTGAAAATTATGTCAGTGTTGAGCTGAAAAAATTAAAATTCATCTATCGAACGTGTGCTAGGCATATAGAATATTCATTTTCCTCTTGCAGAAAACAATTGTTCTTTTCAATCTTTCGTTTAGGCATTTTAACACAATAACATATACAGATCATCTCACAGCACTGCGAACATAGGAGTGGATATGACCAATTAACTACCGTCCAACCCCTTCAGTTTTCGACGTTTTCGGTTTCGCTGTTCACGATGACAATAACTGTCATCGTGATATCCTAAAGCAAAGACATGCTTAAAGGTAAGGGGTGGGACGATACTTAATTGGTCATATCCTCTCCTATGTTCGCAGTGCTGTGGGATGATCTGTATACAGTAGAAACCAGGCAAGTGCGAACATAGGTCCAACGTGGACGAATTTACTCATGTCCATTTAAGCAAACGCACACGTCAAAATGTCATCAGATTAAGTCATATTCAAATTTTTTCCTTCGAATTACCTACATTATCGTTTTTGGGTCATTAATTGTGAAAGAGTTATTAATTACTATCGAAATGGATCTATATAACATTTCAGAAAAAGTTAAGATTGTTGAATGGTATTATGGAGGAAACTCTATACGTGCAATAAGAAACCGATTCATGAATGAATTCAATGATAGACCAACTCCGACCATTTCAACAATTCATCGTGTCATAAGTAACTTTCAGAAATTTGGTTGCGATTCCTAGAAACATCAAGTTCCAGTGGGCGGTGATGAAAGGGAAATAAAGGAAATCATGATGTTGGACACAGTAAACCAGAAACCCGAAAAAACCGCTGAAGCTGTTGCGAATGAAGTAGACTTGAGTGCAACTTCTGCGAGACGAATTCTAAAAAGACATGGTTACCGATCATATAAAGTCAAGAAAACTCATACTCTTTATCCTAATGATTATTTCAAGCGGATGCAGTTCTGTGAAACAGTGATGGAAATGGCAAATGCTGATGAACATTACATGTAAAATATTGTTTTCACCGATGAGTCAACATTTTCTTTACAAGAACGTCATAATCCTTCTCGTGTGCGATATTAGTCCAGAGAAAATTTGCATCGGTATTATGAATTAAGAATCCAGTATCCCCAGAAATTGAATATTTGGGGTGGCTTGCTTGGTGGAAATATGATTGGCCCATTTGTTATAGAAGGTGCATAGAATGGACTCAAATATATCGATCTTCTGCAACTGCAAATTGTTCCGGAAGTAAGAAGAATAGCAGGGCAGAATTTCCATAGGATTTGGTTTCAGCAAGATGGGTGTTCAGCTCATAATTCTCAAGTAGTCCAAGAATATTTAAATACCACTTTTCCAAATCGATTAATCACAGGAAGAGGAACAATCTTATGGTCAGCTCGATCTCCTGATTTAGCAACAAATAATTTTTTTCTTTGGGGGCACGTGAAATCACACATTTATGGTTTTCAAGAGGTCAGGGCTGATAACTTACAAGATTTGTTGAGGAACATTGAAAATTCTTTTATAAGTATTACCCCAAATATGTTCAAAAATGTCAGGAGTCGTTTTTATGACAATTGATGCTATTGCCTAGCACAGGAAGGGAATGTATTTGAACATTTACGTTGAAATAATAAACGGATTAAACGGAATATTGTTACGTTTGCTTTGTCATATTTTTGGAATAAATAAATAAGTTTTTTCAGCCTTTTTCACGAAATGAATTTTCTATTTTTTCGAGGTTGATGGAATCAAACTTTCAGACGAAAGTCAAACAAGTTACGAGACGTCAAATCCCAAACATTATTCCATCATGTGCGCATACGCTGCATGTTGTGGGTTTCGTCTCATTTGTTGTATTGACGGGAGAATGGCTCATACATAGAGATTTTTTGTGCAAAAAGGTCCTTAGTACCGTATGTGGCGAACAGGTTAGCTTGCTCAGGTTACGTTGTGAATTCGCCGCCGTAAAAACAATAAGTATTTTATTTAAAAAAACTTTGTCTATGATTTGCGAAATCACTCGAAAATATTTGAAACTTTCCAGGTATACGCTTGTTCATTATCTGAGCAATGTTCTCCCTCAAGTATATTTCAAATCAAACACAACTCACAACAATAAGCAGCGTATGCGCATTATAATATCGATTTGATCATCGCACTCCAAACAACGCGTGCCTAAAACACAATCACTGAATACCATTCGGTTTACGATAAATGTTTCAAATAATTTTCGATAATTCAAATAAGTGGACCATCCTGAATTGATCCATTTCAGCATGTACTTTGTTTCACGACGCGCCGCGGTCCCACCAAACAAACGTCACTTCAATGTCAAAGCTAGACAAGAGCGGGTAAGAGTCAATTCCCCTACATTCGGACTATGTTCGCACTTGCTTGGTTTCTACTTTATAACAATCTAATAGTGAAAAACAAAAGCCATAAGGTTTCGACGAACTGAGATGGTTGAAATAAGGGCGCGATCTTGTAAAGAAATGTGCTGTTGCTGATGCATTTTCTCACTTATGGCAATCGACAGAATGGAATTTGATATCGTTATAAACCCTAAAAAAAATCCTATAAGCCGGTCAGCTGTAAAGTTTCCGGCCGAATAATTTTGTGATTTATTTTTATTAATTTTCCGGCATACTTCTAGTGAACGAAATGAAGTGCAATACAAATTTGTTAATGTAAACGTCTGTCATGAAAAAGACTAGTTCGTGCTGATTATAGTACATGAAACCTGAAAAGTTGATGGGAATTGGCATGTAGGTAGGTTTTAAATAGCGTGCCTCACTTTTTATGGAAACACCCCTTTAACGTTCGTAATTATCGAGATAGAATTATAAAATATGCAGAATCTATAGATACATCAAGAATGTAAAGTTCTACGCTTAAAACTATTGAAGTTACGGGGGTGTTTTCATGAAAAGTCTGACAAATTTGGATTTTTTAGAACTGTATTTTTATCAGGAAAATTTGAAAAAAAAAACATTTTGCCTCTCAAAGTCTAGGGCAATACATCACAGCCACAATTATCCTATGTCTGACAATCTAAAGTCCTCAGATACTTTAGTCGATAAGAAATGTTAATAAGTACTGAATATTGTCACTTGGTCACTTCTTATAATTATATTAGTAAAAATAGCATTAATTATGAATTTGATAAACATTATTTACCACAAACTTACTTGTTTTGATTTTCTCTACAAGCCCTATGAGATTATCATACTGCCCATAACTCTTTTTTTTTACTTTAAAAAAAATTATTCAAACATAAATAACGTTTACTTATTTGATATCATTATCATACTTTCGGCTAATGCCTTTTTATATATGTCATTCATTGTCTTAAAAGTCAACTCATGTCAGATATAAGGGAGTTTCAAGCTGAGAATGGGCTGGGCACTCCATATCAAACGGTCAGATTTTATTCTGCTGATCGCCAGTCATCAGGATGAGGAACCGCTTCAACGAGCGGGGGTGGTGGATAGGGGTGGTTAGCTTTCGAGTACGTACGAGTGCTGGGGCGTTCATCCTTCCGGGCCTCAACCTTAGGGGGTGCATGGTGGTCATTGGGCAGGGACAAGACAACTCAAAATTGTCGGACCTACCATTGAACTGATAAGAGGCAAGAACTTCGAAACATGTCTGCAGGTGGTCATCCCTAGCCGAATAAAGGATGATCTTTTATTTGTTTGCAACTGAGTCTTCTTGGAAGAACGTTGCACAAATATCTGTCAGATGTAGTTCATTATCCGTCGTGGCATTAGCCAGAGAAGAAGTTTTCTGTCAGATTTTTGCCTTATATTTTCCACTTGATGGAATATTTGGAGAGGAGGGTACTTCGACTTTGTCGATTTCATTAATTTCATAATTTTCAGTGTAAAATCCCAGGAAAGAGAAAATCTGTCATTATATGTCCGTGAAGTTCATTTTCCACAGCTATTTAGTTTCGAGTGAAGGTTCACGTTGAAGGAAACTTTCCATGTACATTGACAACTAACGATAGGCATCAAAACAAGCTCGTGAGAATGTAAATTAAACCGACGACAATAGTTCAATTAATGTTCGAACGGATGTAATAGATATTCTATCATTTACCGTTTATCTGATAGTAACTGAATGACATGTTACTTATTACTGTTGAAGTTGGTGTAGTTTCAGAAACCTTCAGCATGATTAACGATACCAGTAACCAGATAGCATTGGATAATTAGAGCAGCTTGAGAGAAGTGAACCAATTCCGACTCGAAGAATAAAATTTTTATGTGTTACGATAGTACGGTTGTATCGTGCTTTTTGTTCTGATAACGAAGCAACTAGATTTGGTGGGACTCCTCTGTCCCCAAACTAACTGGAGATAGTTTTTTTTTTGATTTTCTAGTGATGCAAAACTTGCAGAGGAATATATGAAGAAACTTATGTCACTTGAAGCGAAATGGTCAAGATCACCACAGTATTATTATTATTTCAGTGCAGGGCTAGCTATCAGCCGGAATGCAGCCTATTCTACGTAGAAATATTTCAGTACTCTCTAGCAAGTAGATCTCGTGAGTGCTCTGGATTTTCTGATAGAGAATAAATTTTCGATTTTATGAATTTCTTCATTATTTTTGCTTATTAGGCCATGCTGTAAATAAAAATAAGAGGCCCTTTTCATACAAAATAAAAGACGCAAACGGCCTATACCACTTTTTGTAAGATAGTTCGTGAATGAAAACCCCGGTTTTCCCTTCAGCAAAATCGCTTTGTGGAATTTTTTAAACAAAAAATATTGAAAAAATACAACTTTTTCATTTTTTTTGCGAATATCTCAAAAAGTATCGGAGGAATCGCTTCAAAGTGACTATAACTTTAGTGTACGTTAATAAAACCTTCAAAATGGTTTCTCATACAACCAGATCGGTGCATTTTTCACTGAGAAAATCCGGGAAAACTTCGAAAAAGAGACCATTTTTCAAAAATACATAAATTTTACAAATCTGTAGCTGGACGAGCAATATTGCGGAAAATGATTGATACTAACATGTCGAGTAATAAATAATTTGAGGGCAAATCTCTCTAAGTGCGCCAATTCAAGGGAAATCATCCTATTCGAATACAGTAAACGACATTCGGAAGTAGAGATCAATATCTACAATTTGCATATATTGGATTTTCACCTGCGAGGTGGAAAATGTGTTGAAATTGTCACTGGAAGTTACTTTAAATGCTTCAAAGTGCACGCGAAGTCACCCGAACTAAACTCGAGTTTACTTCAGTGCGACTTCGAACGCACTTTGAAGCAATTTGATAAACAATCAGTGACATTTTCAACATATTTCCCACCTTTCAAGTGAAAATCCAAAATATACAAATTGTAGATATTGATCTTTACTTCCAGAATACGACGATTTTACTTAAATCGGCGCATCTTCCAAGATGTGCCCTTGAGTTGTTTATAACGCGATCATATCGGACACAAAACATCTTACGCACAGTTGAACCACATATTATTATCTATGAGTTTCCGCAATATTGTTTGTTCAGCTTCAGATTGATGAAAATAAAAAAAAAATCAAACAGAAAATGACTGTACAACGATTCCTTGAATATTCTTTGAGATATTTATAAAAGCATAATTTTTTTGAACATCTCTTTTTTAAAAAATTCCACAAAGTGATTTTGCTGTGGCGAAAACTGGAATTTAATTACTAAAAAATAATGGTCTACGAAACGAAACGATTTTTTTTTATAATCCATCCCTAACTGAGATCATTTTGTAAGCAAATAGTTCGAAAAAGCATTTTCAAACTAATAAAACTGAATTGCTTGTGTCAGAATTGAATAATCTTTACAGTAATGTATAAAACTATCATCATTTCAGTTTGTTATCATTAAGAGTGAGGGATTGACAGATGAAAATCAAATCAAATTTTGAGACTTTATGGCGTGTTTCCCATACAGACCAAGCTGTAGAGCTTTTTTCCCCCACAAAATAAGAGACGCAAATGGCGTATACTGATTTTTATAAGATAGTTTGTTGATGAAATCCCCAGTTTTTGCTACAGCAACATAGCTTTGTTGGACAAGAAATAGTGAAAAAAAGTACAACTATTCTGGTTTTTCAGAAATATCCTAAAGATTTTCAGTCAACTTTTGTAGAGATTCATAAAACCTACGAAATGGATCTTCACACGATCAGAACGGACACATCTTGCAAGAAGCGCCGATTTAAGGGAAATCGTCGTATTCAAATTCTGTAATCGGCATCTGGAAGTAGAGATCAATATCTACAATTTGTGAATTTCAGATTTTCACCGGAGAGGTGGGAAATGTGTTGAAAATGTCACTGAATGTTGATCAAAATGCTTCAAACTGCGTCCGAAGTCACCCGAAATCGCACTGCAGTTAACTCGAGTTGAGTTCAGGCGACTTCGGGTGCACTTTGAAGCATTTAGAGTAACTTCCATCGACATTTTCAACCCATTTCCCAACTCTCAGGTAAAAATCCAAAATATACAAATTGTAGATATTGATCTCTACTTCCAAATGCCGTTTACAGAATTTGAATTAAATGATTTTCCTTAAATTGGTTTGGTAATTGGTATACTCCGAAGCCAATAACCCAATCACACACACACACCCTTAAAGCAGCGCATTTTAAAAATCTTGCCCTTAAATTGTCAATAACGCGATTGTGCAAAAACTACACATCGGACAGATACTACTTGGCCGCACAGTTGAACCACAATGTTATTATCTATCAGTTTCCACAATATTGTTTGTACAGATTCAGATTTATAAAAATTATGAATTGTTGAAAAATGGCCTCTTTTTCGAGGTTTTCCCGGATTTTTTCAGTGAAAAGTGTACCGATCTGGTCGTTTAAAAAACTGTTTTGTAGATTTTATAATTATAAAAATATATAAAAAGTAGTACTGGCCATTTACGTCTTCCATTTTCTGTGAAGAGAGCCTATTATTTTAATCTACAGCTTGGTATCATAAATATTCTGCTGCACATTTTTCTAATTTTTTTTTCTTATTTTTGTTAATATTAAGATTCTTCTTTCTTGGTTGAGACTATTCTTCAGCCGTGGATCAAACGGAATTTTGATTTTTTATGTTTTAGAAGTTTTGTTTGGTAGTTCTAAGGTGGCTGTTGGTCTCAAACACATTCAACATAATTTTCTTCGTGCACCACCCTATTTGGAAACTTTCGTGTGGGAATGACTACACTGTAATTTTATCTACACTAAATCCTGATTTTTTATACATCAACAAATGTTTTACACATGGTAACTGGAATGAATGACGTGACAAAAATTCATTTCACCCAGTATAACTGAGACCTACGCAGATTCATTCTGCTCACGGGGTTGAGAGAGCCACGTCGAAGTTAAATAAAAACATTTAAAACAGGGAGTAGAATTCGAAACGGTGTATGAAATATTGAAGGTATGAAGAAGGAAAAATCGATAATGATAACGATGCGATGGTTTGAAGTCACAGTTCTAAATTATGGATTGGGCTGAATTGTAGGTAGTTGAACAAAGAAGTGTGCACATACGTGGGCTTGCTGAAGGCCGTGCCTTGGAGTCTATTTACCAATTATTATCCATAAAGAATAAACTGAAAGCAATTTAGAGCAGAAAATTTCCGGTTAATCAGTCAACATTTTATAAAGAAATATACAAGTCTAAATTGCGAATATTAATACAGAATTTCACTGGAGGAAATATTTAAGGAAACAGCTCTTCTGTTACTGATGAATAATGAAGTAGGCAATGGCAAGGAAAGATGTATAATCCTGTAAGATCCGACTTTTCACTTCCAAGTCAATTAAAAGTCCATTTCAGAGTGATGTTTACAATTTTCTTGGATACATTCGTATTCATACACAACTATAATGAATATTGTTGAACCTTTTGAATTAATTTTCACCCTTATTCGTTTGTTTCATAATGAAGCGAATGATCCAAATGCAAAGGGCCCCGCAAACTCCTTATGGAATTTGGGTCCCTGTGAATTTTTTTGAATTTTTGGTATGATGTAGACCATGTAATTCTCAACCAATGTTACCATTGCGCCAACCCAATAAAATGAACAGTTTTGCTGCTGGGGGGCGTTGAAATCACCCCTTGCGCAGATTAGACTATTTATTTTTGAACCCGGTAACAATATTTTCACTTTTTTCATTGTTGCTAATATTGCATAATATTGTACTGTTTTATAAAAAGAATTCTTACCCCCCCCACTATTCCCACCAACTCCTACTACGGAACGCAAAAAAATATTTCTCGAGTGCCTTCGAATGTATCGTCGAATGTTTAAATATGCCTAAATAAGGGAAATAGCAGTTTTTTATGATTATCCCCCACCCCCCAAATTACACAAAACGAAAAAATTTCGGTGGATTTTTCTGAATTTTTGATATGATGCAGTTCAAGTTATTTTGAATAGAAATAAATTGGGTGACAAACTTCAAAAATGAATAGTTTTGATGCTAGGGGGCGTTGAAATCATACCTTGCTCAGAATGGATTATTCATTATTATAGGCGGAAGTAATAGATCTACGTATTTTAGTTTAGATTGTGCTGATCAATTCTGTAATTTTTCATGAAATGAAAATCTAAAACCTCCCCCTTACCCCCTACCCTTAATTTAAAACACGAAAAAATGTATTCCCGACTACTTGTAAATGCTTTATCAAAATAAATGTTTTAATCAGCTCAAATTGAGGAAATCGTACAGTTGTTTAATATCACCTTTCCCTCCCTTCAGAAAAATATTGATGGAGTTTGCTGACTTCTTAGGGCGTAGTTCATGATTTTTGAATATCAATCAATTGGGTGAATATCTTGAAATTAAATAAAAATTAGACATCCACAATTTGAATTTGAGGTGGTGCCTGAATTTTTTTTTTTCGTGTTTTGAAATACGGGTTGGGGGTAAGGGGGAGGTTTTAGATTTTCAATTTATGAAAGTTTACACAATTGTTCGGCATAAAATAAAACAAAAATACGTAGAGATATTGTTTCCGCCTATAATAATGAATAGGGGGCGGGGATTAGCGCAGTGGTTAAGCGCTCGCCTGGTAATCGAGAGATTGCTGGTTCGATTCCCGACGGTGCGATGTTTTTTCATTTTCAGATGTGAAAGTCTGAACGACTGAGGCTCGTGTCGGCTGGGAATAATCCTCCACGATTCACTGTTGCGTTAAAATTAACAGTGCTGCTCCTAAAGTGGCGTACGGAGTTAGTAACAAGGCCTATCCAGAACACATGGCTATTGACCATAGCAGTCGATGCCAAAACACCAAGGAAAAAAAAAAAAAATGAATAGTCTATTCTGAGCAAGGTATGATTTCAACGCCCCGTAGCATCAAAACTCTTCATTTTTGGGGTTTTTCACCAGATTTATTTCTATTCAAAATAACTTGAACTGCATCATATCAAAAATTCAGAAAAATCCACCGAACTTTTTTCGTTTTGTGTCATTTGGGGGGTGGGGGGATAGTAATAAAAAACTGCTATTTTCCTTTTTTAGGCATATTTAAACATTCGACGATAAATTTGAAGGAACTCGAGAAATATTTTTTTGAGTTCCTTAATAGGAGTTGGGGGAAAAAGGGGAGGGGGTAAGAATTTTTTTTATAAAACAGCACAATATTGTGCAACATTAGCAATAATGGAACAAGTGAAAATATTGTTACCGGGCTCAAAAATGAATAGTCTAATCTGCGCAAGGGGTGATTTCAACGCCCCCTAGCTGCAAAACTGCTCATTTTCCCCAAATTCCATAAGGAGTTTGCGGGGTCCTTTAAGACAGACAGTTCTGATTGAGAAGTATCAGATTGTCAAGATCTATTTTTATACTTTGTTCACGTACCTTTTTGTACGTATAGACTGGTGACTTTGATTTTTGTGAAAAAAGTAGCAGTCAAGAACCAGGTGGAAAATGTCGTCGAGTTTCGGAATTTAGGATAAAAAACACGAAAACGCTGGTGAAATGAGGATGCAGAAAGGGGTTGCAAACGGTTTTTTGCGATTTGCGGCGAAACGTGACGTCTTAGCAAAACATTTTTCCGGAACAAGTTGTAGATAATAAAAAAATCGAATACTTTTGTTTTTATCACTTTAACAGTCAAAATGATTAAAAACCGATTATGCAGTATAAAGGTCGATTTATGCACCCGTACCTGAGAACTAAACCTAAACCTAAAATTAGGAACTTAGATTTCATGTATAGGGAAATAATGCGAACGTTAATGGAACTGTAACTAGTACTAGGAACTAAGAGATCATAACTCCTAATAAATTCTTTGACCACATAATTCTTAAGTTTAGTTCTTGGTCTTAAGTTTAGTTCTTAGAAAGGCGTGCATATATCAACCATCACATTTTTTTCTCGCTTATAAATGATTCAATTTACATGAAAATTTGTCTTTTTTGATGTCGGACGAGCATGATTCTTTCGCAATTCAGACGACAAGTTTTCCCTTGCCCTTATCTTCCATGAACAATTGTTTTGGTGTTTTTGTGTGTGTTTAGAGTTATAGCAAAAAGTATCAGTCATACGTATTCAATGAAACGATAGAATTATGCCATCATATCTTATATCCAGATTTCATGTACGCTGTCTATCAATATAATCACATTCTCCTTCCCTACTGTTAACTTTTGAACGGATTGAATTTTTTTTTGTCGAAGGTACTTCATAAATTACTCTCCGATGATAATAAAAATCTGAAGAAAGTAGTCTATACCTACTCGAAGTAGAGTTTCAAGTTAAAGAAGTAAAATCCATCGAGTAGATCAGTGAATCAAAAACATGTTTTTGAGCATAGTAATGCTAGTTTCCAGTTGAAATGAACAGGAGGTTAAACTGAAACCAGTAAAAAACACTAATTACAATTTTTGAAAAATAGAATAGATGAATTTGGAAAACAAAATGTATATTTACATGGCATGAGAAACGTTGGAAGAATTTAAAAACCAAAAAGTGCTTATTAAATTACTACATGCTTGGAACGAAAAATGACAAACATCTTATTATTAATAAATTTTACAGTTTTCATTTCAACCACCTCTTAATTTCAACTGAGGATGAGCATTAATATGATAGGAAACATTTTTTTATTCACTGATTTATTTGTAATGGTATTTTTGACAAGTTTTTGCCCAAGAAGCGTTGACAATTTGCCCTTCTCGTTAGCGTTGAATATACAGTTAGTCAAATGTATGAAACCGCCCATTTTTTTAAGCATTTTTTTTTCCTTGGTGTTTAAGCATCGACTGCTATGGTCATTAGCCATGTGTTCTGGGTATGCCTTGTTACTAACTCCATATGCCACCTTAGGAGCAGCACTGTTAATTGGAACGCAACAGTGAATCATGCAGGACTCACCCCAATCGAGCCGCGAGATTTCAATAATTTAATCGGTCAAATTAAATTAAAAAATCCCCGCCGCAACTGGGGCTCGAACTCCGGACCTTTCGACTCGAAGTCGGACGCTCTAACCACTGCTCTACGCCCCGACATTTTTCTCATTTAATATGGGGGTTATGGAAAAGAAGTTTGGATATAAGTTGAATGGTATTCAACTCTGCTCCTTTCTATGAATTCAAATATTTTTTAGATATGCCATTGGTGGAGGAGTGACGCCATCGACATTCTTTTTCAAATGGAACCATATGTCATGTTTGATATCGCGATAGCTTGTTTTTTTCTCATTTCAGTAGTACTAATATTATTGTAATTAAAGTTCTTGGTCTTAACAATTTATAGGTACAGTGTGTTTCGTATTTTTTGTGTCCACCTCTATAATTCACTTACCTACTGCTTAATTTGTTCAAAATTTTTCCCAATCAGAGAATGTAGCCAGGTGGATATTTTAGGCGATTTGGCAATTTGATTTAGAAAGTTGCGTACGTGAGTACTTATGAAAAAAAATTATTTACGTACTACTTACCAGTTGTGTTAATGAAAAATTTCACTTACTTTAATTACCATTCGCCTCATAAAATAAGTAATGGTTATAGAATATTTTCAAAATTTACCTCAATGGCTCAGCCTTTCGAGGCGTTACATTACATCTCAGATCAAGGGTTCAAATAAATTTTTTTTCTCAGGACTGATAAATAAGTAAATGAAATAGCCGCTCTACATTTGTGTCCGGCAATCTCCTTTTCATCGAAAAAATAATAATATTTTGAACTATTGAAACAAATAATTATTTCTGTTTTTTCTCTTCCCTTCTATTCAGGGAAAGTTCAGGATTAGGGAAATTCAATTATTCTAGAATAAAAATTTTCATTGACATTTTCCAATAAAAAAATAACTAGAGAAACTTATACATACGTATGCCACTGCCTGAATCAAATTTCCATATCGCTTGAAATATCCAACTGGCTGCATTACCCGATTCAGAAAATTTTCGAACAAATTGAGCAATAGGTAAGTGAATTACAGAGGTAGACAACATAATACGAAACACACTGTACCTATCGAGAGAGTTGAGACAATATTTTCATTGTACCTATCTGAAAACACCATATTTACATGCTTATTTAGCATACTGAGAATGTGCTTTTTCCGTGCGTCCGCACAGAACATTTCACGGTGCGCTGGTGACATTATAGCTGCCTATTTACATGTCGAAATTAAATAATATGTTGTTAACAGTTCTCTGGAAATCACAAATTGTTCGAATATTTCCTTACCAACATCAGGGTAAATAACGCTTGTTTTGTGTCAATTTCTGGATATTTTTGTACCATAATAATATTTCAATTAATAATACATGTTTTTGTTCCTTCATCATTAAAAACAAATGTTTTTTAACAATCTGTGGTTTTCAGGTAGATATAATGGAAAATATCTTTAAATGCTTTTTTGAAAGACGTTTTGAAAAAGGTTTCACTCAACCCCCAATACCATTTGAAATGAAAGGTAGGCACTTTCTGAAATACTGTAAATCCCAAAAAAATTGATTAGTTCAAAAGTAAACAAGGAAAATATTTCATGGATAGACCGTATAGCTTGCAGCTTGCCCCCATTCTACACACAATATTGTTGATAATTTTTCATGAAAGAAAAACAGCACTAATTTTGATGACTTCGAATAGTATTTTGGCATGTCATTGACGTAAGGGAAAAAATCAATTGAGAATGCTCAGATTCAACACTGAATTTGCTGGTAAATCATCTTCACGGTATTTGAAGGAAGAGAAATTATAAATATTTACATATCAAAATTATTCCTCTACGTACCTGGATAATATTCACCAAAGTTATTAATAAAGTAAAATAGTGGGTACGTACCAAGGTTCTCATATTTGTTATACTGAATAAACAACACTTATTGACAATGGCACAGGGTGTCACTGGTTCTGCAGCTTGAGGATATCTTTATAATAAGGTGCAACAACCCCCCACCTGTACTGATCTTGCACCAGTTATCAGCTATTCTTTTCAGGGATACTTGATTATACTTTCTCTTTATTTGTTTTCTAATTAGACAAGTGATCATGATTTTATTGTTTGTTTCCTTCTGTTCGATTTTGAAAAATTATACAATCAGTAAAGGCCAAATGAACTTCATTGAGTGTTTACTTATGATGAAACTGAGTGAGTAAAAATTGTTTTATTTTACTAAACTTGGAGAAGGCAAAAGATGAGAAAATGTCAAAGTAGACCTTCCCTGGAGCAAATTATTTTCAGGCGCGCCTACGCCTATATTTTCTGAATTGAGGAAGATTATCATCACAGGCAATCTGAAATTCTGCTATTTTTCAATGAAATATGATGTTAAGAAGCTGCGTAGTTTCACAAAAAGAAGAGTATCATCATGTATTCGATTTGGAGAAAGAATTGGAAGTGTCGTCAAATATTAATTGCAAATTTTCAATTTTTTCTCTTGATGGGACACAGATAATCAACAAACAAATCAGTTTTTTTCAGTATAGTCGTCATTAAATTCGATGATGGGAATATCACTTCCTTAAAATTAAGGGTAAAACTGGAATAAATCTCATTTGTGCCATTTAATTTTTAACATTAAGTAAAGAACCCCACACCATTCTTATGGAAAATGGGTCCAGGTAAAATTCAAAGAATTTTTTATATGAAATAGTTCAATTCAAGCTGATCAAAAGTTTTCTTGGGCCCAACTCAATCCTATAACTAGTTTTCAAGATACAGGGTGTCAAAGTTGCCATTCATTAAAAGTAATATATTGCTTTCAGGAAAACATCTCAAATAAAAATCTTTTGATCGACAAATATTGCTTGCCCATAAGGCAATACTCCTAAACTGATTTTATACAAATAAAATTGTTGGATACAGGGTGAGTCCAGCATAATTCAAATTGAAATTCTCAATTAACCCTATGAAGTGAAGATGTGACTAAACCAAGTAACACACTGATATACTCATCGTTTGAATATGTCTTAATTGATTGATACAACATTTTGTACAGGGTGAGTCAAGAATTTGTAACAAAACGTGATCTTGAAATTTATTTATTGTTCTAAACAGTAGACGAAACCCGAAAAACATTGAATCTACACCCGGAAGCCATTGAATTCAGCATTTATAATACCGAGAAGGGCACCAAAACCTTCACCCATGTGGTTGCTTTGAAAATCGTTTCAATATCGACTTCAGAGTTACGAGGGGAATTTATAAATTCGAACCAAATATTTTGTGTCAGATTTTCTGCTGACATTTTGTATATTTTTATTATATATTTTGAGCTTTAGGTATACTCAACCACAAACCATTCATCATACTTCTTGAACAAAATTGATATACAGTGCGAGACACACACTAGGTGATAAAAAAATTGTTTATTGAATGGTTCGTGGTCCCTAAAGCTCAAAATAAAAAATCTCAGAAATACTGTCACTTCTTGACTCATCCTGTAAGAAATGTTGAATTTATCAATTTTGACATATTCAAACGATGAGCATATCAATGTGTTACTTGGTTTGGTCACATCTTCACTTCATAGGGTTGATTGAGAATTTCATTTTGAATAATGCTAGACTCACCCTGTATCCAAAAATATTTCTTATCAACAACCAAAGAGTATTGCCTTAGTGGCAAGCATTATTCGCTTCAACTTGACTTGAACTACATCATATCAAAAATTCATCAAATTTCACTTGGACCCATTTTCCATAAGAATGGTGCGGGCTTCTTTGAGAAAAAATGCGAAACTTCATTTTACTTCCGTCCTTTCAGGGATGACATATCTTAAAGGAGTGAACTAAGATTTTTTGTAGGGGACAGGATATTGTTTGGTAGAAATGTAGCAAAACCCTGTATAAGTCTTGGAATGGAGTTTGTAAAAAAATCGTTGAATTTCGAAATTTTGGTTAATTTGGAAAGAATGTGGACAGCTTTGTTGACGATTGTAAAAAGTTTCCCTACTTTGAGGGGGGGTAATAACAAGAAAATTAGTCTTAGGAAGATCGCAACCTCCAAGTTGTTCAGAGATTAGCCTTTCGATTACAAATATCACCCATAGATGGCACCAGTAGCAGTAGCTGCATTGAAAGGTGTTGGGAAAACTATTTTGACAAATCTTGAAGTTATTCAAAAGAAAGAACATCAGAGTAATGTTTAAAAAATATTTTACTCATCCATCCGACAATATCTTTCGGAAAAACTCTATAACTCAAGTAGCACACCTATAATGGTAAAATATTGGTACAATATTGTGAACATATTGGCGAAATATTAGAAATGCAATATTGGTGAGCAAAAAAATGTGAACATTCGGCGATATTGGTCCAATATTACTTGAATAATATTGGCCAAATATTCTCGAAGCAACATTGGCATCAAAATATTCGACTATATTGATACAATATCGCTGTTACAATATTCTGACAATATTGGCAGAATATTCAAACGTTATATTGTCGAGAAGTAAAATGGGAACATTTTGCAATACTGGTCGAATATTGTTGAGACATTTTAAAAATAGTATTGGTGAAATATACTTGAAGCAATGATGGCCCCAAAATATTTATCGATATTGGTACAATATAATTTGGATGTATTGGTGAAAGTAAATATACTTTGGTGAATCATTAAATGTCTTTTAGTTGATCAAGGTGACACCAGAGTCTGCCTTTTGATCGCCATAACCACTGAGTAAGCTGTCTTGAAAATAAGTTATGGAAAGTATTCAATATGTTTCCGTGGGTTATAGAAGACGTTCTATATGTAGAGCCACCTAGCGGATTTTTATCCAGGTTTGATCATGATAAAATTTCAATATGTTTCATTAAATATTCAGCCAATATTCAAAATTCATCTTGATCTAGATGTAGGAAACAAAAGAATTTGTTTTAAAATTGTTTTGTCCGTTAACCAGCTGTCGTCCCCTTACGAACGGCAGCCCTCAAAAGTCGAAACTTGTGCGAGCCAAGGATTATCGAGGTCTTACCTTTTAACGTGCGATTCCTAGCACGATCCGAGAAAAATATCGAAAGGACGTCCGTTGGTCACCCATCTAAACCATGGCCTCGCCTAGCGTTGCTTGGCTTCAGATATCGGTGAACCGGCGCTCTCCGTTCGAGCTATCCCCGCGGATATAATATATGTACCTATATAATGATATAAACAATATGTAGACAATATTGTTTTAACGATATCGGTTAATATTGTCAAACCAATATTGACCCAATATTAATAAATAAGATTTGTGGAATATTGGCGAAATGTCATTTAACCAATGTGTAATCACAATTGGATATACAATATAGTTCTTATTTCTAGAATTGATATGGGGGAAATATTGAGATTGCAATATTTATTCTAGATGTTGAACACAATATGAAGATAATATTGTTTTATCGATAATGGTAAATGTCATTAAACCAATATTGACCCAATATGAGTTATTACAATTTGTTAAATATAGTTGAAATGATATTCAACCAATGTACTATCAAACTTGGAAATACAATATAGTTTTTCATCCCTAGAATTGATATGACTGGAATATTGGGATTGCAATATTTATTCTAGATGTGGAAAACAATATATGGACAATATTGTATTATCGATATTGGTAAAAATTATTCAACCAATATTGACCCAATATTATATGTGAAAATCTACATTCGAAACAGGTACAACTAATATTCTACCAATATTCTTAATATAATATTGTTTTTTGAATATTCACCAATATTGAAACAATATTATTTTTTCATTTACAATATATCTATATTGGCCCAATATGGAACCAAGATTCAGCCGATATGATGTGCTTCCTTGGAATGGGCATGTAAGTATTTTGTAAACATAATATGAATAAACATCAACTCAAAGATATCAATCATGAAGAGAACACAAGAAATACAAATAAAGCGGCTGGCCAAAAATATAACATTCATTAAGCCCTTAAACTGTATAAAATACTCCCAGATTATGTTGAAAATTAAACTAAATCAGAAAACTTCAAATATCACCTTCAGCAAGTCTCTCTGAATCATGATTTTCTCAATATTTTCACTACATGTGAAAAATAATAAAACCGATATTATACAAATATTTTGTTACGACTGATATAATTAAAATTACTTTTTGTCATGAAAATATTGAAGAAAGTCAGAAATAATTGAAAATATTGAGAAAAATTTTGTTTCCATTTATATTCAAATGAGATATTGCAACAATTGAAATGATCACTTAAAGACTTTCAAAATGCAAAAAAATCAAGACAATTGTTTCGAAAAATGTACCCAACTCAAAAACTAGAATTCCTCTGAATTGCGGAATAGGTATGTTCATCTGACACCAGAAAAGACGTATTTTCACAAATTTTCACGTGAATTTCATTATATAAACGCAAAAAAAGACTTGAATTTTGACGGTTAATTTGAGGTTGTGTCAAAAGGTGTTGAAACAAAAGTTTTAGATTTTTTTATTGTCTACAAATTTTTCATCTAGGTAACATTTTTTGAAAAGAAGTCACGTTTTGTCGAATATCGCAAAAATCTGTTTTTAACCCCTAAACTGCATCCCCATCTCACCTTTTTGAGTGATTCTGTGCCCTATTTTTTTCTCCAGAGTTGGAACCTCAACAACATTTTCCACCTGGTCCTTGCCTGTGACTTTTTTTCTTATTTTTAGCGATTAAAATTCTCATTGGCACCAGCCTAATATAAAAAGATCTGTTTTTGACAAAGTCAAATGAAATCTGCAAGGAAATTCTTCCCGATGGTAGTTGCTATCTCGATCCGGTATCAATCAATCGTCATTCTATTGGGAAACCAGGGGAGATTCATTTCGACAGAGTTTGTTGAAGAACAGTTTTTTGACGAAAGAATGCAGGCAGTTTCCTCCATTCTTGATTTGATTTTCTCATTAAAATTTTTATATCTCTCCTTCCCATTACATGGTCGTCATTATAGTCCAAGCGATAGAGGTGTTTTGAAAATGTAACTGAAAGTTGATCAAAAGGTTTCAAAGTGTGTCCGAAGTTACCCGAAGTCGCACTAAAGTTAACTCGAGTTCGGGCGACTTCGGGTGCACTTTGGATCCATATCCACAATTTGCATATTGTCGATTTTTACTTGAGAGGTGGGAAATGTGTTGAAAATGTCACTGGAAGTTACTCTAAATGCTTCAAAGTGCACCCGATGTCGCTCGTATTAACTAGTTCGATTTCGGCTGACTTCGTATGACTTCGGAAGCACTCTTTGATCAACTTTCAGTGATATTTTCAACACATTTCCCACTTTCAAATTCAAAATATACAAATTGCAAATATTGATCTCTACTTCCATATGCCATCTACAGAATTTGAATAGGATGATTTTCGTTAAATCGGCGCATTTAGAAAGATTTGCCCTTAAATTCTTCATAACGTGATTGGTGCAAATACTACATTTCGGTCAGAAACTATCTTACGCACAGTGGAACCACATGCTATAATCTATCAGTTCCCGCAATATTGTGCGTCTGGCGTCAGATTTTTGAAAATTATGAATTTTTCAATAATGGATTCCTGGATTATCTCAGTGAAAATGCACCGATCTGGTCGTATAAAGAACCGTTTTGTAGGTTTTATAATCATCTACAAATGTAGAACGACTCCTCCGATACTTTTTGGGATATTCACAAAATACCAAAGAATTTGTAATTTTTTTTACTTTCTGGTTTAAAAAATTCCACAAATCGATTTTGCTGGGGCGAAAACCAGGGTTTTTATTTACGAACCATTTTATAAAAAGCAGTAAGGTGAAGTGGGGTATATGTGATAATGGGGCAATTGCGATAGTTCGTTTGAAACTCGTTATTTGTATGAATATGCTTGTGCCACTTATTAGCCAGAGCCCGAAATATGCTATTCTAGTGAGCCACCACTAGAAGCCGTCGAAATCCAAACTTGGACTTCATTTGAGTACAGATAAGCGAAGAGTGCGTTTCACTTTAACACACATTTTTTATACATTTACCCCGTTGGTGAAATAATATATTATTATTTCGGTATGTAGGAATATTAATCTAATTTTTATATACTTAGTAGTTCATAGTAGTTTGAAAAAACTTATGGTATATGTCATTAAAATAAAAAACGCATTATTGACCTCAAACGTTGCTATAACACATTTGCCTCTTGGAATTTTGTTGTTGGGGTAAATGTATTATTACAGGTTGGGCCAAATGTGTCATAGTATATCACATTTACACCGTTTGTATAACTTCTTGGATTCAAACCTGGATTACTCAAACAATCAATTTAAACAGTAGAACAAGTTTCACAAGCTTTATTTGTATAGATATCATGGTTCGCTGCTACAAAAAAAGAAAATATTCAGCAGGCCGAACATCAATTTATAAGGCAGTTGGGTATTAGTAAAAGATAATCAGACATTATGTGGGACTTGTATCAGAATACACGGATGATGGGTGGATAGTTAAATTCACACTACCTGAAGGAAACAAAATTGTATGGCCAATAAATGCTGACATTGAAAATGTACTTGTACAGGATATAAAAGTGCTACCTGATCCTATCGTTGATGGACGTGGAATATACTAATTTTCAATTTTCTCTAAAAACTTTAACATTCAACATCAACTCTAAGACATCTAAGAGTGTTTTGTGTTTAATTTCATTAGCTTTTTGTTTCCTTTGTTCTGGCATTGTTTTCTAGAAGTTCGCATTTTTGGTATTTTTTAACAAAATAAATTATAAAAATTACACAAATAGAGAACTTAAATTGGACTTTTATACAATTGCCCCAGACTGCGGAATATGCTATTTACTACAAACATATAAAGTTTCTTCACATTTGCCCCATTCACTGGGGTAAATGTGATATATTGATATTATTTTAAAAAACATCGCGCAACATTAACAACATTAAACAATATTTAACTTTCTCGTAAACAATCAATACAAAACCGTTCCAAAAGTATATATTTTTTTTTTCTCAAATTTTTAAACGTTTCTTTGCAGCTTTATTTTGAATGAAAGTTGAACTATTCAAAAAGTAGATCACATTTGCCCCTCTTCACCTTATGGGCTATTTGCGTCTTTCATTTTGTGTGAAAAGGACCCCTCACTTGTATCTACAGCTTGGCGTATTAGATGTGAGAATATTAATGAAATTTTTGAAGTCATTTTTCGATTACCTAAATAATTTTTGAGTTCTTTTCGGTGCACAGCCAATAGCTAGAAAGTTTCACCTATTATATGACTTCCACCCCGTGAATAACCATGTTGTAAACACAATATCTTGAGCATTCATTAGTGCTTGGTTTCATTGAATTAACAATTTTTCATTTTCTTACTGGGAAAGGATAAAATTGTGTCAATAAACGAATATCCTTCACCAAATCAGAATTTCAATGAAAACTATGATTCTTCAAAAGGAAATCTAACAATAGTCATACAATAAATAATCAGTATCGCTAGGGAACACCGCACCCAGAATTTCAGAATTCTTTCATCAAGCTTCCTGAAACAGAGAATAAAATTGACCATGTCGCAATATCATTATATCCTGCTTGGCACCGAGTAGTACTATCGAGTTTTTGCAACTTTTTTCCCATCTTACATCACTTGATATACGCAGATCTGACAATGCAACTTTGTAGGTGCACCTGTCTAAGGACATTAACAATGCACACTTCATTCAATTATCAATATGCTAATTGGATTGTTGTTTAATTGAGTTAACAGTAACAGGGTTTATTCGCATTTGTAACGTTTTCTGATCAACCATGAGCTGAATGAATGAAAAATATCCACAAGCAACTTTCGGTTATGTTCAGTCTTTGGAAGGTAGTCTGGAATTGTCGATGGTAATATATTTTACGTAGGTAGTCAATAGGCTAAACGCTTACGGTAAGAAAAAGAAGTAATAGGCAAGGACCAGATGGAGGATGTTGAGGTTCCAACTTTGGGGAAAAAATATTTTAACATGAAAATACTCAGAATAGTGGAATGGGGTTGCTGTTTAGGGGTGGAAAACGGTTTTATAGGATTTGCGGTAGAACATGACCTCTTAGCGGAAAATGTTTGATGGAAAAGTTGTAGATAATAGAAAGATCAAAAACTTTTGTTTCAAAAATTTTCGACCTAACCTCAAATTATCCGTCAAAATGACAAAAACCCGATTTTTCAGTTATTAATTTTTTTCTCTCGAATGAATAATGCAATTCACTTATAGATTTGTAAGAATATGTATTTTTCAGTGTCCGATGAGCATTATTTTTCCGCAATTCAGAAGACGACTAGTTTTCGAGTTACGTGAATTTTTCAAAAATGATTTCCATCAAGATATCCATTAAGATCCATTAAGATTATTGAAAATCTTCCAGTTAGCGTACTTGAAGTTTTAGTATCACTGATTAATCACTCTTTTCAAAATGGTTTGTTTCCTTCCTCCTTGAAAACTTCCGTTATTAACCCTCTACACAAAGGAGGCTGCCTTGATGACCCATCAAATTTTCGACCGATCTCCCTCATCCCGTCCATTGCGAAATTAATAGAAAAACTCATTAAGAAACGGTTCAGCGGGTTTCTTATATCGCATAACATTATTAGTGAAAATCAATATGAGGTCTATGCCAACATCAATGCTGGAGATGAAGCAGCGGCAGTATTTTGTGATCTAACAAAGGCTTTTGATTGCGTGGATCACGAGATACTCCTGCGGAAACTATATCGTTATGGATGTAGAGGAATGGCTCTGCAATGGTTCAAATCATACTTCATAGGCCGCAGACAATCCGTCAAAATCAGTGAACACTCGAAGCAGATCGAGATCAACTCTGGTGTGCCTCAAGGATCTGTTTTAGGTCCTATACTTTTCTTGATATATGTCAATGATCTCACAAATATCGACTTGACTGGTAAATTCACACTTTTTGCAGATGATACCACGATTTTGTGGAATAGTAAAACATCAGAAGATCTCGAAGACAGAATATCTAACGATGTGAAAAAGATGAAGTTATGGTGTGACTCAAATCTTTCATTTAATATCAAAAAAACAAATATAGTAAGTTTCAGATGCTCACTTGATAATCTTTCTTTGGATAACGGAGTCATTGTAAACTCAGATTGTACCAAATTTTTGGGATTATTAATAGACAAAAAATTAAAGTTTGATAAACATGTAGAGCATTTCAAGAGTAAAGTCTCCTCCGGGTGCTATGCAGTGAGGGTAATTTCTAAAGAGCTGGGATCTCGTACTGCTAAAACAGCATATTACGCCTTAATTGAGTCCCATTGAAGGTACGGTATACCGTTCTGGGGAGTGTGTAGATCTGTTAGGTTCTGTTCAGATACTTCAAAAAAGAGCAGTACGATATGTTTATAATGCTAAACCTCGTGAATTTTTGAGTTTTTATCTCTGAAAGGCATATCCTGGAAATTCATTCCACCATCTTCTCCGCACATGGGTGGAAGTTGGGCTGGTGAAATCAGTCAAAAATGTCCTAAAGAGTAACTCTGAGAGAAAGATAACCTAAAGAAGAAGTTCTCAAAACACTCATAGCCGAAGCTGAGAACATGGTGAATAGTAGTCCACTGACATATGTTTCAAGCGACTCCTTGGATCCTGAGAGCCTAACTCCGAATCATTTTTTACTTCATTCTTCTAATGGAGCTGCACCACCTATGGGTGAGTTCAACGAAGCTGATACAAGTTGCCGAAAACAATGAAGAGTTTCTCAAGCATTGGCTGATATTTTTTGGAAAAAATGGCAAAAGGAATATTTGTTGACTCTGAACAAAAATACCAAGTGATATTCTAAAAATGAAAATATTTTTTTTGAATGACATAGTGCTTGTCGTTGACGATACAATTCAAAGAAATATGTGGCCACTCGGAAGAATACAAAGAGTATACGTAGGAAAAGACGGAAAGATCCGAGTTGTCGAAGTAAAAACTCATTCTGGGATTTACAAACGACCGGTAGCTAAAATTTGTAAACTTTTTACTCCTGAATAAAATTGCAAGACCTGTTTGAAAAGAAAAATACGAAACTGTAGTGATTTCATCACGAGGGGGAGAATGTTCCTGATATTATTATTACTTAGTAGGAACATCTTGTACAACTATTGCGTTTATCAGTTATTTAACCTTCATAAAAACAAAGTTGTTGATATTGGTTGATATATTTTTGAAGTTTGTCAATAAAAGTACTGAATTAGTTATTTGATTTCTGGTTTATTTCGACTTTAAACCAAGGAACTCAGAGTAGGACTGACTAGTCCAAGCAGTATGTATGTGTTTATATATGTATATATGCATGTACATATACATGTCTGTGAGCAGGTATACATTATATTTTATGTTAATTTGTTTTAATTTATATCATGTTTTGACAAACAAGTGTATTTTACATATTATCATTGTTAGTTTTAGTTTTAAATTTTAGTTCAAGTTTTGAATTTGACTCTATCATTGTATCTTTTCTCTTGCCTTTATCTTTTTTCATGTACAAAATGCTTTCTAGTGTATCATGCTTTGTCGACACGAAGGATTTTTTTATGACAATAAAGTATATTTATTATTATTATTATTTTTTTCTCCTTAGGAGTGTACCAGTCAGGCCCTGTCTCCGGTGCTCCGACCCATCCGGAGGGCGCGCTGGTATCGTTAACCCCAATAACCACTCCCTACGTCCGTAGGGTGAGTGACTATTGGGTCCGAGAATCGTGTGCCCTGAGTAGACGGAGCGAACCAAGGATAACGGCCTTCTGCATTCTTGCTGCTAAGATTTATGCCATATTACGGCAAGCCGGTATTATCTTCAAGTTAGAGAGCAGTGTCCATCATTCCACCAAGGACTCCTATAATCAGAACCACCATTTTGACAGAATGGTCCGGATATAACCTGCGGAGTTCAAAGAGAAGATCTCGATATTTAGTCCGTTTTTCCTCCTCTTTTCGAACGATATTTATCTCGCCTGGAGCGGAAAACTCCACGACGAATATCGTTTTACTTTGACGGTCGAGGAGGACAACATCAGGCTTATTGGCTTGTATTTGCCTGAGGGTGGGGAATGAGTAGTTCCAATAGATTCGGCATCTCTCATTCTCCACCACGGACTCAATATCCCCCGGAGCATAAGGCAACACCGGTGTCTCGTCTATACCGTACGAGTGTCTTAGATGGTAGTACAACACTCGTAGCGCCGCGTTATGCCTGTGGATATAGGCTGAGACCGCATAAGCTGGACATGCTGATAGCAAATGCATTGCGGTCTCAGGTGCCGCACGACATGCCTGCATCGGGTGTCAGGGACGTCTATACCCATCACGCGACTACGGTAGACGAGGGTATTGAAGACACCATCCTGGCAGGCCATTATGAATCCCTCGGTCTCCGACTTTATCTCACTCGAACTGAGGAAGGCAAAGGTCAAGCTTTTGGATAAGCCAAGGTCTTCGATGTTGTTGAAGAAGACACCATGCATTGGCTTATCCGTGTGCAGCTGTAGGAGGACCTCTGTCTCCGCAGCTTTAATGTGAGCTTTTAGCTGAACGGGTCCCAACTCGGTGGCAGAGTTTGGGTTAGCCCGTTCAGTGTCGAATACGAGACCAAGTTGATCGGCTACACGGGTTGCTGCCTTAAAGAGAAATGCTCCAATCCCTGCTTTTTCATGGTCGCGGACCATGCAGAGAAGGGGATCTGAACTCCTGATGACTTTACAGGCCCCATCCAGAACCATTCTGTTATGCAGACACTCCAAACTCAAAAGTCCACGGCCTCCCCGTTGTCTGGGAAAGTATAACCGTGGAACGGACGATTTAGGATGCAAGCATCATTTTGCGAGATTTTACGTCGAGTTGTCGCAGCTCTTCCTGAGTCCACTTCATCACTCCGAAGGAGTAGAGAAGGAGTAGAGAAGGATCGGAACGGCAAGCATATTAGTTGCAGCAACAAAAAATATTTAAACACGAAAACTCTCAAAATTGTGAAATGGTGATACAGTTTAGGGGTTTTTGCGGAGAAATGTAACCTTCTAGCAAAGATAATAAAAAATCGAAAATTTCTTCGTTCAACACTTTTTGACAAAACCTCAAAATAACCGTCAAAATGGCAAAAAAACAATTTTTAATTTTTTTTTTTCTCGCGTATAGATGATTTAGTTCATAAGAATATATGTCTTTTTTATGTCGAATAAGCATGATTGTTTCGCAAATGAGAATACTTCTAGTTTTCGAAGTATGTACATTTTTCGAAAAAAATTATATAAATGATCATTTTAATTGTTGAAATGTCCACTTTGTAACGTTCCATGTGACTAGGTGGTTTACTTATCGTCAAACTGCCTAAAATTGAGAAAAATGTCTCTCTGAATCATGATTTTCTCAATATTTTCAATTATGTTCGATTTTCTCCGTAATTTTTATAACAAAAAGTAGCTAATATTAAATTATTTACAATCAAATATTGGAAAACATGACTACACTAAAAAATTAATTTGACAATACCGATTTTATTACTTTCTGCAACTATTGAAAATCATTGAAAATATTGAGAAAATCATGATTCAGAGAGACTTGTCGGTTTTTCTGAATTGTAAGCGGTTTAACGATCAATAAACCACAAAGTTACATAGACCCGTATACAAAATCACCAGATCAAATGTTCGTGGAAGATAATGGTATTTTAAAAAAAAATGTATCATACTCAAAAACTAGAAGTCCTCTGAATTGCGAAAAAATCATGCTCATCTGACACCAAAAATACTTCCCTGTACAAATTTTAATCTGAATCAAATCATGTATACGCCAGACAAAAATTAAATAATGTAAAATCGGTTTTTCGACATTGGACAATTAATTTTATGTTTTGTCGAAAAGTGTTGGAGGAAGAAGTTTCCGATTATTTTATTATATACAACTTTTCCATTGAAAATTCTCCGCAAATCGCAAAAATCCGTTTTCAAGCTCTAAACACTGCATCCCCATTTCACCATTTTGAGAGTTTTCGTTTTTGAATTTTTTTCAAAGTTGGAACCTCAACAATATTTTCCACCAGGTTCTTGCATGTTACTAATTTTTATTTTCACAATTATAGGCACCAGTCTATAATAACGAGGATGGAATTAATTATTACAATAACTAGTTGAACGTTTGGTCAGAGACATGCCATACATAATATAACAATACCAAATACTTTGCCTACTAAAAATTATAGCAAAATAATATACGGGGTCATTGTTACCTAGCAATACTTCGTGATATCTGCATATGTAAAATCCAAAGCGCTTCTGAGCGAGAGATTTTTCATTCACGAGTAGAGTGCTTTTGTCCCAAGGCAACAATGCTTCAAATTTCAATAGTAACAATATTAGGTCGACTTATTGAAGAAAAATGCTCAAGACAGATGTTTGGAAATGAAATGATTTTAATATATCAATAAATATACCACAGCAGTCGATGCCAAAACACCAAAGAAAAAAAATAATGTCAAAACTCAAAATGAACATTCAGCAAAGAACAGTGAGAAAATACCTGATTGTATTCGTAAAAAATGCACTAATATATGTTTTTGTACAAAAAAATCAGTAACAAGATATATTTTTTTATTGGTGCCCCATTTTAACTATTTCAAGCACACCTCAGTGTGATTATTTGAAAATTGGGATATTTCTTAACCAAGTATGGAATGATTTCTTTCATTCTCTGTCGACATGAAATCGTCTCCCAGTACTCCCAGTCTCCCAGTACTCCCAGTCTCCCAGTACTATTCCAGAGATATCCAAACTAGTTGAAAATTTTAAGAAGCAAATTAGAGAGTATTTTCTGTGATATAGTGCAGAGAGCACTAGACTATACTATTTATTATTATCATTATTATTGCTCGGTGGGGCTGGCTATCGGCCGGGGTACAGGTAGTTCTGAGTAAAACCTTTATGCGAAAATTAGCATCATGGTGTCATTCAATTCGTAACGTCATGTAGAAAGTTAATGTAAAGGTCCAAAAAGGGGTCGAAGAAAATTGCAGTAGTACGAAAGCGTAGAAGTACGAAAGCGTAGAAGGGCCACAAAGAATAAAATAAATTTATTTGCCTAATTCTGTCTTCGCAACTCGAAATTAGTATAATTCCGACTTCACAACTCGGAATTAGTATAATTCCGACTTGATAACTCGGAATTACTATAATTCCGACTTAACAACTCGGAATTAGTATAATTCCGACTTAACAACTCGGAATTAGCCTAATTCCGAATTCACAACTCGAGATTAGCCTAATTCTGACTCTGCAACTCGGAATTAGTATAATTCTGACTTTGCAACTCGGAATTAGTTTAATTCTGACTTTACAACTCGGAATTAGTATAATTCTTACTTTACAACTCGGAATTAGCATAATTCCGACTTCACAACTCGGAATTAGCTCAATTCTGACTTCGCAACTCGGAATTAGTATAATTCCTACTTGATAACTCGGAATTACTATAATTCCGACTTAACAACTCGGAATTAGTATAATTCTGACTTAACAACTCGGCATTAGCCTAATTCCGAAATCACAACTCGAAATTAGCCTAATTCTGACTCTGCAACTCGGAATTAGTATAATTCTGACATAACAACTCGGAATTAGTATAATTCTGACTTAACAACTCGGAATTAGTCTAATTCCGACTTCACATTTCGAAATTAGCCTAATTCTGACTTTACAACTCGGAATTAGTATAATTCTTACTTTAAAACTCGGAATTAGCATAATTCCGACTTCACAACTCAAAATTAGCCTAATTCTGACTTTGCAACTCGGAATTAGTATAATTCTGACTTTGCAACTCGGAATTAGTATAATTCTGACTTTACAACTCGGAATTAGTATAATTCTTACTTTACAACTCGGAATTAGCATAATTCCGACTTCACAACTCAGAATTAGCTCAATTCCGACTTCGCAACTCGGAATTAGTATAATTCCGACTTCACAACTCGGAATTAGTATAATCATTGCGATTCCACGAGTTGGCATTGAAGTTATGTGAAAATGTAAACTTGAACCTTCCAGCGTGAACTTTGAAGATTAAATACAGCTGATGGTAAGATCAATGGAAAAATGTACCAATTTTAGATATGCTATTAATGTGGTTGAACGCTAGGCAGTAATACTAAGATTTTTGGATTCTGTAGATTCTACTCAAGGCTTGATTCACCAGTTCACCCGACATAATGCATATTCATTTTCTACCATCATTCACAACACCTAGGAGTCCGCAAGGAGTGCAAGGACATACTGGAGGAGTATCTGTTTTTTCTTTGTTTCTCAATTAGTTACACACTGCACCAACAATGTTGCCAGCAATGACAACAAGACAGAAACCCTTTGATATTTAACGCCTTCCAACAGGAAGTTGCTGCAACACAACACGTTTTGTTGATGAAAAGTTTCAGATTTGTTGTTGAATTTTTGAAGAAAATGTTTTGTTTCTGTTTTGTTGGTTTGATGTGGACACAACATAAGAAATGAAAACGTGTATTCCCTTTTTTTTGATGGATGGAATGGACTTGTTAAATTGTTGTAAAACAATGAGTTTATATTTTTGTTCTGTATATTTGGTTTGATGTGGACACGGCGAGTTAAAAACGTGTATTTTTCCTTTTTTTAAATGGAAATGGGAAAGCGAAAAGTTGCTACAATCAAAAACACAACACCTTCTGTTGATGAATAGTTTCAGATTTGTTGTTAAATTGTTTGAATGTTTTAGACGATGTTGTTAAATTGTTGGAAAACATTGATTTGCTGTTTTGTTTCTGTATTGTTTCTTACGATTTTCTCTCAATAAAGCATGCTCATCTTTTCCATTGAAAATACTTAAAAAGTGCGGAAAGTTATACTTTCCCGCACGCTACTGCCGACGCGAAGCGGAGTTTGGCAAGTAATAACTGTAATACACAAATACATATTATGACCTGACGAGTTTGAACGTTAGGAATCAATGTTTACACTTTTACTATAATTCCTATGGAATTGCAATGATTACACTAATTCCGAGTTGTAACTCGGAATTATACTAAATCTGAGTTGTGAAATCGGAATTATGATAATTCCGAGTTGTAAAGTCGGAATTATATGCTAATTCCGAGTTGTGAGGTCATAATTAAATATTTTTTAATTCTTTGTGGCCCTTCTACGCTTTCGTACAATAGTTATAAACAATTAAATGGAAAAAAGTGAGACTGTGTTTTTTTTAAATTTTTTGAAAAATACTGAAGAAATTCAAAATGTTGAAAGAGATCTGAAAAGATCAGCAAATTTGCTGAAAAAAATTTCATCTCCCGAAACTGTACCTCCAATATTTATAATTTTTACAGAGCCCTGAAAATAGAGCCAGAAAACTGGTAGTCTGACTTCCGCACGCGTTGCGTCACTGTGACGCAACAATTTTTTTTTATGGTATTGAATATGAATATTATAGGGAATGAAAAAATTCATGTATTATTAGGATACATCAATAATCTGCGGTTGAAAATTTTCTATTCCAATATCTCCATGAATTATGCATTTGGTAATTAACATTTTTTTCTATACTGAATGTTGACATAAAAATGAAAAAAAATAAGTAAAATGTTTTAGCAACAGAAACATTTTTTGAAGGAATCGTTTTTGCCTTAAAAATCATTAATTTCATCAATAAATAATATATTACAATAAAAGAAATTTGATTTACTCATAACAATTTTTTTATAACAATTTTTCAAACAATGGTGGTGAAAAATTAAAACAAATTATTTTTATTTTGCTTGAAACCATTATAAATCAAAAATATTCATTGACTTTTTATTTTTTTATTTTTGGTAATAAAAAAGTGAAAAATCAAAATTTTACAATTATTCTATCTGTTATCTGTGCTACAGCTTCGGGTTATTATTAATAAGGTATGTAATAAGGTATGTATTAAAAAAACTTGTTTTTTTCGTAATATACTGTAACTTTGGGCTCAGTTAAGAAATGTGATATCATTTATATTCGACTACTGAACTGAAATGTATTTATGGTCACCAAAAGTATGATTTGGTATAATTTTGTGAGGTTAGTTGTTACCGTATTGCCGGTGATGAACTTTCAATTCCAATAGATCTATCGGGGTACCTTTGAACACTATTCTGGGGTACTATTGAACAAAGTGCCCCTTCTCATAAAGGAATGCGTACCTGCTTTTCAAATTTAGGTTTGAATAATAATTGTTCTTATTTTTTTCTTATAGATTTTCGATTCAGTAACGTGAGGAATTACAAAAAAAAAGAAACATGATGAAGGTTTTAACGAGGAAGATATGGCTAAGGCAATAGCAGCAGTTAAAGGCAACGAAATGTCTCTAAGGAAAGCCGCAGCTATTTTTGAGGAGAAGCATACTGCATTGTTTTACCGATTGAAGAAGGCACCTAGAGAAGAAGTGTTTTCTTCAAAACATACTTTTCGACAAGTATTAGAGAGACTTAAGAGTACTGGCATTCGATTATGCAAAAATTCTTGGTAGAAAATATCCAGCAAGTTGGAATGAGAACAAGATAGCTGGGTTAGATTGGGTTCAATGTTTTATGAAACGTCATAAAAACCTAAGTATATGTAGACCAGAGAACACAAGTTTGGCCCGTACAACTGGATTCAATGAAGAGGCTGTGAACGAATTCCAAAATACAATTTTTCTCCAAATAACATCTTTAATTTAGATGAAACAGGAATAACTACAGTTGTCGACGCTCCCAACGTCATTGCAGAAAAAGGAGAAAAAAAAAGTCGGTCAGGTTACGTCGGCAGAAAGAGGAACTCTCGTAACTATGTGTGCCATTGTTGCAGCCAATGGAAATAGCCTGCCACCAGTTTTCATTTTCCCACGAGGCAGATATCATGATAGTTTCTTGACGGGCGCTCCTGCTGGAAGTATTGGATTGGTTAATAATCCACACACTGGTTGGATGACTAATCGGTCATTCATAAAAGTTTTGGAACACATAAAAAATACACAAAGTGCAGCTTAGAAGATAAAATCCTTATCATAATGGATAACCATGAGACGCACTGCTCGTTGGCTGCCATAATATTTGCGAAAGACAATGGAATGGAAATTGTTACTATACCACCACACTGCAGTCACAAACTCCAACCTCTGGATGTATCAATAATAGCTCCTTTCAAGGCTAAGTTGAAAATTGCCCAGCATGACTGGATGATTTCACATCCGGGAAAAGCTATAACTATTCACGATTTGGCAGGACTTTCCAACACTGCAATTCAGTCATCTTTCACTCCCAAAAATATCATCTCGGTGTTCAATAAAACAGGGATTTGGCCGTTCAATAGAAATGCGTTTTCTTCTAGTGATTTTGTTACAGCCGGAACACTCTCCACTACTGAAACCAACAAATCAGCGAGTGTCGAAGACACAATTGTTTCAGAAGATGTCACTGCGTCTACCTCCACATCTATGAATGCAGGCTCACTTCCTACAGAACAACCAGTTCCATCTACTTCTGCACACCAGTCAGTTTCACCCAATTCATCATCCAATTTAGTATCTCCGGAAGGGATTAGACCATTTCCCAATGTTTTGTCATCAACTAAAAAGAGGCGTAGAGGTCGAAATCCAAAAAAATCTTTGTTTTTAACACATACACCTGTAAAAGATCAAATTGAGGCCGAAGCGCCTATTCGTGAAGAAAAAAAAAACAGCCAAAAAACAAAAAGTGAAAAAGGCAATTTTTGCAGATGTTGATGAATCTGAATCGTCTGATCGTAACGTGATAAAAGGTGTTCAAATGTCAGCTACAAAAGCTAAAGTACAAAAGGAAATTGATCAGGATACTGATTCTACTACCATCAGTGATGATACATTCTCCGTCCACGATGAATCATCTGATGAAAATTTTAATGAGTCAGGACCATCAGAAGAAAACTTTTCCTTACATTCAGAAATTAGAGCGAATGATTTCGTTATAGTACAGTTTTGCACCAAGAGAACAATCGTTCATTACGTTGGAAATGTTATTGGCATTAATGAAGATGACTACACTATCAAGTTTTTGAGAAAAACTGGTAATAAATTTCATTACCCTATAGTTGAAGATATCGCGACAGTTTCATCGGCAGATGTGATAAGAAAGATGCCCAATTCACCACGACAAGGCACTGAAAGATCCAGTGGAATCTTTGAATTCAACATAAAACTGAACGCTAGTTCTATTGCATTATAAATGAATAAAAGTTTCATATTTATGACTGGTCATTGGTGCCCCATGACCCAGGTCTCTGTAAATATTAAAAATAATGGGGGTACAGTATCTTTTTTAACATTTCGAAAATCTTCAATATTTTTCTAGATATTCAAAAAATAACAAAGTCCCACTTTTTTTTACTTAATTGTGTAACTATCACGATCTATAACTTTTGTAATTTTTTTCCGATCCTTTTGCAACCTCTGCTCAAATTATCTACGTGACTTTACAAATCGAATGACACCATGATCATAATTTTCGGTGACTACACAATTTTTTTTAATGGTACTTGTTTATTAGACTACTTGGATATAACATATGAATGTTATAGTTTCCATAGTTTCCGCAATGATTTCTGGACAAAAAAAAATGCATTTTCATTTCGTCTGAAAGCATTATTTCTATTGGCTACATCCTTTTCATCTCAAAAATATAATTTATTCAATATACTTTGTTCATGTGCTCTTATATAATTCGTTTCAGATTTTTTACTCATTTTCTCATTTCTCGGACCACACCTATTACGGAAAACTCATTACGATGCTACTCCAGTCTCCAAATTAGACTCTAGGAATGAATAAGTCATCATTGCCATTAGGCAATGTAGTCCTGTTTGACGACGAGTATACATAACATTAATGGATCTAGTTTTCTTTCATACATTGCTAACATTCCTTATAACAGAGAAAGCGATTCATTAATTTTGTTTATTGCAGAAACTTCACATTTTACCAAAATTGGAACTTGTCAAGTGGTACAGATTACTCAATATTTCATGAGCAGTGCATTCCAATCGCAGTGATGAATTATTATTTCATTCAGCAGAGAAATATTTTCAGGTGATTTTTCCAGTGATTATCAACGCCAACTAGAATTGAAATACAGTGTTACCAAGATAAGGATGAATAGCATAGGTATCTCGGTAACCGCAAGAGTTACACAGTAGGTTAAATGGGCAAGAAGTTGGGCAATTAGGAGATCAATAAACAGATGTTGTAAAATCCCAAAAATGTTGTTTACTTCCGGAAAAAACCGAAATTTGGCGATTTGGTTTTTATTTTTTTCTGAAATTATTTGAAATTTTCGAAAGAAACGAAAGCTTTTTCTCACTGCCACTTCTTACCTCTGCATAATGGCTTTCATAAAATCTCCGTACAACGTTTCGTTTGGAAGAAACCATCATCAACTATGTTTTTTAATATGGCACGAAATAAATGTATACCCTGTAGTACACAGCATTTTTCATTGCGAATGCAACGACATACTGCACGATATGTTTTCCTATATTTTTATTCAGGAAAAATGAATAATTTTTCAACATGATCTAATATTTAACTTACAGTAAGTGAAATAATAAGAACTAACAAGGCAAGCTACAGCATATGTTCAAACAGATTACCTTCAGTTTGTAGACATAAGTGTGCCCGTCTCACTGTGGGATCTATAGCACGATTCAACATTTCAGGGGTAATTTTATCAAATGCTGATCTTACTGAGCGAAGAAAGTGTTCCTCGTTTTAAAAATTTTCTTTGTTTACCTCATTTTTAATATGAACCCACAAAAAAAAGCATAAAAGTGTTGGGGGGTGTATCACTATGAGTGCCAATCCATTTTTTCTGGAACCGCTCACACAGGTATTGGCGAACAGCTGTGGCATTATGAGCTGGTGCATCATTCTTATTAAAACCAGCAATTATGCACAGCATTCAATGGCAAATTATCCAATACATCTTCTTTTGTAGAAACAGACGAAGGTATCGTTGAGCAGTTGAAGACGTCTGGTAGATGAATGGACTAATAACCTTTGTGTTGGTATCTGGATGATCTCGTCACACGTGGATATTGTTGTGACCAATAGTGTGTGTTGCGCCTGTTGAAAATGCCTTCATTGATAACAAATCAGGATGGATTTAGCGAGGGGCAATATATGAAAATATAAGTAGAAAAGTTATTGGGTATAACCCTCAAAATGTTGTGCAACCGTAGACACGTGTTTCGAGCTCAAGCTCTCATCAGTACGGTAAAATCAAGTACTTGGATGTACAAATAGAAACAAAGGAAGTCAACAACAGAAAGCCAACCACACATTTGTGGCATCGGTGAGTAGATCTTGTACTCACAGGGCTACAAATAACGTCGCCACGGAGGCAGCCATAGCTACCAGCGTAACAATCCTACCCAGGAAGATACAAATCAGGATGGATTTAGCGAGGGGTAATATATGAAAATATAAGTAGAAAAGCTATTGGGTATAACCCTCAAAATGTTGTGCAACCGTAGACACTTGTTTCGAGCTTAAGCTCTCATCAGTACGGTAAAATCAAGTGCGAAGATGTACAACACTTGGATGTACAAATAGAAATAAAGGAAGTCAACAAGAGAAAGCCAACCACAAATTTGTGGCATCGGTTAGAAGGCCTTGTACTCACAAGGCTGCAAATAACGTCGCCACTGAGGCAGCTATAGCTACCAGCGTGACAATCGTACCCAGGAAGATACAAATCAGGATGGATTTAGCGAGGGGCAATATATGAAAATATAAGTAGAAAAGTTATTGGGTATAACCCTCAAAATGTTGTGCAACCGTAGACACGTGTTTCGAGCTTAAGCTCTCATCACTTGATTTTACCGTACCGATGAGAGCTTAAGCTCGAAACACGTGTCTACGGTTGCACAACATTTTGAGGGTTATACCGAATAACTTTTCTACTTATATTTTCATATATTGCCCCTCGCTAAATCCATCCTGATTTGTATCTTCCTGAGTAGGATTATCACGCTGGTAGCTATAGCTGCCTCCGTGGCGACGTTATTTGTAGCCTTGTGAGTACAAGGTCTTCTAACCGATGCCACAAATGTGTGGTTGGCTTCCTGTTGTTGACTTCCTTTGTTTCTATTTGTGCATCCAAGTGTTGTACATCTTCGCACTTGATTTTACCGTACTGATGAGAGCTCAAGCTCAAAACACGTGTCTACGGTTGCACAACATTTTGAGGGTTATACCCAATAACTTTTCTACTTATATTTATTGATAACCATAGTTTCATCCGGATGAATGACTTTGACAGGAAAATTTGCATCGTCATCTCACATTCTTATATACCAAAAATGTCTACGCCACCCGTCATCACCCAATCTTATTGTGGATTTATGCAGCAGTCATAAGTCATAAGTTTTAGGTCATAAGGAACAATATTCGTCATTGATTGGTTGGAATAAACGGAAAAACCAATCATTGACCAATATTCTTCCTTATAACTTGAAACTTATGACTTATGACTGCTGCATAAATCCACCATTAATGCCTTTACAAATTCGAAATTCATATGGCTTGAATTTAATTTCAACAATAACAACGACAAATAAAATACTCATTGAAGACGAAAATTATTTATGGAAACTGAACAGCATAGAAACATGAGAAAACATATTGATTTTATTGAAAATATGAACAGGATGTTCATAAAGACAGTTGTGGAATCATCTGCGACTGAAAGATAAACTTAAGTTGCTATTTTCCATCGTACAAGATAACCTCTCTTGGAGAAAACATATTGTGCCATAAGTCGTTGCATTCGCAATAAAAATTGATATGTCCTATATTGTGTATACTTATTTCGTGCCTTATAAAATAACAAACTTGATGATGATTTCTTCCAAACGAATTATCGTAAGGAGATTTTGTGAACGCCATTTTGAAGAGGTAAAAAAGTCTTAATGAGAAAGTGCCTTTGGTTTTTTAAAAACTCCTCAAATTACTTCAGAAAAAAATAAAAACTAAATCTCCAAATTTCGGTTATTTCCAAATATCTCTGGAAGTAAACAACATTTGTAAGTGAATTCTATTTATTGACCCCTCAATTGCGCAACTTTTTGCCTATTTGACCTACTGTGTAACTCTTACGGTTACCGAGATACCCATGCTGTTCATCCTTATCTCGGGTACACTGTATATCAATGGTCATTTTTCGTTTCCTATCAGCCCTGCAGATCAAAGACATTTCCATAAATAGATTATGCAACAAGAATTAACGATCCAGTGAGCATTCCTTCTTATGTTTCGCATTGACTTTCAATTTTACAGCTGAGGACAAAAACTGAACTAGTTGCGTTTGCGATCACAACCTACACCTTTTAAATATCTTTGCAAACGTGCATTTGAATTTATACAATCAGACTTGTAGGAAAACGGTGTAGGTACATAGTAATTATTGTCGACAAAAACTAAAAAAATGGGTGTAGGTTATAAAATGAGGCAAGAAATGATTAGGTATATGCATAAGTGAACTAGTTTCAATCTCAATGAAAAACGTATGTCGTATCCTGTTTTATGTCGGTAACCTTGTCTTTGAAGAAAATAGTTAAGAAGTGTGTCTTTTGTTGAGTGCACTTGCCTTTATTGTAGTCATAACATGAGACCTGGAATCTTATATATTCATAGGATTTCATCTTTGAGGGCCAGGTGCATTAAAGCCAATTAAATAGTTGATGTCTCGTTAAATATTCAACATGGCGTTAAATACGAAATTGGGCTGTATAGAAGCACTGTTCGTTACACACATTAGTGATGATGGCTATTGAACATAAATATCTGTTGAATAAACTCCAATCGAGTTCTGATGTCACAACAACTCCAATTTTACACCTTGAGTGCCATATCGGTTATTGTGACCGCCAGATTTTGCACCTCTACTACGGCTGCTTCAAACACTATTTCTACAAAAAGGTCGTGGTAATCAATATGAGTACATTTATTCTCAGATCAGTATTTCTTAAAACTCTGTCATTGTATCGGGTGATATAGAATATAGATCAAGATAAATCAACACATTAATTAAATCGGAAATTTGTCCACTTTTAAAATTTCAAGTTATTGTGAAAATCCATTTCCATTTCAACTCCATTCTGTTTCAATTCATCTTTCTGGTTCAAATCTTACAAAGTGAAGGGGTTCGGTCGAACATTGTTTAAATGTTGATTTCATTGAAAATATGAACAGGATGTACATAAATTCAGTTGTGGAATCATCTGAGACTGAAAGTTGGAATATAGTCGCTATTTTTCATCGTACGAGATAACCTCTCTTGGAAGGGATCCATGTTTCAAAGAGAAACATTCTCAATTGAAAATTGAATCAATACATGACTCCTCTGGAAATAGAAAAACCCTACGATAAAATTGAATTTACTTTTTTGAAATATCTAACAGAAAACAACTACTTCCCCGGCTAAAGCCAAGATGTAGTCCAATGTCCGACTACATCTGATAGATATTGAGAAAGACCCTATATAACTTGAAGAAAAAATCTGAAAGTGAAAATTTGCATTTTTATTCAGATAGTTGATTATTTATCAAATGTCCAGTTTCCATTGGAGATTCTAATTTATAAATGAGATGGGGGAGTATGTTTTTCAGAAATATCACTCACAGAAAATCGCTCATTCCATTGATGCGTGAATTGCATCTCTTTCGCTAAGCCTCCAATACATTTTGGTCGACAAAAATCTATTTCACTCTTCTAAGATCATCAGGGAGATCGAAAGAAGAAGAATTGGAAAACATACTCTTCAGAAGCAATTTCACCTATTCTGAGGAATTGTTGGACTATTTCTTGTGTGATGAAACTTTGAAAATATTTTTCTGACATAAATCCTGTCATTGGTATGGCATGTTGATTTCATTGAAAATGTGAACAGGATGTTCATAAAGTCAGTTGTGACTGAAAGTTGGAATTTAGTCGCTATTTTCCATCGTACAAGATAACCTCTCTTGGAAGGGATTCATGTTTCAAAGACAAACATTCTAACTTCAAAATTGAATCAATACATGACTCCTCTGGAAATGAAAAAACCCTACGATAAAATTGAAGTTACTTTTTTGTAATATCTAACAGAAAACAACTACTTTCTCGGCAAAAGCCACGCTGGACATTGAACTACATCTGATAGATATTGAGAAAGACCCTATATAACTTGAAGAAAAAATCTGTAAGTGAAAATTTGCATTTGCATTCAGATAGTTGATTATCTATTAAATGCCCAGTTTCCATTGGAGATTCATCAACAAGTTTGGTAGCCACACACAATGTTTGTTGCGACTGCTGTATCAGAAACACGTTCTTTCACAAACTGTATTATCAAATTTCATGTAGGTAAGTATATTCATTCACACAACACAGTTTGAATAGTTTAATTCCATATTTAATAGGCTTTCGTGCCACATAATCAACCGTCCTCTGGATAGAACTGGCTATTCATTGATACTTTCATAATGTTTATTCAGTTATGAATCTCATTTTATGGAAAGTGCCACTAAAATGGAAAATTACACACTCTCAAGAAGGATTGAAATCCTTTCTTTGTCATGATTTGTGGATCGAATATATTTCGAAAAGACATATCGACTGGCCAACAATTGGCAATATTTAGCTTGTGATTTTTCGTTTTTGAAGTGCAAAATTTCATTATTTATAATATGGGCAATGGCTTCAGAGTTGTCCGTTATTTTATTCAAATAATTGAACATATCTTCCCAATTTTTTTATTCATCATTCATCATCAATTTATATCACTTGTGGATTAATCAGATGTCGGAGCAAAATAATGTTTCAGTTTCTTTTAACTTTTTTTTTAATGTTTTTAGATATTTATTACGCACACCGGAACGTCTTCCTTTCAGTTTATTAATAAACTGAGTCTCTCTAAATATCTTCATTTTTTGTAAAATCACCACTTCTTCGTTAAATAAAAAACACTTACATGTTTTAACAATGTTTTGAATAAGCTGTGAATCAGTGAATTTACTTTTTTGAATTATAACACCAAACTACTATAAAACAAATGTAACCGCTGATTTGATCACTACCACCACATGAACAGCCACTGTGAAAAACCAATTTGGATATTGAATTTCATAAACTTTCAGTTTGTAAAGTTCACTTCAACGTACTATATCTTCCAGTTGCACAATATACAATTCACCCATTGGCCCTTCTACACTTTTACAGATTTTCTTGATTTCACATCCATTTTATGACTGTGGAGGTGACAAACCCACAAAATTGATTTCAAGAGACGAAAGTCCTCCATAAAATAAAACTTCCAATCAATATTTTCGAAAACTCTTCAGTCTGCACTAGTTGAGAGTCATCTTCGGGATGGTTTATTGGCATGGGGGGAGCATTGAAGACTCATCTATATCATCTGGAAGTTCTCTAACGACGATTCTTGAAAATTATGTTGAAAGAAGATCCTACGTATTCTACAAATATTGATTTATAAAGCTCTCGATGTCCACTATGTCATATATGATGTATCTTAGATTTAGATCATGCTGATTACTGATCGACAAGCGTAAGGATGCCTCCGAGAATCGGTTGCGCAGTAGACAAAACCCTGGAGTGGGGCAGGAGCTCAATCGCTCTGCCTTATTAAACAGTAGTCGATCTTTGTCGCACATCTACTCACGCTTTCTATCGTTTGCGCATCTGAGAGGCATCCTTATGCTTGTCGATCTGTACTAACATCCAGTATTCCTGATATCATACTGATATTAGATGTCAGAAGGTGACAGAGCACAATGAATAAAGTATAATTAAAAGTATTCCTTTTTATTATAACTTCTTCGAAAAGTTCAATGCCCTTGAGTTCAGAAAACTACTGAATAATACATGGTGACAAGCTGAAAATTGCGTTGAAGTTTATGTATGTCAATGGAATACAAATAATAGATTTTTGTGCTGGTAAACTTGGCGCGCTGGAAAAGTATACGGGACATCGTTTTATCAGGCACTAAGGATATCTCATTTCTAACTGAGGATAATGGCACAATCACGACTTCCATCAGAAATGTGCTTCATGGGTAATGTTGCTAACAACTGGAAATTGTGGAAGCAATGTTTACCTTTTGGCTAGTGGAAAATGCACTGAAGAAGACAAAGTAAAGGCGGCAATCTTATTAAATTTGCTGGGCGATGAAGCTATTCAAGTTTTCAATACTTTCGAGTTCAAAAATGTAGGAGATGAAGACAAATTAGACAAAGTTTTGGATAAATTTGACCATTGTTGTAACCCAATAAAAAACCTGGTGTATAAACATTTTAATTTTTCCAAGCGTGGTCAACTGCTTGGTGAAAGTTTTGACCAATTCCTGACTCAATTGAAACAGTTAGCTAGTACTTGTGAATTCAAGGAAAGGGACGTAATGATTTTGGATAGAATTGTTCTTGGTACCACGGACAAACGTATGCAAGAAAAACTGCTTCAGGAAAATTTGTTGAAACTTGAAAAAGCAACAGATATATGTCGTGCTCTAGAGAGTGGCACGCAGAAACAGAAAGAGACCCTGAGTCAAATGAAAACTGATTCTTCGCTTGTGGATGCTGTTATGAAGGTAATAAATCTTTCGGAAAGTCGAAAGAAAAATTTGAAGACAAACCTTCTTATCAGAACCAGGGATACCAAAATGTCTCCACTTCGAAAGTCAACAAGCAAGGACAAAATGAAGCTTTCTGTACTTCTTGTGGTTCTCAACATGAACAAAGGAAGTGTCCTGCATTCAATCGATACCGTAACCGCTGTAATCGAAAAGGACATTATCGAAAATTGTGTAAAAATAAATTTGTTTACGATGTTGATGAACAATCGAATGACAATTTGTGTGAGGACAATTCTCGCGATGCTGATTCAAGCCAAATTGTGTGGACAGTTATACAGAATGCTGACGTTTCAACAGGAAATAGTTCGGAAACTGTAGTTAGTACAGTCGAGTGGTTGGAAAAACTGACTATAGCCAATACTTGAAATTAAATGTTGATACAGGGAGCCAGGTGAACATTTTAAATGTATCTGATTTTGAGTGTTTGAACATTGATAGAACAGTGTTGACTAAACCAACCTCAACACTTTCGTCTTACTCTGGTCATGCTATAAATGTTCTTGGACAGATTACTCTGGATTGTGTGTACAAAAATACGCAGAAGTACTAGCCTTTTTATGTGTTGAGCTCAGAGACTTCTTCTTCAATATTGGGACTTTGTGGTGCTAGATGTTTGGGTATTCTGAACTCTAAAGGTGTACAAGAAATTTGCTCGAATGATTCCAGTTACGAAAACTTTTAGTCTGTTGAGGACATTCTCAAGAATTATAATCATAATTTTCAAAGGCATTGGAAAAATTTCGAAAACGTACAAAATAACCTGGCAAGAAAATGCTGTTCCACATGTGTGTCCAGCCAGAAAAAATTCCTATTTCATTGAAGGTCAAAGTTAAAGAGAAGCTGGATCAAATGGTTGCGTACAAAATTTTGGTTTCTGTAACAGAGCCTACTGAGTGGGTTCATCCCATAGTTATCGCATCAAAAGCAAATAACACTGATGTTCGAGTTTGTATGGACCCTCCTGAACTCAACAAATACGTAAAGCGTGAATTTTTCCCAATACCGACTCAAGACTCTCTCTTTGCTGAACTTGCTGAAGCAAAATATTTTTCGGTGTTGGATGCATCTTCTGCATTTCTGCAGGTACCCATTGATTATGAGAGCTCACTTTTGTGTACAATATCGACACCATTTGGACGATACCATTACTTGCGCTTACCATATGGATTGTCATCAGCCCCAGAGGTGTTTCAAAATTCATTTTTGTAATTCTAGATGGGTTAACAGGTGTCATAGCCTATTTCGATGATATGTTGATTTTTGGATGCACATTAGAAACACACAACAATAACTTGAGAAGAGTATTAGATAGGACTTCTGTATCTGGATTAACTCTGAATCGAAGTAAGTCAAAGTTTGCTGTAAATAAAATAAATTTTTTGGGACATGTGATAAGCAGTCAAGGTTGATGAAAATAAAAATCTCCCACGGACAAACAAGCATTGCAACGTTTTCTTGGCATAATAGTGTATCTGTCAAAATATATACCAAACATGTGACAGAAACAAATATTCTGAGACAACTATTGACAAAGAATGTAGAATGGCAATGGTCTTCTAATGAACATAAAGCTTATGATACGTTGAAAAAACTTGTATCTTCTGCTCCTGTATTGAGTTACTTCAACTCCAATGAAGAAGTAATCTTATCAGTTGATGCAAGTCCATATGGAATTGGAGCTTTGATCATTCAAAATGGTCAACCTGTTGAGTATGGCTCTGTCTCATTAACGCTAACGCAGCAGAGGTATAATCATTTTGAAAAAAAACTTTTTGCTCTAGTATATAGCTGTGAACACTTTCACTTTTATTTATATGGACGTAAATTCAGGCTGCATACTGATCATCGACCTTTGTTAGGATTACTCAAGAAATTTATTGATGAAATGTCACCTCGTGTCCAACGTTTAGCTATGAGGCTTCTCAGATATCAATTCATATTAGAATATTTTTCTGGAAAGCAACAACATATCTCAGACACAGTTAGTAGAGAACCATGCAGTGATACAACTGATACCCAGTTCTTAATGATTACCTGAGAGTTTACTCAGTAATAACTACTTCTTTGGGGAATGAAAAGCGCCTTCAAAAGGCTATTGATCAAGATGATACCCTAAACAGGATCAAATACTTTGTACAAAATGGATGGCCAAAACACAAAAAAAGTTTACCTATTGAACTGAAAAAATTTTGGACAATTAAAAATGATATATTTTTGCATAAAAATATTTTGTTCTATAACAGAAGAATTTTAATTCCAGAGCAACTAAAGCAAGAATTTTTGGATTTACTGCATAAGTCACATCAGGGCGTTGTTTCGACAAAACTGCTTGCTCAAGAATCTGTTTACTGGCCTGGACTCATGACTGATTTAGACAATACAGTCTTAGGATGCCTTACTTGCCAAAAATACTCAAGAATGAACATGAGAGAACCACTTCAGCCACATAATGTTCCAGACCTCCCTTTGTAGAAAATTGGAATTGATTTCAAAACACTAGGCGCTCTGAATTTCATAGTTATCGTTGACTATTTTACAAAATTCATAGTCGTAAATAAGATCAAAAACAAAACAGCAGAAACTGTGGTCTCTTGCTTGAAGAATGTATTTGCCATAAATGGATTTCCAAAAGAAATTTTCAGCGACAATGGCCCTCCATTCAATTCGAGAGAATTTTACTCCTTTGCGAAAAGTTATGACATCAAGCTCTCCACATCAAGTCCTCAAAATCCAACATCAAATGGAATGGTGGAACTGTGAAAGGTTTGTTAGTAAAGCATATGGTGAAGGCACCGATCCACTGTTAGCCATCTTGAACTATAATATAACACGTAAACAAAATTTACCAGCACCTTGTGACTTACTAATGGGTCGTAAGCTTCGTACAACCTTACCTGTATCAAATGATCTACTGAAACCAACATAATCGGTGAAAAGGGTGAGAGAAAAATTAAGAGAAAACCAGGAAAAGAAAAAAAAATCATGATACGGCTTCACGAAAATTAAGCAAGCTGGAAGCAGATGAACCCATTTTGCTACATCAGAACATGAGGTCTTGGAAGCCAAGAGTCATTGTGAGAGAATCTGGACCAAACGACTATGTAGTTAGAGTTGATGATGCAGAATACAGAAGAAACCGGCGACTCCTAAGGCCTCTGAAATCTTCAGTAGTCAACCCAAGACCACCTGACCCAGATATTATTGAAGACTTCAGAATCATGAGGCACCAACTAATATAAATTCGACCCCGGAAGCTAGTAAATCAAGTGATTTTTCGAATGACGTTGAAAAAACTACAGTTAAGGAGAAAAATAAAACTTCAAATATTGGTTCAAATCAAGAATCAAATGTGTTGAAAAATGTAACGCGTTATGGTAGGACTGTAAGACCGCCTCAGAGATTGAATCTTTAGCCCATTTCAATTTAGCTTGTATTTGTTAATCGGGTTTTTATTTTTTTTATAGAAGAGGTGTGTCATATATGTTGTATCTTAGATTTAGATCATGCTGATTATTAACATCCAGTATTCCTGATGTCACACGGATATTAGATGTCAGAAGGTGACAGAGCACAATGAATAAACTCTAATTAAAAGTATTCCTTTTTATTATAACTTCTTCGAAAAGTTCAAGGCCCTTGAGTTCAGAAAACTACTAAATATTACACACTAGTTATTCTTTTTTGAAATCAATATCCGCTATCACAATACACAAGAGTTTAAAGTAAATTTTCATGAGTACAATACACGCCGAAGACAGCTACATTTTCCATAAACCTAAAACTAAAGCACAACATAGCCGGTCCCAAGCCCGATTGAGAAAGGAGGAGGGTACATCACAACACAATACACCCACACTGACACATAGGGAGAAAGGAAGAAATCTCTGTAATTCCCTAAGGACGTCGGGATAGGACCCTGGAGAGCACAAGCGGAATGGTAGCGGTAATAAAACTAGGTTAGGCACACCTAGGCCGCCGAACAGTACAGGGGCCCACCCTTGTCTAGCCCACGTAGGGGGCTGCCCCATCATTCGGTGAATAATCCCGATTCCTGCAGCAGTGCCAGGCGGCGCCTGGGGATAGGCCCTGCTGCTGGAACCGAGAGGCTTCTACCGCGGCCGCCGCTCTGCCTGAAGAGAACAAGTCTTGTCTCGAGGAACTGGGGGAGGCAGGAGATACACACCTGGACCCGCATACAATAAGCACACATCAATCTTCAAAAAAACCATGGACGACGAAAAAAAGGATGGAACCGTAAACGTGTCCAGTCGTCACGGGGAACGCCCTAGTTCCCCATCAACTGAAGGGAGGGACACCAGCTCCCACCCTTCCAACGCCTCAGGGTCAGAGAGGACTCTACCGATGACTCTGAGAGAAGGAGAAACAAAAAAAGGGAGAAGAAGAGGAATGCGAGGAGGAGACTCAGACAACAGGGGTCTGCTGCGCGTCTGAGAGGTGAGGAGCAGGAGAGGGATTCGGCAACGGATCTAATGACTGCAACCGAAGCCGACCAAGGCCCAGGTTCTAGTGCTCCCCCTAGGGGGGGTCTTGCCCAGGGCCAAGGACGGTCCTCCCAGGAGCAGGCAGACCTCAGTAAGAGAGGACCAGGTGCGAGGAAGGCGAGGAGGCTTGCGAAGCAAAGCCAGCCCCTTCAGCTCCCGTCTGCGCCAGCCTCCCAGGAAGAGGCAGGGGGGTTCGTACGCCCTGGAAAGCGAACGACCCCTAAGCCGGCCAAGAAGAGGTTCAGGACGGGCGGCAAGACTCCGCCGGAGAGAGGGGCCAAAAGGAGTAAGGGAGAACCACCGCGAGAACCGAAGAGGGTAGGCAACACGTCTCTCCTCTTTTGAGGGGTGACAAAGGCCGGCCTTCGAGGCCTCAGGGTGGGAAACCCAAGCGCCTGCAGGCCCCGACCTCCTACAGCGGAGTTATAAAGCCCGAAAAGAGGGAGAAGCAGGTGGTCGTTCTGTCGACCAGGGTCGACACGAAGATAACCCAGGAGGAGGCTGGGAGTCTTCGGCAGGATCTGGTGCGGGAGATGCTTTGTGCCATGGAAAGTTCCGAGGGAATGGACCAGGCACTGCAGCTCCGGTACCGGAACTCAGGATTGGTCGAACCAGGATAGTTCCTAATCTCTGCCCAAGACGACCAGTCGGCGGAATGGCTGCTCAGAAGCTGGTAACCGCCGGCGCGGGGAGAGGTCTCCTTCACGGTGGTGAGGGGAACCGAGGCCCCATTGCCGGAGGTGATAGGCTTCTGGATAAGGAGCCAGGAGCTGTACCTGGAAGAGGTTCATCGAATGGCGACTCTCCAGAACCGCGCATTGCGCGTAGGTACCTGGGAGCACCTGGAGACGGGAGGCCGACCTGGAGGATGGCACCCCATCTTCAGGGTCAGCCGGGAGATAGCCAGGCTATTGGAGGAATCAGGCTGGGAGCTGTACTTCGAGCTGATCACCGTGACAGTGCGTCGGGTGACGGTTTGGGGTGCGGCTGCTGCCTCCTCTAGGCCAGCCACCTCCGGGCGGGCCGAGGAGAAGTAGGTTGCCTCCCTTGATCTTCGAAGTCCTCGATGGATCAAATCAGGTTAAGTCAAGTCAATCTGCAGCACAGCCGGGATGCTTCAGCAGAACTGCTGCAAATCCTGACGAAACGCCTTGCAGATTTGATACTAATACAGGAACCATATTTATACAGGTCAGAAATAAGAGGACTGAAGGAGGCCAGCTTCGAGACGTTTCACGGAGCTGGAGAGGATGAAAACCCGAGGAGCTGCATCGTGGTGTCAAAAGCCCTCAACGAGTCGCCAATGCCGCACCTGGGGACCAGAGACGTCACCGTGATGCTCCTCGAGTTGAAGGTAGGTGGAAGTAGAATTAAGATTATTGTAGGTAGCGTGTATCTTCCTTATGATGCCGAAGTCCCAACCCAAGGGTTTGAGCGCTTGGTCTCATACGCGGAGGAAAACAGATTACCACTAGTAATAGGCTGCGACGCTAATGCACACCACACAATGTGGGGAAGCACCGGGATTAATACCAGGAGTGAAGCTCTTCTGGAGTGCTTGGCATCGACAGACCTAGAAATATTAAATAGAGGAACAGAGCCCACTTTCATCAATAGGATTCGAAAGGAGGTTATTGATATAACGGTGGTCTCGAGGGAAATTGAGGACCATATAAGGAACTGGAGGGTGACTCAGGACATAGCAATGTCCGACCACAGCATGATACGTTTTGATATCAAAGCGGAACGGGAAGAAGTCGCTCTTAGGCGGAACCCAAGGGCCACAAGATGGGACACCTATACAGTGTCTTTCAGACCTCACAGGTGTCTCACAGGACCTAACGTCCCCCGAGCTATTGGACGAGGAAGTCGAAAGAGGAACAAAGGAAGTAATAGAAGCCTTCGAGAAAGCTTGTCCCTTGAGAGCGCAACCGCCACGAAAAGTAAAGTGGTGGAGCACAAAGCTCCACCATCTGAAGACGGCTGCTAAGCGAGAACATCGCAAGGCGGTCGGGTCGGGGCGGGATGACGATTGGGATGGCTTTCGGGAAGCGAGAAGGAACTTTAAACGAGAATTACGGCGGAGTAAACGGGACAGTTGACGAACATACTGTGGGGAAATTGACTCCCTCCCAGAGTCCGCCAGACTGGCCAAGATACTGAGCAGTGAGACGAAGGGTACAATTGGATCGCTCAAAAGGCAAGACGGAACTTGGACGATATTCAAACAGGAAGCTCTTGAGCACCTACTGGAGGTCCACTTTCCTGGACAGGCGGGTGACAACCGGGATCGAAGAGAAACGTTCATCCACAGGGTATATAGTCACAGAGGAGGCAATTCGGTGGGCTGTGAACGAGTTCAAACCATTCAAGGTGGCAGGCCTGGACGGCATATTTCCAGCATTGCTACAGAAAGCGCTGAAAGACATATTTTCCTGGATAAGGGACGTCTTCAGGGCCAGCTTGGCATTGGGATATGTACCAAGGACCTGGAGGACAGCTAGAGTAGTTTTTATCCCAAAATCAGGGAGAAGGGACTACACTCAAGCAAAGACCTTCAGACCCATTAGCCTCACATCTTTTCTACTGAAGGCTCTGGAAAAGATTGTGGATAGGTATCTGGTGGAGATAGTACTGAGTAGGCACCCCTTCGAGGATAATCAACATGCATACCACAGTGGACGGTCCACAGAAACTGCCCTTCATGCGGTAGTGCACAGGATAGAAAAGGCACTCCATTTCAAGGAGTGGGCTCTCGGAGTCTTTTTCGACGTGGAGGGTGCCTTCGATAAGGCAAGAACAGATGTTATCTGCAATGCACTGCAGATTAGGGGAACCCCTCCTACGCTGATTAGCTGGGTAGCTACGGCCATCGAGCGGAGGAAAGTGACGGTGTCTCTAGGAGAGAGCCATGCCGACATCGATGTGACACCTTTGGTGTCTAGTCATGGACGAACTTCTCAAGAGACTAGCCGCCAACGGTTTCTACGCCCAGGCATACGCCGACGACGGGCTCGTCCTGGTGACGGGCCCTTTCCTAGATGTGGTCTGTGGCCGGATGCAGTTGGCCTGCAGGAAAATAGAAAGGTGGTGTGAGGAAGTCGGCCTCGCAGTTAATCCGACTGAAACGGAGATGATTCTCTTCACCAAGAGAAGGAAGGTAGATGGGTTCAGATCACCAGTAATGGGTGGAAAACCCCTAGAGCTGGCTGGAGAGCTAAAATATCTGGGGGTGATTGATTCTGGACTCGAAGCTAACTTGGGGGCCACATGTCGATCAAGTAGTCGAGAAGGCGGTGGTCGCTATATGGAGTCTGCGCCGGGCAGTGGGAGGAAGGTGGGGACTCAAACCTCACATCCTTCACTAAATCTACACGGCGGTAATCAGACCCAGAATCCTATATGGAGCAGTGGTCTGGTGGCCGAGAGTGGACCAGATAACCTCAACCAACAAGCTGGGGAAAATTCAAAGACTAGCTTGTAGGGGAATAACCGGCGCGATGAGGACGACCCCCTCGGCAGCCCTAGACGCCCTGATGGGTCTGCCGTCGCTTCCAACTTGCATAAAGAAGGAAGCGATGGCGTCCTATCTGAGAATGCGTGACTCAGGGAGCTGGAGAGGAGAGGGGTACACAGGGCATACCGAAATCGCTATGGTAGCGGAGAAAGAAGTCCCACTATCCGCTATCAAAGTGATACAGGCAGAGGATAAAATTAGGTGGAAAAGGATGATCTTGCTAGAGATCCCAGACAGGAGAGAGTGGGAAGAGGAAAGGGTGATATTTCCACCAGAAAGCCTGGTCTGTTTTACAGACGGGTCCAAACTGGAGGAAGGACAAGCCGGAGCAGGAGTTTACCTGGAAAACGGAGAGAAAAGAGCATATGCGCTAGGTTCTCTGACAACAGTTTTCCAAGCAGAGGTGTATGCCATCCTGGAGGCAACCACAATGGAAGAGGTGAGGTCCGGCCCAGAGAGACATGTATATGTCTGCTCGGATAGCCAGGCCGCCATCAGAGCTCTGAATGCAACCAGAACCAGATCAGTACTGGTTCAGGAGTGCAGAGATGCCCTGGAGAGTCTAGCGACTGAAAAGGAAATAACGCTGATGTGGGTCCTGGGCCATGCAGGGATTGAAGGCAACGAGCAGGCGGACCAGCTAGCCAAACAAGGAGCCGGACAACCCTACTACGGACCCGAACCCGCACTCGGCATAACATGGAGACAAGTAACAACGGCACTGAATGAGTGGGCCGTTGATACATTAGGAAAAGAGTGGAGAAGGATAGACGGATGCAGGCAGTCAAAGCAGATGATATCGGGGCCCGACATGGCAAGGACGGCCAAGATACTGAAGCTAAGCCGCAAAGAACTCCGACTATTGGTCGGAATTCTTACCGGCCACTGCGGCCTCAGGAGGCACCTGGCTCTCATCAGAGTTGAGGCAGACCCACTATGCACGGAATGTGGGTAAGAGGAGGACTCCTTCCACTTCCTGTGCGAATGTGGTATTTATGGCAGGCTCAGACAAAACGTCTTCGGAGCTGCCACTATTAAGGAGGAAGAATTGCACTCGTTGCAATGGAAGGACTTTCATAAGAAGGTCAAAGAGGTTCGAGCAGGTATCCGACATGGGATGAGTGAAGATGCCGGGTATTGCGAAAAGGGCCCACTGGGGCCTAGTCGCTGACGCTTGCGTCCCCCACCCATTACCATTACCATTACCAAAGCACAACATTCTTATTCTTATTTTGCACCAACATTTTATAATGCTCTTCCATGTTAATTGCAAAATTTATCAAATTCGCATCGTTTCAAAATGGCTTTAGAGTCATTCATCAAGAAAGAGAGCCGAGAAAATATTGCAAAATTATTACCAGACGAACCGATTGATAAAACCTTCACTTCATCTATATTATATTTATAAATCATACTTCTATCAAATACCTACTAATTAATATTATCATTACTATTTTTCATCTATTGATGTATTTTATCAACCTATTTATATATTTCGTGTTATCCTACCTTATAATATACAGGGTGGGGCACCGAAAACGGAACAGATCGAATATCTTCAAACCGCATGTGTTGTGAATAAAATGCAAAAACACGTCGATGTTTAATCCAAGGGGGGCATCTTCCTATCATAACCTCAACTGTCATACCTCTCTCCCCACCCCTTGGGCACTATCACCCAAACAATTTGAATAGGGAAAGTAGTAAGTATGACATATCATTAAAAAGGTTATTTCATAAGGAATTCAACCATGTCAATTTTTGCTACCTAACTTTTTATTTTGGCGCCCTCTTGCGGGAAAAACAACTGTTCCGTATTCCAAATTATGATTACTGCATTTTCAAGCTATTTTTACATAAATTCGGTGATAATGCATTATGGAAATTTTATAAGAGAAAAAACGAAATGGCGGCTCCAAAATGGCGGACATGATTTGCAATTATGGTCCGATTCGATTCCAAATTGATATGTGGTGGATTTGGAGGTCGGAAATTATGATTTGTTTGTCAATGCAATAAAACAAGATGGTGGCTCCAAGATGGCGGAAGAAATTTGTAATTCTGGTCCGATTCGAATCAAAGGTAGTATGTCGGGATTTTCATGGTAAAAAATTATGAAGTTTTGATCAATGCAAAAAAACAAGTTAGTGGACGAAATTTGTAATTGTAGTTTTCAATATGACTAAAATGAATTATTCAAATTGATAAAAAAAGCTTTTATACACATGCGCTAAAAAAGAAATAATATTTTTTTTTCATATGTGTGACGATCTGTGCGCAACAGAACCGAAAGCTTGCCGCGAGCACAAATACTATTTCCTTTTTAGCACATTTGTACAAAGGCTTTTTTATCAATTTTATTTCACTTGAGATAGGTGAAATTGTATGATTTGGATTAGTAGTAAATAAATCACCAGTCAATTAATTTACTTGGTAGTTTTACTCAGCCCATTTGATAATTCAAGTTTATAGTTACAAATAGAACAACTATACTTCAACCCCCTGTATAATTCAAGGTAGGCACTTTGGAATTTTTTTATCAAGAATGACTAATCTACAATATGTCAGATGATGAAAAAAAATTACTGATGATTTTACAAATCATTTCATAATTATTCCGAAACATCCCTTCTTCATATTTTTTGGACCATCGCCGCAACTTTATTTAGATTCCGATTAATGAGCACAGACGTTAACACATTTGTATATTCCTTAAGTACAAAGTACACAGAAAATCAGCTGGATATATTGGTGGAAGCTGGACTATACAAAGGGATACATTTTTCCGAAATTGAAAATATATTTTTGAAATTCCCGTTTCTTCGGAATACTTGAAGTTGGATGGCTGGTGCAAAATATATTCGCTATTTCGTATACTGTTAGTAACATCTATTGGATATGGATCTGAGCAAAACCAATATTTTCTCGAAAAAAGTTCTATAAAAATTACCAAAAACAAAGTTTAACCCTCTGTATACCCGCCACTTTTGATTCTAGAAACTTTCGTCAATTGAAGTTTTTGAATCACAAATTGTGGACTATTCCATCATTGGAATTTAGACCGATACGATGAAAATGAAATTTCGGATTTTTTGAAAAATCGTCATATTATCAAACTTTGACCCCCTGTAGAATCCAAACGCCGGCATTAAGAGTGTTGGCGCAATAGTACCTTTAGTTCAGGTTGGCATGGGCTACATCAAATTGAAATTTCAGCGATTTTCACCATAAACGGTTTTCCATAAGATTAGTGCGGGCTCATTTTCGTCTATTTTCGTAATAAACAAAAGAGTTATATGGGCCGGCGAGCCACCTTCCGCGGACAACCCGTATAACGTTTCGTTCCGCAAGGTAGGATAGTCCTGGATATAAATCACATCTAACACTCTTATATTGCTTTCACTAATATATCGGTAATATGGATATTGGAAACTTGTATACGCCCGATTGAATGAAAAAATAAGAATTCACGAGGAAGTTTTACTTTGGTAATTTGATCGTCAGCGTCAGTATTCAAATGGAAATAATTCGACACCACGTAATCTACTAGCTGACTTGCCACACACATATTCTCAGGTGTCATTAGATCATTACTGATCTCATGGAATGGTTCACCTTTCAATAAATTCTGCTAGTTATTAAGCCCATATTCCACTTCCGCAAAAATGAAGAGTTGTTAATTTTTTGGTAAAGGAATTTTTTCAACCGTTTCGAATAAACTTAGCGTATAACAGAAAACACGGATTCATGATAAATACCAGTGCCTTGACACTTGATTCAACGACATTTGGAAAACTTTTTATTTTTTATTCTGGAACCGTTATATTTTTTCTGCAGCTCAAAAAAAATTACGAAAACAGGCATATATCTAAAAAAATGGTCTCTTATGTTTCATAAAACAGCAGCATACAGCGAACCGAAGTTGAACCGCAGCATGATTTGTCAAGTAACAAATATATACAGGGTGTCAATTTGAAAACTTCCCACCCTTAATATCTTCCTTCCAGTAAACAATATGAGTAATCGAAAAAACAGGTCAATTTTATTGTCAAGGGGGACACTTTCAAGGACTATTTCTAGCCCTCGTGGTTCAACCCCCTAGGAGGGGTAGATGTTACCCTTCGAATTTTAAATGGGAAGGGGGGTCAAGTGGCACATCATTTTGATGGGCGTTCAATTCTTGTTCCAATGGTACCCTGACTTATTAATTTTTAATGAGCATTTTCCGAAAAATTGCGTTCTAAACTAACAGAAGTAATTATTAGAACGCCTATACTAAGATGCATGGTTTGGCCAGAACTGGTTAGAATATTAGGTGGTACCGTTCCAACCCTGTATTAGGGGTAACATTAGCCATTAGCTCCAAACACTTTACATAAAAAAGTAGTCTAATAGTAAAACGTAGATGGTAGTAAAGTTGTGTTTATTAAATGCTGAATTTTTAAGTGTCATCGCAGAAATTGTACAGATAGCCTTCCTTTTTTGCTACTTCTGCTGTAAAAAGTTTCTGTTTTCCGGCAAAAAATTGGTTAGCAAATTTGAACTATGTGGTAGTATTGTGAATACCGTTGTACCTATTGGGCTGTTTAGGAATTACTTTAATAAGTGTATAAAAGTGTAAAAATGGTTTACATTCTTCAAGACAGAATTGAAATGATTGTAATTTAGGGCGAAGTTGGAAAGTGCGCACGAAGGACGGCATGTCTTTTTTACGAAAGACATCCAAATTGTAATGTAAGTCACCGGTATGTGCTTGATTTGGTGAATAAGTTTTACGAAACTGGTTCAGTGACAAATAAAAAAAGAAATAACCCCAGAGTACTAAATGAAGCAGCTCAAATTGAAGTTTTGGGAACATTTGCTGCAGAGCCCACGAGCTCCTTACGATCAGTATCAGAACAGACGGGAATGTCACGCGAGACTATAAGAAAAGCATTGAAAATGCATAAATTTCATCCATATAAAATGCAGATTCTTCAAGAGCTCCACGAGGATGATTATGATAGAAGAATAGAGTTTTGTGAAATCATGTCTCATCGAGTCAATACCATCCCTAATCTTCTGTTAAACATCTGTTTCAGCGATGAGTGTTCATTTTTTCTGAATGGCAATGTTAATAGACAAAATTGTCGCTATTGGAGTGACGAAAACCCACATATTTTTCGGGAAGGGCATACACAACACCCACAAAAAGTTAATGTTTGGGCTGGTATTCTTGGAAATGCCATTCTTGGTCCATTATTTCTGGAAGAAAACTTGACTGGCAATCTGTACCTTGATATGCTTGAAGAGACTATCGATCCTCTTATAACTCACGAGCTAGAAACTCAAATTGATGCAGAAGGTAATGAACTTTTGCAGGAGGATCTGTTACATTTCCAGCAGGACGGTGCTCTACCTCATTATTTTCTTCCCGTCCGACAGTGGTTAAACGAGAGATTTCCGGGTAGATGGATTGGCAGAAGGGGAGCAGTTGAATGGCCTCCGAGATCACCGGATTTAACACCCTTAGATTTCTTTCTTTGGGGGCATCTTAAATCCGTTGTTTATAAAACACAACCTTCTGATATTGACGAACTTAAAAGACGAATTACAGCAGCATGCCGGTCAATTCCTAGTGAAGTTTTCCGTAATGTTAGAGGGGAGTTCGAAAACAGACTGTATTACTGTTTAGAGCAAAATGGACAACATTTCGAACAGCTAATAAGATAAGCGTAAGTAGATTTTATGTTGGAAATGTCTTTCTCGCAAATTAAATTTTATTGTGTAGAAGGAAAATAACCACCAAATAAAAAATCCCATGCGTAATAAATTTATTCCTGTCATTCAAGGGTTGGAGCGGTGCCACCTACTCTTCTAACCATTTTTATTAAAGGGAGTCAATACAATAATGCATCTCAGTATAGGCGTTCTAATAATTACTTCTGTTAGTTTAGAACGCAATTTTTCGGAAAATGCTCATCACAAAATAATAAGTCAGGGTACCATTGGAACAAGAATTGAACGCCCATCAAAATGATGTGCCATTTGGCCCCCCTTCCCATTTGAAATTCTAAGGGTAACATCTACCCCTCCTAGGGGGTTGAACCACGAGGGCTACAAATAGTCCGTGAAAGTGTCCCCCTTGACAATAAAATTGACCTGTTTTTTCGATTACTCATATTGTTTACTGGAAGGAAGATATTAAGGGTGGGAAGTTTTCAAATTGACACCCTGTATATAACTTATAAACTATTAGGGTTGTTCAGTCAGAGATAATCTGCATTTTCACGACAATTCTGGTTTATCGAGTTGTACACTGCATGGTTAGAACTTGGATCCTAGTTTGATTTCAGGTTTCGCTAAACCATCAAATCGGTGGATTAAGCACTCAACAAAGGTTTGATACACTATAAATATTGTTTCCATCAGATTACATGATCCCATATGGGTAATGCGTGGCCATGCATATACATGTAAAGTTACATACCTCATGTAATATAATGTAAAGTCATAACTTGACTTTAAATGTGAATTTCCAATATATTCCATGGATTATCACTTGTATACTTATGTAATTTTTTCCATTATTCCAGATTTAATGGCGATTTCTACAAGTTTGATTAAGTGTTTTTACCATTATATTCGAGTAGTGCCAATTGACATCCATGCTTTAGTATGTATTATAAGATATACATTCAAGTATTTGAGGAAAAATACAATTTTTGTTGTAAATTAAACTTGGATAAACATAAATTTTTACATACATTAAATGTGCTTTTCCATATATATTCCTTGATATTCACTTATTATATAGTATTTTCATGTGATTTTTTCCCTAATTACAGATTTAACGGAAATTCTGTCACATGTGTTCAGTTGTCTTCATCATTGTTTTCAAGTAATAATATAGACTTATACTTTCTTAACAAAACAGGGGGGGAGATCTGCAAAAAAGACATAAAATCAGTATTAATGATACTTTATTCATCATAACATTACAATATACATATTGTCATATATTGAAGGAAAATAACTCAAACTCTCAAATCATTTGAATGTTGTAACAAAAACCATTATTTAACAAAATACCCTACTCTATACTTCAACATGGAAATTAACTAAATAGTTCAGCTGTCCTAATAAGATTGTCCTTGAGATTTGAATGTCGAATAAATTCTCAAAATCATCTCACAGTTGGGTCTGCGACCACGAAAGTTTCAATTCGATTTCCTATAAAAATACTGGTATTATTCATAATATTATGGAGCGAACAATGACAAAATGAACAAATGACTATAATTTCATGATGAATGTTTCATATTTTTTTCTCAGTACCTATATACTTACCTGATATAAAATCCGTTGACAATTTGGCACCCACTTACTCACTTACATGAAACACAAAAGACGGCTTGTTTAAAAACCTACCTTCACCAGATGCCCAACGATGTTCATCCTACCAATATTAACTGTGAATGAGGGATGGGCCGAATGCCGTTAGGTGCGCATGGCGATTGCGTCATGGAGAATTACTTTTGAACAAAGGAGAATTTACACTTTACCTGTAAATTTTAAATTACCTGTGCAATCAAGTTATAATACTAGGAGGATTATGTGTATATTACATTTTGGCATGTATTTTTCCACCCACTTTTTACTGTGTAGAACTTACTGACATAAAAACATCAGGACTGCTATATGAAATAGTTTGAGAGAATGATCAGATTCAGGCGGATTTATGCACACCGCTTCTTCATTAATCTGTAACATTCATCAACTGTCATTAAACTTAAATTTAGTTTAGGGATTCTGAGTCCTTTATGCACTCGCTTCATTCAAATTATCGGGCTTTTTCTCGAAACAAAAAAAGTAGTGTTGCTTATGTAGTTTTTTCTCCCGAACACGAATCCGAAAGAATTTTGTGGGGGTCTAATATACTTTTCCAGTTATGACCTTCTTAATCTTGAAAATCGACCATTTTAAAACTGGATTTTCTCAGCGAAAAATCGCACAAAATGCCTCCTTTTTTTGTTGACACTTTTTTGAGACACTGTGATCTCGGACGTGTATTAGTGAAAATGGCAAGCACATTGAATATTTGCTGCATTAATTATTGTTGTTTTCTTTCTTCTGATTTGAATAAATATGATAATTTGTTTTATTGGGTTGAAATGATTTATAAAGTTTAATTCCAAATATGATACAAAATACGAATATTTTCAATATTTTCTGTGGAAAGACCATCTTCAGTATGTCGAATATCTCGGAAACGGGTTGTTTTAGGTACATGACATCAAGAATAAACATTAAAGAGTCATTAAAGAGGAGTTGATATGAATGATAATATAGAGGGTGTTCCATTTGAAAAAATCAAAATATTGATGTTTGAAAATGGCCAAGTTTGTATTGTTGTACCGAACATCCTGTATGTATAATTTATACAATATTCACCATATTCACAATCAACTTCACCATTTTGACTATCGATTCCCGAATTATCTCCACTAAATATTTCTAAACGAGAAATAGGATATTTTTCAAAAAGAAGTCTGCAAAATAGATATTTTTTAGATAACTCGGCAACGCCGCAACGGAATCCAAAATTGAAAAAATCGTTGAGCAGCCAATGAAACAGCGGATTGGAATATATGAAAATATACTGGGTGTTTCATTTGAAAAAGACCAACATTGGTCAGCCACGCTTCAATGATGCACCCTGTATGAATAAGAATAATTTTGGAAGATAGTCTTAAATGGTTAGTTTGGCAAAAAAAATAAAAGAAATCGAAATAGTGATTCACAACGGAGCAATCGACCACGGGAATCTTGTTGACTCACCCTGTATATACATTATACATGTATATCTGGAACGAATCATCATATCTACCTAAAAAGAACCATCAGATAGGATGGTTTGCTCATGAATTTCATTCTTTTTTATTGTTTGAAGCGCCTTCAGTGATTAGGTTTTCTACCAAGCTTTCTGAAAAATTACAGGAAGTAGGAAACTAGAAACTAGAAAAAAAAACAACAAAATGAAAATGTTTGGTTATATTTGACATGAATTAGTAAAATCTTCTTTTCCATGGAATAATTCAGATGAACTACAGAATCTTGATTTTCATTATTTATGGTCGAATTTCTACTGAACACATCTGACGGTAACCTAGGTTTCGATTCCAATCCAAGTTTGATAAATCTTTGGATTTTACCATGTACTGAACAACCGGCCCTTAGAGATACGGTAATGGACATTCAGGTTGTTTTTATGAAGAATTGAATAATCTGTATAAAATAAGCTGATTAAAAAGTTTAAAACTATTGTTAAATAGCATTCATTGTTTATACAAATTTGAGATTCTTCATTTTATTTTCTTTTATGACTCATAAATTTTTATTTAATAAAAATATCTTTACAGTGCGGCTTTTAATAGTTAACTTTTGAACGGTTCGACGTAGAAACATGAAAAAAAAACTTTTCGAGGGTTTCACCAATACTACTTTTTGAAATAAAAAAATAGTGATTGCACGATAGGGGGCGCAGGGGGGCCTATCAACTCAAAATTTTTAAATGGCGTGTGGGGTCAACTGTCACATCGTTGAAAAGAGAGTTCAATTCTCTTTACAACCATCTAAATATTTTTGGATTTCGGTAGTATTTTTTTGTAATTCAAAATCGAAATATCAAATATAAATGCGGATCTGAATACTACTCATACCACGATAAATTTGAACGGTTGGATGTGGAACAATGAAACCAAAAATTTTTTGAAGGGTATTACCGATACTACTTTTTGAGAGAAAAAACATTGCAATTACTCGACAGTTGGTACTGGAGGGACAATAATAAAAAAATTTCGAAAGATATAAAAATCAAAATTGGGAAAAAAATTATGAACAAAATTCAAAAATATTTAGATGGTTGTAAAGAGAATTGAATTCTCTTTTGAACGATGTGATACTTAACCCCATATGCCATTTAAAAATTTTGAGTTGATGGGCCCCCCTGCGCCCCCTATCGTGCAATCACTATTTTTTTATTTCAAAAAGTAGTATTGGTGAAACCCTCGAAACATTTTTTTTTTCATGTTTCTACGTCGAACCGTTCAAAAGTTAACAGGGGGGGCCTATTAAAAGCCGCACTGTATATTAACCTTTACATCATATCTGTATCTCATGTAGTTTCAATTATATAAGATGAGTTGGTGCAAGTATGGCACAAAATTTCACTATTTCATAATATTAAGTCATTAAAAAAATAGTTATTTACCTAACAAGTGCGGAAAGTAGTACTTTTCCGCAAGCGACGGCAATTGCACGAACGACGCGGAGCGGAGTTCGGGCAATCCGTCAAGGGCGGAAAAGGTTGTTATTAAACAAAATTTTATAATAATGCTACAAAATGACACATAAGACAGAATAGTTACATAGATCATTTAGTTACTCCTAAATATCCTCATTTTCAACAATATAAAAATAGTGCGGAAAAGTTACTTTTCAGCACTAGTGCGGAAAAGTAACTTTTCCGCATGATTTTATCTTTCCGCGAGATTTTTTTATGCACTGAAAAATAATGAAACAATTGTATGATTATAAATAATATGAGATCGAATCTAGTCTATTAACGACTGTTTGATAATAATTTTCCGATATTCCGTAATTTTCTTTAAATTAATTTCAAAATATGAAGTAATTAAGACATCAAAATAAATGTTGATATTTAAAATTTGACAGGATTTGATATGGTATTATAGCAATTAAATTAATATCTGAAATAGCTCAGTTGGCAAAGTAAGGGAGCAGTCGTTCTACGCTGCCGTATATGGAGAGAAATAAGATCAAGGTCAACGTAGGTCGTCAACTTCACGAAGAGGCGATGCTTTTCGAAGCTCCCTCCTCGTGGGATGAGGGTCCGGGATACCTACGTTAGAGAGTCGAGATCGGCGAAATACCTGGGAGTACAATTGGACAAGGGTATGACATTCGGAGAACACATAACTCTGGCTATCCAGAGGGCGGTATTCTGCAGCCTGAAACCCTCGTCACTCGCGAGACTGGACAGGATGCAGAATAAACTACTTCGTATAGTTACAAACAGTAACAGATACACTCGCCTGGATACCCTCAGGGAGATGTGTGGCGTCGACTCTGTTCCGACATATATTAGAAAGTTGTCGTGCAACTTCTATAAATATTTCCTACCCAAAAGCCCTTTGACGAGAAATCTCGCATCAGGGAGTATGACAACGCACCCCGCAAACACGGGGGCCTCATCTATCAAGCTTTTGACATCTTCCAAGAGCGTTATGAAGAACCGGGCCCGTGAACGGCAGCCAAAGTGTTGAATAAGACCAATTTCAAATCCCTGTTTTTTTCAGTGAGACTTTTCCGGGATGCTCTACCCTCTACCCCCTAACCTCTGCAACGATCAAGGACATCCATTCTCTGTTTTGAACACACTAAAAAGTCATGCATAAGCTCTGCAGGAGGCGTGAGTACTGTACAATTTCCACCCATTCCCTGAGTAGTCACGGACTTGGCCACTAATACCGTGGGGTATCGTTTCAAGAGTCCCCGCAAGGGGGGCCAGGAATCGACTTGGCGTTGAAACCGAGGGATGGCTGGCAACAGCCGTCGCTCAGTATACAACTGGCTGTCCTTATTCTTTCCTCTCCCTAAAAGAAGAAAGAAGGAAAATTTTCATGTGACTAGGCAGGAATGGACAAATGTATATATATTAAGAAAAATAAACACCTTTGAATCTTGAATCTTGAAATCTACGCTGGTTAATGGTTAATGGGGTAGGTGGTTCGAATCCTGCGGAAGTTACTTTTTTTTTGTTTTTGTTTTGAAATCGATGAGAGTACTTACTGTTCAATTTTCGTTATATTTTTCAATATTTGTATATTCAATGACGACATGAGCGTTTTTGATAGAATATGTTATGAAAAAAATAAAAGTAAAAATCGGAAAAGTAAAACTTTCAAAACGAAAAATCGTGTAGAAAAGTTACTTTTCCGCACGCTCGTAGGAAAAAATACAAAAAGTATACTTCTTGAAGCTATTATATTTTTACGGCATATTGGGTATATCCTCATCATATTGATAGGGAAAATTAACTCATTCTCAGATTCAATACTGTGAAATAATGTTTTATTTTATTCTTTGAGGTGAGTCTCCACACTTGACTAAAGTATTGGGGCAAGTGCATTTACCTATTGAAACGGAATCAGTTCGAACTATCCATCGACCGGGGCAACAGCGAACAACCCTAAGTGAAAGCTTTCAACTGCTTTTTGCAGAGATAATTTATCTCACTCACTGCGAGCTATGAACTCAAACAATATCAACTTCTAACAATGATTGAAAGTCAGTAGTGTTTTATTATTGCTGTTCAGAGTAATTCAATCAACCACAGAACGAACAATGATTTGTAGACGCACTTACCCAAAAAACGCACTTGCCCCGACTCACTATATACCAATTTTAATTAATATTTATCCAACTCGTTTTTCGTTATGAATGCATTCTTATATCTAAATTAATTATATCAGTTACCTAAATTTTGCGATATTTTAATTTTATTTGCTTTATAATAATTAAGTTATTGTAGCTTCTAACTCAAGGTACTTTCTATGAGGGATCAAGTGGAAGAAATCTAACAAAAGAATAATCGAACTTCGTATAGGTGAGTGATGTAATTAACATATAAAAATTCATAAATAACGAAAAACGAGTTAAATAAATATGAAATTAAACACTTATACTTACAGGGTTTCTTAAGTACGTGTAGAAAATTCAGGAGCGTGTTGCTGACATCAAAATAAGAAGAAAAGTTCCTATAAACATATGTCCGCAACATATTGGTTTCTGAGATACAGAGTGTCAAAGTTGAATTATTATTTTTATTTTTTGGTGAATAATTTCGAAATAATTTTGATATTTGGGTAGTTTGGTATCTGGAAATATTCATTATTTAGTTTGTGTAAATAATATATTCTTGGTAGATGTCACTGAGAGTATAACTGTTTTCGAATTATTGAGATTTTAAATAATCTATGCAAGTAATTTTTAATGACAAGATTTTTAAATTTCAAATAAATTCAATTAGACATCAGTTTTTTTGCAATCAACATGGTATTTAATTTTGTCATTGAAAAATCATCCCATATACCAAACTTTACTCGAATATCACAAATATTTTGGAATTTATTTACAAAAAATAAATATAAGAAATAAACTTTGACACTCTGTATCTTCGAAACGAATAAAACTTGCGGACATGTGTATATGGGACCTTTTATTCTTATGTTAAGGTCACCAACATGCTCCTAAAGTTTCTAGACGTACTTAAGAAACACCCTGTATAATCGGTTCAACAACGGTTCGGTGTAATATTTGTAAGTTTTATAAAAAATAGAAACATTTTTTTTAGTACTTTGATATATGCCTGTTTCTGTATTTTTTTTACTCTAGAATAGAATTTCCTTATAACAAATTGTTAAGGAAACAATGGAATTATTCATAAAAACTATTTCTGTTCGTTAATCTACAGTTTCAAAAGTATTAATTTAAACAAAAAAAAAAATTGAAGAACCATCATATACATGATGAAAAAATATATGAGATTTTTTTTTTAAATCATTCTTTTGCCAAGACAATAGAAGGGTAACAAAAATTTAAAAAAATATCGATTTTGTCTATTTGTTTATGAAAAATTGATGAACATATGATGGATTTTTTTTCTCCAATCTTACTGAATGCTATTCTCAGATGCAAAAACAGCAATAACATAATATTTGGTGAAAAAATAATTATTAACATTTCTGTGACTTTTCATTTCTTGTTACTTCAAAAAATCATTACACACAAAATAATCAACTGTTATTCACTTTTATCGCGTGATCTTGTTAAGTATATGTATAAGAAGAATTAATTAACAATAGTATAACTTTTTGAAAAATTGACCTAAACATTGTTTTCTAACAGGTATTCATTCTTTCAAGTGTCTAGATGATACGATGATGTATTGAACATTTTAAATTATTTTGCGTCACTTAAAAAATGTTTCATGGTGGTACACACTGTCTTTAGCGATAGTGAATTAAAATTAAAATAATAGAGATAGAGATCCTGGAGTCGAAACTTTTTTCTTGGAAATTTCGTCCTCTTCAAGAATCTTGTTTCGAAATGCCTTAAATATTAATACATTTTTAGTTATTAACAAAAATGGAAATGCTTTATTTTTTTGTCTTGATTTGGTTAATAAAAATTGCAATTTTTTATTTGCTAATACAAACTTTCGAAACATTTTTCTAGACGTCATTCCGAATTTAATCAGCCATCGATCATATTTTTAGGAGCTTTATCAAGAAATAGCATGTTTTCGAACTTGTTTATTAGACTATTAGAGATTGGTATAATTGTAGCAAATTTAATTCCATTGCTCACTTTATTAGTTTCGAAATAATAATTCTCATTTTTTTATTTTATGGTAAAAAGCAACCCACCGATTTGTTGGTCTCATTCTGAATCATCCTGTATATTGTTTTTGTTCAGACACTCTGACTTTTTAAAGATATTTCGTTTCATCCTATTAAATGTCCGTCTATGAGAATTAGTAAAACAACTACCTATACCCATGCTCCATGACATGACAGCTCCATCGTTTTCATTGATTTTTGAGTCCCAATAATGTACCTACCTATGATATGGTAAAAACACAAATGTAAGTCGTTGTTTCGAAAGGACGAAGGAACAAAAATCCAGTCCTCCGAACGATATTCGAACTCTCTCAACCAGTTCATCAACTTGCCCAACCCGTTCCCTGTTTCCTAAATCGTATACCATGCTCGAACCCACCCGCTGCTCCATTTTTTTGCGACAAATTATTCGTGCGAAACTACCGCAGTGAAAGTTCAGATGCAAGTTTCATCTCATATTTCAAAATGGCTCGATTCCCAGCTCAAAAAGGGGGGAAACACCTCGTTTTATATAAATGTTAGATCTGGATTCGACAAACGCATTCACACGACATCCAAAGAAGACAATGAGGGCATTCAAAGTAAGCATACAGCTCTAGTAATAGAAAAATAGCCACGTGATATCGCGAGTGGTAGAAACATAGTGAAAAAAGTGCAGTGGTAATATAAATAGTAATGAAGATGTAGCGTCTGAATTTCAAATTTGGGTTTGCCAATTTTTCTAAACGCAAATATTCAAATGACAATGATAGTAATAATCTATGTTCGGGTAGAGGACGGCTATCATTATATCTCTCCGAAGTCTTTTTTGTACCTACCTTTTGAATGCAAGATTTAATACCTACAGATAGATGTTTGAAAAAGAGAAATCAACTTTTATTCATCCTGTCCGGTAAATCTACTTGTCCTGTACTCATTTGCGGCCGTTAAATGGAACATTACAGTATCAGATACCGTAATGTGTTGCCTAGCAACCCTGTTTCAATTTTACAAATAATGAATTTTTACACTTAACAATTCAAAATAAAATATTTAAATACTCATATTTACTGTTTGGTTGCTTCCACTCGTAAAATATAATTTTCTACCAACTTAAGTTAACGAAAATTTTAGATAACTATACAGGGTGTCCCACGAAGATTAGGACAGGAAATATCTCGGAACTGGAAAGTAGTGGAGAAGTGTAATTCAAAGGTTCTGAATTAAAGCAATTGGTACAGCTTTTTTTGGTAGTGATTTACTCAATGGGCTTTCTGTTTTCGGTCACGAGACATCAGGTACAAAATTATTAATACAACCTATATATTTTGGCATTCTTATATTTTTGCCGATAAAATAATTTCAACGAATTATCACACTTGTTGTCCAAAACGATTATTTCAAAAAATACAGGTACTTCAATATCCTTTGTCCGACGACGTCTGAAACGAGCCATTTCCAAATTATTCAGTTTTAAGGTCACCCTGTACATTTGGGCAGTCCTATGTTTTTTATGATGATTCTAACAAGGTAAAATTGTATTATTCATCCATATTTTATTTAAAAACGTCGTGGGACGAAGGACCTGTAGTTCTTGAACTAATAGTTTTGGACCTCAAGCGTGATAGTTTGTTGAAATCGTTTTATTGGGAGGAACATAGAAATGCCAATATATACAGGTTGTCCTATCAATAATTTTGAAACGAAAAGCTCATTGGGTAACATAATATCAAAAAAGGTACACCGATTGCTTCAATTTACAACCCCAAAATAACAATTCTCTACTAATCTTGAGTTCAGAGATATTTCCTGTCCTAATCTTCGTGGGACACCCTGTATATTAGTTTTTATACTTTTTCACATATTTTACCTAACTGAAATAGGTGATTTTTATTTTTCCAGACCTATGTTTGCTTTTGATAACTAATTATACTGTTCAGTTAGTTTTACATGAAACATATATTTATTGTGGAACTTTAGTAAATGAAAAATATTGAACAACTATTGAAGAAGCAATTCATTCGATAATGTGCCTAACTAAAATGGGTAATTTCTATTTTTCTTTGTTATATCTTTATTTAATGATTTTTTTGTTATTAATTTTTCTGTTGCATCCGCAGACTTATATTAAAAGTCTTATAGGAAACTTCAATATTTTTAATGAGAAGCAAAATGATCATTGGTAACTATAGAAACCAATGGCTCAGTTGCTATGAGGGTAATAATTTTTTTTCAATATGTACATCTTGTCGTGACTCTTAAAAAGATGAAAAGATGAAATAGAATACCATGCGATACTCGTTCCTCAGGTTTTATTGCAGTACTCATCGCTTCGTTTGTAAAAGAACTCGTTCGCTAAAATAACACCTACTGGACTTGTAACGTAGTAGTATATTACGTAACAAGAGTTGTAACTAACCCATTACGCATGAAATGAAAAAGTTTATGCACGAAGCCGCGCAGCGGCGACTGCATAAATTTCATGAGAGCGTAACGGGCTTACAACTCGTGTAACGTACTATACTTTTTCTACGCCCATTCATTTAAACGTTATGCTTGTGTCGCCAATCCATAAATTTTTGATAGGTAATTTCGTACCTTAATTTGGATTTTAGCGGTAACAAATTATGTGTGGCAGCTTGACCTTTTTCAAAAATCTTCGGTAGAATGCTCTTAATTTCGTCATTTTCACTACTATCATACATATTCATAAAGTTGAGAAAATGCTCGAATACAATCATATTTCGTTCAAGAAATTGACAATATAAATGACATGACATTTATTTTCATAGCGTGCTACTTAAGAAAATGTGTCCAGCTAACGAACAGTCGTTACCGACCGATGATGAACCCTTTACTCCCATAAACACCTAACTATGTAGGCTTATTATGGCAAGAACCTGTCAGAAAACAACTACTTCCCTGGCTAAGACCACGACGGGTATTGAATTAAATCTAACAGCTACTTGTGTCCTATTTTCAAAGAAATTGTATGACGTGCTGTCTACATTTAGGGGCATCACTCTTTCAATCCTAAATATATCTCGCTTATGCTAAGAGTTTTTGTTTTTTAATTTACTAAATTTGTGTAAATAGACCAAATAAAGTCTTACATAAATAAAAATTTGATTGTAATTTAATTAAATCAAGAAGTTTAAGTTATATTCTCAAAACGCACGTGTATGGTTATGAGATCTCATTACGTGCATGTTGTTGTTTTCATATTTGACGTTTACAGACATGGGCGTAGAAAAAATACCATGTTAATACTATACACAGTAGAATGGTTTTTGCCGCGGCTTCGAAGTATACAAAAGTTAAAAAAAAATAATTGGTTCTATTTGGGCAAATAACCCCCTATGCACTTATCCCATGTGAGGAAAATTGGTATTTTTCTATTGGATAAATAATTTTCAAACCGAAATAACAAAAAGTTAACAAGCTGTCGAAATTCAATTATTACAAATTTGGAATATGAGGAAGGATTGTCCAGGACGACGATTGAGATTTTTTGCACATAGCAGCCGCAAAGGTAAATTTTGCACAAAAACTCTCATATATCTACCAAATAGTACATCTATGTGGTTGAATAATATACTTATATAAATTTTCTATAAGTATCGCTTTCAATTCAGAAGTAACTTTTTATGTAGTTTCGAGTTAGTAGAAAAGGTTTTCACTCCGGAAATAATTTCAGAAAATATCGATGGAACGACAGGATTCAGAAGTCCGAAAATTCTGCTAGACAGTAACAAATAAAGTCGACAATGCTGAAACCACGACGAACATTAAGCTACTTTTGACAGATATTTGTGCATTTTTTTTCAAGCAGGAAAGTACTGCATTTCTTAACTACAATCAAAAGGCAGATTTTATGCTTTAATTTGCTGGTGAGACCATCTACAGACAGGTTTAGGTGGTGTTAGTCAAGGCAATGGCAGGTCAGACTGCATTGAGGTTTTCTGTGACAAACCATTTTGCGCTATTCCAGAATAGTAAAAGAGCTTGTAAGCGGAGCATCACCGACAAGGCAAATTTATCTTTTTTTCATTGTTTGCTCAGGGACTGCACTCTAGAGAAAACACATGATTGAGTGTTATTCGCATTGAATTCTACGTTGTTGGATACCTATTATAGAATTTTTACTAGGTCCACAGTTCCTTCCCCGTTCTTTTCTAGTTTCGCAAGCTGATATCGAAACTTAGTTTTTGATATTCGGTCCAAAGTTGGATCTTGTTGGTCAGTTTTCGTGGATATATCAAGGACTATTTTCGTTTGTCCCTCTAATAACACATATTTCATTTTTGTGTATTTTTCATACATCATTATGTGATATGTTCCAGAGAAAATTGATTACGTTTTATTCTTGTTTTTTGCAGGTTTGCGTTATCTTTTCCTTGATTGCCGTCATCTCTTGCGGTGACGTCAAGAAGGAAAAAAGGGGCCTCCTTGGTCTGGGATATGGGTATGGCTCCGGAATTGGCCATTTGGGATCAGGCAGCCTAGCTCTTTCTGGAGGATATGGAATCGGAAGAGGATTAGGTATGTTGGTTCAAGTTTCCAACAATAATCAATGGAAACAGGGTGACCCAGGTTTAAACTGCCAAATTTCAGTATCGTATTTTCGGGTGAAAATAAGATTTTTGTACCTCATAATTATGTGTCCCAACTTGTCTGGTTTCCGATACAGGGTGTCAAAGTTCCTTCGCCTCCGTACTCTCCTGACTTGACCCCTCTGGATTTTTCTACCTATCAACGATGAAGGAATTGTTCAAGTAGCACCAGAGATCACACCAATAGTGCTGCAGAATCTGTCATTCGTCGGAGCGAAATTTGCGAAATTGCAAATAAATGGTGGTCATTTTGAAAAGTTTTCGTGAATTTTTGTTTTTCGTTTTTCTGACAAATTAAAATGAATAAATTTTTCCTAATAACAATTACTTAGATATTTTTTTCCTGTTAAATGTTTCTCAAAAATTAACAGATATACGAAAAGAATTGAAAAGACAAAAAATTTATAATAATAAAACAGTAGAGTAGAAAATTTGTCATAATTTCAATTATATTACCCTTTGGGACTCCACTGTTATCAATAATTTTATCAAGAGTACATCAAAAGAAGGACCCTATTACCGCAAATAATCATGCTAGGTTTTATACAAATCAGCAAAAAGGTTTTTGAATAATGGATGAATAAATGATTTTTTCTGAAAGCTTTGAATACTCTGTAGTTTGAAAACAAAGCAAGTTAGGACACATTCTTATTGAAAAAACGTTTTATTTTTACTTTTAATACCGATCCTACACGTTTGGCGGGTTAACTCTGGGACACCCTGTACATGAAACGAATCAACTTCTATATTTCAAATGTTGTTTTCGAAATGTTAACTCTTTTTAGACACCCATCCAAAAATATCACTGTTTTTACGAATATGGAAATGGAGAATAGATAATAATAATACATTTTTATAGACAGATGTACGAAATTTCTGATGCATTCTGATGCCTTTAAATTATACAGGATGTCTTTAAATGAATTTTCAATCAGGAACCCTTCAAATTTAGTTTTCTCGTGTTTTTCACATGGAACACCCCATATGTTACTATTGTAATATATTATATTACATAAATTTTCAGCGTTGTATCAACGTCATACTTCAATGATTATATTATTTTCAGTACCTACCAAAATGACGTATTATGCTGAATAACCAAGAAACATTTAAAACAGGATGACCCAGGTTTACACCGCCATACAGTTAGAATCGGTTTTTTAGATGGAGAGGATTTGTTTTCTTCAAGAATTTGTCCTTCACATACAGAGTGTTCAACGTGTTTATAGAAAATCAGTTTTTTATGAATCATTTAAAAACTTAAAAACCATTTTGCTGATTTCGATCAAATCTGGCATGCTTATTCGCGTTGATGAGATAATGAAATTAATAATCACAGTGGCGTACCATAGGATAATATAATCGATATTACGAATGATTATTGTTCTTCACTGGTTTATTTGTATGATAATTGATTTTCAGGATTAGGGAATAACTGACATTTTTTTTGGGTCACTTGTTTTCGTATCTCGCTAAATTTTTTAAAAACAATTCAAAAACCGTTCCCTTGCATGTAACAGGAAAAAAGTATCTAGGTAATTGATATTAGGACAAATTAAATTCATTCTAATATATTAGAAAACGGGGAAAACATTCACAAAAATATAGGGGCCAAGTCAGGAGATCGTGCAGACCAAGAAACTTTGACACCCTGTATCTCAAAAACACATGATACAAAAATCTCATTTTTGACTCAATAAACGATTCTAAACGTTTGGTATTTAAATCTTGGGACGCCCTATTAATGATAAAATAATGATTATGGATTATTTTGAACAACAATTTTATGTTTTTTTTTTTTAAATACAACTTGCGCCTGGCAAAATATGAAACAATTTTTTAGTTCTTCGGTCATAATATTGATTCTATCGACGGAGATGTATTCACGATTATATTCAAAAAAATGTGAAATTATCATATTTATCTGCGAATTATTGGACAGACAATATTTGAAAAAATATAAAAAAAAATTATATAGGCAATCGTTAAATAATGCATGAGGCTTCTGATGAAAACCATTATATGATTCATACAGGGTGTTTCTCATGTTGGTACGTAGGGAAAATTCAGGAGCATGTTGCTGACGTCAAACTGAAAACGAAAGTTCCTTTAAACATATGTCCGCAAGTTAGTCGTTTCTAGGATAAAGGGTCAAAGTTGAGTGCTTTTTTTTATTTTTCCGTGAATAAATTCAAAATAATTGTGATATTCGAGTAATGTTTGATATCTGGGAGTACTTTTCAATGACAATATAAAATTTTATATTAGTTTGTCTCTTTCGTGGGGGTGACGTCATCTACATGTCTTTTTCAGTCATTTGCAATGTCATAACTTTTTTGGAATATATTTTTCGAGCTTTTTGGTGTAAAAAAGGTTTAGCTGTCAGAGGTCGCTGCGAGCAACTGTTTTCGAGTTATTGGAATTCGAAATAATCAATGCAAGTGATTTTGAATAAAAAGATATTCAAAGTCGACATTAATTCAATTACTTAAGGAAATTATTTTTCCTTCAATATCAATTTAAAATAGGAATCGGGTGTTACTTCAGTTCAATACTAATAATATCAACAGTAGTTAGGACCAATTCAATAGTGAAACAGTCAGTTGAGGGTACTGATTAAAGTATTTGTTGAAAATTACCACCTTGCACCATTATGCATGCGTCGCGTCGGCTTGTCGTCTCAACACATTCCATCATACCTGGTGTATTTCGGATAGCGTCACATCCAGCGAAGTTCTTCTGTTTCTATTGGCATCTTATAAAAAATGGCCTGCAAGTGACCCACAAAAAACTCGATTGGATTGAAATCCGGAGGGTTCGTAGGCCGAAATTGATTTGGAACTTCAGCGTCTCGACCAATCCATCTGCTTCTGATTAAAAAATTCACGAATTCACGAACTATCAGACAAACCAATATCAAATTTGAAATTGTAAGTAAGAAAAGCCAGGTATTTAACTCAATTCGAATATCACAATTATTTTCAAGTTATTAACAAAAAACAAACATAGGAATTTAACTTTGACACTTCATATCTCAGAAACGAATAACTTGCGGACCTTTGTTTATAGAAACTTTTCTTCTCTTTTTGACGTCAGCAACATGATCCTGAATTATCTACACGTACTCAAGGAACATCCTGTATTTGTAAAGGTGAATGTTTACATGGTTGGTGATTGGAAGACGTGTCGATGTGTTCAAAATGGTGGGATAAAACTATCATTTCATTTATTTCATTGAGTTGGACCTCTGGAGTCAAATGGAACATAAACGTCAGTAAGTTGTTGGTAATGGTAATGGTGAGTGTGGATGGTAACTAATGCGCTGCGACCTATTCAGATCTATTGTGCTCCACCTTCTTCTGCTATCTCAAGGTGTTCTGGTATAAAGCAACCCCTCAAGCCTCAATTCCTTGAGGAATTTGGGAATTTTCAGTCTATTCGTGGTATTTCTCCCACCGTCATCTGGTGTGATCCCAGTATATTCAATCTCTTGTGATGTATAGCATAACACTCCTTCAATATATGGTGGGGTATTTCTGGATGTTTCCCACAGAATCTGCAGGTGCTGTCCTCCTCTGAGCCTAGCTTCCTTAGGTGTTCTTTGAGTCTGCAGTGCCCCGTCAGAAATCCCGTAATTGTCTTTAGACTAGTTTTGCTGAGGTTAGTTTCTTCGATCTTGCTCGGTTGAAATTGCCGAGGAGATCTTTGGCCTGCCTCAGCCCTGGAAGTATTTGCCAGTATGTTGCTCTCATTACCTATTCAGTTTCATTGAGTTCTTCCTGGAAGTAAGATTTTCCAAGTCCGCAGAATGGTTCTGGCCCGATCAGTGGCGTTGATGCCCCTTTCCGAATCTGCTTATTCATTGCCCTTCAATCCGACATGCTCCGGCACCCAGAGGAGGATCACCTTGTTGTTCCAGCCTAGATCATTGAGTTTGTCTAGGCATTCCCAGACCATCTTCGAGTTGATGTTATATGAGCTCAACGCTTTGAGGGCTGCTTGACTATCGGAGAGGATTCTGAGTTTTTTGATCCGGTATTTCCTATCGAGGTTGAACTGAATGCACCTTTCTATGGCGTGAATTTCCGCCTGAAAAATGCTAGGGAACTGGCCCATGGGATCGGAGTATTCGGTGCGACGCCCAAAGACTCCTTCTCCAGCTCCGTTAGGAGTTTTGGACCGTCCGTGTATGGTTCCCAGTGCTCGTATGGATTCTGTTTTCCATTCTTTCTTGGTATTTAATTTTGTCCGAAAAAATTTTTCAAAACTAAATTTCCTGGTAATTTGGTCACTTGGGAGATCGGTAAGGTGTGCACTTTCAGTGGGGGGTTGAGCCCCTTACTTTGAGTCCGACCCAAGCCAACCTGAGGTTTGCTTCCCAAGCAGTTCTCCTCACCAAGATATGGAAAGGAGTGAAGTCCAGAATGACCTCTATAGCTGCTGTTGGTGATCTCTATGGCTGCTGTTGGAGTCGACCTCATCGCTCATATTATACAAAGACATGCTAGTCTTTGCACTTTCTTCAGGATTTTCTTTGTTGTGGCGAGTTCGGTTCTGCCGAGCCATACTTCTGTTCCGTAGGTGATCATAGGTCTCACTATCATGGTGTACATCCATCGCAGTATTGATGGGTTACAGCCCTACGTTTTTCCTTCAATGTTCCTGTACACCTTCAGTGATGATTTTTCCTTGTTAATGATCTTTTCTACGTGTCTGTTTCAGTTTTGAGTCTATTATATTGTATTGTTAGGTATGCGCTGCGACCTAGTTAGATCTATTGTGCCCCATCTTCTTCTGCTATCTCAAGGTGTTCTCGTTTACAGCAGCCCCTCAAGCCTCAATTCCTCCAAGAATTTTAGGATTTTGAGGGGGTCCATTTGTGGTATTTCTTCCACAGTCAGCTGGTGTGATCCCAGTATATTTAATCTTTTGTGGTGTACAGCATAACACATCAATATGTGGTGAGGTGTTTCTGGATGTTCCCCACAGAATCTGCAGGTGTTGTCCTCCTCCAAGCCTAGCTTCCTTAGGTGTTCTTTGAGTCTGCAATGCCCCGTTAGAAATCCTGTGATTGTCTTTAGACTAATTTTGCTGAGGTTAATCAGTGTTTTCGATCTTGCTCGGTTGAAATTGCCGAGGAGATCTTTGGCCTGCCTTAGCCCTGGAAGTCTTTGCCAGTATGTTGCTCTCATTGCTTCTTCAGTTTTATTAAGTTCTTCTTGGAAGTAAGATTTTCCAAGTCCGCAGAATGGTTCTGGCCCAATCTAGGGTAATCCTTAGATACTTCACCTCTTGCAAGTTGTTACTTTGCAAACTGCCAGTAAAAAGCAATGGCAGAAGAATATTTGAATACACCATTTTCATATTGGAACGGATAAATGAATTGTTGTGATATAAAGATTGTACTGTTAGTCTGACGGCTCTTTTCTAGGAATCCCATTTCAAATAATAGATAAGATCTGACTCTGCCTATATAAGCAATTTTCTTTAATGATCTCATTTTTATCATGTGTCCACTTTATTTGAAACTTCAAACACATAATATAACTTCCATGTTTTCATCCTTCACCTGAAAAAAACACATTCGGTAGTAAAATTCCAAACAGTGATATATTTTATGATTGTTCTAGGACTGAGCAGTGGTCTCGGCTTAGCCGGTGATGGCCTTGCCCTTGGAGGAGTAGGCCTTGGAGGAGTAGGCCTTGGAGGCGTAGCCCTTGGAGGTCCAGGAGGTCTGGGAGGTAACACTCACACTGTCACCACTATAAATCGCGCCGTCCCCGTGCCAGTACCACAACCCGTGGGAGTACCAGTTGACCGTCCCGTACCCGTTCCATATCCTCAACCTTACCCAGTAGACGTACCTCGTCCATACCCTGTACCAGTACCTCAACCTTACCCCGTCACAGTAACACGACACGTACCTGTTGAAGTATCACGTCCAGTACCAGTGCCACATCCAGTTGCAGTGCCGGTGTCAGTACCACGCCCAGTACCTGTTTCAGTACCACACCCCGTGCCTGTAGCGGTACCACAACCTTATCCTGTAGCTGTTGGAGGTCCCATTGCTGTAGGATCTGGAATAGGACTGGGAGGATATGGCGGACTTGGTGGTTTAGGACACGGTGGAGGTTTGGGAATTAGGGGATCTAGCTTGGGATATGGCTTGGGATCTGGTATCATCAGTGGAGGATATGGATTGGGAACGGGACATGGACCTCTGTTGGGAAAAGGCTGGTGAATATTCCTAGACTCTGACGTGTGAACTGCAATCCATTTCTGTATATAGTTGTATCCATGAATACATAGTATTTTTTTAAACATTGTTTCATTTGTTTTCTCATCATGTTTTAATTCTTACCTCTCTAAGTTTTTTTTTTTTCTGTCAAAAATATTTTGTTAAGAGAATTTATTAGATCCAAGTTGGATAGTGAAACCGCAAATCCGTATAGAGCCATATTCAATGTTCATCAGTATTTGAAAGACATTATTTCTTTAATTTCTAATGTGTTCTTAGACATAACTGTTATCCGTTTCTATCAGCGATTACATGATTCTATGAGGTCCTGCAGTTTGAAAATAAATTAGAACGTATGAGATTTCATCGCAATAGCTTATTATTTGAAAAAAAATCATTGTATTCTGCGAGGTCTGCCAGATTGTTCTTGGCACGTTCTATATGAATATTGAATGAATAATCCAATGGATTTTATAATTTTATATGCACTCATGCACATAAAGAATAAAGTCATTTTCACATTAGAAAAAATATGTGAATTACACATTCTTTTCTAACAGAAACAAAAAAGAGGTAGATCGGGTAGATCTGTGCAGCAAGTTTTAACACCATCTGTTCCTCGTCTCTATTATCATAACTATCATCCTACCGTGGTTGGGATTTACTTACTCTGATCCCGCTCTATGAAACGTGGTCTAGGCCGCACCATCTGCCGAGTAGAGGAAGAGGCTCTCCGAGTAGCCGGTAAGAGATTCATTCATTTCATACATTCAGACGTTTTATGAGGATTACCCCTCATACAACGATTCAGACATTCAGAGCTCACGACTTGTGGAAAAACCATGCAGTTCATTCGAAAAGAAACGAAAACTATTTATCAGCTAATACATTTGACACACGAGGGAAATAATAAGTAAATAAATTCATTCCCGATTATCCGATTATGATAAAAAAATTAATCATTTGCAATTGAATTCATTTTGAAATTTGTGTGATTACTAGTAGGCGTAGATAAAGTTACCTACGGTGCATTATGATTCTTCTGATATGTTTCGAAAATCTGGAGGAATATGATAATAATAATCTATTCGAATATTTCAGCAATATTCTAGAAAGATTTTCCTGGAATGTTTGCATTTCATTGATCTTGTGCTGATCTTTCTAAAATATTTCAGAAATATTCTGGCATGATATGATAATAATCTATTCGAATATTCTTAAGAATATTTTGTTTAGAATATTCCATTTGGTTTCGTAATGTTCCTACTGTTGGATCTCATGAAATCTCATAGGATTCGCATAAAATTGGATACGGAATTCCGAATACAGATTGGACCATCAAGTCCTGAACACACTTTTTCTATACGATACCGAATAATATTATAAACTGTGTATTTCCACACATAGGTTCTCAAGATTTTGAATGAGGATAAAACATAATTTTGTTTGAAATTGGAATACCTCATCGAATCGTGTATATAGTCCCTTTGCATCACTATTGCCTAAAACAGACTCTTATTCTCTGTAGCCTTCTTTTCTCATCGACACTTGTGAATTCTCAGTGATTTTGAGTTGTATGAAATCTTATAGGAATCTCATAAGTTTAGATAAAGAATTCCTGATCCAAACCGTCACATCGTGATCACACTTTTTCCACAAGATACCCAATAAAATTGGATAAGGAATTTCTGATACAGATCATCGAATACTGAATCCACCTTCTTCATACAATACCAACTAAGATTAGTTAATGTGAATTTCCACATATTTTCCATACGTTGACAAGCTTGTGAATGAGCATATAATATCGTAGTGATTAAAAGTGGAATAACTCATCGAATCTCATAGTAACCTCAAACAACTACTGCTTGATACAAACTCGTATAACATGTATTCGGGTATGCTTATAAATTACACCTTCTCATAAATCCTCATGCAAACTTCCAAAAAGTGTATCTGTAAGGGATTACGTACGTGTAGGTTACAGACTTCTCACGTAAATCCTTATGAATTTTCATAATTCGTCTATATTTTTTCATGAGATTATATGTGTTATTTTTGGCAGGGAAGTTGCCTTCCTTACATAGTTCCTCATAAACATCCAGAATGGTCCATTTCCTGATTGGTCGAGTAGTCTAGAAACGTCCACTGTCGGCTTACACTTGGTGATTGATAATAGTAAAAATATCAAATTATCTCACATAGATACTCGTAGAGTGTACCCAATGACATAGCCATTGCGGGTAGAGGGCGGCTATTATTATTATTGAATGTGGCGCTCTGGGCGACTCACTAGTTTTTGAAAGCGCATTCACCTTTCAGCTGCAGATAAACCCAGAAAACCTACAGCATCACCACAGGTGGTTGGATTCGAAGAATGCATTAGGCGTCAGATTTAACATCTAAACAACCCTCATGACACTTGCTTTCCAACAAGCCATGTAGTAGTCTATACCGGGTGTCCGCAGAAAGTGGCTCGCCCCTATACCTTTTTTGTTCTTGCAGATAATGGAATTGAATTTGGAGGATCTGTGAAGACATAAAACTGCATCTTTTGACAAGTAACGCAGATTCCTGCATTTTCTGGTTTCACCAGAAGTGACGTAAACTTTCGATTTCCAAATGAGACACCTAGTATATTTTTACTTATTTTATAACCATATGACATGCTGAATACAACCCATTGCTAATTGTCACTTTTTGGAACCGAATTTTACTTTCATTTCAAAATTTATTTTTCATTATAGATTGCTATGGATATCTTCAAATCACTGATTTTAATTCTAAAATTTTGAGAATAATGCAACTTCATTGTATCTGCAATGCAAGATTTCATTTTGAAATTTCTATTCCTATTTTTTTCATATGGCAACATGGTATAAGGTTGCGAAAAAAGTGCATTTGATTATAATTAATTTGATAGGATTCGAACAAACTTTTGTTAGAAAACTTTAAAAGATAAAATTAGAAATTTCTCAAAATGGAGGATCTTAAGATATTTGAATAAGATTTAAATGAATCGAGCAAGCTGTAAGTAACCAACACAACTGATAAAACAAAATCAATAATCTAAAAGCTAATCACAGATCTTCTGTCACGAATTTTATCATTCTTCAAGTGATTACACAATGAATGCCAAATTTACTTTTGCAGAAGCGAAGTTAAAATAAGAAGACGTCCACCTCAATGATTTTGTTTAATCAGTCGTGGTTACATGATGCATTTAAATTTTATTTCAATACCAAAAAATGATTTATTTCATGAAACATCTTATGTAGTTTTTTAAATTAGTTAACGAAATTTTGTTTAAAACCTAGAAGTGTACAGTTTAAAAATCATAGTGCTAAAATGGTAATTTTTCCTAACCATGTTGCTGTTTGAAAAGAATTACTTCAATTTTGAAATAAAACTTCTTTTAGTACATTTTGAAAGAAAACAGTGAGGTTCAATCTTCCCAAACTTTTAGAGCTGTAATTAGTGATTTGAATGTATCCATAGCATAGCAGTTTAAAGAAATTGATGGATTGTATAAGGGCTAATCTCAAAAAGTAATTGTTTTATGTTATTTAAAAATACTTTTTCTTTGGTTGCATATAAAAAAAAAAACTCTGGAAGTGCATTATACAGGGTCGCTGATATGTATGGAAACGGTCGATTACCTCTTAAAAGATAGCTAGCGAAAAATGTTGAGATACAAAAGTTCTAGGGTTTTTCAAATCCATCATACTAACGAAAAATTAAGTATAGAGGGTCAGTCAAAAAGTCAGTACGAAACAAAGTTGCAAAGTTCCATATTTCAATTTTGCTCGAAATTCTGAACAAAATTGATACAGCGCTTCATTTCCTAAACTCAACCGTTTTCGAGACATCGAATTTTGAAAATTAATTGTTACTCCTCTCATATTTATCAAAGAAAAAGCACGAAATAATGGATATTTATTATGAAAGTCACACAAGGTGGAGTATTACAATTTAATTATAATTTTTTTACAGAAAATAAAGAAAGCAAATTTGTTCAGGGTTGATAAAAATGCACGAAACGATAAAATGTATTTTTTAATGAATGTCTAAGATATTTGAAATTTTATGAAACAATAGTTATGCCAGGAGAAAAAGAGAGAAACCAAGTTTTAATAAACAACAAATTTTTCTTTGGACTTCTATTTAATAAGGTGCTCATTTATCAGGAAAAGTTTCATCTAGATATGCCCGTACCACACGTCCAAAATGTGGAGGAGCCCCATCTTGTTAAAACCATATTTGTTCTGCAAATTGGGATTGTTATTATTCGGGAATAATCGTCTAAGCTCTGGAATAAAATGCTTTTGTAAAAGTGACAAATATCGTTCAGAGGTCAAATTTCCGTTAATAAAATAAGGTCCTATGACGTGTCCACCAATAATGCCACACCAGACATTTACTTTTTGTGGCCGTTGAATGTGAACTTCCTCAATCCAATGTGGATTTTGGTCTGACCAATACCTACAGTTGTGTCGATTTACGTTCCCGTTTAAACAAAATGTAGATTCGTCAGAAAACAATATGTGGTTGACAAAGTTGACATTTTTATTTAATTTATCCATAATAACTTCACACAACTCGATTCTACGATCAAAATGGTCTTCACTCAATTCTTGTACCAAATGAATTTTATATGGATGGAATATTTGCAGTTTGCAAATTTTTTGAAGGGAATATCTACTCATGTTATGATTCAAAGCCCTCTGTTGTGCTAAATTTATTGGATTTTCCACCACATCTAACATGACATTCAAAGAATTTTCTTCATTTGTAACGCTTACTGGTCTTCCACTTTTTGGTCGATCTTTGACACCTCCAGTTTCATAAAAACGCTGCAATGTTTTTGAAACGGTTGATTTAGAAATGGGTTCCCGATTGGAATGCAATTCATTAAAAATATCCACTACTTGGTCACAACTTCGTCTTCTATCACCGTATCCTATGATCATTAAAATTTCAATACTCTCAGTATCAGATAAACGTTCCATTTTTGCGCGAAAATTATTTACACTAAATGTATTTTTGACATGTGTTGTCAAGATCATCACTGTTAGACAAAAGAACGACGCGGCGTTGTTATGGAGCTGGAAACTTTCAAAGGAAACTTGATGGACTATGAACTTAATGGACTAAAACATTTTTGGATAATTTATTAGAAACTTATTTTCACAATTCGATATCTTGAAAACTTTTGAATTTAGGATATGATGTGCTGGATAAATTTTGTTCAGAATTTTGGGAAAAATTTGAAATAATACACAGGGTGTCCCATTAGAGAAAAATCAACTTTGTTTCGTCCTGACTTTTTGACTGACCCTGTATACTTAATTTTTCATTAAAATGATGGATTTTAAAAAACCCTTGAGCTTTTGTATACCAACATTTTTTGCTAGCTATCTTACTTTAGGAAATAATCGACCGTTTCCATACATATCAGCGACCCTGTATAATCTTGGGTATGTGAAAATCATTTCTGATGCGGGTGTTATAATCATGAAGGTTTGGTTCGGTTAAAAACTTCTTTATTTTCGTGGATGTAAAACAAAACTTCCAGAATGTAGAGACCTGAAAGATGCAAAATGTTTGAACTTTTGGGTAATGTTCTACACGATACTGTTCGTGAGGCGTTTATAATTTATCTAATAATTATTTTTCGAAACACAAAACTACTTTCTGTTGGTGAAGAATTACCCCAAAGAATGAGACCATAGTTGACTCTTTATTGTATCTGCCCGTGGATTTCTCAGCAGGTGACACTGCTAATTGAGTATGTCAATGAGATTATCGCAGGGATGATGTAAATTGAGATTGCTGTCTAGAAAAAGCCAGAAATTTTATACGATCACATCTTTCTATCTCATCACCGGCTATTCCAAAATTAATATCGTTTCAGTATTTTGGGCAGTATGAAAAGCTACTACTTTCGTTTTGGAGGCATTAAAAAATAATGAGTTTTCACTGAACCCATTTTGCAGGCTATCAATATCAGAATTGATATTTTAATGCAATTCAAGCACATCTTTTGATTCAAATATGAGGGAGGAATCATCAGCAAGTGATTGACTTTTGCAAAACATGGCAACTCATTGATATAGCGAATTAAGAGGATTGGCCCTAAAACTGATCCTTGAGGAACACCCATGTCATTGAATAACTGATCCGAAAAGAAAGTTTCGTTATAATTATTATTCGAATATTGTATTTTGATAGTCTGTGTGCGATTTGAAAGAGATGAGGTCTGCATGCAGTAGTGGTGATACTGGGCCTACTGAATATCGAAATACTTCTGTAAGGATCAACGTATGGTTTTAATAATTTGAGTTTCACATAAACTGTTCTGCTTTAATTCAATTTGGTTGAATTGAGAAGTATTCACTGTGATGGAGGAATAAACAAAATGGGAAATTGATAAGGGCTAAAACAATATCAAAATTTTATTCAAACAATAAACAAATATTAAAGAAATTATCACAATAAGAGCTCCACATAGTTAATTCAAGAACAATACACAGTCATGAAGTTTTACAGTTTTTAGATCTAATTTCAACTCCATTTCACCTGGAACTGATGTTCACGTTCGTAGTCTGAAAACAAAATATAAATGCTTTATTTTCATCTCAATAAGCATTAGAAATAGAAAATAGGAAGTTCAATCATAATAAGATATATTTAGAACCAATCTCACACTATTTGATTTTTTTTCGATCAGTATCAGAAATATTAACAAGAATTTAGTATATTACAAAATTTTGTAACTAACAGCAAGATAAGACAGTTAAGATTTTTTCTATTATCTTGATATGGAGGCTTGTCAAATGATCTATTTTCAGCGGGATGGAGCACTAGCACATAATTTCAGTGGCGTGAAAACGATATTGCGACGCTGTTTTGAAAAATCAAATGCTACAAATGGTCCTGTCAAGTGGCCCCCACGTTCAACAGACGTGACAGCCAAATATGGAATAATTCATCATTTGGAGAGTGGGGCTTTCGGGACAGTGCTGCATTTAAATCACTGAGAAGTTAAGCAAATTTCTAATTCGACATAAAAATATTTTGAATAATATTTTGTCTTCTTAGTGGCATATTATTGTTGTTCTCATCCTCCAAAACTTCAACTGATGTGATGTAGAAAAATATTTTCTGTTGATTTAATTAAATTTGTCAAGATTCAAAGAATTATACTCAAAGATCGATTTGAAATAATAAGTATATAAGAAAGATAATTATGATCTAGTGAGAGCTTAAGATATGAAACGAATCCATTGGAGTTTTATATTCAGTAAAAATAAATAACCCTAAAAAGACTTGTAAGAGAAAATCTTCCATTTAAATGAACTAAGAAGAAAAAAAAAATTTAAAGTGACTCAAACCCATCATTTTGTTAAATTGTTATAGAATTTTAAATGTTATAGAACTTGTCGCGAGAAGTATCCATGTATTTCTTATTGTAAATAAAATTTAAAATAACCCCAAGGTTTATCCTCGCGACAAGCTATTATATCATTTAAAATTTTATAATGTAACAAAATGGTGCGTTCAATTCACTTTAAAAATTTTTTCTTAAGGGAATTTGAATGAAAGATGTCTGTAGAAAAGTTTTTTAATGTTATTCATACATTTCTTTTTTAGTTTTTTTTTTCATATGTTTCTTAGTCAGTTCATTTCAGTTAATACGTCATTGTTGCACGATCGCTTGCATGTTAATTTACCGTTGGAAATTTTTACCAAATTCTACGCGTTCTCTATTTACTTTCCGAGGGGGAAAAAGGAGTGAATATTTTTTTAACCGTGTTATTCAACGGTCAGATAATTTTCGCTATTTTTACGGATTATTTCGAATTTTATTTAGCGAGTTTTCCTGAAGATTTTCGTGATACGAAGGGGAGGAGCCCATCGATTGATTTCTTTTTCATCATTATTTTCCATGTCAGAAACGTTCGAAACATACATTTTCCGAATTCCTTTGCGTTCTCTATCTGGCTTTTGAGAGGGGACCAAATTTTACGGATTTTTTCGATTTTAATATCGCGAGTTTTTCGGTTTTTTTTTAGAAAAATGGGTGGCCGAGCTCCCCCTACCTATTCTAGTATTCGCTGTAATTTTTGACGTCCAAATGTTTCAAGAAAACTTCCGAAACCCTACGCGTTCTCTATCTAGCATTCGGGGGCAACATACCAAAAATAGGCCTATGGTTCGCATTTATATTTGTGTATTTGCGAATCGTATATGGCTTCGTGTCCACGTTTTGAAAAGCACTCGGTTGTACGTCTTCAAATTCTTCTCTTATCGGCACCAGAGGACGGTTATCGATAAGATTTTTTGAAGGAGTTTGTAAGGTGAGTTGTTCAACTTCTTCCTCGATTTTGGAACTTTCATTTTCTCCGAAGTATTGTGGTGCAACCAAAGTTATACTTTCTCCTAAGTGACGAGCAAGTTTTGAAAAATCTGGTGTGGGGGTGTCTAGAAGCTCGAAGGTATTTTGGAAATCAAGATCATTTTCCTTAGGATTGACTGAATCGTAAGCAGGTTCGCTATTCCATATTTGCGTGTCAGAAGTTGGTGTTTTTTCTTCCTCTATCCAATGTCCCCTACATGAAATGATTCCAAGTAGAGTCAAGCCCAATATGGCCACCTGAAAGTAAAGTTATTGTGAAACATCATCTAATTATGGAAAAAAAGAATTGTACTCTATATCATGATGTTCTTAGAATATGGTAATCAATGAGAGTTATACTTTTATTTGATTCGATTTGTGAAAAAAAGAATTGAACACATTTCACGATTACAAGATTTTATTGGGGCTGAAATTCACGAGAAAAATGCTCAAAATTGTAAATAGAAATCCAGACACTATACATTGATGAGTGAGCAATTTTCTTGCAAGAAAAGAAAAGAAAAGAAAAGAAAAGAAAAGAAAAGAAAAGAAAAGAAAAGAAAAGAAAAGAAAAGAAAAGAAAAGAAAAGAAAAGAAAAGAAAAGAAAAGAAAAGAAAAGAAAAGAAAAGAAAAGAAAAGAAAAGAAAAGAAAAGAAAAGAAAAGAAAAGAAAAGAAAAGAAAAGAAAAGAAAAGAAAAGAAAAGAAAAGAAAAGAAAAGAAAAGAAAAGAAAAGAAAAGAAAAGAAAAGAAAAGAAAAGAAAAGAAAAGAAAAGAAAAGAAAAGAAAAGAAAAGAAAAGAAAAGAAAAGAAAAGAAAAGAAAAGAAAAGAAAAGAAAAGAAAAGAAAAGAAAAGAAAAGAAAAGAAAAGAAAAGAAAAGAAAAGAAAAGAAAAGAAAAGAAAAGAAAAGAAAAGAAAAGAAAAGAAAAGAAAAGAAAAGAAAAGAAAAGAAAAGAAAAGAAAAGAAAAGAAAAGAAAAGAAAAGAAAAGAAAAGAAAAGAAAAGAAAAGAAAAGAAAAGAAAAGAAAAGAAGAATCAGTCATCCCACAACTTCAGAATTATTTTCATGAGGACCATCTTAACTTATTTCCATGGATTTAAGCCAAGAGCTTCACTATTGTCATCTTTACATCATTCTCACATTAAAGTACTTTGTAACTATCTGAATCAGAGACTTTCAATGAGAGCTTTAGGACTTCTCCCCATTCAATAGTACAGTTTTGTTCATTATATTGTTAGTTGATAATTAAAAGTTCAACAACTGGAAGGTTATGAGTAGAATGCGTTTGATTGAACCCATAAATATAAAATTACTTTTGGATTGGATTGGTTTGAGAGCCATTCGCATAATGTAGAACAACTTGTTGAATACAATAACCAATAAAAAAGAGGTCAAGCATGGAGTACCCCAAGGGTTGGTCCTGGGACCAATATTATTTATTCTATTCATGAATGAAATTATACATCACTTGAAAAATTGTGAGCTGAAACTCTTTGCGAATGATACCCTACTTTACTCCTCTGGTGAACAAGAGGATGTGGAAAAAAAATTTATCAAAGATCTTGAAAATATCTTTACCTTGATATGTGAAAATGGTCTCAGAATTGATGTTTCAAAAACGAAATGCATGATTAAATCCTCAAAAGCAAATACGAAAATGATAAAGCAAAATAAAATAAAAGTCAATGTTCAAATAAACGGAGACAGCATTGAAGAAGTGAAAATGTTCAAGTACACACTGCAGTTAATAGACATTACACAAATATTTTTATGTAATACACTGATTTTTGTATAGATATTGGAAAATAATATGATTCCTTCCTATTTATGAAGTGAGCTACATTATGTTCAAGATATACTTTGTCACAATACTAGAAGCCAAGCAGCAAATGAATTTAATATAAATTCTGAAATTAATTTATGTAATACTATAATTAGGTATGGTCTTGTTCAACAATTTGCATTATGAAATGAAAATGAGTGTATGGGTAGATATTTTTGAAAACTTACGTGTGTTATTCGTGAAAGAAAATAAATAATTGAGGAATGAGAAAATTGTGAATTACCCAGTGATAGCAATTTATTTATTTGTTTTCTCATCCCGTAATATGAAGTTAATTGTGTTCTATCTTTTTATTTTTTTATTCATTGACATTTTGTACTCTATGTATATTGTACTGTTATGAAGAGTGCTGTGCTAATACAGTTTGATATTTATTTACTTATGTTAGAGCAACTTTTTCAGTCCAAAAAGCCCACTGAAAAGCAGAAACATTCAGATGAACATACTTTCAGAAGAATTCAAAATGGCTCATTAAAATTAATATATGATACATCATTTTTAATGCTCAACTATGGTATATTAGGCAAATCAATACAACATTTTTTCCTAACAAAAATACTAGTAGAAACAGCCTATGCCATCACATGAAAGACAGTCCAGACTCGCAACTATCATTTATTAATTTGTTATAAACATTTGAATAACAAAAAACGTGTTCTTGACCCTTTGACCCTTCTCATGAAAGTAATCATGTGCACTTTATGTGTGCACAAAACAAGCTCTGACAAATTAATAGTTTTGGCACAATTGCAAAAAAAATTTGAACTATCTTGCAGCTTGCTTGGATACTCTAGTGACAGTCCGATTCCAATTCCTGAAACAGATTTTGAAAGTAGAAGTAGAGTATCACAAAATGTATAGCCTCATTTTGGGCTAAAATGCTGTGAAATGGGTGAAAAATGCTCGCAAACATGACTGAAAATGGACGAGCTGGTGGAAGCGGGACATGAGGGGAAGCGTATTATCACGTAACGCGTTCATTAGATCCCCTTTCGCACCATTGTAGCGCAAAATGAGAATATACGTTTTGTAGTACTATATTTCTCTCTCTTTGGGAGGTTGATCTGCAAGCATATGTTGACGATCTGGAAATAGTAATAAACGATAAATCCGAAGAGACGATCTCCTACGTCCTTCAGGATATATTGGATACCATATATAAATGGTGTGATAGGGAGGAAATGTCCATTAACCCCTACCAAATGGTCATAGTACCATTCACCAGGAAAAGGAAGCTGGAACATTTAATACCTACTTCCATCAATGGTGTGACAATTCCTTTTGCGAGTGAAGCAATATATCTGGGAATAACCCTGGGTAAAAAACTTAATTGGACCTCGCACTTGGAAAAGACTATCCGGAAGGCTAGCCTATCATTATGGACATGCCGCAGGATATGTGGCAAAACATGGGGCATGTCACCAAAACACGTATATTGGTTGTACGTGACCGTCATACGTCCAATGATAACGTATGGCTCTATAGTCTGGTGTAGCAAGGGTCATAAAAAAATGGCCATTGCTAAACTTAACGGACTAGCGTAGTATGCCTGGCGATTACTGGAAGCATTCGTTCCACGCCAACGCAGCAATGGAAGTCCTCCTTGGATTACTTCCTCTCCACATAGTTCTGGAGAGAGGGGCAAGATTGGCAACATACAGACTTTACTAAGCAGCCATTAGTCTACCGCAGCCATAGTCTTGAGAGGCAGCATCATGCTGGAGGACATAATAGCTCACAACATTCTAGGAATGCCCTCACTTCGTCTGATCCTTATCTGTGATTAACGGGTGAAATGAAAATCCACCAACACTATAAATGAATTAAAATTACCAAATAGGATTTATTCATAAAAAAAATTATCTGACACCAGAAATACAGTCACCGGCAAAAAAAACCGGCCACTTAAAACTGGCCCAAAATTCAAAATTGGCTTCCTCGCGAACCGCTCATTTGGTTTTGATGTTTTTTTTATATGTGCTATGTCAGGAATTTTAATTCAGATTTGAATTTGAGCATATACGGGGTGCAACAATGGGACAAAGTTTTTTTCTGAAATTTTAAACACCCTGTGGAGTGCAACAGCTATAGCAGTTGTTGTCAACTAAAATAACATTGAACTCTGAACATTTCTGAACATTTTATCGTTTTAATTAGGACATTATCTCTGTTTTTACCGGAAATACACTTTTTGAAAGCGAACGGCTCGGAAAAAGTATTCGCAGGCAGAAATTTCTACGTGTAAATAAATGACGCGGTATACGCGGAAACCGATCCAAGTTTGATATCGATTGGCACTGATATTAACATCTAGAGCTTGTCAACGGTTTTGAAATCAAAAAATGCCATTATCTGTGACGGATGTTGCTCGTATTGTTGCCTCAATTGAGGATGGCCGAAGTAAACGTTATGTGTTCGATACCCTTAGTATACCTAGAACAACATTCCAGGATGCCTGGAATCGGTATATGGTGGAGGGTAATTTCAACAAGCGAGTGGGTTCCAGTAGAAGACGGAAGACGAGTGCAATTGACGACCGCTTTATTGTCCTGAATGCTCTACGAAATCGTAGAACTACAGCTGTTCAGAATGAAAATATTCTACAACCCGTGCGTAGAATTGAAGTCAGTGAGAGCACAATCCGACGAAGACTTAAAGAAAACAACTTGTCTTCAAGGAGGCCTGCACACAGGACACCAGCTGCTTTCAAGGCATCGTCGAGCACGTCTTCAACTTGCGCGCCTACATTTGAATTGGGGGATTGAGCAATGGACTAAAGTTCTTTTTACGGATGAGTCGCGATTTTGCCTGCTATCGCCTGATGGTCGGGAACGAGTTTGGAGACGTCGAAATGAAAGATTTGTGGACTGTACAATTTCAGAACGCGTAAGTTTCAATGGGGGTTCTATGGTGGTATGGGCGGGAATTTCGAGGGACGCCCGTACAGATTTAATCTTGGTTGAAAACGGCGCCCTAAATGCGCATCGATATATCGAAGATATTCTCCAAAACGCTGTTGTTCCCTACTCTTATTTCATCGGAGACGGCTTCGTATCGATGCAAGATAATGCGCAACCGCACGTGGCACTAGTTGTTATCGAATATTTGTACGAAGTGAGCATTGAACTAATAGTTTGGCCAGCTTGCAGTCCTGATCTCAATCCAATTGAGCATCTCTGGGACCAACTTCAAAGGCGCATTCGTCGCCGACCTGCTTTACCAGACACTCTTCATAATCTGCGAATTGCACTTCAGGAAGAATTTGATTCCATTCCACAAGAATTTCTTACAAACCTTATTGATTCGATGCAACATCGACTGAATGAAGTCATTTTGGCGCCGGGGGGCCACAGTAGATATTAGCCCCTTGATATGTGTTTTTTAAATTTTTTATGTTTTTGTTAGATTTCTAATTAAACTTACTAGACTACAGACCCATATAACAATTTTGGGGGGTCATTTGACCCAGCATGAAACATATTCAGAACGATGCTGCTATATGAAAAAATAACTTTACTCACTATGCCGTCAATTCTTGGTGGTGCAAACGACTGTAATAATAATAATACTAATTTTTCATCTGAAGATGTGCTTTTCCGACAAAATATTCCTTTACGGCATTCCTCACGTTGGTTGATTATGAAATAATTTTTTTCATTTTTAGGTACCAATTCATATTTCTTCACATTTTCAATGCTCTTTGAGCGTTTTCTACAATGAACTTCGAATAGCAGAACCTTTTATGATTATCTGAAACATATCTACAACAAAAATAGATTATATGTATTTTGATAAGCAGACAAAAGAATGATAGCAATAATTACATCCGAAACGAACACTATAATTGTAATGAAAATTGAAATGAAGTAATTTATAGACACAAAAAAATTAATGGCGCAATAAATGTTCGAATTGGAATCCTCCCATTTCCGGACATTTTTGAACTCGTTTTTTCATATTATTTATTTCCCGTAATACACTTCTTTGCTGCATTCTTGCGAAAGCATTCAAAAACCTCAATCTCAAGTTTTCCACATTTTCTTGCACCATAAGTGATTCTTGGAGATAGAAAGATCATAACACCACACTTTCGCTAGTTACTGTAATACTTACCTATAAGTTGCTAATGTCTTTAGTTACCATGTTTTATACCGATGAAATCTCAGTAGACTATGAGAACAATTGTCGATAATATTTTGATATTCGTCCTATTTGATGTATATTTTTGAGTTTATTGGTGTAAAAATGATGTTTTCCGCTGAAGAAAAACGGGACATGATGAAAATTTATTATGAAAACCAGTTATGCTACAGCCCAACGGTATATGGAAATTTATCCCGAAAGGCATCAACCGCATGAAACTTTCGCAACAATGCAGCAAAGAAGTGTATTGAGGGAAATAAATATATGAAAAAACGAGTTCAAAAATGACTCGAAATGGAAGGACTCCAATTCGAACATTTATTGCGCCATTAATTTTTTTGTGTATATAAATTACTTCATTTCAATTTTCATTACAATTATAGTATTCATTTCGGATGTAATTATTGCTATCATTCCTTTTTCAGCTAATCAAAATACATGTAATCTATTTTTGTTGTAGATATGTTTCAGATAATCATAAAAGGTTTTGCTTTCCGAAGTTCATTGAAAAAAACACTCAAAGAGCATTGAAAATGTGAAGAAATATAAATTGGTACCTAAAAATGAAAAATATACTCTCGAAAAACACTATGGTACATGGGGAGACGTGAATGTTGCTATTGTGTTTTTATTTACCTCAGACAACCAATTTCCAGGGCCGTAATTTAAAAGGGAATAATTCACCCAAATATAATAAAATATTAGCGAAAAATCCCAAAATATAAAATTAAAGTCAATTTATTAGTATGAATAACAAAAAAAAATGCAAGTCCGTATTTAAAAATTTAAAGATGGGGGTGGCCCAAGTCAGATGACACCCTGTATAAAAGATTCATGGGCACATTCTGATAGCCCACATCAAGTGCCAATAGCAAAATGTGGACAGATTTTCAATATGTCTGCGAATAAAGAAGATACAGGCAAAAAAATAATTTGGGATTTTTTGGTTTTTCCTGTATATCTCCAGAACCAAAAGAGCTAAATTCGATTTTTTCACATCATTGAATAGGATTCTAAAATACGCAACTTTGCCATAATCCCGACACTCTATCTCTTATCGTTTACGAGATCCCCATGTACAGAAACCAATTTGAATAGCCCTGGTATATTGTGAAACAGGGTTGCACAGTCCGTGAGGATTATATAATTTGTCGAAACTACGCAAGTAAGCACACCTCCTGAGTTATGTTATTGATTATAACTCATAAGTGCCGAAACGATCTGAAACCGATCCAAATAAATTCAAGATACTTATTCTCAAATTTGGCAATATTCACTGTCTCCTAGTAAATATTCACACACACACTCACACTGTATAACATCTTGGCAGCTTCAACGAAACAAATGGAACATACCCAAAGTTGGTATCTTTTTATAATAGTGATAATGAGCTACTTCTGAATGATGAACAGAATCATCGTAATATATTATATAAAAGTGCTTTCTCCTATCTGGGGTACGATTACCATTTTTTCAAAACCTTCTAATTATTGGGTTCATCTATTAATTCAGCCACGCATACTCATTTGCATTTACGATGTGGATATTTCGGCAGCATTTCATAATATTTTGGTGTTTGATCGAAAGCAACGATGAAAAAGCAACAATGAAAAAAATAATAATCGGTGCTCCAGGGCAGCTTGAATTGATTTGGTGGTGCCTTCGCTTTTAGAGCTGCAGGGAAACCCGGAAAAACCTGCAACACCACATCATCAGAAGAGCGGTAGTTAATTGAATGAAAACTCCCAAATAGACCAGTGCTGATGGACTCCAAAAAATATAAAAGCGGGAGAAAAATTGACCGCATGAGACCTACTGGAAGAGGAGTAAAAAATTGTTCGAATGACGGGAAAAATAAATTGAAGTTGAAAAAATGGAGGAGGGTGGAACAGAGGAACTTTTAGGGGTTGAAAGTGATTTTTCACAGTTTATCGCGATTGACAACGAAAGTTGACCTCCTGTCGAAAAAAATTGAATGGCAAAGTTGTTGAAAATGAAAATCTCTACAACTTTTGTATCAAATATTTTTCAACGTTACCTCGAATTTTCCGGGAAAATTAAAAAACACGTTATTTTTTGCGCAAAAATTTATTTTTTTCACAAAATTTTGTGGAAATATAACATATATAACACAAGTTAGCTATAATTTTCTTGAAGCGGACTACCGACTTTTCCTTTTTTTTTCGACGAAGTCCGAAAAAACGACCTCATTTTCAACTTTTACATTATGTGATAGAGGAGCGGCAGTACTACCAGAAAAAATGAAAAAACAGATTTTCAATAATCAATTTTTTTTATTTTTGTTCTAAACTCATACTTATTTATAAACGTAATTGAAATTACCAGTTGAAACATTTCGAGAATATTGATTTCATGTTATTTTAATAGGTATCAAAAATGAACAAGGACATCAATTGTTTATGTTTATAAAATGATAAATGAATTAATAAATAAAATAAAAATAAATTGTTTACTATAGTTATGGGCGAAAGGAGATGAACTTTTGGTGGTAAAAATGGGTTCTCACTATTTGCAGCGAAAATTAACATTCTACAAAAAATTGTTGAATAAAAACTTGTCGACAATGAAAAGATCTACAACTTTTGTATTTACGATTTTTCCACATAACCTCAAAATTTCCAGGAAAATCGGAAAAATCGTTTTATACAATTTGGTTTTAATTTTTTTTCGTGTAAAAATTGTATCTTTTTTGCAAAATCTAGTGGAAATATACTTTTTTATGTTCTGAAATAAACGTTTTTTTTTGCAGCGAAATATTAAATTTTTTAGGACCTCTTTGAAGTACTCGGAAAGGTGTCGACTCCTAGTTAGGCTGGTGCCAAAACGAATTTTAAACGCCAATAATAACAAAAAAAAATTGGTGGGGAATGCTGTAGAGATACCAAATTGAGATAAAGAAAATAAACACGAAAAAACTCGAAATGGTGAAATAGGGATGCAGTTTAGGAGATGAAAACGGTTTTTTGCGATTTGCGGTGAAACGTGACCTATTAGCGGAAAAAGTTTCATAAAAAAAGCTGTAATAATAATATAAAAATCGAAAAGTTTTGTGGTCAACACTTTCTGACATAAAATCAAATTTACCGTCAAAATGACGAAAAACCAATTTTTCAGTATTTGATTTTTTTTCGCGTATGAATGATCTAAATCACATGAAAATTTGTAGGAATATGTCTTTTTTGATGTCGAATGAGCATGATTTTTTCTCAATTCATAAGAATAGGTACTAGTTTTCGAGTTAAGTAATTTTTTTTGATTTCGAAGGTCCATAAGTGATCATTTTGACTAATGAAATGTCTACTTTAAAATGGTCTATGTAACTTGATGGTTTATTGATCGTTAAATACTATATAATGATAGGTTTTCGTAATATATAGTTTTCTACCTAATAAACGTGATTTGACTGTAATGATAAAACTTTTTCAGATTGCAGAAATAACATCTGATTTAGAACATTAAAAGGTATATTTCCACTGAATTTTGCGAAAAACATACAATTTTTACCCCAGAAAATTTGAGGTTCATGTAAAAAAATTATCGAAACAAAGTTGTAGATCTTTTCATGGCCAAAAACTTTTTTCTTTAACTTTCATTTGTAAGACGTTAATTTTTGCTGCAAATCTTGAGAAACCATTTTAACCCCCAAAAGTTCACCTACTTTCTCCCTTCTATCGTAATCAAATCTTTAGTCAGATTTGGTAGAAATTCAGTTGATAGTCAACAAAATGCTGCTTGAGTTACCAGTATAAATTGTTATTTGAATATTGGTCTAATATTAACTAATCAGTATTGGGACTACAGCACACAAACCAGCTTGCTTTATCCTAAGAGAATTATTTGATTTTATATAATCTATAAAATGCTTCTTTTTTGGAAGAAATCTATTTTTTCTGTGCGATTTAGTTCCTCGAGAAATGTTTATGCAAATACATAAAATTTTGTGTAAATGTATTTATTGGTTGCAAAAAATGTTTCTATTTTGATTTTTGATATTTTTATTTTCTACCAAACATAATATATCAACATTTTAAGCGTTGCAAATGTTTCAAATCGTGAATGTCCATACATTTATAAATTCGATCTATCTTTTGTCATCAAGAGATGGCGCAGCCGACGCGATTCACTACACCTTTTAATTTTGTTAGTTCCGAGGTACTTGACTTGAATAATCCAATGGTTATTCAAAAAAACTAATGAAAAACTATTTTGAGAACATATTCTGCTGCCTACGATATCAGTCGGCCACCATATTTTCAAGAGTGTATCAAACTGCGTAGGTAGCGTAATCTTTTGACAACATAAAATTGATAGAATTCATACATATATGGAAAATCGCGTTTTCAAATACTTGGAACGCTTAAAACGCATATATTTTGTGTTTAATCAAAAATAAATATATCGGAAACCAAAATAAAAAATATTGTTGCAACTAATAAACATATTGAGACAATTTTATATATTTGCAAAAACACTTTTTATCCAAACAGCGCCTCATAGAGAAGCATCAGCAAATACACACTTGTTAAATGATTTAAATATACAGGGTGCCCAAACTCGATGGCCTATTAGCAGTTTCTGGAAAATGAGACTTAGGATTATTTTGATAATTTGGTTTCTCAGATAATCAATTCTGCTCTATCGATATGAAATATTTTCAGCTCTGCGGCGCTGCCGCTTCTACCGAAAAGTAGCATCAACTTTGATATTTTGAATAAAATACCCTGTATATCATTGCATTTTTCGCTCTGCTATTGCTTTTAGATTATTTTCATATAATACTCTTCTATACCTTCCACCAGTGGTTTTAGAGAAAATCAATAATTTCCTTATTTTTTGTGCGAAGCTTCGATTAAATGTTTATTACTGCAGCATTTGAATACGTAGAAAGCTGAAATTTTGAATGTAATTTGACAATGTCCTGTAAAATAATTAGGAATAGGAAAATTTGCGTTTTCATCAATATATACAAAAGTGGTGAAAAGTGCATTTTTTCAAATGGAACACCCCATCTATCATCAAATATCCTGAAATACAATTGAATTGCCTTTCAAATTATAAGGATGTATTGATATCTAGTTAGCCTAGACCAGTTCCCTGCATGAACAAAATATTGCGTTACCATAGCAACGAACAATAACTAAGAAGTGTCAGTGTAAAGTTTGACGTCAAAAAAGTAAACCAGAGTTACGCAATAAATTAAAAGAAAAAATATGTCTACCGAAATTATGAAAATCGAGAAATTGGAGTATCGAGCCTTCATCAAGTACCTGTATTTAATAGGGTTAAGAGGTAAGCAGATTTACGAAGATATGCTTAATACTCTTGGTGATCAATGTCCTTCGTATGCGCCGGTGAAAAATTGGACTGCAAGATTACCGATCGGGAAGGCTAGTTTCTGTGTCAGTCCCCGAAAATATCGATGCATTTCATGACATGATTTCAACAGACCGTCAAATTGGGCTAAAACGGATATCTGAAGCACTGAATATTTCATACGAACGCGTTCATCATATAGTTCACGTCAATTTGGACATGAGAAAAATTGCTGCAAAATGGATCCCCAAATGTTTGAATGTTGACCAAAAGCGTACAAGGGTAGTAGCATCGCGTTCGATCTGTGCTCGATTTGAAAACGATGTAGACTTCTTAAACCGAATTGTTACTATTGATGAGACTTGGGTACATTTCTACGATCCAGAAACAAAGCAGCAATCGATGGAATGGCGACACTCCGGTTCTCCAAGACCTAAGAAGTTTCGTGTCCGAAAATCTGCTGGAAAAGTTCTTGCTTCAGTTTTTTGGGATTGCCATGGAGTAATCATGATTGATTTGGATAAGGTTAGTACAATAACTGGAGATTACTATTGGACATTACTGACCTCTATACGGAAAAAATCAAAGAGAAAAGACGCGGAAAGCTATCTAAAGGTGTTTTGTTTCTGCAGGACAATGCCCTTGCACACAAATCTCATGTTGCCATTCAAAACATTCGTGATTTAGGGTTTGAATTACTAGAACACCCCCCTTATTCACCAGATTTGGCTCCGTCCGACTATCATCTCTTTCCTCAAGTGAAAAAAAGTTTGAAAGGTCGTAAATTTTATTCCAACGAGGAGGTAATAAAAGCTGTGGAGGTCTGGTTTGCAGAGCAAGAAGAAATATTTTTTTTTGAAATGTCTAGAGACGTGGCAGGTTCGCTGAAATAAATGGATCCAATTAAGAGGAGAATATGTTGAGTAATAAAATATTTTGATATTGAAATTTTGTTTGGTTCTACAGTAGGCTAAGAATTTTTCAATATATCCTCGTAAGTCATGTTCCTATACCTGAAGAGTCAGGTTTCCGAAATGAAAGCAAGTTTTTTATAAAAATTGGATTATTCTGTCATATTTTGTATTGGGTAGATATGAAATGTCATGGAACATGTCATTACGAAAATTCGAAAATCAGCACATTAATAATAAAACGTTTGCGCGTTCATTAACGTAAATTTGATAAGAAAAGAATCAAAATGGAGTAAAATATTTATTCAAATGAAAATCTGAACAATTTTTGTCGAATTTGTCCCATATTTGTATCTGTTCGTTGTATATTGATATTCTGTATTCCTTTCACGGTTGTCTTTTCCAAAAGTAATATTGCATGAACCGGGAAATACAGTGATTTCAAATTCTAATTCAGATTTGAACAAATTACGCTTGATTCGGTTTTGTCTCCATGATAATTTTATCTTTCATTCAGGATATCTGAAAAACGTGTGCTTGTTGAAAAATCATTGTTCACCTTACCCAAAACACAATTTCATTTCAATCAATTAACAGATGAAGATCAAATTAATCCCTTATTGTGTTGTGTTGTGTTTTCGATGTGAAAATTTAGAAGACTTAGATCTGGGGAACGCGGTGGCAAAGCGCCTTATCCACCGATCTTCAAAGGTTGTAGTTAGTTCTCTGTTCACCTTTTTTCTACAGTAAGGGGGCGCACCGGCCAACTCATGTCTGATACTAACAACTTCGATATACATGAAGCGGCAAATTGCCAAAAGGTTCCTAACTGTTGTTGTCATATTATTCAAATATTTTCCATATAATTTTTTGAAGGAAATTTGGAAGAGTCTATTTGAAATACATTCAAAGAAATCAACACGTTTTGAAGGATCACCTCTTGGCGCCTCAACGTTCCCAAACGCAGCATAATTCCGTTCGATTATTCTGATTTATTTATATCGGTTTGAGGTGAGTTCATTGAATTTTCTGCGTGTTCTTGAATTCATTTTTTTGCACTAACAGTGAATATAAAACAGATTCAAAATAACTTCATTTCAATATGAATTATAGTCATCATTTTCAATTCCCAGTATAACTGATATAATCTGTAGTATATAGTTTAAAAGAGCGAAGTAATCTGTTAGTTTGACAAACAGTGAATTTAATTGAGTTTCTGTCATAAAGAAGTAGGTATAAAAAATAATATATCTACCAGGTCTCCAAAAAAGATATTGAGTTCGTTATACCCTATACTTCACTCATCCTTTGTACAACTTTTTGTATATTCGTTCTTTGATATATCACATTGACCATGGAGAATAAACAATTTCATCAGAACTATTTGAATAATTATTGTCATCCATTTTGACTCTTTTCTAATCAAATTTTCGTTAATGAACACGCAAACGTTTCAATATTAATGTACTAGTTTTCAAATTTTCATAATGACATTGTTTAAAATTGTTTTTTCCGTTAACCAGTTGTCATCCCTTTACGAACGGCAGCCCTCAAAAGTCGAAACTTGTAAGAGCCAAGGATTAACGAGGTATTACCTTTTAACGTGCGATTCCTAGCACGATCCGAGGAGAATATCGAAAGGAGGTCAGATGGTCACCCATCCAAACCATGGCCTCGCCTAGCGTTGCTTGGCTTCAGATATCGGTGAACCGGCGCTCTCCGTTCGAGCTATCCCCGCGGATTTCATATCTAGCCATAATACAAAATATGGAAAATAATCCAAATTTTATAGAAAACATGCCTCTTTAGGTATGGAAATATGATACATCATTTGGAAGGAAATTAAATTGTATTCCAGGATATCTGATAATATACAGGGTATTTGAAAAGACGCACTTTTCACCTCATTTGTTTCTATCGACCCTGTTTAACGAAGAATGAATTCCTTTAGTCATAACTAATACAAGGATATTGCCAAACTACATCCAAAATTTCAGCACTAAAAGTATTCAAATACTGCAGTAATAAACATTTAATCGAAGCTTCGCACACCAAATAAAGAAAATTAAAGATTTTTCCGAAAACTACTTTAGATAGGAATAGGGAAATATTATATGAAAATAATCTAAAAGTAATAGCAAAGCAAAAAATGCAATAATATACAGGGTATTCCATCTGAAATATTAATGTTGTTGCCACTTTTCAATAGAAGCAGCAACACCGCAGCACTAAAAATATTTTAGATCAAGAGAGAGCAGAATTGATTATTCTAGAAACCGAAGTCTCAAATTGATCCTACTTCCCTTTTTCCAGAAACGTCAAATAGGACATCAAGTTTGGGACACCCTGTATAGAATAATCATAATCATGTGTATAACTGAAATTCTGCATTGAACATACAGCATTACGTAAAATCCAAAACAATATCAATATTATAATTATATCCCAGTAGAATAATTTCGTGCGTGGTACTTTTGTTCATGATTTTGTAATCATAATTACCGGTACTGATACATATTCATAGATTACTTCAGGCGATAATAGTAACATTAAACATGGATAAAAACAAAAATCGTTCTTACATTCTAGACCAATCCTATTAACCTTGGCAAGAAGAAAAGTCATCGTTCGTAACTAGTCCATTATTGACATAAATAATAGTGCAATGAAACAAAATGATTAAAAATTATAATATTCCTGGAATAATTATGTTGAGATAATTATTTTTCAAATTCGTCGTTAATTAATGGGTGCATTTTTCCGTTCAGTCCAGAAAAAGCTGCATATGGAATACAATGTCTATAATATTAATCCGTTTTGATTTTGAGAGTAGCCTGATTGTCATATTAGAAAATAGGAAAATTTTGGAATAGTGTAATATTTTGTGATGTAACCCTTAGCAGTCTTTCTCTCTAAGATGGAACAATAGCTATTTATGATACAAGTTCGTGAAGTAGGACTTTCACGTTGTTTACCCTTTTAAGTTGCTTCTAAGTTTTGAAAATGAGTTCTAGCGAAGACGACCCACCAAAAGATCTCGCTGAAGAGGCAAAATCGATTTCAATGCATCTTTTTCCTGAAAAATCGAGAGGAAAAGTACTATTTTCCTCCCGGTGGGAGGAAAAGAACTACTTTCCTCCCGGCGGGAGGAAAAGTACCATTTTCCTCCCTTCTTTAGGGGTCGAAAATAAAGTTTTCCAGTGAGGTAGTAGAAAAAACATATTTATTATTATACCTGCATCATATTTCTTGTCAAATGCACCTAAAAGAGTGCAAATTCTTCAAAATTAAAACACACTGTACTAGAAAGTTTGTTGCCAGGTATTAACGCCAATTTCTTAGTTTCGTTATCCTGCTAAATCTCTTATTTTAGCATGAAAAAATCATTTAATTTCGGAATACGCGTAGAAATTTACGTATATGGTGTAAATTTCAGATGGATCTACCGATTTTGTATTTTTTTGTGATTTTTACAACTTTTTTTGCGTACATTTCTCTTTGCTTCTATCGAGTTGCAATTCACAGTATATACTAATTTGACCATTCTGAATCGATCAGCATGCGCAGAATTGCTCTATCTCTTACCGTTCTAGAATTGAAAAGTTCAATCGTGTAAAAATGAGTTTTCCAACCGAAAAAGTTTTTTTTTTTAGATTTTCGGACTCTGTTCCGTAAAATTCAATCCTTTTGCATATGCATAGCGAATTTCAAATCGATTCCAATTCAATTGAAGATTTCATAGGCTTTTTACGAAACCTCTGCAATTTAGAACTTTTGATATTTACTTGCCTTTTCCAGCAAAATCTTATATCTGAGCATGAGCAAGTCATACATTTTTGGAATCATCTTGAGATTTTACGTATATTGTGTAAATTTCAAGTGGATCTGCCAATTTTGTATTTTTCGTGATTTTCAGTGGTCTTTCTACCCCTTACAACTTTCACAACTTTAACAACGGTATATAATAATTAGACTATTCTGAATCGATCGGCATGCGCAGAATTGCTCTATCTCTAACCGTTCTAGAATTGATAAAATCAAATCGAGTTGAATGAGTTTTTTCCAGACGAAACTTTTTTTCTCTGTATTTTTTAACACTATTTCGTGAAACTGAATCCGTTTTGTATATGCGTAGCAAATTTCAAATCGATTCCAATTCGATTAAAGATTTCATAGGTTTTTAACTGAACCACTGCAATTTCGAATTTTCGACCCCTACTTGCCTATTTCGGCTTGCCGACCAAGGAAAAATCACGTTTTTTTAATCAGCTTGAAATTCTACGTATATAAGTGGATCTGATGATTTCGTATTTTTCGTGATTTATAGAGGCCTACCCCTTACATTTACAACTTTCTCCGAGTACATTTCTTCATCCTTCGATTGGGTTGAAATCTACATCAAATACTATTTCGACCATTCTGAATAGTAGTTCAGCCGACAGGTAGTTTCAGATAGAAAAAGGTCGGAAGTTAATGAAACTTTAAGATGTTGTTCAGGGATGGTTGATTAACATTTTTTCAAGTTTTGGACCTCGAGGACCCTGTGCTAAAAAAGTAGGGAAAGGGGTAAACTGCAAATTTTTCGACCTTGGTGTGGTTTTTCCTCAATAACTTTTTTGCCTTACGTTCTACAGCAAAAACGTCGTTTTACTTCCCTACGAATCTGTTGCCTCAAACATGTTTGTGTCAATTTGTTACCGAGATATGGCGCTTCGAAGAATAGGTAATTTTTTCAAATTTCGCCACAAAATGCAGAATTCCACCCTATTTCTTCTGTTATACAAGAATTATGTTGAAATGTAGTTGCTATTATAATTCCTACTTGAAATCACCAACTTTAGATAACCCCCACCCCTGCTTGCCCACCAGGTGTCAAGTCGTTCCTCCCAAGGACAAGAGAGTGTTGGGCCGAGGGGAGTGTGTGATCAGCTACAGCAGTAAAAAGCTGGAAAACAATAGATGTTAGAACACTGCTCCTGTGGAACTGCGGAATGCAAACGATATGAGCCAATATTCAACAAATTACAACTAGCCCGCCTACCACCAACAAGGGACGCTGCCAAGTTCCACTCCCTCCGCACTTACCAGCAAGTACAGGCATTGTTGGGCAATGATCTCCTCCCATCAGTATGGGGCTGGAGCCTAACCACACGAGGGGTACTACCAATCCCCACAACCAGAAATGCTGCGCCGGATGACATCCTCCATATTGTTTCCTGCAAGTGCAGCAAAGGCTGTAGCAGCGTAGCTTGCGGCTGCAAGAAAGCAGGTCTCCGATGCTCAGCAATGTGCGAGCACTGCACAGGCCACTCCTGCGAAAACGCCCACGCAACTGATCGAACTGATTTGATCGAGGAAGACTCACCAGAAATATTGGACGAAAACGACGACAGCGACATTATTGACAGCCTTATCGCTCAGGAGGACGACGAGCTGTTACGAGCAGAACCAGCTGCTAAGAAATCTCGGCAGGAAATTTAATGATTACAAATGAGTCCTACCTACCCACTATGATTAGCCATAAATTCCTCAATATAATATATGCCTTGAGAATAACTTAATATTGTTAATTATATCAATTTTTTTCACGAAAGGACTACTCCTTTTTTCCTTTCTGTCCTGGGATAATTATGTAGGGAAACTGAGGGATATCGATCCGAAAAGTAACTAATATCAATACCAAAATGATGTGAATAGGTATGGTTGGCTTTCATCAGAAAGTTGGCTTTTGAGAATTGGGGATGGGTGGGGTAAGGAGGAGGGGGGTGTCCAAAGTTGATGACTTCAACTAAGAACCAAAATAACCACAATATTTCATCATAATTCGGGTATAACAGATGAAATAAGCTGTAATTTTGCATTTTTTGTCATTTCTTAGCAAATTTTGAAACATGACCTTTTTTTGACGTGCCATATCTTGGTAGCGAATCCACATACGAACATGTGATTTCAGTCAAAATTGTATGAAATTTTATGCTCTACAAAAAAGTATCGATATGTTTTTTCCGTAGGACGTAAGAGAAAAAAGTAATCGAGGAAAAACCAGAGAGAGGTCAAAAATGTTGCAGATTCCCTCCCCCCTACTTTTTTGCACAGCGTCCTCAAGGTCCAAAACTTGAGAAAATGTTGATAAACCATTCCTGAAGAACCTCCTGAAGTTTCATTAACTTTCGACCTTTTTCCACCTAACCCCACTTTTTTCCAACCTGTCGACTGAACTATAGATTGGCAAGAGCAGAAATGCTCTATCTCTAACCGCTCTAGAATTGAAAAGTACAAATCGTCTTAAAAGAAGTATTTCATGCCAAAAAGTTTTTTTTCCAGTTTTTTAGACTCAGCTTCGTGAAATTCAAACTCAAATCGATTCCAACTCTATTTATGATGTCATAGGTGAATTTTCGACATTTTCTTGTCTTTTTCGTCTAAATTCTATATCCGTGCATAAACAAGTCATTTTTGGGTACTAATATCGTAAATCTGAAAAATCTCTCAGACAGGTCGCTTTTAGTTTCGAGGGGGACATTGTGCTCTCCTACATGCAGCACCGTCACGTCAACCCTCGAGCAGTGGGATGAACAACCCTTGAAATTTGAATCGGGAATAGGAGTCGTATGACACATAGTTTGAAATTCCGTTGAATTCTCGAAACAATGGTAGACAGTTTTTCAAACGGAAATGAGCCATAATTGAGTCAAGAGTAAAATTCACTTACATTAATCTAATCTTAACAAATGCTCGAAATGCGCACCTCCAACTTCCATGCAATGATACAGATTTTGTTGAAAAAGTTCTCGTTCATTTTGAAGCATGTCTGATGTGATTTGGCGACATTCTCCTGTGATTCGTTGCCGTAAATCTGATAGTGGAGCTGGTGGTGTAGCATACATTCTGATTTGCAAATGACCCCACAGAAAGAAATCTAAGTGAGACAGGTCTAGTGATTGTGGGGGCCCTTCAATAGAATCTCGCCTTCCAATCCAATGACCAGGAAAGTGTTTATCTGGATATCGCCGAACAGGCAAAGCATGATGCGCAGGAGCACCACCTTGTTGAAATATCAACTGATCTTCCAGATAATGATGGTCATTTTCAATAATGTTCGTTAACATTGGTTCAATTGTGTCTTCACATTTCCCCTGTTAGATTCAGATTGCCTTCTAAGAAGAAAGGGCCCACGATACGATTCCCAAAAATACCAGCCCATACGTTTAATTTTTGGGGATATTGCGTATATGTACCTCATGAAATAAATGGGGATTAGAATCAGCCCAATATCGACAATTATGGCGATTTTCTATTCCATTTAAAAAAAAGACTATTCATCACTTAAACAAACGCTGAACAGACGGTACCTCACAGAATAATTGTAAACGCCGATCAAAATCATCTTCATTTAGTTCATGTGTTGATTTAATTTTGTAATGATGCTAGTTCTTAAGATACTGGAAACAGTTGCTAGCTCCGAGCAATAAAAGATATAGAGGTGCGCCATTTCTATATAAACAACACCCGTTGTTATGAAAGCTGCATATCACTATCCTCTGTGATAGATTGTGGGTGAGGGGTAACCTCCAAAATCGGAGGGGGAGATTTGTTATTGTTATGATATTCGGATGTAAGATTAGAACCAGTGGCGGCGTGCTGATAAATTATTTTCATGTTATATTTTTATCTCTAGACGACAACATGCCTGGTTGGAAATCACGAGTGTTGTCAAGATGTCAATTAAAAATACTGTATTGTGCAAAAAATTGGATTCTCGCTGACAAAGCATACAATAATATACTGAATATATAAATGAAAGTGCTGAAGTCAAAAAGTAAATATACTCAAATTGTTGGATCACATCAATGAACTATACATTATACCTACACTATATATGTGATATACATGCATTATAATACACATAAGAATTAACACATAAACTATAATAAGTACACATAATAATTTACACACACTATAATACACATAACAGATTACATTCAAATTTATTTTGAAAGTGTATCAATGAAATACTCATCCAAAGTGTAGTACAAGCCTTAGTAGCTCTTTAACTATTATGTTTTTTCAAAATTTAGATTATTGGTATCCTGGGGCAGATTATCAAACAGTGTTTTCGAGTTTTCAAAAAGTAATGTCTCTACTTATGTAGTGTTAGGCTCAGGGAGCGATCGATATTACGTCAGCCTGGTAGGAAACCGAGAATTTCTCATGTTGTTATTATTTTACTTTTGTTTCTTAAACATCAAACAGGTAACATGTATCTCTGAAGACATCTCTGCAGACATACCAAACAACAGCTCTATTTTGATGTAGTCTTGATTTGCTCACAGGGTGGAGCGATGACTTGCTTATTGTAAATCGTCTGTCCAGTTTGAAACAAATTAAAATTTTGTATTGTATCCTTCTATTCTTTTACTGGAGTAGTCAAATTTTTTGTATCTGACGGATTATAGTTCTCGTTGCTACTTTTAAACACTTTCTTCTTGTATCATCTGGGTCCAAATCCTCGGTTTCACAATCACGAATTCCTCTAAAATAGTATACATTTCAAACACAAACACACACACACACATAACTGCCAAGTTTGCAGAACAGTGAAGTAAATTCCATGTCCAACAAATTCAGAGTAAAAAAATATTACTAAACTACCTATCGTCGTTGATACTGCAATACGAGCAATATGTCCAGAAACATTCATTTCACAGAAGACTGTAGATAATAACTACTAATGACCATAGCAGTCGATGCCAAAACACCAAAAAAAATGACTACACATTAACTACCGATTATTGTTTTGGAATTCAAAGTTTAAAATAATCGCTCGTAGAAATTTTGATGTAGTACCTATCATCATTTTACAGTCTCCTGTGAAATAAATGTTTCGTGACATAGCTCGTATTGCAGTATCAACGACGCTATGTTTTAAGTACTCGAAAGACATTCCAACAAGACAGAAGAGTTGAGTTTGATTATTCACTTCTTAGTATACCTACACTGCAACAAGTTTTTTCCTAATTATTGATAAGTAATCGTTTTTGAGGTCGACTTGAATAGTAACAATGTTTTATACAGCTATTTCAAAAAATAGTGTATTTTTGTTTCAAAATCGGGATTATGCCATGATTACCATGCTGCGACGCCCATGGTTTGATTTGACAAGATGATAAATAAGTCGTAAACGGACGTAAACAAACATGATCGCCAAGTTAAGAGTGAATATAACATGGATTTCCAACCTGGTCCCCGAGTGCAAACGGATATATCCGACAATGCCCAGTTTTAACATGATTTGGGCTGAGATCTTTGTAAACAACGTCGGGTATGTTGCTTTCCAGAATGAGACAGAGAAGCCCCCTCTATATCTTTTATTGCTCGGAGGTTGCTAGCTGTCTTGTACTCAACGTATGGTCGACCTCAACATGGCCCAAAAATGCCACTGTTGTCGCCTCATTTCTTACTGGCGGTTCGATTTGCCGTTTTTTATTTCCTACCAATCCCGTTTCTCGGAATTTTGATACTAATTCAGACACATATTGCAGCTACACAGTCCTGCCATATTGTTGATTGAACCATTCAGCAGCCCTTTTCGCACATCTACTGTTTTCATAAAACAGTTCAATCAACTCAAACCTCTCTACTACTGTATACACAAATGTTTCGTTTCAATTTATACGTACGATACCACACACGGATGAAACTCACTTGTAGAACACACGTGAAAAACAGAAACTGCATGCTTTATCTGTTTGTTCTATTTTATTGAAATATTTTCATAGGTAACGCGAAAAAAACTAAACAAAACATTCACAGTATCTTAGCAAATAAATGATCTATTGCAAAAACTTGCAAATGAGCTTTCCAGAGATGTACAAGTAAGCTCTTAACTGTCGTACAGGTTTATTCCTGAATTCATTTTTACCGAAACGGTTTATCCCAACTTCAAAATCGGGACGCCGTTGGATAGAGAACTTAACGGGCTTTCAAATGATGTGCCACTCCACCATTATTCCCTATTCAAATATTAGGGGTTGTTCACCCCACAGCTCGAGTGTTGCAGTGACGGTGGTGCATGTAGGAGAACAAAATGGCCCCCTCGAAACTAAAATCGACCCGTCCGAGGGTTTTTCCACATCTGCGATATTATCATCCAAAACCCTGTCAACTTTTTGATGGGCCACCCTATATATTATGAATTTAAAGTGGATCTGAAGATTTCATATTTTTCTTGATTTTCAGGAGTCCCCCCCTTACAACATTTACAATTTTTTTCGAGTACATTTCTTTTTTCTTTGAATAATTTGAAATGTACAGTACCTATCTATGTATCGAAAATGAGAGGAAAAGGCCCTCATTCATCATAGAATGTAGGAGTGGAAAGAAACTACTGCAATGATTGAATGAACTTAATACAACAATAACAACAAACAACAACAATTAAATTTTGTACGTACGTACGTACGTACGTACTTCCCGGACTAGGCCGGGAAGTGCTCGAATTTCAAAATAAATATTAATATAAATAATATTTCAATATATAATACAAATAAGAACTAAAATGTTCGAAAAATTGAAATTTGGAATCACAGCCAGGGTAGTTTACTCTTGATCAAAATTCAATTTTTTGTTCCCCCTGTACACCGTTTGGAAATTTATAATTTTGATAACTCGAATACAAGTATTCCTTAATGCACCAATTTTTATGAAGAACAAATTTTTCTGACTAATCGATAATAAAAAAATTTCCATATGGTGCAAATTTTTTAAACTCACTGTATATAGTCGGTTACGGTCTACTCGTTCAAAAATAAAGTATTTTCTGGACTTGTTACGTAAGTTATTATTTCATTCCCGTTATTGAAGTAACATTTCTGATACAGTTTGAGTCGATTTGACATAAAATTTCACCTCAAAAATAAGTTTCTATTTGAAAAACCGCAGGAAGCACCGGTTACTATAATTAGAAATAACGACTTTGGTTTTTTGAGTTATCCGAAGGGACCAACTCAACTTACTTAAAGGACCCCGCAAACTCCTTATGGAATTTGGGTCCTGGTGGATTTTTTTAAATTTTTGGTATGATGTAGTCCATGTAATTCTCAACCAATGTTACCATTGCGCCAACCCAAAAAAATTAACAGTTTTGCTGCTAGGGGGCGTTGAAATCACCCCTTGCGCAGATTAGACTATTTATTTTTGAACCCGGTAACAATATTTTCACTTGTTTCATTGTTGCTAATGTTGCACAATATTGTGGTTTTATAAAAAAAAATCTTACTCCCTCCCCTTTTCCCCCAACTCCTATTACGAAACGCAAAAAAAATATTTCTCGATTGCCTTCAAATGTATCGTCGAATATTTAAATATGCCTGAATAAGGGAAATAACAGGTTTTTATGATAATCCCCCCACCCCCCAAATGACAAAAAACGAAAAAATTTCGGTGGATTTTACTGAATTTTTGATATGATGCAGTTCAAGTTATTTTGAATAGAAATAAATCGATAGGCAAACCCCAAAAATGAATAGTTTTGATGCTAAGGGGCGTCGAAATCATACCTTGCTCAGAATAGACTATTCATTATTATAGGCGGAAACAGTATCTCTACGTATTTTTGTTTTATTTTATGCCGAACAATTGTGTAAATTTTTATAAATTGAAAATCTGAAACCTACCCCTTACCCCCAACCCTTATTTCAAAACACTAAAAAAATTCTTTCTTGCACCATCTCAAATTCAAATTGTGGAATTCCAATTTTTATTTATTTTCAAGATATTCGCCCAATTAATTGATATTAAAAATTCATGAACTATGCCCTTCTAAGAAGTCAGCGAACACCACCAATATTTTTCTGAAGGGAGGGAAAGGTGAAATTAAACAACTGTACGATTTCCTCAATATATGAGCCGATCGAAACATTTATTTGATAAAGCATTTACAAGTAGTCGGGAATTAATTTTTTTCGTGTTTTAAGATAGGGTAGGGGGTAAGAGGGAGGTTTTGGATTTTCAATTTATAAAAAATTACACAATTGATCAGCATAATCTAAACTAAAATACGGAGAGCTATTATTTCCGCCTATAAAAATGAATAGTTTATTCTGAGCAAGGTATGATTTCAACGCCCCCTAGCATCAAAACTATTCACTTTTGGGGTTTGTCACCCAATTTATTTCTATTCAAAATAACTTGAACTACATCATATCAAAAATTCAGAAAAATCCACCGACATTTTTTCGTTTTGTGTAATTTGGGGGGTGGGGGGATAATCATAAGAAATAGCTATTTCCCTCATTTAGGCATATTTAAACATTCGACGATTCATTTAAAGGCACTCGAGAAATATTTTTTTGCGTTTCGTAATAGGAGTTGAGGGAAAAAGGGGAGGGGATAAGATTTTTTTTTATAAAACTGCACAATATTGTGCAACATTAGCAATTATGAAACAAGTGAAAATACTGTTACCGGGTTCAAAAATAAATAGTCTAATCTGCGCGAGGGGTGATTTCAACGCCCCCTAGCAGCAAAACTGTTAATTTTTTTGGTTAGCGCAATGTAACATTGGTTGAGAATTACATGGACTACATCATACCAAAAATTCAAAAATATCCACCGGGACCCAAATTCCATATGGCGTTTGCGGGGTCCATTCCTCAATAATTTGTTATCGAGTTATACCACCGCTACGTTTTGGAATTTATTAATAAATTTGATCTTTTCGGAAAAATATTCGGAGAAACTTTTATCCTGAGTCTACCATATTTTGATACTATCATGTAGTTTGAGTATTTGTAAACAGTAGGGAAGGAGAATGGTGTTTTCACGAAAATTACCCAGAATACTATAAGTCAGCCTCAAAAACATTTCCACGGTGAAACTGATTGAGTGGTTGTCTCCAGGTTTGCATATTTTAAAATTGGTTCAGGAACCCAAGGAGCACACATACATTGGAATAATTTTGATACAATATTATGAAAAAGTTGGTAACATATTCAAACGTAATATTGGCGGTATATTCAGCTATGGTACAATGTCGTTTGGATAAATTGATAGTATCACAGTGAATGAGTTGCCTTGAAATATTTTCAAAATATGTCGAAAATCTCGGAACATTTAAATAAACAGTTCTCCTTGTCACCAGAGCCTGCATTTTGGTCGTCGAAACAAATGAGTAGAGTGTGTCTTCAGAACAAGTTGTGAGAAGCCACGTTCTATATTATGTAGTCCTATTGTATCAATATCATTATTTCAATATTTATTGGATTGATATTTTCGTAACAATTTCAGTCATCATAGATTGCATTCATGAATAAACCCATCTCATCTTTGTTTTACGACCTATTCTGTGATCAAATTGGCCAAATTGAGATTGAAAAGTATTATCCTTTTTTATATTTCTTTATTACTACTACAGAATACTCTATAATATTCAAGAAATTTAAGTTAACAATTAGAAAAGCACCATCACACCATAAGTATTGCTTTTAGTAAACAATGGAGTGTTGACCAGAGGTTTAGATATGTGTAAATAGTTTCTATTTATAACAATAAAAATAATTTGATCAGAAGTTCAGACTCTTCAAGTGTTTGTAGAAATTCCAGACGCACATTATCTTGTAGAAGACGATAACTGAAATAAAAAGAAAAATCAGATTATAGAATGTCCATACTATTCGTTTTCATCATAAACGTACAAAATACTGGAAATAGAATTATTAAGACTGCCATTCAGGAAAAATAATAAATTTTTCCCCTAATCTATCAAAATCTTACGAAGGCGTAGAAGGGCCACGAAATTTTTTTTTTGGAATCCCGACTTTAATCTCGGCCGCCCGACATTAATCTCGGACCCCCGACTTTAATCTCGTACCCCCGACATTAATCTCGGACCCCCGACTTTAATCTCGGACCCCCGACTTCAATCTCGGACCCCTGACTTTAATCTGGGACCCCCGTTTTTAATCTCCGGGGTCTGACTTTAATCTCGGACCCCCGACTTTAATCTCGGACCCCAGACTTTAATCTCGGGGGTCCGACTTTAATCTCGGACCCCTGACTTTAATCTCGGACCCCCGACTTCAATCTCGAACCCCCGACTTTAATCTCGGACCCCCGACTTTAATCTCGGGGGTCCGACTTTAATCTCGGATCCCCGACTTTAATCTCGGACCCCCGACTTTAATCTCGAACCCCCGACTTTAATCTCGGACCCCCGACTTTAATCTCGGGGGTCCGAGTTTAATCTCGGACCCCCGACTTTAATCTCGGACCCCCGACTTTAATCTCGGACCCCCGACTTTAATCTCGGACCCCAGACTTTAATCTCGGGGGTCCGACTTTAATCTCGGACCCCTGATTTTAATCTCGGACCCCTGACTTTAATATCGAACCCCCGACTTTAATCTCGGACCACCGACTTTAATCTCGGGGGTCCGACTTTAATCTCGGATCCCCGACTTTAATCTCGGACCCCCGACTTTAATCTCGAACCCCCGACTTTAATCTCGGACCCCCGACTTTAATCTCGGGGGTCCGACTTTAATCTCGGACCCCCGACTTTAATCTCGGACCCCCGACTTTAATCTCGGACCCCCGACTTTAATCTCGGAACCCGACATTAACCTCGGGGGTCCGACTTTAATCTCGTACCCCCGACTTTAATTTTGGGGGTCCGACTTTAATCTCGGACCCCCGACTTTATTCTCGGGGGTCCGACTTTAATCTCGGACCCCCGACTTTAATCTTGGACCCCCGATTTTAATCTCGGGGTCCGACTTCAATCTCGGACCCCCGACTTTAATCTCGGACCCCCGACTTTAATCTCGGGGGTCCTACTTTAATCTCGGACCCCCGACTTTAATCTCGGGGGTTCGACTTTAATCTCGGACCCCGACTTTAATCTCGGAACCCCGACTTTAATCTCGGACCCCCGACTTTAATCTCGGGGGTTCGACTTTAATCTCGGACCCCCGACTTTAATCTCGGACCCCCGACTTTAATCTCGGGGGTCCGACTTTCCGACTTTAATCTCGGACCCCCAAGATTAAAGTCGGGGGTCCGAGATTAAAGTAGGACCCCCGAGATTAAAGTCGGGGGTCCGAGATTAAAGTCGGAGGTCCGAGATTAAAGTCGGACCCCCGAGATTAAAGTCGGGGGTCCGAGATTAAAGTCGGGATTCCAAAAAAAATTGTTCGTGGCCCTTCTACGCCTTCGTAAAATTTTGTATACTTGATACGGCTTTTTACTATTGAACGGTTCGATGTAAAAATATAGAACAGAAACCATATTGAATGGTTACACCGACAATACTTTTTGAAATAAATGACATTGTGATTGCACGAAATAGGGTGGGGGGCACATCAATTCAAAAATTCCAAATGGCATAGGGGGAGAGTCAAGTGATACATCATTGAAAAGGAAATTCAATTATGTTTTCAACCATCTGAAACATGTTAATTCTTGATAAAGCTCCTATAAATATGAGCGATGGCTTATTCGATGCGCCTCGTTCAAAAAAATTCATTCCGCGATCACCAAAGAAGCATTTCGCACACTAGATACAAAAATAACTATTTTAGTAACAAATATTAATTTAAGAATTTAAATAAATTATAATATGATATGAAGACAATGAAAGAATAAATAAATGTTGAAAAATTTTTCATTTTTTTTTATTCCCAATCTCTGTTATCTTAAATGACTTTATAAAAGTTTAAATAACATATCTATGGATTTCTCGCTCCGTGGAGTCCTTTTTATACATATACTCATCAAGATCACGCGATGAATTTGAATTGAAGCACATCACTTCATTTATAATGATTTTTTAAAGTTAACAAATAATGAAAAGTCCAAGAAATATTGTTAATGAAATTTTTTTCACCAAATATTATGATGTTGCTGTTCTTGTACCTATCTAACTATGGCATTTAGTAACTATTTTAGTAACAAATATTAATTTAAGAATTTGAATAAATCATGGTATGATTTGAAGACACTTGAGAGAATAAATCAACGTTGAAAGAATTTTTCAAATTTTTTTTTCTTCCCAATCTCTATTATCTTAAATGACTTCATAAAAGTTTAAATAACATATCTATGAATTTCTCGCTCCGTGGAGTCCTTTTTATACATATACTCATCAAGATCACGCGATGAATTTAAATTGAAGCACATCACTTCGTTTATAATGATTTTTCAAAGTTAACAAATAATGAAAAGTCCAAGAAATATTGTTAATGAAATTTTTTTCACCAAATAATATGATGTTGCTGTTCTTGTACCTATCTATGGCATTTAGTAACTATTTCAGTAACCAATATTAATTTAAGAATTTGAATAAATTATGGTATGATCTGAAGATACTTGAAAGAATAAATCAACGTTGAAAAAATTTTCAAATTTTTTTTTATTCCCAATCTCTGTTATCTTAAATGACTTCATAAAAGTTTAAATAACATATCTATGAATTTCTCGCTCCGTGGAGTCCGTTTTATACATATACTCATCAAGATCACGCGATGAATTTAAATTGAAGCACATCACTTCGTTTATAATGATTTTTTAAAGTTAACAAATAATGAAAGGTCCAAGAAATGTTGTTAATGAAATTTTTTTCACCAAATATTATGATGTTGCTGTTCTTGTACCTATCTAACTATGGCATTTAGTAACTATTTTAGTAACAAATATTAATTTAAGAATTTGAATAAATTATGGTATGATCTGTAGACACTTGAGAGAATAAATCAACGTTGAAAGAATTCTTCAAATTTTTTTTTATTTCCAATCTCTGTTATCTTGAAAGACTTCATAAAAGTTTAAATAACATATCTATGAATTTCTCGCTCCGTGTAGTCCTTCTTATACATATACTCATCAAGATCATGCGATGAATTTAAATTGAAGTACATAACTTCGTTTATAATGATTTTTTAAAGTTAAAAAATAATGAAAAGTCCAAGAAATATTGTTAATGAAATGTACTTTTGTACCTATCTAACTATGGCATTTAGTTACATTGGAAAAAAAAATTCTATAACATTTGTTTAAAAAAAATAATAAACAAATAGACAAGATCAATACTATTCGAAAAAAAAAATTACCACCTAATTGAAAAAATTATTAAAATACCGTTTTTTCCTCAAATGAATTTTCATAAAGTTCACAGGTAATAGTTTTTTTTCGTTCTCTTATTTTTCAAATAATTAGTAACGGAATTATTTTCTCTTTGAAAATAATAATAGGCGTTTCTTAATTGATCAACAAAAAAATAATATTTTTATAAATAATTTCATTGTTTGTTGACATAACAATTTGTTATAAACAAATTTTCTTTTCTTTCATGACTTATAACTTGTTAAATAATGAAAATACAGCTATAAAGCTCAACAAAAATTCGTTCAGTGGTGAAACTATCTTCTATACAGGGCAATTCAAATTCGACCCCCACCATTGGGATCTCCTAAACTACAGGAGATACGTCGAAGCTTAAATTGGGGCAAAGTTGCGTATTCTGGTGCTTAACAAAATACTGTTTTGAAACTTGGAAAATTCCGAGCATTTCCGGAAATATCGGGAAAAAACTGAAAATCGGAATTTTCGTTTTTATTTTTTTCTATCGTTATTTGACAACATAGCTCAAAACCAAAAGTACATTTTTGTTGATACTTTTATTCAGCTACACGTTTTCATGTTCAGATTTGCTATCCGACGTTTCGTCTTCTGGCATTCATCATCAACTTTTTTTATGTCATGGGCGTATTGTTTTTTTTATACAGAAAAATAGTGATTCTCATTCTGATATCATTGATGTATGATTTGTTATGATTTGCACTTCTGAAACCACAGATATTGAAAAAAAAACAACTTCATCTGAGATGGTTATGACTCCATCGAAAATTTTTTTTTTTTAATAAACACTAGTTGTCAGAACTCATTAGAGATCATAAGTTTGCACAAATACTTCAGTCGAAATGTCCTCATTCTCAAATAAAGAAAAACGAGATATGTTGATACTTTATTATAAAATTTGATAGGAATAGTACGAAAACAGCACAAATTTATTTTGAATTATATCCGGAAAGACAACAGCCGGATAGAACATTATTCGGAATTTTGGACAAACACTTGGCTGAGTACGGTGCGTTTCTAAAACCAAGAATGAAATATGGAAGCAGAATGGAACAAAATATTAGACTTAACTTATTAGCCGAGGTAAAATAATTGTTCTTTCCATATTCGAAGAAGTATAATTATTTTTGGTACTTTTTTAGATAAATGCAGATCCTTCCAAATCAACAGATCAAGTCTCGGCAGAAATGGATGTGCCATAGACGAGCGTTTGGAGGGAATTCAAAAAAAAGTGGTTTGAAATGTTATAAGATACATATTTCACAAAAATTACATCCAGGTGATTCTGAGAGAAGGATGGAATTTTGTAGCTGGCTCTCGAATAGGGTAGACCCTACAGACGTCTTGAAAAACATTATTTGGACCGACGAAAGTACTTTTTCGTACTGTGGTGTTTTTAATAGAAATAATTTGGAGTGAAAATAATCCACGACACTTCAGATAAGTCAGACCACAAGTTCGGTTTCGTTTGAATGTGTGGGCTTGAATTTATGACGACCGAATACTTGGACCTCATTTCTTCTCTAGTAGTTTGAACGGGGAAACCTATCTTAGGTTCTTAAGAAGCGAATTCGAAGAATATATGGATACGTTTCTCCTTATTACTTATAACAGCTGCTGGTTTCAGCATGACGGGGTTCCTCCACACAATAAAAGAGCAGTTTGCGAATATTTACACCAAAGATTTCCTAATAGGTGGTTGGGAAATTCTGGACCAGTGAGGTGGTCGGCAAGGTCACCTAACCTTATACAGTTTTGGATACTCTCTTGTGGGGCACTTTAAAGAACAGAATCTATGGAGAGCAGGAATATGACACAGTAGATGAACTTAGAGACAATATCATCACGCAATTCAGGTCTATCAGAAGAAGGGATATTGTTAGGGCTCTTAATTTGAGACGACGAGCTCGGTTATGTATTCAAGAGGAAGGCCATCATTTCGAACACTTGTAATACTTTTTGCTCATGATTTCACTCTTGTTTTTTGAAACGCACCGTACTCAGCCAAGTGTTTGCCCAAAATTCCGAATAATGTTCTATCCGGCTGTTGTCTTTCCGGATATAATTCAAAATAAATTTGTGTTGTTTTCTTACTATTCCTATCAAATTTATAATAAAGTTTCAACATATCTAGTTTTTCTTCATTTGAGAATGAAGACATTTCGACTGAGGTATTTGTGCAAACTTATGTTGTTTAATGAGTTCTGACAACTAGTGTTTATTAAACAAAATTTTTCGATGGAGTCATGACCATCTCAGATGAAGATGTTTTTTTTTTAATATCTGTGGTTTCAGAAGTGCAAATCATAACAAATTATACATCAATGAAATCAGAATGAGAATCACTATTTTTGTTTATAAAAAAAACAATATGGCGCCGGTAAGAGAGAAAAAAGTTGATGATGAATGCCAGAAGACGAAACGTCGGATAGTGAATCTGAACATGAAAACGTGTAGCTGATAAAAAGTTGGTTTTGAGCTATATTGTCAAATAACGATAGAAAAAAATAAAAACGAAAATTCCGATGTTCAGTTTTTTCCCGATATTTCCGGAAATACTCGGAATTTTCCAAGTTTCAAAACAGTATTTTGTTAAACACCAGAATACGCAACTTTGCCCCAATTTAAGCTTCGACGTATCTCCTGTAGTTTAGGAGATCCCAATTGTGGGGGTCGAATTTGAATTGCCCTGTATAGTGTGAAACATGTGTATTGTTGCACAATATACTATTATATTATGTATGGTACACTGTCTTAGCTATAACGCGCATATGTCGTTACGGCTGGGCGCAGCTCTATTTTCGGTGTTAAATTAAAATTATAAACAATAGAGATAGAGTTCCGGGAGTCAGATTTTTTTCTTGGAAATTTTATTCTTCTTTAGGAATCTTTCTTTGAAATTCCCTCAATGTTAATAATTATTTATAAACTAAAAACGAAATGCTATCTAATTTTCATCTTAATTTGTTAATAATTATTGCAATTTTTTATGTGCTAATACATACTTTCGATCCGTTCTTCTAAACGTCATTCCAAATCGTTGGAACCATCGCTCATGTTTTCAAGAGCTTTATCAAGAATTAATACGTTTTTGAACTTGTTGATCAGACTATTTCATGTAATATACAATATACTCACGAACAACTATTATTCCGAAAAGCATGTGTCCAATGATGAACGGCGTCATGTTCAAGCTTGTATGGTGGATGATTGCTGCCAGAGTACTGAAGATGTAGACGACGAGGGCTACAGGATTCAGAATCAGCCATGGCTTCAGGAGATCAGGGCGGCTCTGAAAAAGTAATTATAATGTATCTATCCCAAGTAGCATACCTATATTGGTAGAATATTGGTACAATATTTTGAACATATTGGCGAAATATTCTCGAAGCAATATTGGCCTCAAAATATTCAGCAATATTGATACAATATCATTTGGATATATTGGCGGAAGAGAAGATGTCTTGGTGAATTATTAATTTAATGCCTTTTGGTTGATCAAGGTGACACCAGAGTCTACTTTTTGATCGCCTTAACCACTGAGTAAGCTGTCTTGGAACTTGGAAACGAGTAATGTGAAGTATTCAATATACCAGGTGTCAACGAATCTATCAGACAAGTCATAATTTCTAGACCATTAGGTGTATCAAAATGAGATTGTTAATTAACAAACGCATTTTCAACAACAAATAAATTATTTTAAGAAATCATCTTTTCTTTAAAAATCATAATTTTCATCAATAAATATATTACAATTATATTACAATAATTGTATTTGTTTTGCTCATAGACAACGTAAGCCAGACTAGTTTTTGGTTCTATTTTCAGGGCTCTGTGAAAATTATGAATATTGGAGGTACAGTTTCGGGATTCAGAACATTTTTTCAGCAAATTTACTGATCTTTTAAGATCTTTTTTAAGATTTCGAAAATCTTTACTATTGAAAAAAACAAAGCCCCACTTTTTTTCACTTAATTGTTTATAACTTTTGCAATTTTTTTCGGACCCTTTTGGGATCTTTTCTCAAACTTTTTACATAAGATTACGAATCGAGTGACACCATGGTCATAATTTTCGGTGACTACACAAATTTAAAAAAATAGTACATGTTGACTAGACTAGAATATTGCAAATAAATCAGTTATAATTCAATGTGTGACAACGTATTAACACGAGAAGTAGATATTTTCTGTCAGATATTTACATTATAGCCTACTTACAAAGCTTAATTGAGAAAAATGTTGTTTAGCAATGTCGAAATTATTGGTACGCATTTTTTGTCAATTTTCAAAAAACTTCTCAGACGTCAAATGAATTTTTTCAAAATTTAGGCTAGCCCAACCAAACTGAGTTTCCTACAATATTTTCAGAGGATTTTTTCGTCTGCTAAAAAGTATAAACATATCCTAGGTAGCACATCATATCGGCCGAATCTGGGTTTCATATATTGGGACAATATTGTAAATGAAAATATATTGGTCCGATATGGGTCAGTATCCAAAAAACAAAATTATATTAATAATATCTGTAGAATATTGGTTGAACCTGTTCTGAATTTTGATTGTCACATGTAATATTGGGTCAATATTGGTTGAATAATTTCTACCAATATCGATGATACGATATTGTCAACATATTGTTTACAACATCTAGAATTAACATTGCAATTCCAATATTCCAGTCATATCGATTCTAGGGATGAAAACTATATTTTATTTCCAAGTTTCATAGCACATTGGTAGAATATAATTTCAACTATATTCAACAAATTATAATAACTCATATCGGGTCAATATTGGTTCAATGATATTTACCAAAATCGATAAAGTAATATGTCTTCGTATTGTTTTCATCATCTAGCATAAGTATTGCAATCCCAATATTCCTCTCATATCAATGCTAGTTATGAAAACTATATTGTATATCCAGTGTGGATTGCACATTGGTTGAATATAATTTCGCCAATATTCAACAAATCTTATAAACTTATATTGGGTCAATATTGGTTCAATAATATTTACTTATATCGATAAAAAAATATTGTCTCCATATTTTTTCCAACATCTAGAATAGATAAAATTGAAACATATGCCAACTATTCGATGGATAAAATTATAATATGATCAAACATGGATAAAAATCTGCTAGGTATTATACCGGGTGTCAACGAATCTATTAGACTAGTCATAACTTGGTATAGGTAAATGGTATGTGAAGAGGAGAGTTTTCACATATATTTTTCACTTTCCGGTCACTTCCGGTTTCACCGGAAATGGCTCCGGTTCTAAATTTTTAAATAGAACGCACTGTATATTGAAACATTTTTGGATTTCTGCGACAATTCTAGATCAGAATGTGACATTTTCGAAAGTTTTTATGCCTACTTAATTTTTTCGGAGTCACTTTTGAAATTACATCTAGGTGGCCGTGATCGGAAGTAAACTAATCTAAGGACCTCAGGTGATATCAGAATATTACAATCGCGAAGTTTTAGTGACTAGTATGATAATAAGACAAGTTGGCAAAATTACATTTTCGTGTCAAACTATTATTTTTCAAATGGTGACCATTTTTTGACAAGCGCTTTCCGAAAAAAGGATATTTTGACGATTCTAACGATACTAATTCATTTGCAATTGGATCAACAAATTTAACAAAATTAACAATAATTTCAGCGATGCACTTACATTTTTTCAATATCCTAATTTCTTAAAATTTTCACTATAGTAAATTTTCAAAGTTGAAGACACATTTCAGCTCGTTCAATTGTTTCTCTCAACACGTTTCGTAACATTTGTGGCGTTATACTTATAAATGCCTGTAGAATCCTTTCTTTTAAGATTTCGAGAGTGGCTGAGGCTGTTGCATAGTAGACCCTTTCTTTAACATATCCCCAAATGAAGAAATCTAGCACAGTGGGATCCGGTGTGCGGACAGGCCACCGTACTGGACCATTGGTTGCAGTAAATTGATTATTGAAATTCTCTATTAAGTACTCAAGAACGTATCTGGTATTATGAGGAGGTGCTCCATCTTGTTGGAAGTAAATTTGCCATGAAATTGCTAAAGGTAGTTTATTAAGATGATCCTCGATTTCATTTTGAAGAAAACCTAAGTACCTAGCCCCTGTTAACTGATCTTGAAATAATATTGGTCAAATTATTCTGTTTCAAACGATACCAGTCCAGACGTTGACGCCAAACCTTTCCTGAATTGTCTTCTCTCATTGCATGTTGATTTTGTTGGGCACAGTACCGGGAATTAAACAAGCCATTATTTGTAAATCGTGATTCGTCGGAAAATAGAATAAAGTTGATGAAATTTGGGTTAACTCTATGATTTTGAAGCAACCAATCACAAAACACTACTCTTCTATCGCCATCGTCAGCATACAAATGTTGATGTAACTGATATTTAAATGCTCGATATCCGTGCTTTTTCAATATTTTTCTTGCTGATTCGTGACTTATCTGCATTTCTCGACTAATTTCTCTTAAAGGAACCGTTTTGTCAACCTCAACCATAGCAGGAACGTTAATTTCAGTCTCCTCATTTATGATAAACCTCTATTCTGCCTCTCGATTTCTCTCTTGCCTAAAACGATTCTCAACATACGGAAAATAATGATGGGATGGATGTTGCCGATTGGGATATCTCTGAGCATACAACTCAGCAGCATTCCTTGAATTTCTGTGACATTCTCCAAACAATAACAACATATCCACTTTTTCAATTTGAGTATACATTATTTTGACGGACAATAATTGAACTAAAATTTAACGAAAATCAAGAAAATTTTACCTTCTGCTCTTAAAGCTTATGTCACTGTCATAACCTAAGTGTATTTTGTTCTCCAAAGAAGACTTGATCGAAATAACTGCAAAATACTATGCATCATGCCTATCCTCGGCACACTTGACAAAAGTAAATAAATTATTATGAAGTATTTTCCTTAGTAATATTTAATTTATGTTCTTATTTGTAATCCAATCGCAAATAAATTAGTATCGTTAGATACGTCAAAATATCCTTTTTTCGGAAAGTGCTTGTCAAAAAATGGTAGCCATTTGAAAAATAATAGACACGAAAGTGTAATTTTGCCAACTTGTCTTATTCATATCTATCATACTGGTCACTAAAACTTCGCGATTGTAATATTCTGATATCACCTGAGGTCCTTAGATTAGTTTACTTCCGATCATGGCAACCTAGATGTAATTTCAAAAGTGACTCCGAAAAAATTAAGTAGGCATAAAAACTTTCGAAAATGTCACATTCTGATCTAGAATTGTCTCAGAAATCCGAAAATGTTACAATATACAGGGTGTTCCATTTAAAAATTTAGAACCGGAGCCATTTCCGGTGAAACCGGAAGTGATCGGAAAGTAAAAAATATGTGAAAACTCTCCTCTTTACATACCATTTACCTATACCAAATCTCATTTTGATAGACCTAATGGTCTAGAAGTTATGACTTGTCTAATAGATTCGTTGACACCCGGTATAATACCTAGTAGATTTTTATCCATGTTTGATCATATTATAATTTTATCCATCGAATAGTTGGCATATGTTTTAATTTTATCTATTCTAGATGTTGGAAAAAATATGGAGACAATATTTTTTTATCGATATAAGTAAATATTATTGAACCAATATTGACCCAATATAAGTATGTATAGTTTTCATAACTAGCATTGATATGAGAGGAATACTGGGATTGCAATACTTATGCTAGTTGTTGAAAACAATACGAAGACATATTATTTTATCGATTTTGGTAAATATCATTGGAGTTATTATAATTTGTTGAATATAGTTGAAATTATATTCTACCAATGTGCTATGAAACTTGGAAATAAAATATAGTTTTTATCCCTAGAATCGATATGACTGGAATATTGGAATTGCAATGTTAATTCTAGATGTTGAAAACAATATGTTGACAATATCTTATCATCGATATTGGTAGAAATTATTCAACCATTATTGACCCAATATTTCATGTGACAATCCAAATTCAGAACAGGTTCAACCAATATTCAACCAATATTATTAATATAATATTGTTTTTTGGATATTGACCCATATTGGACCAATATTATTTTTTCATTTACAATATTGTCCCAATATATGAAACCCAGATTCGGCCGATATGATGTGCTACCTAGGATATGTTTATACTTTTTAGCAGACGAAAAAATCCTCTGAAAATATTGTAGGAAACTCAGTTTGGTTGGGCTAGCCTAAATTTTGAAAAAATTCATTTGACGTCTGAGAAGTTTTTTGAAAATTGACAAAAAATGCGTACCAATAATTTCGACATTGCTAAACATTTTTCTCAATTGAGCTTTGTAAGTAGGCTATAATGTAAATATCTGACAGAAAATATCTACTTCTCGTGTTAATACGTTGTCATACATTGAATTATAACTGATTTATTTGCAATATTCTAGTCTAGTCAACATGTACCATTTTCTTTTTAAATTTGTGTAGTCACCGAAAATTATGACCATGGTGTCACTCGATTCGTAATGTTATGTAAAAAGTTTTAGAAAAGATCCCAAAAGGTTCCGAAAAAAATTGCAAAAGTTATAAACAATTAGGTGAAAAAAAGTAGGGCTTTGTTTTTTTTAATATTAAAGATTTTCGAAATGTTTAAAAAAGATCTTAAAAGATCAGTAAATTTGCTGAAAAAATGTACCGAATCCCGAAACTGTACCTCCAGTATTTATAATTTTTACAGAGCCCTGAAAATTGAACCAAAAACTAGTCTGGCTTACATTGTTTATTAGCAAAACAAATACAATAATTGTAATATAATATAATTGTAATATATTCATAGATGAAAATTATGATTTTTAAAGAAAAGATGATTTCTTAAAATAATTTATTTGTTGTTGAAAATGCGTTTGTTAATTAACAACATCATAATTTTCATCAATGAATTTATTACGAAGAAAATATTATTTGATTTGCTAATAAACAATGAATTTGCATATAACACTGTTTTAAACAATGATGGTAAAGAATTTGAAAAGATCACTTTAATTTAGCTTTAAACCCTTAGGAATCGAAACATCCAAGATATTCGAAAAAAAAATTATTAACTTTTTTCATTTTTTAATTTTCAATTGTAGGTAAATAAAAAAGATGAAAAATCCAAATTTTACAATTTTTGCAACAGTTATCCATTTGTAAGCCTATTGAAAATAACTTTACTGAGTGAAAAAAAAATACTAGCATTTTAATTAAATAATTATCGGGATTTTCATATTAACATTCAGTTTAGAAAAATTTGTTAATTAACGGATACGTAATACATGGAGAAATTGGGGAAAAAATGTTAACTGCAGATTATTGTTAATTAATGTATCCCAATAATACATGAATTTTTTTATTCCTTAATACAGTTTCTAGAGTCTGAATTTTTTTCAGCAAATTTGCTGATCTTCTCAGATCTTTTCGAAAATATTTAATATTTTTCGAGACATCAAAAAAACCAATGCCCCACTATTTTTTCCCCTCAATGGTTCATAACTTTTGCATTTTTTTTTCGACCCCTTTTGGGACCTTTTTTCAAACTTTCTGCATGACATTACGAATCGAACGACACCTTGATCATAATTTTCGAAAAAAAAATGGTACATGTTGACTAGACTATACTCTTCTACCAATTCATTACTTACGGTTTCAGCTCCAAAAATGAGGAGAATCGCGAACAGACACTGGAAAGCACTCGCAACAGAAATAATTATCAAGATGATTCTCAAAACTGAAAAAAGAAAATAAATGTAATTGAGTGTTTAAATGGCACACAAACAGATTTAACAAATCGGAAATGAGTAAATACTAAATCAATCTTTAATTCCTTTTCTTGACATGGTTCACATGTTTTAGAATTGTTGTTTAAAAAAAAATGGTCAATAAATAGATAAAATACAAGATATTGTATGAACATAATCTATACGAAAACAGTATCTGTGCCTCTCAGGACAAATACATTTAAGTGTGATTACTTATATTTCGGACGTCCATCATCTTAATGGTTGAAAGATTTCTATCTCTTTCAAATTTTTCAAATTTTAGATAGAGCAAATTTTGGAGAGAACAATGTCTATTTGCAACAACCAGGAGTTATTGGAGGCGGAAATTAACCACATCAAAAAGGACCTACGCCGAAACGGATACTCCGAGAAACTCATAGAAGTTCGGAAACAACTTGAAAAGACCAAGACAACCGAAGAAAGACCACAAAACCTCGTTCTCATTCTTCCCTATATCAGGGGTATCTCCGAGAAGATCAGAAGGATCGGAAATAAATACAACATCAAGAGTTGCTTTCAATCCGGTAGTACCTTACGAAGCTTCCTCACCAAGACGAAACCAGAGAACACAACAGAATTCAGCAAAAACTGTATTTTCAAAGTCCCATGTGAATGTGGAGATTCCTATATCGGAGAGACCAAGAGGCCATTATCGGTAAGAATAGCCGAACACAAAAAGTGGACTCAACGAGGGAAAACATCAAAATCGGGAATTGCTGACCATGCCTGGACAAAACACCACCGAATTCTTTGGGACGAAGCTAGTGTTCTTCATAGAGAGGAACATTGGTTCAAACGAAAATATATGGAAACCACCTATACAGAAGCCAATAGTGCCTTCAGTCAACCAAGCGTGGAAATTAAAAACGTATGGAAACCGCTCATGGACCGTTTTGGAGGGAGAAAAAGCGCGAATTACCGCGCGTAATTACACTTTAATTATAGACCTATAAAAGGTCGCGTAGCATCCGATTTTGTCATTATTCACCAGAAAACGGCTGCGGATTCAAGCAATTGAAACGTTGTGAAAAATTTGAAAGAGATAGACATCTTTCAACCATTAAGATGATGGACGTCCGTAATATAAGTAATCAAGTTACTACATCGTCTAAAACATTCAAACACACATTTAAGTGTGTTTGTATAACAAAATAGAAATTATTTTTGTCACATTCCTATAATTGTTATGACCTTACTAATATAACTTAATTTCCAGAATGAACCTCTTCATTCAGTATGTCACCTGTTCAAATATTAAAAAAAAAAAATCAAAACCAACGTCCATTACAAAATGCAACAACGATCTAGTAATCATTCAAATACTTATACATATAAATAGAATTTTTATAGTGACGTATGCAATTTTTTTTTCAGCATATAAAATAAACATATATTTCACATTTGGAGTTGTGCGTACTTGGCGAATGAAAATGGAATTTTAATTATTTAGTCTTTCGCAAATTTCCTCTGTCTGTTGTTATTATTGTATAGGAAATTTGCGAAGGACTGCATTTTTTAAAATCTATTTTCATTGGAGTGTGCAATTTTGTTACAATTTAATTTCCTTTCACATTCAATGCTTCAATTCCACTCAATTTTCAATCATTATCGCTAGGTTTATTCTCAAAAGTTTGTATTCGTTTTTTCTAGATTTCTACAAAATTTTCTTGACTTTTTTTAAAGAAATATTTATGTTCCTTAAAAACTGTAGTCTTTCTTTTGATTGGACTTAAAGTTTCCTGAATTATTGTAACTTTTCCACAGTCTGCCATGGAGCTAAAGTGGTTCGGAATCCACTTGTACGTAATCCTGGATCTCCCTTGCTCACACAAATTCTGCTTTTGACTTCTGAGGATTTCTACGAAAACCTGGGATATCCGTAAACATAAATTTTACAATCCTATATTCCAAGTTAAACATTTATTTAATTGGAGACTGATGTGGGTTTTTCCAGGATTGCAAAAAATATGTTTGTATAGTGTCCCAATTAGAAAGCTAGAGAAAAATGGAATATGGTCTCTACTTTCAAATATTTGAAATAAGTTGAGAAAATTGAATACATGTCAAATATAAGATTTTGGATTTTGATTTTTATTAAATTCAACAAAATTGTAGAATCCCTGTCCAATTACACCGAATCAATGAAAATTCGTCAACCCCAACTGATATTGTTGATGGATTCGCAACCTTTATCCGTAGTGTATATGCTAGACCCTACGATAATCCGGATGACTCATATGATGGACACTATAAATTGATATTTTTTATTTTGTTTTGAAATTATTTTTTCCGTTAACCAGCTGTCGTCCTCTTACAAACGGCAGCCCTCAGAAGTCGAAACTTGTGCGAGCTAAGGATTAACTAGGTTTTACATTTTTACGTGCGATTCCTAGCACTTTCTCGGGCCATCAGAAAAAGTTCTGCTGTCGCTAGGGTTTGAACCTGTGACTGGCAGCCAAAAGTGATTGAAACAATATTGATTTAACCACTCGGCTACCTGGCACATTATCGAAGAAATCGAATGAAAAATGCATCCGAAAAACTTCAAGAATGAACTATCGTCTAGACCAGACATATTCAAATGAACTTTGTAAAGAAAATATTGAACATTTTGTACAACCCCTGATGTTCAAACTGAAAGGTTTTCCTTATACCGTAAGGTGTATCATATTATGATAAAAACATATTAAGAATTTTAAATCTAATCTTATGCTGAATATAGAAAAACGATCCATATGAAACAGTTTTTAAATAAAAAGTCCATGATAATTACCCGATATGTGACTTTCAACCACCCATTCTATGACTTTTAACCACCCGATTTACGAGATTTATACCTACCTGAATGGTAATATTTCCCCCTTAGATAATTCAATTGAATCTAGATGATATGTACACAAAATTTCCTATTGCTTATTTTACTTTTCAACTAGTTTTTAGCTTTCAACATGTTCAAACTCTATACTGTCAGTACCACGTAAAACCTGACTGACCATTTGAATCAGCTTCTGTGGAAATGAACAGTTCATTTACAGACAAACTCTACAAAAACTTTTTTTTCTGTGGATGAATACATATTGTTTTATTGTTATTATTATTTATTATTATTAGTATATCTCGAAAGTCTCACAGGTAGATGTGTCTGGTAATCAAATCCGGAAACAAAAATAACATAATCAATAATCAGCCGATTTTATTTCTCTCAATGATTTTAATTTATCATCTCCGATGAAATTTCGGATCATGTTCGTCATATATCACAGCATCAGCATGGATTATTATACTTACGTACATTAAGAAGGTTTACATCAGGATCTCTAGATAAAAGAAAGCAAATTGATGTGGGATACACGGATTTTGGCAGTCTTCGCCAAAGTTTTCTCTCATCGGCTATACTAGATAAATTGAAGAAATTTGTTGTTCGAATACAAATTTATTGAAATCAGTGTTAAAACCAACAGATAAATGTTTGTGAAATATGAGGAGGTCAAATCTTTCAAGTTCATCTCAACATCGAGAATCACGCAGGGATCGAATGTGGGACCACTTGAATTTCTTTTATTAGTCAATGATATATGTTACTCTCAAGTTGACGAAAGAGACACATCGCTTAATGTTCACTTGATTTTTTTTTCAAATACTCACCAGTGAGATCTGGAACAATGGATGGATCAGACAGGTCAACCAGTTCGTGAGGACTTTCAGCATATGCAGCAGATAGAACCATAAACATGAACGCAATGATGCTCTGAACAACACCAATTATGATAGTTCCATGTTTCAAGCTGAAGCCACAACAATTGGTCATTTCAATTCCCATTTTATATCTGTAATAAAGGTCAGACACTTTTGGAAAATTGATATCGTAGATTCTCGAGCCAAAGAATCTAATATATTGAAGAATATATACCACAAAAGATAATAACATGAAAGAGAGTATGAAAAATCAACAGGTATGTTTATCGATCATTTCTAATCCTAATGAGCTATTATGCCACAATGTTTAAATCATTATTATTGTAAAGAACAGTCGTTGCCGATGAACCCTTCACTCTCATATACATGCACCTACTACGTAAGCTTATTATGGCAAGTACCTGTAATACCTGGCTAAGACCACGACGGGTATTGAATTAAATCTAACATATACTTGTGCAACGTTTCTCAAAGCATAAAAGGACGCAGTTGCAAGTGCCCTCTGTGACCAACCAGCAGAATACTTAGGCTTAGACTCGTGTGAACTATCCCGTAGATTTCGATCAAATGTCGAACAGTATGCCAGTTACTAACAGCAGTTGATATTATCCATATTTTGTCACTTTCCGACTTTTTTTTAATGAGTTCCTTAAACAGAACAGTAAACAATTTCATCATATAAAACACGCCGTTACTGTATACGGGGTAGGAACATCAACATGGAATAATAAATTGATCAGAAATAATCGAAAGTAAAGTCTGACATTCAAGGCGTGTTCTGTTCTTGAGGTCTTCGATATTTGCAAGGGCTCTCACGTGAACAAGTTCTTTGATATAGGGCAAGACAAAAGAGTCAAGTGGGGCATGATCTGGTGACCTAGCAGGCCATTCAATTACTTGATGTAATTGTGGTGAAAATATATGCTGCTTCAAATGGTTATGCTAAGAAAGAAAGCCTCTATTATAACTCAAAATAAAAAATATGAAAACTCATTAGAAGCAAAATAACTTTTCGAGGTGTTGTATGGCTTTTTCCTCACATAAGAAAGTAATAGGGCTGCGAAAACCTGGCATACTGAATCAAGGTTATTACTAATAAATAATAATTATAATAAATGGTCCTATTTTTTTCTGGCAGAGTTAAGCTGAGCTAATCTTCCACTCAATCAGGCACGTTCACATACATGGGTACTTGCGATATATTTTAAGGTTTTCACAGCCAAGTTATTGAATCTAATTGAACCGTTAACGTGCCAGGAGCCACTACCTGGGTGAAAACTCGGAATTAAGTTTGCCAATAATACCGTGACCGACTCAGTCAGCAAGCATTAATATCGCAAAAAAATTGAGAAATTGAATAGCAATTCATGCCACGTTAGATCGCCATAATTGAAATATATTGTTGCAATTAAAAACTCTTCTTACAACACGATTGGTTACTAATTTTAAAATATATTCTGAGGTAAGCAACAAAAATAGCGAATCCTTAAAAGAAATTATATTAAAATCTCAACAGAAAAAATCAAGAAATTTCTCGAAAACAGTGGCAAATATGTGTTCAGTATCGAAGACAAAATGCCTCCAATGCTGTAATCCAAACCATTGTCACATTACGTTCAACGGTAACTATATAATACTTTTTACTCATTTCTCACCACTAATTCACTTGTACTAAAATGATTAAGTAGGTATTATGTACATAACACCTACCTACATGAAGTTTGCAAAATATAAACGAAACTTACGTTAATATACAGCACACTCTATCACAAAACTAAGAAAACGAGCAATTGAAGTAGCTTCTGTACTTGAAGATGTTTGTAATTTACAATATTTACAAAACAATCCCAGAACAATATTTACTGTTATACCTGCTGACAACACGAACCAATTGCAACATGAATCAAAGAGAGAAGTGCGCAGAACGTGTGTACTCTCTCTCCAGCACCACTACTATTGAATGTTCCCAGTGAACGTAGGTCCTAGCTTGAGCCACACAATTAAGAGAGAGTTGAATTTTACGATGGTGAGTCAGGCAAATCAGATTTTGGTAATTCGTTAGAGGATTACACGGTGATTGTAAAGGCGAATTTACACTGGGTCAGTGGGTAAAGCCAGTAACTGAAACATTCTACTGAAATTCACAATATAGAAAAACTCGCAGTCATCTCCACAATTTTTTTAAATTTCATCTGTTGTAGTGTGATGGCGAAGCTGTCAATCAAAAATCAGTTTATCGAACATGTTTCGAACCTATATAGGTTCATCGTCAGCGAAGTAGACAATTATGGAGAAGAAAATTTTAAATGGATTTATGAAATTATGTGTCCACACATGTCAACAAAATTAAATGGGGGGTGGGTTGAATTATGGAGATAAAAAATACATAATTAAGATTGAACTATTGAAAAATTAAAATCATCACAGTCTACCAACAATGGAGAACATGGTGACAAACCTTTTAACCCTGTCACCATATTATCCATTGTTGGTAGAATGTGGTGATTTTCATTTTTCAATAGTTTCTTAATTATGTATTTTTCCTCTCCATAATTTAACCCACACATTTAATTTAGTTGAAATGTATGGACACTCAATTTCATAAATCCATATAAAATTTTCTCCTCCATAATTGTCTAATTCGCTGATGATGAACCTATATAGGTTCGAAACATGTTTGATAAACTGATTTATGATTGATGGCTTCGCCATCACACTACACCAGATGAAATATTAAAAAATTGTGGAGATGACTTCGAGTTTTTCTATATCGTGAATCAATACCACTCCACTTCGAGGTACAATGGACTTCTACCACAGATTCTACTAAAAGACCACGCACGGAATACATGGAATTTTGGTTGATTGATAAAATTAAGGAAACTCTGGTATTTCGTAGATCATGATCTATCGGTAAGGATTTATACAGACCATGATCATATCGTATGAATAGTTTCGGAGAAACAGGGTGATTTTAAAAGTAGTTACAAAAACAGAAAATCAAGGTAATTTTTCACGAATTGAGATCATTTCTAGTTCATTCTGGTGATTTGGCTCAAATATGTCATACCTTTGGAAACTCAGCTTCAATATATGATTCAAAACAGTATTGAATCATCAGGGTCATCACAAACGCACCCAAAATATACCAATTCGACGTTTTCGACTTCACCTATCAGGATTGAGATATTTTCAAGTTTGTTTTCGAGAGAGGGTGAGTAATGTTGACCACTCAGAAAAGCACAGTATGTCACCATACCGGGGTAATAAAGAAGTACTACTTCATTCTTTCAATGACAACCTCAAAGAACCATATGTTTTCAACTTTCAACGTTAATATGTTGAAAATCTAAGCCAAAATTATATTTCTAAAATACACGGACCTTAAAAAAAGTAACTACATTGTGTATCTGACTAAGTGATGTGCATGTAATAATACTTCAGACTATTTCAGAAAGCTCATTTCCTTTTTCCGCAACCTTACAAACAGTGACATCTTGAACGCATTCCAAAATATTGGTAGTTGGTTATTTTATACTTTCCATAATAAGCCGTCTGTGATGGAGGTACCAAATGGTACTTGACACATGGCAATACATTCCCCCACCCTAGTGCCCGACCGACATGTGTACTGAAATCCTGTTATTTTGTTTGCATCCATTTCAAATCTCACGAGCAACTGATATTTTGCATTGTTTCCATTCCTGGAAAATAATCTTACTCTATTAAAACTTAAGTTTCGTATCTATATCAATGCATGTTAATAATAAATAGTTCATATGAACAACGCGTCACTTTTAATAATTGACAGTGACAATATATAACAATTGTTTCAAAGTCATTTAGAGCCTACTTGATCGAATATACTATAAACTAGACCTGTCCTATTATACGATATTAGGGAAAGGTGGCGAGTGCACATGTATTTCAAAAATAAAAATTCCTCTCTTCGTTTTTCACATATTACTGATAAAAGTTGAAAAAATATAGTTATTTAAGGTTTCTATTGAAAGAGTGTATTGAATAACTAACGGAATAGGATGAATATATTAATTACTTTTTGATCACCCTGGTGTGAAACACTGTGTTCGTATTATTATAGCATTGTTCTTCTGAATGGTCAACATTACTCAGCCACAAAATCTCGAAATCAAACTAGAAAAAATTTTAATTCTGATAAGTGAAGTTATACAACGTCGAAACAATATATTTCCTTGAGTACGTTTTTGATGATCCTGGTAACCTTAATACTGTTTTGGATAATGAAAGTTCAAAAAAATGTCACTAACATGCACTATAACCAAATGAAATGTTGTTTTGGAGGGAATGGTCCTTCAGGAGAAATGGAATTGTCAGTTTTTAACAACACTGAGATATGAATTCCGAAATCTTTATGCCATTGAAAGTTATTTTGTCTAGTTCTTGAAATTTTGCAATATTCTGAAGTTAGAATTTGCTGATATGTTCCAAAATCAGTGTATTATGGAACTGTTTACCATATGATTTGTTTGGCTTCGTTTGGTTTTCAATACTGTTCGTACTCCTTCATATTGGTTTATCGTTGTCTACTAATCTTTGTTTTTATTGATTCGTTGTCTGGATTCGTTTTAGTTGTAATTTCTGATTTCTACTTTCACTATTCGTGTAATTTAATGCTTGTTCTTCTTGCCTTTCCAGAATCAAATATTTTTTTTATCCTCCCTTTTTCTTAAACAATAATCACTCCGTTTCTCACTAGTCACAATCCTTCTATTTTTCTGTTCACTAATTTTCACTTTTATCAACCAATTTCTTTTATTTTATATACAATCCCTTTCTTTTTTGATCTCTTATAAATACTTTTCATCAATTTTCTTGCATTTTGAATCAATTATTGTTCAAATTTTCTTATTGTCGTTTTTAAATTTTTCTCTATTAAATCTTATTTTGACGTTTTGTTTTCATGATATTCATTTCTCTACAGGATGTTACGTTTTGTTTTCTGAATTGATGAATTATGAATTTGTAATTTTAATTCATCTGAGATTATTCATGATGTATAAACCTCTGAAGAAGCTAGCCACTCGCGCTAGCGAAACGTCAGGAAGAAATTCCAAACTACTACGGCCTTCAAACCCGAGTGAAAATTGTGACACTGAAAACTTCGGCCGCGAAAGCCTTAACCATTTTGTCATAACTATTCTTCGTTCAACAAGACGTGTTTCAGAATGGTTACTATCTGTTTACTATACTTCCACCATGTCACTAAATTTAGAAATAATAATAATAATAATAATAATAATAAATATGCTTTATTATCATAAGACAGGGTCTTGTTGACAAAGCTTAGGAAATTGTCTTAAACATTAAAAATGGTAAATCATAAAAATGTTAATTCGTAACAAACAATAGTGAAAATCACAAATGGCGTGAGGTTATAAACAGATATAAAATAGACAATCACAATTATAAAATAGACAATCACAATTATAATCGTTCGGCTAAAAATTATCATTGAAATATTCCTGCAAACTATAATAGGGTCAATCGGATAGGAATCTTTTGACTGCCTGCCTAAATTGGGAAACACTCAGATCAGCAGATCTTATATACAGGGGTAAATGATTGTACATTTTCCCACCATTGTAGAATATAGAGTCTTTTGTGATATTTTTGGATAGCAACGGTGGTTTTAAAGTGTGGCTGCTGTTCTGGGTGTTATAGTGAGATGTGGATGCAGCGAGGTTCAAAATATGTTTATTCATCAAACAAACGGATTCTAGTATAAATAGTGCAGTTATCGTCAGAATTTTATTGTTTTTAAAGTGGAGTCTACAAGATTCTCTCGGTTTTAGGTTACAAATATACCTCATAGCCCTTTTTTGTAGAATCAGTAGAAGTTTGAATATTGTTTGACTGCACGCTCCCCAAAACGGTATACCATAGCGTAGCTGGGAGTCGATAAGTTCATAATACGCCATTTTGGCTGTGCTGAACCCTATTTCATTGAAAATCACCCTAACCGCATAACATCCCGAGGCGATTTTACCTGTAAGTTGTCTAACATGATTCTCAAATTTGAGATTCTGATCAATGAACACTCCTAGAAATTTCGTGTGATTTATATTTTCCAATGATTTGTCTTCCAAGAGAAGTTCAACTAGCAAACATCTAAATGAAATCAAATTTGTTTTTTTCAAATTAAAAGATAAGACGTTTGCATCGCACCAGTTCTTTACTTTCCTTAAATCGGTAGTTATTATGTTGTGCAGGTCAACGGTATTTTTACTATTCCAGAGAATAGTTGTATCGTCTGCAAAAATGGTGAGTTTTCCAGAAATATTGATAGTGGTGATGTCATTTATATACAATAAAAACAATATGGGGCCCAATACAGACCCTTGTGGGACTCCCAAATCGATTTCCTTCCTTTTTGAAAACTTTGCTGTTTTTACTATTTGATTTTGCCCTGTGAGGGAAGATTTGAACCATTCAAAAGTCAGTCCTCTGCATCCATATTGTTGGAGCTTCCTCAGCAGTATTTTGTGATTACACAAAACACTGCTGCAGTCTTTTCGCCGGCATTTATCTCCGAAAAAACTTTATTTAAGAAAGAGAATATTGCATCCTGTGTGTTTTTATTGTTTTGAAAACCGAACTGGTTTTCACTAATAATCTTATGCTTATTTCCGAATTCAAATAGCCTTTTTTAACTAGTTTTTCAATTAGTTTTGCGATGGATGGTATAAGAGAGATATGGCGGAGATTAGAGGGGTCATCAGAATCTCTGCCCTTGTGTAGAGGTATGACCACAGAGGTTTTCAGAAAAAGGGGAAAGGAACCCGTTTCGAAGGATATATTGATCAGTGTCGCCAATACCTGAAGGGCATTAAATGGAAGGTTTTGTATTATTTTGCTTGGTATTTCATCGTAACCTATAGTATTTTTATTTTTTATGTCCTTCAAGATTTCGATCAATTCATAAATGTCTGATGTATCATACAGAATCAGGATCTCTTCTACTCCTAGATTTTCAAGATGGATTAATGGATCATATGGGCTAGTAATATTTTTACTTATATTATTTGCAATGGAGCAGTAAAAGTCGTTTATAGTATCAGGACTTAGAGTAATGTTAAATTTTTGTTTTCTAGATTTTCCCCTTAAGTCATTTATGATTGACCAGGTCTCTTTCATCCTATTGTGGGACTTATTGAGTCTATTATTGTAAAATAATTCTTTTGCTCGCTTGATTGTGGCTCTGTAGATTATACGGTATTTATTAAAATAGTTTAAGTAATAGAGATGATTGGTGAATTTTGGAATATAATGCATTGACCTCAGATTACTAGAGGATATTTTCAGACCTTTTGTCAGCCATCGTTTTCTTTTTTTAGTTTTTTTTATCTAATCTATCTAACATCGAAAATTCTATGTTCTGGTATCTGGTTTTTCACTGCTATGAAAAGGATATCGCACAGAAAAATATGGTAAAATATTATCAATTTCTTTTGCACTCTCATTTCAGTGTATTTTATTTATTCTACAAAATTTATTCTACAAATATTCATACTGGTGAAACTTTCAAATCTTTATTATGATAACAATATATATATACATATTATTGATTTGAAAAATTGAGTATAAGCCGTTAAGAGCATTTTTAATACAATACGGTGATTTATTTTCTTAGTAGATAAATAAATAAATGTATAAATAAGTTAACATTGAAAACGCCGTTTCAATTAATCATAATAATGATGTTCAACATGGGATGGGCTGTGGTGATGGACGATCACTCGGTCATAGTCATGGTAGTTATGGTATCCGGAAGATCCAATATGTAGCGATGGAAGCAACAGGCTAAGTCCTAACCCAAGAGTTCTTTTGTTTCTTTTGTCAGAGGGTTCTTCATCCACTGCAGAAACTAATACCACTAAAAAAATTGCAAAGCAGACGAACTGTTGGATCTGTAACAGGAAATAATAATTTTTGTGATGCCAGAAAGTGTCAAAATGCTAGAAGCAAGGATTATATTTAATTGAAACAGAAAATAAAATGTGATTCGAAAACATACTATTTTTAAGAATCCATATACATTATTCAATAAGGTATCAACTGTTGACATTGACACGTCTCAGTTGGTAGTAAAATCTCACCAGGTGACGTCATTAAATTAAGGAGTAAAACAGGAATTTTGAAATAGTTATTGTCCGATTTTTATTGTTTTTGGCAGTGATGATAGTGACAGTGGCAGTGACGGGTCCATATTATAAATATGTAATTACTCCAAAACACGAATTTTATTATTTTTGAGTGAATTCAGATAAATGAAATGACCCGTCCGCTGAAGGCCTCAACAGGGCAGGTATAAACCTCACTCCAAAACGCAGCATAATTCCCTCTTTTTCCCCCTGTGGCAAAGTGATAGTTATACTGAGTTTTATATTTTAATTATTTCCATGTCTTACAGTTGTTATACATTTTTATATTGTGAATTTGATGATCAATGAACGTTTTTGACTTCTACCTTGCTTCCCCTCATCTCCCGTTCTCTCCTACTACTTGACTGCTTACGTGGGCTCGGCAACTTTCAGTCATATTTGCAAGCATTTTTCACCTATTTTGCAGCATTTTAGCGTAAAATGAGAATAAACATTTTGAGTTACTATACTTCTACCTACAAAATCTGTTCGAGAGATTGAAATTGGACAAGGCACACTGCAAGTTGAAATTGTGCCAAGACTTATAGCCCGGCAACACCTGTTTTGTGCACATATGAACTACACATCATTCAATACTTTTGTGAGAAGGGGCAATCCTACCACTTGAAAATGATGAAGTTATGAATTAAAAAACGCACAATTTTCCGGTTTTTCCAGTCCTTATCCGTTACTAATGATCTCATCGGGTCTTAAGAAATATCATTTTGTTCGTATTCCAATCCTCTACAATTTTTTTCAGTTGAGCTAACAGATTTCTGAATTATTTCTCATTTTATTAGCAGAAGAAATGAAAAACACGATTATTTTTGTATTTAAATGATTTTATAACAGATACAGTGTGTCCCACTTTGAGCAGCCACACCCTCATATTTCGTTGAGCATGAAATAATTCGAAATTTTCTTTGACTCAAGTTCTAGTACTCGGAAATACCTACCTTTATGTTTACGGAATCTTTGTATATCCATTTTCCACGGTTAACTACGACCAAATGAAAAGTGAAAAATTGGGAAAAACATACTAGGCATTTTTTTATCGCAAAAATAACACCAGATTCTGTTTCAGAACAACTTAAAACCATCAAATGTCAATGCTCGAATCATTTGAATATACAGGGTATCATCTGTAGCTGGTAACTCTAATCCATAAATAATGCTTGGAAAATTTCCAAAATGTCTTCTCTTGTCACAGAATTTCCAAAAATATTTAATTAATACTTTGAAAAATAGCCAAATATCACTTTTCCAAGGCTAACTCTGATCAGAATGAATTTTTGAATGATTTGGGGGTTTTAATATGTTCTGAAACAGAATCTGGTGTTGTTTTTGCGATAAAAAATGCCTAGTATATTTTTCCCAATTTTTCACTTTTCATTTGGTCGTAGTTAGCTGTGAAAAATGGATATACAAAGGTTACGTAAACATAAAGGTAGGTATTTCCGAGTACTACAACTTGAGTCAAAGAAAATTTCGAATTATTTCATGCTCAACGAAATATGAGGGTGTGGCTGCTCAAAGTGGGACACACTGTAGATAAATGACAGTTGCGAGTCGAAAACATAAAAGAATATAACTACGTACTAGATTTCATGTGATAGCACAATCGTTTTCCTACTAGTATTTTTGATGCGACAAAATACTCTACTGATTGGCCTATAATACCTTGGATGGTGCAGTTTAGAACAATATGCTTTAGTATACAGTTATATATAAAACATGAATTGAGTACTCACTAAACAATTTAACAATTTGTGCACGAACCAGGGGTTATGTTATAAAATCGATACTTGTTTTGTCCTAAATATAATTCGAAGAATGAATAATAACTATTAGCTTTTTAGTCCAAGATCCCAGAGCCGTCAGACGTTACTTATTTTTGAACGAATGAAATGTGTATAGGCCAATAAACAGAGCAATTTTTCTCATAAAAGTTCAACTTAAATTGCTCCGATGATTTCTTTCTTGCAATTCAGTCGTCACGGAGGGTTGAATAATTAGCAATAAAGTTATCTCCCCCTGGGGGGGTGCAACCCCACCAAATTCGTGAAAACTTTTTTCTGGAAGGTATTTTCTTGTCATTTCAGCTCTGTGCAATAAATATGAGTGAAAATTGATATTAATAATGGGGGCGAATTATTTTCAACAATTAAAACCCCTCCCGGGGCAACAACGCCTTCCAGAAATCGTGTTTTTTTTTGGGGTATTTTCTACGAATATGTAAAATTGTCAGTTCTGAGTGATGAAACTGAGCGAAAATTTGTAAAAATAACAGGTTAAAAATTATTAGAAACGATTTTCCCTCCCCCGCATTCGTTGCACATCCCATGCATCGCGGAAACATTGTGGTGAATTGTGTGATATAGCACATAAAAATCAAAGCGGGTACACTTATGGGAGTGTTGAGCAAGTTTGATTCACAAAAATGTCAATATCAAATTGGTAGTTTCCCCTAAATTCCTTTAAAAATTTGGAAATTTTGAGTAACTTCATGGCCAAGTACTGAAACAACACTAACACTGCGCACTTTCCATTGAATAGAAAAAACTTGGTCAACTAGGCAAACATTTATATTGTGCAGGTAAAGTTTTGAATGAGCGTATAAAATCCTAAGCATTTATGCATTTTAAGCAAGTTCCATTCAATAAAATGTTAATAACAAACTGGCATTTTCTCCTGAATTCCTAGGTGGACCTTTGGAATTTTGGAAATATAAGTCATATCTGACATTTCGATATTTTGAAACAGAGCTGAGTTGAACATGAAACAAATATTTCAAAAATAAACTCATCATTTTCAATTAATAACAGTGACAAAGCACTAAGAGTTGTTTCCTCGTCTCCGAATATCGATGTTATCCCAGTATCCAGTGTTTTCTGCACAGGAACTTTTATATTATCTGACGTTTACATAGAGCTGTATACTATACAGTGGCGCGCTAGCTGCCGCATTGACAAGGTCCCAAGCCGATATTTCTCAGGTTTTAGAATCTCAAAACAAATATTTCAAAAATAAACTCATCATTTTCAATTAATAACATTGACAAAGCACTAAGAGTTGTTTCCTCGTCTCCGACTATCGATGTTATCCCAGTATCCAGTGTTTTCTGCACAGGAACTTTTATATTATCTGACGTTTACATAGAGCTGTATACTATACAGCGGCGCGCTAGCTGCCGCATTGACAAGGTCCCAAGCCGATATTTCTCAGGTTTTAGAATCTCAATGAGTTTAAAGCAGGTACACTTCGGGATAGTTTCCTTTGGTGCACTGTCTTCCTCGGTCTCGAATCCCCATATTCCCTGAAGGACTGATTTTATTTTTCTTTCCATAGAATAAAAATGCTATCAAATGCCGAGTAACCTCTATTTTAAGTACTTAAAAGATTGACTGGATTGCATTTAAAATTTGTACAAGTAACCAAATTTGTATCAATATTTTCTATAAGAGCTGGGTTTTTTCTGCAAATTGGCTTTTCATTAATATTGATACGTGCTTTTATCTCTGAGTTATTAGCATTTGCATTTATAAACTCCCTCAAGATTTTGTAACCTAAAATATGCGAAGAATTGAAAACACTCGTATTTGAAACCAACATTATTTGGACCGGTTAAACCTTATGCAATTTGACAATGAAGTATTCCTCAACTGTTCATTTTACTTGCTACAAGTGATAATACATTATTTCAGTAATCACAAGCATTATTTCACGAAGTCAGGAACTTTAATATTATAAGATTTTCAATTGCAATTTTGCAGCTGGCAACTGCGCGTATAAATATAAATAATATCAGAATACAAAGTTGCGTTCTTTATCTTCAAAACGAAGTAAGATTTATCCGAATTGAACATTTATGTGAGGAGTTATAGAACTTTACTTAACGCGCTGGTTGAAAAAATGCACGTTGGCGGTAGCCGTCGCAACACCTGCCCCATTGCGAAAGCATATAACTTCAACAATTTTTTTCAAGATTACCGTGCGATTTCTAAAAATTTTGGTAGGGACAGTTTCTTGTAAAAATTTGTGCTCTTTCTGAATATCAAGCTATTTTTTCAATTTAATGTAAATTTTTTGAGATATTTTGAAATTACCTCAAAAATTAATTTCAACGCGTTTTTTGGGGGGTTCCACCCCCCTTGAAGGCGATAATTTTTCAGAGAAGTAATATGCACACTGTGTTCTACAATTAAAAAAAAAATTATCGGTTGAGCAATTTAAGTTGAGGTTGATAGCCCTGTTGAATGGCCTAGTACGATTGAGTAGTGTTAGTATGTACTATGTTCGCATGCCTACCTGCTAGCTTGGCCAGTTGACCATTCTTCAGATATTAGGGAATCAAGGTACGTAAAAACACTACTCACCTAGTTGAATTGCCAGTCTACAGATATCTTTCAGTAACCCATGGTGGGTTCGTGGACAGAGTCACTAGTTACCACCCCGGAGCTCCGAGTTCAAATCTCGGTCCAAACAATTTTTTTTCTAGCCTGGCAGCACACTAGGGTCAGCCATCTCGGTTGGAAACGGCTTCGACTCTGGGAGGATTTTTTTTCAAAACCAAATTCAAAAGAAAACAGAATTTTTGGTAAATAAAAGATTATATTAGGATTTCCTTATGAGTAAATTTCTAGGGCCTTAAGACATAACTTATTTTTGAAAAGATGAAGAATTAGGATCTGAGTGGTGTCGTATGTACTTTTAATACCTGCGTGCTTGTGGAGTTCGCTCTGTGACACCTGGGCAGGTACCAGGTGAGAAATGTAACCAATAATGAGAGTTACTTAACTTTAATTTGTATGGCTGATTTTTATACAGTGAGTACGTAAACGTTGGAACAAATTCGTTAAACGGTTGATATGGCCATTAGGAAAAATAAGCTCAGACACATCGATTTTATTTTTCAGTTGCGCATTTTTTGATCTAATCACATTCTTGATAACGTCATCACTGTTAGAGCTATGACGTCATTATATATTTTTTAAACGGCATTACCCTATTTTCATAATAGTTTCAAAAAGAAAATATTTTTTTGTGTATAGATGTCACATTTTTTCGTATGTTACATAACTGTATTTTCGAGAAATAAAATATATTTCATTATTCATAGTAATGTAATATTGGGTCTGTTAACGTAAACTTTCGACTTAAGGGATCCCTACAAAAACAATCTAGTTGGGTTAGATCGTAAGATCTAGCTGGCCATTCTAAAAATCCTCAACTACGATCGAAATCATGTTCATTAAGTTCATGCTTCATATAAGGATTTTCATGAAATGATAGTTGATCTTCCATAACGCCTGGATGACCTTTCGTATTATTATCACCGACATTGTCAAAATTTCTGAATTTTGCTTCGACTTTACTCGCTGTCGAACGTCTAATGGGTCTATCGGGGTATTTATAGTAAAATAAGTCACAAACCTCAGCTTGCATACTAGTCTTATCCCCAAAACCTAAAATCATTGAAATATCTTTGCGTCATTTGTCGCTTTTCGCATGGTGTTGATAATTTATTTATTCCACAATTATTTGTTAGCTAACTTATTGTTGAGCCGAATTTTAGAAACATATTTACCTACAGTAAATGTCTAGTTGCATTGGAGCAATCAATGAGTCAAACATCTGTTTTAAAATGACTAAAAAACAATAACAGCTATTTGAATCGGTTGTCCTTAATAACAAACTAAGCTAAGTGGAGGATCAGCTTAAGGTACACCTTAAGGTAATGATGGTTTGCACCGTTGACTCCTGGTCTGAATCTCAGCTGAGCATTAGAAATGTTTGGCAACAGCGCAAAAATGATCACGTAACCAACGACGAGACGGTAAACAAAGTTTTCAGTTCTGTCTAATTTGACAGGCTGGCGGGAGGATGGCATGTGATTTAGAAAATTTGTCTCTACCGGAAAACTAGCCACAATATCGCCTAGAGAGAGAGAGCTGCGTGCACATTTGTTCAAAAGAGTAGTTAATAGTTTATTACCCACACTAACCTGACCTACCTTAGGTGAAAAACAGTATCCATCCAAAATGTTTACGACATGAAGATGTTGTTTAAAATTTTGGATGAATAAGAAAAACTGAAAAGACTCGCCATTCTATTCCTCGAGAACAAAGCAACAGATCAATTTTGAGTTCGTAAGTAATATAAATTAACAATAAACCAAAAGACATTTTGAATGAGGATATAGGTACAGTGTTGAATCTGAAAATAATTTTTATACTTTCACATCAAAGAGATATTCAAATTCAGCCTGAATCAGGTTTAGTATATAGAGAGCTGTAGGTTTGGTCGCACTATATCGCGGAAAAATTGTAAGTTTGTCAAACATGCAAATGTACCTTCTCGTACACTTGTCTAGGCACATCATAAAAAAGTTTATTCAAATTCTAGGTCGTCATCTTTTAGTGTACGTGACATTTTATTTCAAATCTGATACAATTAGATACCCATAAAAATGCAATCACATTAGCAAAATCCAGAAAAAAGTGCTCGAAAAACTTTAAACATCAAGGAAATAGGGAAACATTTCGTGTTAAAAATTGAGGTTAGGTCGTTAAGTGGAAACTAAGCTTGAAAAATGTGGCACCCATATGAAGTGAAAGTAATTCATGAACTTAATGAAAATTATTTCGATAGCAGACGAGGATTTTTAGAGTTAACAGCTAGATCTCCTGATCTAACCCCACTAAATTTTTTTTGTGGAGATACCTCAAGTCAAAAGTTCACGTTAACAGAACTAATATTACATTATTATGAATAATGAAATATCTTTTATTTCTCGAACATGCGGTAATGTAACATAAGAAAAAATATGACATCCATACACAGAAAAATGCGTTCTTTTTGAAGGTATTCAAGCACTTGGGAGATTACAAGTGAAAATTGCTATTATCTCGGAATTCTGGCTATTTAGGTATAGTAACATGATATATCAATTCGAAGGGAATTTAGTCATCTTTCAGGATATTCCATAATATACAGGATGTTCCATTTAAAAAAACGCACTTTCAAACCTTTTCGTATCTAGCAGTAAGATCATGAATTTTGAACGACCCTGTATAACGCAGAACAAACTTCTCTATACAGAATCAATGTACATGATCTTGATGAACTAAACATAAAATTGCAACTTCCTAAGAATCCAAATACCGCAGAAATAAACATTCAATTCGAGCTATGTTTTGAATAAAAAATATGGAAAATAACCAATATCTCAAAAACCGTTAGAGATAGGTATAGGGGAAGATGAGGCAGAAATAATCTGAAAGGAATGACAAGTTCAAAAATGCGGTAATATACAGGGTGACCCATTTGAAATAACGAAGATGCTGCTGCTTTCTGGTATAAGCGGCAACGCTGCATTGCTGAAAATATTTTAGATCGATAGACCAAGAGCAACTACTTGAGAAACCAAATTTTCAGAATGATCCTATGGCCCGTTCTCCGTAAACGTCTAAGGTACCATCGACTGTGACCCACCCTGTATATAAAGTAATTCCAAAAGTGTCAGACGCTTTCCATTGACCAGAATTTTGTCAGACGCTTTGAAGCTCCACAAATTACTTCAGAGTGATATTCTAAAAAATATACATAAAAATCAGCCACACAAATTTGGGTTAAGTAACTATTATTTTTAGTTACCTTCAGTTACCTCTAGTTACCTTTAGTTATCTTTAGTTACCTTTACTTACTCTGTCCTCGAACCCACCGTGGGTTAGAGAAAAATATCTGTAGACTGGCAATTCAACTAAGTGAATAGTGTTTTTACGTACCTTGACTCCCTAATATCTAAAGAATGGTCATCTGGCCAAGCTAGCAGGTAGGTATGCGAACATAGTACATACTAACACTACTCAATCGTACACATTTCGTTCGTTTAAAAATAAGTAATGTCTGACGGCCCTGGGATCTTGCTCTATTGGGATTGCAATTCATTATTATTTCAAGAATGTATCGGTTATAATCATATCACTCATTATATCATCCGTGATAATATTTCATTTTAAAAATATGTCGTTGATTCAAAACTTGCACTTACTCTGGACAACATGATGCAGAACAAACTCGTGAAACTCTTCAGTAGGAATCCACCTGAAAACTGACCGTTATCAATGTGATCTCGGATTTAAATCATAATGCGAAGTACAAGCTAATCTTGATCTAGTTCAAAGTAGAGCACTTGGATTTTTTCGGCATTCAATTTAATTCATACGACATTGGTAATAATATCGGATAAGTATAGGAGAATAATTGCCCGATATTAGACCGAAAAAGGGAATTTGCGGGATATAATTCATGAAATGTTACCCTTCACAGAAGTGTTTTTTCCTGAAGCAGGAATAGGAATTAAAATAGTTTTCATCTACCCGATGGATAAATCGCTCCCTAATTTGCTTGAAACCATCCCTGATGGAAATTCTGTACTGGATTTTATCATTAAACTCTGAATCCATTGGTAGGACGGAAATAACAAGTGAAATGACAAATATTCCTCATGAAATTTGACATAAAAGTGCCAGAGTTTTTTTTTTGTGTGTGGGTGTTGGGATCAAAACAGAGTTTTTTTTTGCCACAGATTTTTTTAATGATAGTTAATTAGATAATAGCTATTAGTTAATTAAATAATAAAAGATTTAAATTGAGATTTGTTCTTTGATAATAAATTCCACATTTGTTCTATAAATCTCTTCCTTGAATGTGCTCAGCAGAATAATGATATTTGTTGGCAGTTGGACACCTTGGGTGATTAATTTATTTAAAAATTCCAGCCGGTGTGTGTTATGGAGATTACAGGTGAAGATCAAATGATTGATATCTGCTTCTGATGAGTTATTGCAAGGGCAGATAGGGGATATGTTTACCCCAATTTTTGCTAAATGTGTGGGGAAGTCTCCATGATTTAGTTTCAGTCTTGTCTTAGTGGCAGAGTAAAACCTCGATATTTTAAAATTATCTAGATGTGGAATGTTTCGAGGAAGCTGGGGATGAATGGATACATAAGGGTTTTTGGAAGATGATACAAAGTCTACCCAAAGTCTCTCCCAGCGTGTTCTCACGGATTGTCTGGACTCACTAATTATGCCCTGAGGTGTGAATATGTGACTTATATGTTGGAGGGGGATGGAATCTTTCGCTGCTTCATCAACTTTATCATTTCCCACTATGCCTGAGTGGCCCTTAACCCAGATGAAAGTTATTTTAATGTTGTTAGCTTGGAGATGCAGCAGTGTACGTATGATTTCAGTAATGATGGGGTTAGTGTTGGACACTGAAGCGTCAGAGTTCTGCATCCTCAAAAATAACCCATAATCAAAACATCCGCAACATTTAATAAGTAACGGAAAATAAATATAGAGATAAAGAAAAATAATAAGAAAAAATCACGATTCACTGTTGCGTTAAAAATTAACAGTGCTGCTCCTAAGGTGGCGTATGGAGTTAGTAAAAAGGCCTATCCAGAACACATGGCTAATGACCATAGCAGTCGATGCCAAAACACAAAGGAAAAAAAATACCTTATGAAATAAATGAATTTCATTAGGAAAGTTCTTTGAAAATCTGATGACATCTTCAGGAGATATCAAAGCAGACTTTTTGGTCTTATAACCCCTACTCTTCTGTTCCAAATAGCATTCAGTTCATTGAACTTGGTGATATCTTGATGATGTATAGTTACCATTGATTTCAGCATTGACCATTTAGTCCATAATAGTTATTTTGTATTAAGTACGTGAAATGAGAGTTTTTTTAATGGCACATGAGAGGGTTAATTTTCTCGAATGTATCATGAAAACACGAATTTTATACATCCTCTGGAATTTATTTAAAATAAATACTTACAATACATCTTGACGTGGTTTTTTGCCCTGAAAGTTATCGCTTTTAAACGACTGTTGTCTTGAAAATTTTTTTCAGTGTTTTCAGTAAAATCGTATTGAAAAATTGTTCCTGTTTGAAAAAAATAAGTCCAAAATAACTAAATAATACTTCCTTTTTCCATACATGTTATTTTTAATGTTTTCATTACTTCCAATACAACTTCACAGCATGCAGTAGTCTTTCTGTTACTATAGAAACGGTTTGTTGGTACGCCGCGTGTTTAACTGTTTGACTGTGTTTGCTCGTAGTTGCTTCAATTTCAAGTCATTTTCAAGAATATGGATGTTGATCATGATACAAACAAATTGAAACATCTAATAAAATTGTGGAATCAACTCTTCAAGTTATATATAACTTTTCTAATAAGCAGAAACATGGAATTTATATTGGAAGTAATTGTTCAAACTTAACTATCAATTATTATTCCAATAAATGTAATTGTTTTTTGATAAATAATCATTTAATAATTGACTCTGTTAAAAATAAATCCTTCAAGAAGTAATTTCATGTTTATGCTATTTTGGCAGTGAGAAAAAGGAAACATTTACGAATCGATAGAGATGTCAAGTTTTTGACAGTTGTACAAAAAATGATTTTATAACTCTATTTTTTGAAACACTCAATACATCAAGAGAAAAGCTGTACATATTTACTATTTGAAGTGAAAATGAGCCATTGAATATTATCGTTGTTTAAAAAGAATTCCCACAGCAACTTGATGCCATAACGTCATAAAAACCAATTACTTATAACCGTTAGACTCCGTTATTTACATTTCGAGCTGTGGTCAATACAGAGTTACATTCTAAGCACACCTTTTACTGCCGCTTGTTTCTCGGCAATTATGTGCTTATATACATTGTATATAAGCAGAAAATTCAGCAGAAACTCAGCTTTGTCGACTTTTGGGTTGACTGGCAACTATTTTCCTCGAAACAAGCGGCAATAAATATTGTGCTTGCCCAGTAAACCAAATTATGTGTCTGAATCATTTCGGACACCAATTATCTCTCACTTGAAACAGTTCATCCTTTGACTCAGAAATGTTTGTGAAATGACCTAGGTATGAAACGTTTCTTAGCAGATGATTCGATAGAAATGCATCTGAGACACAACATAACTTTGTATGAATACTGTCAGATATATTTCACACGTAATGTTTCGAAAAAAACGTTTGAAAAACAACATAATTGTAAACTGATCGAAAAAAGTTAAGGATATTGTGTTTTCGCAATGCCGAAATTTTTTTTAGAAAACATCTGGTACAGCTATGAATACCTATGTCTTTTACTTTGGAAAGAAAGTTGTTGTAGGCATATGCAATTTTACCCGAACAGATAAATAGCATTATCACCAAATCAGTGGATTTTATGTTTGTGAAGTTTAGTTTTGTTTTTGTGTTGCCAAGCGCAGTTTGCGATATTGGGGTTATTCTGTCATCAACAATATGAATAGACGTCATTTAAATGTAGAGGAAGCCAATCAAGCCATTGGGTTGCTTCTTGGAGGTGCGCGACAGATCGATGTGGCTGATCGGTTTAATGTCTCTCAAAGTGTAATTTCCCGACTTAATAACCGATTTAATGAGACTGGATCTGTCATGGACATGCATAGGGAGGGTAGACCAAGATCGACAAATGCTAGGGAGCACAGAAGACTAGTGAGAGGAGCTAGGATGGATCCTACAGCAAACTGTACGGTGCTCAGCCAGGACCTTTTCGCTGCCACCAGAATTCGTATTACCCCTCGGACTGTTTTAAATCAATTGAATGACGCAGGTTTACATTGCTATAGGCCTATAAGACGCCCACCATTGACCGCAGTCCATAGAGCTCAACGTTTGCTTTGGTGTAATGAAAGAGCCAATTCGAATGATGAGTGGCGTACAGTGATGTTCAGCGATGAAAGCCGCTTTTGTCTTCGTGCTGACAGACGTACAGTTCGTGTTTGGCGACCAAGAAATTCCAGAGTTAATGACCGATATGTTCAGGAAGTACATCCATTTCAAGGTGGAGGTATAATGATTTGGGGTGGAATTTTCTACGGAGGTCGAACGGAGTTGTATGTTTGTGAAGGTACAATGACAGGTGAAATTTATGCCAATGACATCATTGATAACATGGTGTATGATTACCGTTGGAATTTGGAGCCCAATTTCAGATTTCTGGATGATAACGCTCGCCCGCACAGAGCCAGGGTAGTACAAGAACGGCTAGCAATCAATGAAATTGATCATGTGCCATTACCCCCGCACTCTCCAGATTTAAACTTCATCGAACATGCTTGGGACATACTCGGAAGGGCACTAATTGCCCATCAAGCACCTGTTCGGGACGTAAGGTCACTGAGGCAAGTTGTTCCACAATTATGGGATAAAAATGATTTGGATCATTTAATTTCAAGTTTGCCTCGCCGAGTTGAAGCAGTAATAGCCAATAGAGGTGGAATTACACGCTATTAATATATTTTTCCTTTTTGATAATAATCTGTTTTGTTACATTATTAAAGAAAAGTTGCCTGTAAATTCTTTTTTTCAGTAAAACAAATATGTTTCATTTCTGAAAGAGATGGGAGTAAACGTATGTTATACAATGTTTCTCGAAAACTATTTTGTTCTCAGAGAATTTCCAATATCCTTAACTTTTTCTGATAAGTTTATTTGAATACATTCAGATATGTTTCACAGCAAATGTTCCGAAAGCAACATTTATGAAACAACTGCATATGGAATACATTCCTGAAATATTTCGAAAGAAACACATAGTAAATAGTTCACATGGTTCCATGAATAGATAGGTAGATACCAAAATACAGGATTTCTGCAAATAATTTCCATAAACAGTAGCAACGGAATATGTAAATACCATTTACAGAAACTTTATATTTATTTTATTGTTCCTGAATGAATTAATGAAACAATTATAATAGGCATTATTCAAAAATTAATTTTCTATCCACTTGTATACATTTTTTATTACAATGTTGATGGGATCCATCATTGATATTGGGATGAATGAACTATTTCCCATTGAAATCTCAAAGACGCCTGACGAAACCATATGATAGCATTCTTTTCAATTTGCTCTCAGGCATATTGAGAAATCACTTTCGTGCTGCATCTGAAAAAATACTGTGAAGTAAAAACCATCACTTATTCACTTTACCAACTTTTCATTATAAGTCGATGACAATGTATGTTATATTGAAAGTGTCTAAGCAGAGAGATATGCTGATATAATATAGCATACTTATTCAGGTACGTTATTGAACTGTGCTCACTTTTATTACAAAACATACATTTGATGGTGCCATTAACCTAGAAAATTGGTTGATGACGTATATCAAATCATTAAATATCTTCAAAATATTTACCCAAATTATATACGAGGATATATTGAAATATTCTTAGCCTACTATAGAACCAAACAAAATTTCAATTTCAAAATATTTTATTACTCAACATATTCTCCTCTTAATTGAATTCCTTTATTACAGCGAACCTGCCACGTCTCTAGACCTTTCAAAAAAAATATTTCTTCTTGCTCTGCAAACCAGACCTCCACAGCTTTTATTACCTCCTTGTTGGAAGAAAATTTACGACCTTTTAAACTTTTTTTCAGTTGAAAAAAGAGATTATAGTTGGACGGAGCCAAATTTGGTGAATAAGGGGGGTGTTCTAGTAAATCAAACCCTAAATCACGAATTTTTTGCATGGCAACATGAGATTTGTGTGCAGGGTCGTTGTCCTACAAAAACAAAACACCTTTGGATAGCTTTCCGCGTCTTTTCTCTTTAATTTTTTCCCGTAGAGTGGTCAGTAATGTCGAACCGTAATCTCCAGTTATTGTTCTACCCTTATCCAAAAAATCAATTGTGATTACTCTATGGCAATCCCAAAAAACTGAAGCAAGAACTTTTCCAGTAGATTTTTGGACACGAAACTTCTTAGGTCTTGTCGCCATTCCATCGATTGTTGCTTTGTTTCTGGATCGTGGAAATGTACCACAGTCTCATCCATAGTAACAATTCGGTTTGAGAAGTCTATATCGTTTTCAAATCGAGCACAGATCGAACGCGATGCTACTACCCTTGCACGCTTTTGGTCAACATTCAAACATTTGGGTATCCATTTTGCATCAATTTTTCTCATGTCCAAATTGACGTGAACTATATGACGAACGCGTTCGTCTGAAATGTTCACTGCTTCAGAAATCTGTTTTAGCCCAATTCGACGGTCTGGTAAAATCAGCTCATGAACTGCATCGATATTTTCGGGGACTGGCACAGAAACCGGCCTTCCCGATCGGTCATCATCTTCAATGGAAAATTTAACTCTTTTGAAGCTTGCAGTTCAATTTTTCACGGTCGCATACGAAGAACATTGATCACCAAGAAAATTAAGCATATCTTCGTAAATATGCTTATCTCTTAATCCTTTTAAATACAGGTACTTGATGATTGCTCTATACTCCAATTTTTCGATTTTCACAATTTCGGTGGACACATTTTTTCTTTTGATTTATTGCGTAACTCTGGTTCACTTTTTTGACGTCAAACTTTACACTGACACTTCTAAAAAGTTATTGTTCGTTGCTATGGTAACGTAATATTTTGTTTATGCAGGGAACCGGTCTAGGCTAACTATATATCAATACGTCCTCGTATAATCAGTTATGATCTAAAAACATTACATACCTGCTGATATAGGGGATTCATGATTACACATTCAGAGGCAAAAATCAAGATTTCAGCTCAAAATCCGCAGCTCAACCAAACAAAGCTTATTTATTTCTATTAACTCCGCACTTTATTAGAACACAGGAGATATAGAGTGCTCAGTTCATATGCTAATAAAATCACAGGCGTCATAGTTAAATCACAGTTTTATACAGGAGGTATACCTACTGTGGTTGAAGCCTTTGGAAGGTGAAAATTCAAAATTGTGAAATTTTAACCTAAAAAAAGCGCAATGATTTATGACGCGACTAGGATTCTCGTCGAATGGTGACAACAGGGAAAAATCACGTAACGCGAGATGGCGATGTGAATGACAAAAATTCAGGATCACTGAATCCTAGAAGGCTTTGGCCTTCTTACAGGTATGGCCAATGGGTGGAGTCTAATAATTCCAATCTCTTTAAATATTTCCAATGTTCCAAATAATCCACAAAAGCGCCAATTAGGAACCAAGGCTATAAGTAAGAGAGAGAGAGAACCAATAATAAAAAAAAAAAGTTGGGTTATGTTTCTTTTGTAAGTCAGAATGTCAAATAAGTTAATTATGATGGTTAGTTCAATTTCAATGGATACATATCAATTCTAATTTTTTTATGGATTGAAATTGTCAGGTGTACAATTGACTCGAATTTCAAAAAAGCGTCGACTTTCGGACACGTCCCCGATATAGTCTCTGGCCCGACCACCAGCCATTATGGAACATGGAGTTTCAGCCGTCGACCATCTCTGCTACTCTGCTGCAGACACAAGAGTTTCTTTTAGAAGGACAGAACCTAGTGTTGTTTTCAGAATGATGTGTAAAAGTTGCCAATGATTGATTGAATATATCCTCCGAGTTACAAACCCTTTATAAAAACACTGAAACTTCTCCATTAATGGGTTCATTATTCAAAATTAGAGATTACTGTTTTCCCAAATATTTCTTAGTCAATATATATCTACCATTGTTTGATCAATACAAATTTTCAAAACTGGGCATCAATTTGAGGTACCGCTAGTAACTCGAAAACCAAATAATTTTGAATATCAAATTTGAATCTTACAGAAGTGCCTAGCATTCGTGGACATAACACGTGTCAAGTAAATTTGCTGAATGCCTCTCAGATGAAATTAAGGTTTAGCAAAAAACTTAAGGCAGAAATTAATACCTATCAACACATATTACAAAACATCCACAAAATATTGACATGATTGAAATACTGCATTTCTGACTTACCCATTCACAATCTTACATTCTTGTACATTCTCATTTGTATGATTGAAAAAATTCCCTTATATAGGTAGGTACCTAATGAATTCTTTTTTTTGTATTCCTATCATAAATAAAAAGTTTCTTGAGATAGCGAATTATGACCTCCATCTGGTATGGTTGAAACAAGAAAATATAGCCATTCACTTCAATGAAACCGCTGTTCTGAAGAGATTACCAATATACTAACATTTTTATGGTCTAACCAATTTTCTCAAGATAAACGTAAATATAGAATTTTCAAACTTGTTCGATAGAAAAGGTTCAATTTTTGCAATTTACAACTTTTCCATTCTGTGCTTATTAGAATTGGCCACTTTATTCAATGGCCATTTTTGGGTCTTTTGTTCAAAAATGAATCTGAATATTGATAAAATGGGTTGATAATCTGAACAATTCCGAAAAAATTTGTTAGTCCAAGTGACCACGAAAATTGTTACACTTACACTGCACACACTTTATTTATTGTTCCCAAGAAACATTTCTGTTTAGAGAGGGATAACATTTTTACATAAATTGTTTAACAGCAATACGTATGAAATAAAAATTGATGAAGAAATCAAACAATTATTAGAAAAATAATTTGATGAGAATAATCTGTGAAATGAGTAAATAAGTTATTTCAAAGCAAAAACAGTCAAAGGTGAAACATTGTTATATAGGAATTGAAATCATCTGTTAAGTTAATACATTTCTTAAGTTCATTGTCAAATTTAGTTGTAGTCCTGATTTCTGTCACAATTTTACACTAAGTTATTCAATATTGATACTATCGTCGTAAATATTGAGTACTGCCCTTTGAATTGTTTTAGTACATTGATCCATTCATCTTATTGTTTATTAATTCGTCCACGATATAGAAGTTCATTGTCATATGCGACCGACATTGAAATTAGCGAAGTCGCGTGACGAGCTAAAATCGTTGACCGAATGAAATAAACATATTTCCTTATATAAATACAAGAGGAATGGAACGAGGAGATAGTTAGTAATAGACTCCTGTAGATGAGAGAGCCCTAGCGCTCTGTTAGCCTTATAGGCTAGGCCCTTTTGGCCTTAGCTGTAAGTATTGGTTAAGTGATGGTTTTAGGTAAGAGTTTTATTTGTTCCGTATTATATTATTCAATGTCCCTTACTTTATAATCTGTATATAACTTTCCCCAGTATCCCTGTTGTTCTATAATAAATGTTTATATTCCTTTGCTACCCCTTGAGTTTTAATAGCTACCATCTGTACCTACACCCCAAGTCGCATTTAGTATAAGGGAAACAACCCCTTATACGGCTAGGGATGCTACCCTAGTAGCCCTAGTCGCGACACTATTGATAGCCATTTCTTTCTCATGGTTTCCTGTTTAAATCCTGAAAAAAAATGTTTGAATGAAAATATGCTAGTCCCGAGGGGGTTGATTCCTCATAATTAACCCCGCCCCGTCCCTTCTCACTCCAGCCATAGTCCAAGGACTATGGTGGAGGAGCAGTGCTCGTCCCGGGGGGTTGATTCTTCATAATTAACCCCTTCCACCCCCATAATTACTCCACCCATAGTCCAGGACTATGGTGGAGAGGCCTTGCTCGTCCCGGAGGGTTAATTCTCCATAATTAACTCCATTCTGCCCCGTTTCACACCAACCATAGCCTAAGCACTATGGTGAATGGGCTTTGCTCGTCCTGGAGGTTGATTCGTCCTAATTAACCCTATTCAGTATTGTGTATTAGATGTTTCACGGTATCTTCCTCTCAGCCAGGAAAATATAAATGTGTACATAGGAATTAGTAAATTTTGAGTAATATTTTTTTTTATAGAGCAAAATTTTTTTCCCAATAGTGTATTACTAACAGTATAGAAGTTCACTAGCTATTTTCGTGAATATTTGGTAGAAATATTCAAAACGAATTTGAATTAGGCCTAATTTTAGTTAGAATGATAGAAATGAGCAAAATTTTGCTACTTTTATGAATTTTTCGCCTGCCACAGGAAATTCATACCGAACTGAGGAAAAGGTATGCAATTCCGAAAAAATCAAAATGAGTTTATCTGAGTTTGTTCCGACTCAGGTATACTGTTGATGTTCGGTAGTTTCGTGTATTAGCATTTAATAGAAGGTTTCCAATATTTTTAATAATTTTTACTATAATGGGATTTTTATACAGAGTTCAGAGTAATGTTGGACCAAACCTTGAACATATATCCAGGAGAAGGATATAAATGAAAACTGTTCATCTTTGGTACAAAGGGAAATAATTATTTTGTTGTTTTTAATAGATAATGATTTTTTATATAGCAGGAACCGTCAACGACAGCATGAAGGAAGGAAGAAAAACACTACGGCTATGAAAAATATTGCAAGTATAAGAAAACTAAATAATGTGAATGAAAGAATACAAAAAAGATAGGCGAGATGATTGTTTGAATGAATATGCGAAAGTAATGTCGAAAGTTTGAATAAATGTGCGAATATTGATGTCAAAAATATCTTCATGAGAAATATATGTCACTGTGTAAAAATGCGAGTTGTATTGAGAAAACTGTGGAGAAAAATGTAGATGAATGCCCGAATGAAAGGGGCATGTTGAGAAATGTTGAGTAAAAGGGAAATATAGAAGCTGCATATTTGGGTGGAATTTTTTTGAGTCTTCCTTGAAAGTTTTGAGGATGAGGAGTTTGCCTCAATTGTTGTGCATTATGGTTTTGAGTGACAGTAGTTATATGAAAGGGTTGAAGGTATTTTTGAAACACACTTAAGGTGAAGAATTTTTTTGTGACAAAAAGGGTGTCTCATTTTTAAATTAAATTTTGAATTGCTTCACTTGTAAATGATATATTTTGAAGTTTTTTATCTTTGTTTTTGATAAATATGTTCTGCTTTGCATGCTCTTGGAATTATGCTCATGACGTCTTCGAAATATCTGGTGCAATTGGTGTATGATCGACTTTTTAATGGAATATCGTGATATGAGAATATTTATGGGTAATAGGTTACCTATGTCTATAAAGGAGTTATAGAAGAATTGAATAATGGCCGGAAGAGGCTGTTGTAAAGGAGTTTGCAGGAGAGACGTGGGAGAAAATCCTCAAAGTGGGATTGAGCGTCTATCTGCAGTATCTTACTCTTGAAGTGTTGCCAAGAGTTTTGAGATTTTTTGGTAAATGGTATATAGTGATATACACGCTCTTGATGGGTTTCCAAGAGAATCATTGGTGAATGATGTTGTTTTTTTCTCGATGTGTTGCCGAGAAAATAGGTGAATTGCGATAATGTGAGATGTCGATGTATGAGTGATACAGTTTCTCGGAGAAAAGTTTTGTGTGAATGAGTCATGAGGAATTGTAAAGAGTGTGAATACGAAATTCAAAGTATGTACTTGAACTGCAAAACAGAACATTGAATAGATGAAAATTATGTGTGTCATAAAGGTGATCAAGAGGTCTAAATTGCTAATTTGAAATTTGTCATATAATGTGATTGACGATTTGTATGACTGTCCTAACCAAATTGATGGCATACCAGTGTTACCCTCAAGATGGTGATCAGGAGGCGTGAACTGATATCTAACATTCACAAATTGATAAATTGTAATTTGGCCATCCCCATTACCTCGAATGATATTTTTTCTGAATCATATGAAATCAATTTCTCATTTACAAGTAGCGTAAATATCTGAAATCAAACATAAGTTTGCAATAGTAAATAGTGAAATGAATGATAACAAAAAATCGTGTTTTGAAAACACCTAATTTGTTTACCAATTATCCAGCCGAAATCAATACTTTTGCAATGTAACGTTTTCTGTCCTCAAATTCAATACAACATTCAGTTGATTTTATCGTAAGAAATAAAACGGTTTTGATTAACATTCCCAAATTGATAAATTATAATTTGGCCATCTCGATTTTCTCGAATGATATTATTATTTTTTGTTGAATTACTCAAAACTCCCATTGTCGGTTTCTTGTATAAATACATTCGGAATGTTATCGAAAAATGCAATACTGAAAATATTGAATAGAATATGATGAACAATTGTGTTTTGAAAACAATTAACTAATGGTATACAAATTATCTAGACAAAGTCGGGTAACACTTTTGCGATTTAGCATTTATATGGCCAGTAAGTAGTCAATTGATCTGTCATAAGACACATTCTTTTGCTGTTGATGTGAAATATTTGTTGATAATTCGGAACGAACTTTGAGAATAATTGGTCGTGTGTGTTTTGAAAACAATCGAATGTTTGCTTACAAATTTTCAACTGATAGTTTTTGGCAATAAAGCGTTTTTATATGGCCCAAGTTTATGAAGATATTCATTCAATGAGAAATATTTGACGGGACATTTTTATCTCAAGATGGAAAAAAAAAGTTGGTCATTTAGATTAAAGTTTGAAAATTATTGGTTAGATAGAATATAATATTTTGTATTGAATTTTGTTTTGATTAGAATTATTGAAGGTTAACCTGATAGAAAAAAAAATTATTGAATTTTTCTATCAGTCATAGAAGCTGAAAAAAAAACAAATCGTAATAAATATAATTATGAAAAAAAAATGGGAAATAGTAATAGTTGTTATCGTTTATTTCTTGATTGTTTATTTGATATAGTTAGGTATTCATTTATATATTGTTTTGTTTCTCGGTTATGGTACACATACAATCCTGGAGAGAAGAGACCAGGACAACCAAGTATCCAGACAGTCTGCCATTTCGAGAATAGAATTTGGACACCCAACATGGCTGACAATAACAGAAAGTGAGAAGCTGCGATATCCGATATGGTACAAAAAGGGTTGGAACACTGGACGAACTGAGTAATCCAGATGTTTCCTTCCCTAGAAGTGGAATGAGGATGCTGAACGTGAGTCTGGTGAGAATTCCAGGAAGTATCGGGAATGAAAGGTTTCGAAGGTCGACAGCAAATCAAAATGTAGAGGCTGTTCAAAGGAGTGGAGCACTGGACGAACTGAGTAATCCAGATGCTTCTTCCTGAAGAAATAAATGGACGATGGAGAAACGTGAGTTTGTCAAGGATTCCAGAAGATTATCCAGGTTGAAAACTTCCAAGCCGACTCAGCTTCCTGAACCAGTGGTGCCCAGAAGAGACACCAGACATTTGCCGTTGATACTCCTGAAACTGCCCCGAAGGATGTTCCAGATGCTGTGATTCCAAATATTTGCAGTCCCAGAATGTGGTAGCGCTGGTAACGCCTACCGTAGCTGCCAGTCCCACCGATGAATGTTTGTCGACAGCCAGTACCCTGGGTGCCAAACGATGCAGTCCCGTTCTGTTTCGAGCTGTGTTACCGGATACGGAATACTGTAGAAATGCCAGAGCTGAAGAAACTTATGGTATCAACAGGACCAGATCCCGTCGCGGTGTGTGTACCACGTAATAGGATCCAGAAAAATATATTTTTTGTAATTATTTCAGTATTATTAGAATAGGGCACTTGCTTTGTATAAAGGTTTCGTAGGTTCGTGTTTGTATTTTAAAGCTGGGTCCAGCTTTCTTAGAAGGTGGGCATATGTCGTAAATATTGAGTACTGCCCTTTGAATTGTTTCAGAAGTCGCGTGACGAGCTAAAATCGTTGACCGAATGAAATAAACATATTTCCTTATATAAATACAAGAGGAATGGAACGAGGAGATAGTTAGTTAGTAATAGACTCCTGTAGATGAGAGAGCCCTAGCGCTCTGTTAGCCTTATAGGCTAGGCCCTTTTGGCCTTAGCTGTAAGTATTGGTTAAGTGATGGTTTTAGGTAAGAGTTTTATTTGTTCCCTATTATATTATTCAATGTCCCTTACTTTATAATCTGTATATAACTTTCCCCAGTATCCCTGTTGTCCTATAATAAATGTTTATATTCCTTTGCTACCCCTTGAGTTTTAATAGCTACCATCTGTAGCTACACCCCAAGTCGCATTTAGTATAAGGGAAACAACCCCTTATACGGCTAGGGATGCTACCCTAGTAGCCCTAGTCGCGACACTATTGATAGCCATTTCTCTCTCAAGGTTTCCTGTTTAAATCGTGAAAAAAAAATGTTTGAATGAAAATATAATCTGTATTTGTCTTTAGTGAGGAAATTGGGAAAAATGTATTCTTCAATCTACTAATTAACAATTTATAAACAAAATGATCTTGAACTCACCTCTGAGAATACAATTTAATTTATGACTTTTGTCGGTATCCTTGCAGGTTTTAATTGCACAATAGGTACTTCACTTTCAGAAGAAAGGAATATTTGTATCAGTAAAAAATGTAAGCAACATATTCATAAGTTGGATCAGTGACAGCAGGTCTCACAGAAGATTTTGGGACTTGAGACAATCTGCTTTCTTTACTGTGAATCGGCTAAAACTATTTTTGAAAACATTTCTAATGACGGCAATGACATAAAAATTGACTTTTGACATGTGTCACTAGTTCAAACATCGGATCTAATTTTCGTGGTGTTTTTGGAACATTGGAGCTATTTAGACTCCACCCATTGGCCATACCCGTAAGAAGGCCAAAGCCTTCTAGGATTCAGTGACCCTACAAAAAGTCGGATTTAGGAGTGATCAACAAATATTATTTTTTTCTGTCATTCAGAACAATCCTAGGCTGTAAATAATTTTTTTTGATAATATCCAATTTTTAGTTTTCTCAGAGATACTGTTGATTTTATTTTTTGTTACTTAATGCTGGATTTTTGTTATTGATAAAAATAAAATATATGAGATCCCCTACAATTTTACAATCCCCACATGAAATAATTACCATGAAACCCACCGTAAAACTAAATAGAACATATGGAATAATACGGAAAATTATTTTACTTATACAACAAACATATACTTTGAGATAGGTTTTGCTATCTTCAACATTGTCTGCTATTTCTTAACTGCCATGGAATTGGAAGGAAATTTGTGTAAGAATTATCCGAAATACTGTGTGATGAGCATTGAGGAACAGAACACATTTTTCGTGATCTTATCTCCACATTACCTCTTCCAATCTGCTGCATTTCCAAATGTTATATAGTTTATTTAAAACAAGTGCTCATAAAATATCATCCATCTATAACACTTTCAATACATAAATGACAAAATCACGTGAAAAGGTCACATTTCAGCAATATAAACACACACAAGTTAGTTTGTTGGTCACAGCTCGAGTATTTCAAACGATTAATAGTAGATGTCGCCCACTCCGAGATTCTTCCCTATGGCGTTTTGGCGATGGCGCATGACCGTTGTGAACCTTTGCAAAGTCAATGACAGATGGCACCACTTCTGCGTAATTTGGGTTCATTTGAAATGTTTCATACACATTTTATCTTTACTGGCGTTTTAAAAGTGCATTTGAAATGTTTCATTCACGTTTTATCTTTACTGACGATCCATAAGTGCATTGGAAATATTTCGGATTTCATTGAATTGTAATATGTGACATGTTTCAGATTTATTTCTGGAACGGAAGTTTAAAATGTTTCAAATGTTTCCATATAGGATTCCGTTGAAACGTTTCATACACATTATGTGTTTACTGGGTAGAAAGTGACCACAACTCGAAATGTAAATTACAGTCTAGCAGTAATATGTCATTGATAAAAACGATATGTTCGTGTGGATAACTCAATTTTGGAAATGGAATAAATGAATAAATTGGAAGTGGGTTCTGTTTCAGACATTCATGTCTTACCTGCCCAGTTATTATTTGATGATTTCTCGTAATGGAGAATATGCTATTATATTCTATCTACCTATTATTCTCTGCTTTGTAATATTTCAGATCAATTCAGATCAATTATTAATTTCAACAATAATTACATCCAGATAATTTTGATATCGAATTTGATGTCCAGTGCCGACAGTCTTAAATATAGCTATGAGTAAATATTCGATAATCTATTCAATTCAAACTTACCAAGTTTCGTCGTAGCAGTAAATCTTTATAACTGAGGAATTAATGATGATGAAAATAAATTGGTTAGCGAAATGCGCATCTAGTAGTGAAAATAGTTCTGCGATGAAGGAAAAAGTAATTTGGTCAAAACACAAATGGATATACAAGTTAGAAATGAACGTACTTCTTTTTGTGTTGGTTCTCACGATGAGGAAAATCCTGTTTTGTTCGACTTTGATTTATAGAAGTAAGCCAATATATAATATTTTCCAAGGAAATCCAACAGGGAAATACTGCAATAATTGGAGGAATATCTTGCGTATTCATTCTTGTCGTTCTATATTTTACATCCAATATTTTGTGATACTTTCTGCTTATTATTTTGTTCGTGTCTAATTTGTATTTTTACAGTTTGAATTACTGGTTTATTTGCTGGAGCATTGTGACATGTCCACATCCTTTCTGCAAATCTTTTATTTGCTTGGTCATCACGATCAGCACTTTTCATATAAGTAATTGCAATACTAACGAATTTGTTGTTTATTGATACTCATAACCTTGTAATGGTCGAGATCATAGTGCATTTTATGAAAAATCGCATACATCTGGCTGATTATGCGCACTTCGATCCATTGCGGTACCCAATATGAGTAGATAGGTAGATACCTAGATAGAAATTTATCAGCCATATAAGTGCTACAAAGATCACAAGGTTTTGTTACTGAAGCCAAAAATGTGAAACTATAACACAAAATGAAAGAGTAGTGTGCCTGAACTTATACAGTGCCTTCATTTCAAAACTTCCCTCCTCTATTATTTCTTTTAGCAGGGAAAATTTCCTGTAGGGAAAAACACGTAAATTTAGATATGGAGGGGGAAGTTTAAAACCAGTGCCAGTTGTATTTTAGGTTCAATCCCCCTACCCCTAGCTACCCCCACGTAATTATTTCAAATGGAACCCCCACACTTGTAACACGTCATTTTAAAGATCTTAAAAATCCTCACTCAATCCCGTTTAGAAAACTGAAATTGGTTGATCCGTTCTCGTAAAATAGGACAAAAAGGAAATAAATTATAACAAAATGCAAAATAAATTAATTATTTATGGAACCGCTACCACTGACTCAACAACGGTATGTTTATGTTTCTTTTTAATAGTTTTTTGCTTTAGCTGAAAGTGAGATAAGGGCAAACAGTTTGTTCTTGGCGTCAGTTAAAATTGAATGGTGAAAACATTTATCAGAATTAGTTATTCCAGATTTTCAGTTGCACTGACAGTAATGCAAATCGTAATGGTGTACACTTTACAAGAAAGAACTGAAATTATTTTTAGTTATGGTGCTGAAAATAGGTGTGCTCGTATGACAGCCCGGGTTTTTAATAAAAGGCATGCAGGCCAAAATGTGAATCGCCAATATGTTCAAGACCTTTTTCAAAAATTTTAAGATACCGGTTCTGTGTGCAACAAAGCAGTGAAGCAGCCGAGAGTTCTAACTGAAGCCGCACAGATTGAGATTTTAGGCCAATTCGCCGTTGAGCCTCTACTTTAATTTCGAAAGTCGCTAAGTTAGTAAATATTTCAGTTGGTTCTATACACAAAGTTTTAAAACTAAACAAGTTCTTTCCTCACAAAATGAATATTCCTCAGCAACACAGTGGGGATGACTATTAGACTACAAGCCCATATAACGATTTTGGGGGGCCATTTTATACAGCATGAAACATATTCAGAACGATGCTGCTATATGAAAAGATAACTTTAGTCACTATGCCGTCAATTCTTGGTGGGACAAATGACTGTAATATTAATAATAGTAATTTTTCATCGGAAGATGTGCTCTTCCGACAAAATATTCTTGTACGGCATTCCTCACGTTGGTGGATTATAAAATAATAATCTCCTAGAACCTACTGCCGTACAAAAATAATGGAACCGAAAGCCATGATTTTATTTTTGTACGGCAGTAGGTTCTATGAGATTATTATTTCATAATCCACCAACGTGAGGAATGCCCTACAAGAATATTTTGTCGGTAGAGCACATATTCAGATGAAAAATTACTATTATTATTATTACAGTCATTTGTCCCACCAAGAATTGACGGCATAGTGCCTAAAGTTATTTTTTCATGTAGCAGCATCGTTCTGAATATGTTTCATGCTGTATAAAATGACCCCCCAAAATCGTTATATTGGCTTGTAGCCTATATGATAGGAGAATTGAATTTTGTGAAATAATGACTGCGAGAATTCAAAATGACCCGAATTTAATAAAAAATATTTGCTTCAGTAATGAATCAACTTTTTTTCTTAATGGCTTTGTAAATAAGCATAACTGTATAAACTGGGATAATGAAAATCCACACTTGTTTCGAGAGGATCATACGCAATATCCACAAAAAATAAACGTCTGGGCTGGAATTCTGGGAAACAAAATAATTTTCCCTATTTTTATTGAAGAAAATTTAAATGGTCAATTGTATTTAAACTTACACAGTCCTTAGAAAGCCAAGTTGATGAAGAAGACAACCCGCTCTTGGATAAACCAAATTTACATTTTCAACAGGATGGCGCACCTCCACACTACGCATTGCATGTCCGAAAGTGGCTCGATCAACGGTATCCTGACAAATGGATTGGCAGAAGAGGCGCTCTGGAATGGCCGGCGAGATCTCCGGATTTAACGCCATTGGATTTCTTTCTCTGAAGTTACTTGAAGACATTGGTATACAAAACTCCCCCGCAGGACATTCAGGATCTGAGACTCAAGATTACTGACACATGCAGACATATTAATAACGAAACATTTACAAAAGTCCGACAGGAATTCGAGAATAGATTGTACTTTTGCTTAGCTACCAATGGTGAACATTTTGAACACCTAATAAAGTAAGGTACATTTATTTAATTGCAATAGCTAATATTTTATTTTTTCTTAGAATTAATTTTCTTTTTGCCCTTTTCACGTGAATGGATCAACCAATTTCAGTTTTCTTAACGGGTTTTAGTGTGGATTTTTTAAATTTTTAAAATGATGTGTTGCAAGATAGGGGGTTCCATTTGAAATTATTAAGTGGGGGTAGCTTGGGGTAAGGGGTTAAACCTAAAATACCACTGGCACTGGTTTTAAACTTCTTCCTCGATACCTAAATTGAGGTGTTTTTTACCTACGGCAAATTCTCCCTGCTAAAAGAAGTAATAGGGGTGGGAAGTTTTGAAATGAAGGCACTGTATAGTAATAACACACATTTTTCTTGACCAATAGACAAACATGCAGACATTTTAAATCCATAAAAAGACTCAATGTGCTCCTAGCTTGATGAAAATACATTTGCCATTCTAAATTCCAAGAAAGAAATCAGTCAACGTGAGCTAAAAAAGTGTTATCATTCTTTCACTTGTCCACTGAACCTTTAGTTATAGTATCATAATATGGCCTCAATCTACCGGAATTGACAGAATTTTTGTATTACTAAAAATAATCTAGGAATTATATATAATTTTCAATACTGCAAAACTTTCAAGGAACAGAGAATACTGTGACCGGAATGAATATTTTCAAAGTTCCGTGCTTCATTCACAACAATAAAATTAAGCTCAATCAGGATGAGCGTATAGGTATCAGACGAGGAGAGCACAATTAATCCACAACTTGAATTTTAACAACATATCCTCAAAAAAATCACTTTTATGTTATAATGAACAGTCGATAGAAATCAAATCTGCTGAACCTTTAATATTTCCGGAAAGAAAATTGAAACGTTTCAGTTGAAATAGTTTTCAAAACCCCAATAAATTTTTTGCAACATATAACGATCATCTGATTGGGTATATTAATGAGAGCACCTTTTTTTCCCAACTAATATTCCTCAGAAATACCTGCATTTGATAAAATATTCGTATGTCTACAAAAATAACACCAAATTCTGGTTCAGAATCCCCTTAAACCGCCAGATCTCAATGCTTGAATCATTTGAATATTGTTGTTGTTAAAATTGTTTTTTTCCATTAACCAGCTGTCGTCTCCTTACGTACGACAGCTCTCAGAAGTCGAAACTTGTGCGAGCCAAGGATTAACGATGTCTTACCTTTTTACGTGCGATTCTTAGCACTTTCTCGGGCCATCAGAAAAATGTCTGCAGTCGCCATGGTTTCAACCATTGTCGACCGGCAGCAAAAGTGATTGAAACAATATTGCTTTAACCACCTTGCCCCATTTACAAGGTGTCCCATATACAAGTTGTCATCTGTAGCTGGCAACATAATTACCCCTTTTCTTGTTTCATTCGATTTATTGTTTGTGTGGGATACTGACACTTTCATTTATTCAACTGATTTAAGCAATGAGCTATAGGAATTTTTGGGTATTCTGAAACAGAATTTGGCGTTAGTTTTGCGATAAAAAATATTTTTACCCAATTTTTCACTTTTCGATAGGTCATATCGGTGGTAAATGCATATACGAATATATCACCAACAAGAATTTAAGTATTTCTGAGTATCATCACTTGAAGAAAAAATCGACATTATTGTATCCTCAATGAAATACGAGGGTGTTTCTGACAATCAAAGTGGGATACACTGTATACAGTGCGACGCTAAATTATGGAACAAATTCATTATTTCTGAATACAAAGATATTTCGGAAAAATCCTCGGAAAGGTCGATTTTTTTTTCCGATGGGCCAATTTTTGAACCTCACCCAAAATATATAGGGTTATCCGCATTTGAGGAAAAGCGACTTTGGTGATATTTTCAAATGGGACACCCAGTATATTTGTCCATATTTGGTTAGGGATCGTCATTACAAATTCAGTGATACCAAGTTTGATGGGATTATGTCAAACGGCTGCGGAGATATGGCCAAAAAACTTCTCCATATACCCAATGAGTGCGACAGAGACTTTTAACATTCTGAATCGTGTGGAGTCTCGCAGTCATACTCATTAGACATACGAGGAAGTTTTTTGGCCATATCTCCGCAGCCGTTTGACATAATCCCATCAAACTTGGTATCACTGGATTCGTAATGACGATCCCTAACCAAATATGAAAAAATATACTATATATTTTGGGTGGGGTTCAAAAATTGGCCCATCAGAAAAGAAAATCGACCTTTCCGAGGATTTTTCCGAAATATCTTTATATTCAGAAATAATGAATTTGTTCCATAATTTAGCGTCGCACTATATATGACTAGGCAGGTTTTCAACCAGAAAATGAAGGAGCTTGTAGACTTTTCCGAATGATGATTCTGTAGATTCAAGACGCAATTTTTTTGCTCAAATTCATTACTCTGAAAGGATGGCATGATAAATAATAAGAATAATAATATATATTTATTTACTGTAAAAGGTACATAATACATAAAAATAAACAAGTACATAATACATAAAAATAAACAAATTTTACAATGAAAATAAATAAGTAATCACAGAAGTTGAATGTACCTAGATAGGTTACAAAAAAACTTTTGCGTGATATTAAGTTTTGGTTTACTACATGGATCTACTGATTAGATTAATAGGGGTCCACCAGTTTGGGTTTTTTGAGATGGGAATCAATAATGAGGCCAAGGTATTTGATTCTGTTAACTTCTGGGATTTTTGGTTTGTCATCAATCTTGAGGTGACCAATATTGGGGAGTCCTGATCTGAATATATGACTTGAAGGGAATACATTTAGTCTTATCAACATTTATTGTCAACTGATTATGTTGAAACCATTTTTTTATTATTTCAAAATCTTTTTCAGCGACGTGTTTCAACTTATCCCACGTAGGAGCAATGAAAAGTATGGCTGTATCGTCAGCAAGGCTAACGACTTCACCAAAGGTGCCTAATAAAAGTAAGCTATTTTTATATACAGTGAAAAGCACTGGGAGAAGTACGGTACATTGAGGTACACAGTAGGTTATAGTTCTAACCTCACTTTTACACCCATCGATGTCGACATATTGAGTTCTCGCATTCATATAGCTTTCTAGTAGTGTGCGGGCTAGTCCACGAACGCCATAATACTCCAATTTATTCAACAATTTTTAATGATTGACAGTATCGACTGCTTTAGAAAGATCCACGAAGACTTATGCGGTAGGGACTTTTTCATCTAATGACTTGTATATATCTTTAATGGGTGTATAGGCTGGAGTCAACCACGTTATATCTTTCTGTTCGGTTGGGGATAGTTCAGTAGTGAACTATTCTAGAAGGTGATTGGACTAAGTGAATATCCAATTTGTTTTCCATAAACGCATAAGGATCAGAAAATAAATAAATGGTCATATCTTGAAGTAACACTTCACATTCTATTTCAGATATTTGCTTCGCTGTTCGGGAATAGCAGATCACGTATGGACTAACGCACAGCATCGCATGGTCGGAAGCCGAATTTATCCACAAAGAACAACATTGGTATAAGAGAATGTTTATAGAGTCGGCTTATATTCAGAATGACGTGTTCAGTCAGCCGAGCATAGAGTTTCGGAATGTGCGGAAGCCACTTATCACTTAGCTTGATCGACTGAGATTTCAAGAAAAACTCTGTGTCAAGACCTGTCTAAATTGGTCATCAATAGTAACACTCACCAAAAAAGGCCGTTGTATGGCATTAATTAACATTGATGACCTTAGGGAGACTCCACGAAGATCATAATTACCTTTAGAGCAGGTACATAAGTTGCAGGCTATATAATAAGTATCCGAGATATCTTGTCGCATTCACACACTTGATAACGACAGTAGATGTTAACTGTTGAAACGTCGTGACTCAAACACATGCAAATAATTTAATTTCTTTGTTTCTAGATCAGGACTTTGTTTCATCTTTATATACATATAGTTTTTTTCTTCAATAAAATTTTCCAAGCCAGTACTAATTCATGGCGTCCTACTTGTTTTATTTCTACATATTCTATAAAATTTTTGATGTATCTTTATTGCTTTTTGTAGTATATTCAGAAACAAGTCAGTGATTTCGTAGAAAAAATTTTTTGTATATATTTTTTCTCAATTTTGATTTTTTAATGTTGACCTCAGTTTTGCATATTGAAATAATTAACTATATCGGAAAAAGCATTATTTTTTTGCTTAGTCTGATAACTTTTCAGCTCGCCCTCGTATATTGACAGTTGCACGATGAAATTCAAAATATTTCTGTCCTGGCGTGGCCTTTGAACTTGCTTGAAATCGCACGTGGAAAAGTGAGACACTCGTAATTCCTATCCAGCGCAAGTCTCCTACAGACTTCTGAGGGTTGCTCGCAATTTACAAATACCTATATTCCTTTTCTGGTACTCTGAATACTTTAGCGAATTAATTCCAACTTCACATGTGTTGCCTTGACAGTTTCGCACATAAATATTTCCATTATTAATTTTGTTTTTGTTTGATAGAACCAATTGTATCACCTCAACACTATTCTATTCCTTATTACTCGGTTATTATTCACTGAATGAATGATGAAGGTAGTCATGAGAATGAACTAATTATAGTCTTGTTAGCAAGTTTCGAATGAAGTGTTATATACAGTGTAACACATAAAGTTCGCAAGATATGGAAGTTTTTTTTATTATACCATATAATTTGTGAAAGTTTTACTCAGCAGTTAGTTTGTCCTTATTGGAAACTAAGTAATAAACATTCTGTTTTATTTTTTCACGTGCTTCTGTAAACCTGTCATATTAAATTTGACATTTTTTTCGAAAATCCTCTAAAAATCAGGTGTTTTTTGGGAATTTCGAAAAATGCAAAAAATGTTGCTTATTTTCCAATTTTATACCTTTACCACGAATTTGGACTTTCTACTGTAACTTCGACTTTCTTTCAATTTTTTTATTATTTCGAATCTTTCACTCTACCGAATCGAACGAAACATGATACAAATCTCATAATTTTATGAATACGAGACTTCAATGTCATATCTTGCCCAGAATCCACATTGGCGTGTTACCTGTAAAAAAATGCACCTTCAGAAATTCGTCTTTGTTGTTGCAAATTTCATCTAGTTTTTTTATTTCATTGCTGAACTGATTCGGATTTTCAAAGAATATTTTTATAAAATGGTAGCATGCTGCCACCAGGTCCGAATTGAGTTTTGAATCCGCTAAGACCATACGGATTTTAGACAGTGGATAACTTTGAAAAAAATAATGATACTGCTGGATGCTGAACTTCTTCAGCCCTACTGGTTTTCGTGTTTCACCATCATCTCAAAGGACAGTTATTAATTTGCAGGTACGGCCACGGCTTCACAAATGCGTGGACTTTAAATAAGGGGTTGCTTTATTCATTATTCAAACTAGTGGAAATAATTAAACGATAAATTAAAAAAAATGCATCAAATATAGTAATCAAAATGTAAAATAATCAAACGCTCCTAATAAACCAGTAATAAAGAATAAAATAAACATTCAGTTTGGGAAGTCCGGAAGTCCGTTCTTTGCAAAAAACGCAAAAACAATCAAAAACGATAAATGGGATAGTCACCCTTCCATAAACAAAAAAAATACATAAAAGCTTGCTCTATTGTTGAGTACACTCACCAAAATAAAAACAGTTGTTTTTGTCCATCGGATACAACGACACTATTATAATTATTGTTATTAATAAAGATAGAAAAATGACTCGAACAAGTATTTAACTATTTAGATTGAATAACTGAACACCCACTTATCCCTATTTAAATATTATCCCTTTCACGCTCCAAAATTAGAAAACAATTTTCTTATTATTGTTATTATTATTATTAAACGAATAGAATACCCTAAACATATATTTAATTACTTATTTTAGTTGAATAATTGAACACCCACTTATCCGTAAAAATTAACACCCACATCGGCCCCATTATCGGGGGTGGCAAAAAGCCACCCTCACCTGGCGTTCGAAATCGAACCAACTCTTGTCACTAGCACTTCATCACCGACTGTCCAGCTCCAAAAGCTCGTTATTCCGAAAAACCGAGCGCATTCTTCATAACCTACCCTCTGTGCTATTTTACAGAACTCCAGGTCACCCGGATAGTGGACGCCACCATCCAGAGCTGTAACCGCACGAGAAGAGGACATCTTACAGGAGCAGTCTTCCTTGACGTCTCCAAGGCCTTCGATAGAGTTTGGCACGATGGGCTGATCGCAAAACTGGTTGAAGCCGGATACTCCCCAAGTAACAATTTCAGTTTTGTGATAGCCCTCAGAAGGTTCTGAAGACCATAACAATCACAGCATCGGTAAAACTGTTTTGCTGTAACGACATCCATAAAACATCCTTAAAGCTGCTATAAATCTACGAGGGCCCACTCCTATGAGGGTTCTCAGGGCTATTTTGAAATGCGAGCATAAAACCTGCTTGCCTTATTCGCAGGATTCTTAATAACCCCTGAGGATCATTACAAAACCAAATCAAGAGGCTGTTATAAACCTGTATGTCATTAAAAAAATCTATTTGGCATCAAAATATCTTTTTTTGAATGAAATTGGGTTAGAAAATATTCCATAAAGAACTACAGCCAAAACGGACTTAAATTAATCTAATTTTTCAGTTGCGAAAAATAGGGCGACTATTTTACAAGCAAAAATATAATGATGGCGTCCTGGCAGTCCTGGCGTCCTGGCAGTGATAATAACGTGAAATGTCGAATATCATCTGCGAATGAAATTTTTTTGACAAAATGACATCAGTTAGGTGGTAAATCTGCAAGGCGCCCCAATAACAACGCGAAAATAAGAAAATAAACAAAATACCACATGAAAATAAAAAATTATTTTGACTCATATCTTTCCCGGAATGATTTGTACTATATCCAAATACAAATTAATACCAATAATTGCATATTTCCTTTCCGTCATACACAACAAATTGCAAGAAACATGAATTGAAATTAGGCTCTCTTTAGTTGCTCCCTCTGGTTTTTAATAAAATATGGCTACCCTACCTTTATTCTATTTAGCTGCACATATTGCCGTCATAAAGCCGTTTCTCCTCAAAATAAACCATTCTAAAATAATTTTATCCTAAAAAAGTACGTTTGGTATTATTTAATCCAATTTCCAAAATATTTCATCTGTCAATTGTCAATCCCGCCTGACATTCGTCTTTTCTTGTTCGACGTGGTCAGTATACTCTGTGTCTATACTCCCGTGATAAGTATTTGGTGTCTATGTCTTGTGAAACGTTTAATTATTATTTATTTTTTCCAGTTATCTTTAACCAATGTGATTTATTTATTACCGGTTAGGGGGAGCTACTAGCATTTAAGTAGAAATAGTTTTATGCTTTGATTTCATAGCGGTTCTCGAAAGTACTTCTCTAAACCTTAATAAAACCTCATCGTTAGTTTTATTACAGAACTATTGCATGAACTTGAGGAGTGCTATAAAACTATCACAAAACTAAGTTTCTATGTGGATTATGTAAATACCAAAAAGATTTATCGTGTATGTGTATAAGCCATTGTAAAACCATCATAAAAACAAATATAATACTTAAATGCTGAATGGTTTTATCTTATAGCCTTCAGGAGTGTTTTGAAACTGATTCATAAATCTGATTGCCCTGGTAGCGTATTAGGAATAATATATGACCTGCATAAATCAAATTGGGCATTACCTAACCTTCATAAATCTTTCATAAAACTAGGATAAATCCAAATAACATTTAAATTGTTACTTGGGTCCATACCAATGGTCAAGCTGATAAACTCCTTCCTAAGGGGTAGACATTACCGATGCAAAGTCGGAAATGCTTCACGAAGGAGGCTAGAAGCAGGAGTACCACAGGGAGCAGTACTGTCGCCACACCTGTTTTTGATCTACACTGCAGACATGCCTATGTCGGACAACCCCATGACCAAACTCGCTCTCTATGCAGATGACACGGCAATCTTTGCTGAGTCAACACATGAGAGAGGAGTAACATCAAAGCTGCAACTTCAGATAAACAAGCTGGAACCGTGGTTCAATCGTTGGAATATCGGAATCAATGCAGACAAAAGCAAGGCCATACTGTTCACGAGGCGACGTAGGACACCCGAGGGCCATGTTACTATGAACGACGAGAGAATTCCATGGGTAGACGAAGCCGTTTACCTAGGAGTAACCTTGGACAAGAAACTCACGTTTTAGAGGCACGTCTCCCACAGATTAGCTATAGCGAAAGCCGCAAGGCATAAGCTGTACCCACTCATCGGACGTAGGAGCAACATGGCACTCGAGTTGAAACTACGCCTCATCAAGACAATTCTTCTGCCTATCATATTGTACGCATCCACTGCTTGGGGGCATTGCGCGAACAGTTATAGGCAGAAGATACAGGCCTTCTTCAACGTCTGCCTGAGGACGGCAACAGACGCACCACAATACAGTGTCCTTCATAAAGTCCGCATCATATGTGAAAAACTTTTATTAATGATTTATTTTGAAATTCGAATTGGGCGTTAAGTTGTGCTTTGAGAAATATGAAAAATGATCTACTCGGATGTGGTCACGTGACTTTCGCTACCTGTCAAAAGTAACATTTTTTCAAAGTAATCGCTGAAAATAGGCTTATTTATTCGAATATCCAAACATTTTAAAGGAAAAAGTTGTTTCTTTTTTGATTTTACACCTACATCTCGAATTTGAACGTTCTATTGCAACTTTCACTTTTTGCCATTTTTTTGATAATTACACAATTTCTGGAACATTAAAAAATTCGTAACTTCGACAAAACTGTTTTATACCAGTAGCTCTAATACGCGACGAACTTTCAATAAAGAATCATAAAAAAAATATGTTTTTCTCAAGAAAATGAGAATTACTGGTTAACATTTCTGTTATGTTTGATGCAAAGTTGACGTATCTTCAAGCATGTAGGATAAGAATTCATTTAAGTGGATTTTTTCAGTATTAAAATGATACCAACGTCATAATTCAAAACATCATAAAACTTCTTCACTTATCTAACCAAAGTTTATGACTTTTCACGGTACAAATCTCAAATTAAATTCTTACTAATTCGGCTATGAAACTTTCATCAATTTTGTGAAGTAGGCTTTGTAGACAATTGAAAAGGGTAATCTATGATGAAAATTAAATATATTTGAACAATTCAACAAAAAAAAATATTGTCAACCTCGCTCAATTAAGAATTCTATGTTATTATCAAAAAAATGGCAAAAAGTGAAAATTGCAATAGAATGTTCAAATACGAGATGTAGGTGTAAAATCGAAAAAGAAACAACTTTTTCTTTTGAAATTTTTTTAAATTCGAATAAATAAGCCTACTTTCAGCGATTACTTTGAAAAAATATTACTTTTGACAGGTAGCGAAAGTCACGTGACCACATCCGAGTAGGTCATTTTTCATATTTTTTAAAGCACAACTCAACGCCCAAATTGAATTTCAAAATAAATCATTAATAAAAGTTTTTCTCATATGATGCGGACTTTATGAAGGACACTGTATATGCCCAACAGGTTCATATATCGAGACTTAGACATCCACCCAGAATATATCGACAGACTGATCAGACAACATGTGGGTACTACTCTAGACAGAGTAGAGACCCACACGAACCCGCTGCTCACGGAGCTCCACGAGAACAGACGTGAGCAAGACGACAGAGACAGAGACAAATACAGACGTCCAGTAAACCAAGGAGACAACGACACCCCTGAAGATGTACGGCGGAGGCGAGACCTTCGGCGACGCCAACGTCTACTTCAACAGGCACCAAATCACGATTAATCATGCTTTTATGTTTCAGATACCAAGAAGAACCGACCAAGTAGTAATTTCAATTTCAGTTAACTCAGTACACAGCACTCTGCCCTCAGCCTAGAGTTTTTTCAGGCCTTCAGCCAGTTTCAGGGGGCACCATGCACAGTAAAGTAAAGTCATTGTTTTAAAAGTCAACTCATGTCAGATATAAGGGAGCGTCAAGCCGAGAATTGGCTGGGCACTCCATATCAAACGGTCAGATTTTATTCTGCTTATCGCCAGTCATCAGGATGGGGAACCGCTTTAACGAGTGGGGGTGGTGGATATGGGGGGTGGGCTTTCGAGTACGTACGAGTGCTGGGGAGTTCATCCTTCCGGGCCTCAACCTTAGGGGGTGCATGGTATTTTTAGATCGTGGCTTATCTTCAGACAGAGACCCACTAGAAATGGTTTAGTCTAGCGCACCGTTTAACACCCCTTCATGAATTTTTACGATAAACTTTAACCCGGAGAAGTGATATCTTGAATAAACTCAGAAAATTAAATAAGACCATTCTGATACTAATATAGGACCATCTTATACAGTGCACACTGTTACAATGTCAGTAATCGTATAAAAGTATTCTTCTTTATTCTCATATCACCCTTATTTATTTTTTAATAGACTTTTATCCAGTTTGATTATTTTTCATACCAATATGTCAGTTACAAACAAACCCGAATTATCATACTTTTCTGTAAACTTCACAATGACCTACAGTTTCATTACTTTTCAAAATACCTTCAGAAAAGTTGACAATCTTTGTCTTTTGTTTGGAAGTGGTTGACATTGTATTAGTGTTTGGGATTTCTTCTGGACTTCCATTGTCTAGAAACAAAGAAATTAAATTATTTTCATGTGTTTGAGTCACGACGTTTCAACAGTTAACATCTACTGTCGTTATCAAGTGCGTAAATGCGACAAGACATCTCGGATACTTATTATATAGCCTGCAACTGATGTACCTGCTATAAATGTAATTATGATCTTCGTGGGGTCTCTCTCAGGTCATCAATGTTGATTAATGTGACACGAAGACCTCTTTCAGTGAGTGTTATTCCAAAAACTGCATTTACCGTGTTCCGTGTGAATATGTGGGATGGATTATGTTGAAGAAACTAAAAGGCCACTGAATGTGAGGATCGGTGAACACAAGACAAATACTCAGCGAGGAGAAACAGCGAAATCGGGAATAGCAGATCACGTATGGGCTAATCAACACAGCATCGCATGGTCGGAAGCCGAAGTTATCCACAGAGAACAGCATTGGTATAAGAGAAAGTCGGCTTATTCAGAATAATGACGTGTTCAGTCAGCCGATCATAGAGATTCGGAATGTGTTGAAGCCACTTATCACTCAGCTAAATCGATTGAGATTTAAAAAAAAAACTCGTTGTCAAGACCTGTCAAAATCGGTCATCAATAATAACACTCACCAAAAAAGGCCTTCATATCACATTAATTAACATTGATGACCTGGGAGAGACCCCAGGAAGATCATAATTACCTTTATAGCAGGTAAATCAGTTGCAGGCTATATAGTAATAAGTATCCGAGATATCTTGTCGCTTTCACACTCTTGCTAACGACACATGCAAAGAATTCATTTTCTTTGTTTCTAGACAATGGAAGTCCATAAGAATTCCACTAAATCTTTGTCTATTTCAAACATATTTTCTGTACATTATAGAAACACAATTGGTTATCGAAATACTTATCTAGGTATATGTGCAAAAAACAGAAAGGACGGAACAATGTATCTATCTTATCTTATACTGTGAGCCATCGTCTCCTCTTACAGACATTGGAAGATATTGGCAACAGGAAGAATTGTTTAAAACTGTTCGAAAGCTATCTCGCCAATATATTCCAGTTGCCAGAGTGGATGACGTGCAAAGCGATCAGATGCAAATTGAGTATGGAGTTTCCCAAGGGACCGTTTTGGGCCCAATCCTCTTCAATATTTACATCAAAGGTTATCTATCAGGATCAGAGGAGAAATACAACACCGCAATATTCTATAATTCAAGCACCTGGCAAGATCTGATAAATAGAAAATAAATTACTTACTGTCAACCTGCAAAAAACCTACTACCTACCATTTAGCTGTAATCGGTCCAACTCACCAACAATCGATAGTCTTACGATTACCACAGTGGGATAATAATATAATGTCCTCCCTGAAAAAATGTTAAAACTCAGGGAGTAATGCTAAACACGAATTTCAAATGGGATTCTCATATTAATTATGTCTGTAATAAGTTTCGCATTATTCTTCATAAGTTCAGGTATCTGAAAGACATATTACCTTTCCATCAGCTCAAAGTGTTGTTTCATGCATTAGTTGAGAGTCACTGCGATATTGTATAGTAGGAAGGGGCATTGAAAACACATTTTTATCCTCTAGAAATACTGCATCATCACAAAACCTCACAAATTTCAGAATTTATTGACCAGCGGCCATTCCACTATATGGTTCTGAAAATGTAGAATTCCATACTTCCCTATATACAAAAAATTATTAATTTGATATTATATAAGAGAGAGTTGAAGATCTTCATTCACAGCCAGAAAAAGTTGAAGAGCTGTTAATCAAATCAAATCGTTTATTTAACTACGTTATGTAATATACAGACATTTGTAGCAGGTCAGGTAAATCATACGCGAGAATACATTCTCAATTGGTAAAACAGTAAAAACAAAAATCATGACAAAACAATGTAAAAATGTGTAGAAATAAAATACAGGGCTATTCACATTCGTTTCTGTACATGGGGATCTCGTAAACGATAAGAGACAGAGTGTTGGTTATATCGTGGCAAAGTTGCGTATTTCAGATACCTATTCAATGATGTAGCTCTTTTCGTTCTGGAGATATACAGGAAAAAACAAAAAATCTCAAATTATTTTTTTGCCTGTATCTTCTTTATTCGCAGACATATTGAAAATCTGTCCATATTTTGCTATTGGTAGTTGATGTGGGCTATCAGAATATGTCCATGAATCTTTTATACAGGGTGTCATCTGACTTGGGCCACCCCCATCTTCGAATTTTTAAATACGGAACTGTACTTTTTGTTGTAGTCTTTGGATCGTCGACGTTCACTTCATACTGAGAAATTAAATTTGATTTTATATTTCAGGATATTTCGGTAATATTTTATTATAATTGGGTGAATTATTCTCTTTTAAATTACGGCCCTGGAAATTGGTTGACTGAGGGCCAGTATTTTATGTTTAAGTTTAACTACAGATTACTAACTAATAGTTCAGAATGTGATCCTTCCAACATCATTCACCATCTGAGCTATTAGTTAGTTATCTGGCGATTAACTTAAGATAAAAAACAGAGACAGTGCTATCTGCAACCACAGATTGTGCTGTCACCTGATCTTCGGCATTTTTCTATCAACCTGGAGTGCTGTGCTCATATTACTCAAAAATGTATTTTATGTTTATCTGGTTGATGAAAATAAAGACCTTTATTATTATTATTATTAAAAACTGGCCCTGAGATAAATAAAAACACAATAGCAACTTTCACGTCTCCCCATGTACCATAGTTTTCTAAAATGAACTTCGAATAGCAAAACCTTTTATGATTATCTGGAAACATATTTACAACAAAAATAGATTATATGTATTTTGATAAGCTGAAAAAGAAATGAGAGCAATAATTACATCCTAAACGAACACTATAATAATTGTAATGAAAATTGAAATGAAGTAAGTTATATACACGAAAAAATTAATAGCGCAATAAATGTTCGAATTGGAGTCCTTCCATTTCGAGAAATTTTTAACTCGTTTTTTCATATTATTTATTGCCCCCAATAAACATCTTTGCTGCATTGTTGCCAAAGCATTAAAAATCCTCAATCTCGAGTCTTCCACATTTTCTTGCACCATAAGTGATTCTTGGAGATAGAAAGATCACACCACATTTTCGCTAGTTACTATAATACTTACCTAAGTTGCTAATATCTTTAGTTACTTACCATGTTTAATACCGATGAAATCTCAGTAGACTATGAGAACAATATTGTCGATAATATTTTGACATTTGCCATATTTATTTCTTGTATATCTTTGAGTTAAATGGTTTAAAAATTATGTTTTCCGCTGAAGAAAAACGGGAATATTTTGGACTATTTTGTACATTGAAAAATAGGATTTACGCTGACGGAGAGATAGAAAATGTGGAAAGCTTGAGATTGAGGATTTTGAATGCTTTCGCAACAATGCTGCAAAGAAGTGTATTAAGGGCAATAAATAATATGAAAAAACGAATTAAAAAATGCCTCGAAATGGAAGGACTACAATTCGAACATTTATTGCACCATTAATTTTTTTGTGTATATAAATTACTTCATTTCAATTTTCATTACAATTACATTGTTCGCTTCAGATGTGATTATTGCTATCATTTCTTTTTCAGCTTATCAAAATACATATAATATATTTTTATCGTAGATATGCTTCATATAATCATAAAAGGTTTTGCTACCTATTCGAAGTTCATTGTAGAAAACGCTCAAAGATCATTGAAAATGTGAAGAAATATGAATTGATTGTACCTAAAATGAAAAAAATACTCTCGAAAATCAACATGGTACATGGGGAGACGTGAAAGTTGCTATTGTGTTTTTATTTAACTCAGTCAACCAATTTCCAGGGTCGTAATTTAAAAGTGAATAATTCACCCAATTTTAATGAAATATTACCGAAACATGCCGAAATTTAAAATGAAATTTAATTTCTCAATATGAAGTGAACGTCAACGATCCAAAAACTACAACAAAAATACAGGTATGTATTTAAAAATTCAAAGATAGGGGGCCAAAGTCAGATGACACCCTGTATAAAAGATTCATGGACATATTCTGATAGCCCACATCAAGTGTCAATAGCAAAATGTAATCAGATTTTCAATATGTCAGCAAACAAAGAAGATACAGACAAAAAAATTATTTGTGATTTTTTTGGTTTTTCCTGTATATTTCCAGAACCAAAAGAGCTAAATTCTATAAATTACGCAACTTTGCCACAATTCAACTGACACTTCATCTCTCATCGTTGACGAGATCCCCATGTACAGAAACGAATTAGAATATACATAAAAAGCAGCAACACTTATTACAACACTGAAGTTCAAAATATAGATATAAATACAAAGCACCAACACTTTTTAAGACACTGAACTGCATGAAAACCCACATGGATAGTGGTTCGATCATTCATCTAAATTTGACATATAGTCCAAGTATTCATCCACCGAGTAATAATTGAAAGTTTCAAAATGATTTTTTACCTTTCTTTTAAAAGAAATTAATTCAAGGTTTTTCGATTTACGTGGTATTTTATTGAATAGATGCAAGTTCAGAGAATTACGTTCTGAGATTGCAAGCATGGAGGTCTCAAGTGGTCAGCTTCTCTAGTTGAGTAATTATGAAAATGATGATTTTTATCAATTTCATTTTTTCTCTTGTGTATCTCTAGTAGACTTTTATACAAGTAAATAGAGGGAAGACACATTATTTTGAATTCTTTGTAAAATTCCTGACACGAAGCATTGTATGGGGCATTAGCTGACAAGCGTATGGCACGTTTCTGTTGTCGAAAAGCCCTTATAGAGTGCGGGGAACTTCCCATAAAAGAATTCCATAACTCAAATGGGAGTGAAATAGTGTATGGTATGCTGATAATAAAGTAGGAGCGTTCATTGAATTTTTGAGACGCCTCAGCAAAAATAGTTGGGTGGATAGTTTTTTGCTTAAAACCTCTATATGAGGCTGCCAACTCAAGCCTTCATCAAGAGTCAAGCCTAGCAATTTTACAAATCTTGATTCAGTTATGTTTCTGTTGGATGAGATTATAAGCTTTTGTGTTTGCCCCTTATTAAGATTCAGATAATTTGCTGTGAACCATATATCTGCGTTTCTTTCAATACTAACTGTCATTTCGTTGAGTACGGATAACTCTTTGTGGGATTTATTCAACGTAGTATCATCCGCATAACACACACAGAAAACTGGAGATATGAAATGAAAGAAGTCATTTAGATAAATGATAAATAGCAGTGGCGCCAGCACAGAGCCCTGAGGCACACCATAGTCGACATTTCGATATTTTGAAGACACTTCTTTTAGGTATACTGACTGCATTCTATTTTTTAGGTACGATCTAAAAAAGTCGAGTACCACACCTCTTATTCCATAATAGTTCAATTTTTCCAGGAGTAGGTCATGTGAGACACAGTCAAAAGCTTTACTAAGATCACACATTGTTATTGAAGTATGCTCGCCTTTTTCAAGACCTTCGACTACACCTTGTACGACTCTAGAAATGGCTTTCACTGTAGAACAGTTGCTTCTGAATGCAAATTGGTTTTTGTTTAAATAATCATGTTTTTCAAAGAAGTTCAAGAGTCTTTGTTTTGCTATTGATCAGTTTTCCAAATATCGGTATGATTGATATCGGACGATAGTTGTCAACATCTTCCTTATCTCCCTTATTTTTGAAGATGGGTATTATTTTGGTGAGTTTGAAAGCATCCGTGAAGCATTAATGTGATTACTATTTTTAAATCTTTTTCCACGTTCAGGCAGAAAACAAAACTTTATTGAACTGTTTTCAGTGAAAAAACTGCAATAACGTCTTTATTGCACTCACCAGTCATTCTGCTACAGCGTTCTGTCATCATGTCAAACGTAAGTCAAATCGACGCCATAGTTAGCTCATTTTCTATGAGATTGTATTACGTTTTAAACAGTTCCATATTTTATCTTATTGTGAATCATATTTATTGCATAATAGGATCACAACTTTACTAGAAAATGCAATTTAATAAAAATAAAATTTATTTCTTTGAATATTATTATATTACTTTTAGGGTCAGTCTTATCAGTTCCAGTTAAATTCCAGATAACTAACTAATAGTTTAGATGGTGAATGACATTCTTTAAATAATGTTTGAAGGATCACATTTTAATCATTAGTTAATTGACCTGGAGTTGACTGAAAAGACTGGCCCTTTAGCAGCTAGAATTTGAACAAAGAATGTCTTCCGTACACTTAAGTACCACCTGATTGAATTAGTTTTTGGTTTTTGCACAAACGTAGAAAAAATATGGTATGCTACTCGTGAAAAAATTGTTCATTGCACTGGACGTTTGTCCAACTCGGCCTGGCGGCCTCGTCGGATAATTTCACGTCGACTGCACTAAACACTTAATTTTTGCACTTGTTGTATAAATAACCATTAAATCTTAAAAAATATATGGTAATATTTTTAAATGTCTTGCTCAGAGTAGTATTATATCTTGTATACCTACAGGATCCTGTAACAGTGCGTCAGCCTTTCATCGCACTCATACCTACAAGTTACCGATTTTGTTCGAGTGAAAATTCAAACTGTTGACAAAGGCACATTATAAGAAAATATTTTCAGATGTACAAAGTGTTTCAAAAGTGTGTGGCAAATTGAAGTTGATTTTTTTCAAATGGAATACCCTTCCATAGTCAGAATCACCCAGATGACCTTGAATTATGACCACAATATTAGCAGCATTCTTTGGCCTGTTCGAACATATTTTTTTTAACTGTACTTCACACCTCCCAATTCAAAAATTCATATGTTGTGTGAATCAACCATTTCACTGTAAATCAACTAATAATTCCATCTGGGATGATTATAGGATGCTACCGTATAATTTTTGAAGGTAGGCATCATTCAGGGTCTTTAGAATAAATATTTGAACTTCGAGAATTTGGAATCAAATTTTCTCAGATATTGCAAATGGAATACTCTGTATATTTTTCTATGGATCGACGTAGAATTGAAATACAGATTTTTTTTTTGTATTATGATATATTGCTCATTTCTAGCCGATTTTAAGATATTTATGAAAACTAATACTTGGGTGGTGTGAACTCATTATTTATTTCAAATAAATCGAAAAAAAAACATACTATGACGAAATGGAAACTAAAGTAAATGTTCAAAATGTCTTCCACCCTGTTCTACACACAATCTGATTCTTTTTATTCTTTTTCGGAAAGATATTTCAACTTTTGCCAACGTATCAGGTGTAATAGTGGCAAATAATTTTTTTTATTCTTTGTTGCATATTCTTAGGAGTTGTTGGTGGATCATTGTAAACTGTTTGCTTCACATGTCCCCACAAGAAGAAGTCAAGTTGGTTGGTTGGATGGGGTGATCTAGCCGGCCATCTGGTAGGTCCATTTCTTCCAATCCATCTGTTGGGGAAAGTATCTTGGAGGTGGAGTCTGTGAAAAATGTGCTGGAGCTCCATCTTGCTGGAGCCACATTCTGTTTCTAGTATCTTGGGGTAAATCCACCAGTAACTCAGGCAGTATATTCCTTGGAAAATCCATTGAGATGCCCGTTGACAAAATGTGGCCCTATTACAGTATTGCCAATTATTCCAACCCACACATTCAATGACCATTGGTGCTGGTTGACTGTTTGTTTGAAAAATTGTGGATTCTCCGTAGAATAAAAATGAAAATTGTGTCGATTCACACACTCACTACTATGAAATTGCCTCATCAGAAAATAAAACATAGTTGAAAAACATGTGATCTTCCTGTAACTTGCCCAATCACAAAATTCAATGCGACGTTGAAAATCAGTATCGTTGGGCGTTTGATGCAGTTGAATGTTGTAGGGTTGAAAACGATGTTTTTTCAAATACTCTGTACATATCTCTAGCTAATACCTAATTCCTTCCCGATATTTTTTTGGCTGATATGGTGATGTTCAGTAACAGTCAATAACACAGCCAATTCGTTTTTCTCATTGGTGACAGGCTTACTTCTTCCTTCCACTTTATACATCACATTGCCAGTTTCAACAAATCTTTCAAGCAATCTCCTGAAGCTTTTTCATACAGATGTCTTCTCTTAGGATAAAGGGTAGCATACATTATACTAGCTAGAAGACAGTTTCTTTCACTATCCCCTGATACAAAAACCATATCAGTAAGCTCATCTTTATCAAAATTTATTTTAGTAACTCCAAATTGAAACCAAACCGTACACTGACAACTTGTCAAATCCAGTGAACAGAAGAATCCTTAAATTATGTGAATTCCATTGAAACTCTAGATACATTTGACAATCACGACGATTGAAATCTAAAAAGTCACAAACCACGAGAGGTCATTCCATAGTACAATTAATTCATGTTGATACATAAAATGGCAAATTTTGAACATTGATTTTTAGTTTATAATTCGTTATATTTCGATTTTTTCGATTTGTTTCAAATACATAATGATTCTGCGCAACCCGAGTTTTAGTTTTCATAAATATCTTAAAAACGGATAGAAATTATAAATAAAATATCGAAATAAAATATACAGAGTGATCCGTGTGCAAAATCTGAGAAAATTCGATTCCAAATTCTCGAAGTTCAAACTTTTATTCTGAAGACCCTGTATGATGCCGATCTTCAGAAATAATACGGTAGCATCCTATTACAGTAAATCAACAGTGAAATGGTTAATTTACACAACATAATATGAATTTTTGAATTGGGAGGTGTGAAGTACTTTTTTTTTAATTATATCCGAACCTGCCAAAAACTGGTGCTAATATTGCGGTCATAAGTTAAGGTTATTCGGATGATTCTGAATATGGAAAAAAAAATACAGGGGTATTCCATTTGAAAAAATTCAAGTTCAATTTGCCACACACTTATGAAACACTTTGTATATCTGAAAATATTTTCAACTAATGCGCCTTCGTCAACAGTTTGAATTTACATTTGAACAAAATAGGTAATTTCTATGGTATGAGTGCTATGAGAACCTGATGCACTGTTGCAGAACCTTGTATACCGGGTGTTTCTTAGTGGATGGAACATTAGAAGTATCTGGAGAACAGAAAGTCAGGTCATCTCGAAAATGTGTGGGCGTGGATAATCAAACTTGTTCTATCCGTCTAAAATATTTTCATCAATACAGTGTTGCCGCTTGTATCAGAAAGTAGTAGCTACTTTGTTATTTCAAATGGAACACCTCGTATATTATATCATTTTTGGAATCCTTATAATATTCCTCACAACTTTCCCTCATTATTCTCTATACCTATCTATGACGATTTCCGAGATAAAAATTAGTTTGTCCAATTTTCGTGCAAAACCTGACCATTGAAAAATATCAACTTTTTTCCCAATGCAAATTTACAAAATATTGCAATTTGGGTTATAGCTGCATGAGACCATTAAGTATTGTGTCGATGAACTGGATCTCAGTTTCAGTATACATGGAGGCTCAGAAGTGAGTTCCTTCCGGGGACTCATGAAAATGACTTAAACTCCGTTTTTTTAAATAAAACACCTTGTATATTATTACTTATTTGAAAAGCTGTATTGATTTTCAATTCAATTGAGTATACTTTCTCTATACCTATCTCGTACAGTTTGTTAGTTATGATCAGTTTTGTTATGAATTCGTCTTCAATAAAATAAATATTGGATACTGATTTAGATAGTAGGTTATGAACTTCATTCTGACACAGAACTAACATGTTATTCCTTAATTGTCATCCTGTATTCAAGTCGCATGGGTGTGAAAGTACTATGGCAGAAAACAATTACTCAATTGTGGTTTTGATGGATTTATTCATCATTTATGGTCAATGTAACAAGAATATCAGCATAACATGCAGAGAGTTTAATGAAAAGTATGCTGATTTACCTCTAATGAATTTGAGAAAATTCATTAGATTGAAGAGAAATGTTTGGATCTTCTTTGAAAGTAACAAGAAACTTGCCTAGACTTGTGTCAGGTAATGAGGACAACGCAATCAATATTTTGGCACACTTCCACGGGAATCCTCGAACTTCCATTCGTAGTGCGGTTTACGATTTAGGTGTGAAACTTTCATCAGTTCATAGGATTCTGAAGGAACACGGAATGCATGACTACAAATTTCATAAAGTTCAAGATCTCAAGCACCAAGACGCTCAGCAAAGGATCGAACTATGTGAAATGTTGATGGTGCGTACACAAGTAGACGAAGATTTTCTCAAAAAGATAATAAGGACTGATGAATCAAAATTTTTGAGGTAAGGTATTTTCAACAGGAGGAATCTTCATTACTGGGCAACCGAAAATCCGCATGTCACAAGAGAAATGGGATTTAAATATGGACAATCAACTGCGCTTTTTGATTTATGATGAAAACCTTGAGTCTAGAAAATATTTGAATATCTTGAGGACAACGGTTGGGGATTTCATTGAAGAAGTGACACTGGAACAATATCGATCATGTTGGTATCAACTTGATGGCGCTCCTGCTCATAGCACTTCAGAAGTCGAGTTGAAATTGGACCGTATATGGAACTGGCCCCCTAGATCCCCCGATCTTACACCACTAGACTTTTATTTGTAGGCCACTATCAAGCAGAGAGTCTACAGAACACCGGTCAACACAAGGGAAGAATTAGAACATCGAGTGACCCTAGCGTTTCAGGAATTAGATCCAAATGAAATTCAAAGAGCCACAATAGATGCCGTTGATGTTCGCATAAGAAAGTGTCTGTAAACGGATGGTAAACATTTTGTACATTTATTGAAATGATTCAGAATGGCTAAATCGTTCTAGATTCATTAATACACATGTTAGACTTTGATGATACTATTAGCTTTTCATGATGATACAAACATTTTAAAATTTATACTCAATGTAATAAATTTTCTCGAATTCATTCGAGGTAAATCAGCATACTTTTCATTAAACTCTCTGTATGTTCTGCTGACATTCTTGTTACATTGACCATAAATGATGAATAAATCCATCAAAACCACATTCGAGTAATTATTTTCTGCCATAGTACTTTTACACCCATGCAACTTTGATACAGAATGACAATGAAGGAATACCATGTTAGTTCTCTGTCAGAATGAAGTTCATAGCCTACTACCTAAATCATTATCCAATATTTATTTTATTGAAGACGAATTCATAACATAAGTGATCATAACTAATAAACTGTAAAAGATAGGTATAGGGAAAGTATACTCAATTGAATTGAAAAATGTTACAGCTTTTCAAATAAGTAATAATATACAGCAGCTATAACCCAAATTGCAATATTTTATAAATTTGCATTGGGAAATAATTGATATTTTTCAATGGTCATGTTTTGCACAAAAATTGGACAAAATAATTTTTATCTCGGAAATCGTCATAGATAGGTATAGAAAATTATATAGAAAAGTTGGGAGGAATCTTATAGGGATTCCAAAAATGATATAATATACGAGGTGTTCTATTTGAAATAATAACAAAGTAGCTACTACTTTCTGATACTAGCGGCAACACTGTATTGATGAACATATTTTAGACGGATAGAGCAAGTTTGATTATCCACGCCCACAAATTTTCGAAATGATCTGTCTGTCAGTTCTCCAGATACTTCTAATGTTCCATCCACTGTGAAACACCAGGTATTCTTTGATTTGAACTGATTGACTGTTTTTCTTTTTTGATATATCTGATTCTTCTGTTAATTTCACCTCTTGTACTTCATATTATCATATATAATTTGGTGATTATTATCATATTCCTAATATGATTTATAATGTATATTTGATCATGTTCAACATTTTATCTACGACTATATAACTACAACTATATAATATACGCATTATAGATGTGACATTTACAATATAAAGTAATAATGAACCATTATTCCCTATGAAAACAGCCAACACCAATTGTTTGACGCAAACTGTCAGTGTTAATAAATAATTGTCAAAAGCGTGTTTATTTGTGATTCAATGACGGAGAGTGTAGGAAATGCGATGGAAAGTGATATGGAAGAAGAATTTCCCTATCAGAATTTTATTGACAAATAAATTTATTCACTGAAAATCTAAAATAAATAAATTAGTGGTTAAAAAAGAATATTCTACTTGCAATAATGGCTATTATTCTCTCGGAATGTTACTCCATCTACGCTGATGCGGCTCGGTTCGTAAAAATTCTTCGAGAATAATAGCTATCATTATTGACTTGTGGTATAATCTACTAATATTCGAAACAAGTGTCACACATATCGATGCACCCGATATCTATTCTTCGTTTGTTATTTTGTGGTTTGAACAAATATATATTATTATAAATCTCGTACTTTTGTGTTGATGAATAAAGATCATTCAAGCTATTTTGTATTCTCCTTCAAACAAAAAATATCATCTCTTCAAGGAGATATGACGCCCCATACAATTACCGTCATTATTTCTACTAGTACCAACTGAAGTGAACCTCAATTATAGTTTTGCCAATTAAAAGTCTTTAAATCATCTGGAAACTTCACAACATTATTTTATTCAGTTCATTCGATCGCACATAAGCAGAAGCGGTTATGTCAAATTAATAAATAAAGAGCGAATAGGATAGCAACCAATACTCTAATACCCCCACTCCAGTTTCCTTGAAAAATGCCATGGCATGTTCGGTTCTCCTAGTTAGATGCACAGGGGAACAGTTTCTTTGATCCGTCGATTTTCATGACCATCTATTTGGATACTCTCAAAGTGTTTGTATAATAGAAAAAGTTGAGGAAATACGAAATGCGGTTTCCAGTGAAGTTGGCTATCGGATCTATAAGTGCTTTGATTCTTATCATGATTGTGGGTTTTGTGATATTTCCCAACATGCTCACATCCAAAGTAAAAGGGGTAAGAAACCGTAGACTGCAGGCCGATATATTTTGGAATTGAATTTTATCCACGACCTTCACAAAACTTGCCAATTACGAAATCAAATTTGATGCTGACATCACCAAATGATAATAATAATAATGAATTTGTCACATAATGAATACGGTAGATAAATATTGTATATAAAATGTATTTGTTTATGGAATGAATTCAAATTTATCTTACAATGACAAAGAGTTCAATAAATAATATTTTGTACAAAACATAAAAATAGATTAAAAAACATACAGTGTCACCATTGAAGTCGGCAACATACGAGATATTCTTTCTAATAATGGACTCATTTGGAATTGGACATTGACATTGATTTAAGCTTCAACTTAGACTGAAAATATCATAAGCATTTGTAACTAACTGTCATTCGATACATGTGAGAATTAATTAATTTTTTTCAAAGAAGAAAGCAAGAGAGTAAAGTTATGTAAAAGTAGTTTCCTTTGCAATTTCAGGATCATACACCAAATTTTGTCAATCTAGACAAAAATATTTTGCTATATTTAATAAAAACCCAGGTAGCACCTCATATTGCATGAATCTTGGTTTAATATCGGGCCAAATATAGACATATTGTGAATGTGGAATTAATATTGATCCAATTTGGGTGAATATTGAAAAGCAATATTATATTAATAATATTGCTGGAATATTGATTCCACCAATTCTGAGTCTAGACTCTAGATTGTGGCATATAATATTGGGCAATATTGGTTGTATACTGTTTACCAATATCGATTGTTTACAACATCTAGGAAAAATATTGCTTTCCCAATATTCCTCTCACATCGACTCTAGGAATTGAAAACTATATTGTTTATTCAAGTTTGACTGCACATTGATTGAATGATATTTTGCCAATATTAAACAAACAGTATCAACTTATTTTGGTTCAACATTGTTTTAATAATATTCACCAATGTCGATAAGACAATGTTGTCTTTATCTTGTTACCAACATCTAGAATCATTATTGCAATATCACTATTCCTCTTTTATCGATTCTAGAGATGATGAACTATATTGTACATCCAAGTAGGATACCTCATTGATGGGACGTTATTTCACAAATATTCAACAAATCATTTAAACTCAAAATGGGTCAATGATGGTTAAATACTATTTACCAATAATGAAACAATATTGTCCACATATTGCTTCCAACGTGAAGAAATAATTTTGCTATCTCAATATTCATCTCATATCGTCTCTAGAAATAAGCAGAAATGTTGTAAATCCAAGTTTCATAGCACATTGATTGAATATAATTTCACAAATATGTAATAAATTAAACGAACCCAGATTGATCGAAATTATAACGATAACCTCACGCTAATACTGAAATTGTAATATTGATACAATATAACAATGGATATCTATTAGAGCAAGATCCCAGGGCCGTCAGACGTTACTTATTTTTAAAAGAACGAAATGTGTACGATTGAGTAGTGTAAGTATGTAATATATTCGCATGCCTATTTGCTAGCTTGTCCAGATGACCACTCTTCAGATATTAGGGAATCAAGGTACGCAAAAACACTACTCATTCAGTTGAATTGCCAGTCAACTGATTCATTCATACAACCCATGGTGGGTTAGTGGACAGAGTAACTAGCTACCACCCTGGAGCTTCGAGTTCAAATCTCGTCTCCAACAATTTTTTTTTTTCGAAAAACAAAAAAAAAACAGCAGACGCATCACACTAGGGTTAGCCATCTTGGTTGAAACCGGCTTCGACTCTGGGAGAATTGTTGTTCAAAAAGAAATTTAAAGGAAACAGAATTTTGGTAAATAACAGATTTTCATAAGATTTCCTTATAAGTAAAGTCCCAGGGCTTTCAGACATAACCTATTTTTGAAAAGACGAAGACTTAGGTTCTGAGTGGTGTCTTATGTACTTTTAATACCTGCGTGCTTGTGGAGTTCGCTATGTGACACCTGGGCAGGTACCAGGTGAGAAAGGTATCTAAAAATAGGAGTTATGTATATTTTGTAGAATATCACTCTGAAGTAATTTGTGGAGCTTTAAAGCGTCTGATAAAAGTTCTGGTCTTTGGAACGCGTCTGACACTTTTGAAATTACTTCTGAGTGATATTCTACAAAATACATATAAAAATCAGCCGTACAAATCAAAGTTAAGTAACTCTTATTTTTGGGTACCTATCTCACCTGGTACCTGCCCAGGTGTCACAAAGCGAACTCCACAAGCACGCAGGTATTGAAATTACATGAGACACCACTCAGAACCTGAGTCTTCATCTTTTCAAAAATAAGTTATGTCTGAAGGCCCTGGGTTTTTACTTATAAGGAAGTCTCAACAAAATCTTTTATTTGCCAAATTTCTATATTCTTTTAAATTCCTTTTTGAACAAAAATCCTCCCAGAGTCGAAGCCGTTTCCAACCGAGATGACTGACCCTAGTGTGATGCGTTTGCTGGGTTTTTATTGAAAAATTAAAAATTGTTGGAGACAAGATTTGAAGTCGGAGCTCTGGGGTGGTAGCTAGTTACTCTGTCCACTAGCTCACCATGGTTTACAGAAATATATCTGTAGAATGGCAATTCAAGTTAGGAGTGTTTTTATGTATTCCATGATATCCGAAGAATGGTCATCTGGTCAAGCTTGCAGGTAGGCATGCGAACATAGTTCATACCTACACTACTCAATCGTACACATTTCACTAGTTTGAAAATAAGTAATGTCTGACGGCTCGGGGATCTTGGACTATACAAGTAATGAATTTTCAGTATTGACCGATTATTCGATAAACCATATTAAAATATATTATGATAAAACCTGGATAAATAACCGCTAAGCGGTAAGAATTGTTTCGAAAATATTGCCAATATTATTCAACGTTTATGCATACGACTCAATATTCCACCAATGTAGGTGTGCTACTCGGGTGATATGCTTCTTTGAAAAAAAACTTGATATAATCGGATCAGATGTACTTCTTTGTAATCAATAGTTCGTACTATTCAGTATTTATGTTATAATTTATTGTTTAGAACGTTATTTGAAAATAACAATAGAAAAACTCAAGCACAAGTGTTGCAAGTTCCAAATAGCCCAGGTAGCACATCATATCGGCTGAATCTTGGTTCCATATTGGGCCAATATAGATATATTGTAAACGAAAAATCAATATTGTTCCAATATGGGTGAATATTCAAAAAACAATATTATATTAATAATATTGGTAGAATATTGGTTGAACTAGTTTTGAATGTAGATTATCACATGAAATATTGCTGGGTCAATATTGGTGGAATAATTTTTACCAGTGTCGATAATACAATATTGGTTATATATTGTTTTCACATCTAGAATAAATATTGCAATCCAAATATTCCAGTCATACCTATCGATTATATCATTTCCACTTTATTTGACAAATTGTAATAACTCATATTGAGTAAATATTGATTGAATAATATTTACCAATATCGATAAAACAATATTGTCTTCATATCGTTTTCAAAATCTAGAATGAATATTGCAATCCCAATATTCCCCTTATATCGATTCTAGGAATAAAAACTAAATTGTATCTCCAAGTATGATTACACATTGATTGAATATAATTTGCCAATACTCAGCAAATCTTAATAATTGATATCGGTTCAATATCGGTTCTATAATATTCATCGATATCGTTAAAACAATATTGACTTCATATTGTTTCCTACATCTAGATTGGGATGAAATTCGAATATTGGCCGAATATTCAATGAAACATATTAAAAGCATATCATGATCAAACCTGGATAAAAATCCGCTAGGTGGCTCTACATATAGAACGTCTTCTAAAACCTACGTATATTAAATAATTCCCATAACTTGTTTTCAAGACAGCTCATTCAGTGGTTATGGCGATCAAAAGGCAGACTCTGGTGTCACCTTCATCAACTAAAAGACATGTTATAATTTACCAAAGGTATATTGACATCCTCCAATATATCCAAATGATATTGTACCAATATCATTAAATATTTTGAGGCCATTATTGCTACAAGAATATTTCACCAAAACTATTTGTGAAATATTTAAACAATATTCGACCAATATCGCAAAATGTTCACATTTTACTTATCGACAATATAACTTTTGGATATTGTGCCAATATTGTCAGAATATTGTATCTGCGATATTTTACCAATATCGACGAATATTTTTAGGCCAATATTAGTTCGAGAATATTTCGCCAATATTATTCAAGTAATATTGGACCAATATCGCCGAATGTTTTACATTTTTTTCTCGCCAATATTGCATTTCAAATATTTCGCCAATATGTTCACAATATTGTACCAATATAGGTGTGCTACTTGGGAGATTTATCGATTCTTGAAAAAATAGCAAATGCTCTACTCATCATTCAATGAATAGAACTGAAAAACTAAAAACAATTCAAATCACCAGTAGTTCATTTAGAGTACTTACATTTTTCTCATATAGTTTCGAAGAGACTTTTCTTAGAAAATATAACTCAAGGAACAGGATCGCTTCAAGATCAGCAATATCGTGTAATACGAGGTTTAAAATGACCCTGTTAAATCGCCGAGGTTTTTTCTACAATTTTCGACGTCATGAAAAAATTGTAAATGATTCAGTTTCCAACCTCTTTGTCATAGTACAAAATTTCCGTATCGCTAGATTAGGGAATTTGTGCTTGCATTCCACGGAGTAGTTTGAAAATCTAAACGATACGGAAATTTTGCACCATGCCAACAAAAGTTGGAAACTGAATTATTAAGAATCCTTAGAAAGGACCCCGCACTTTTTATAGGTAAAATGGTTCTCGGTGAAATTGTATGAATTTTTAGTATACTTTAGTATTCACTGTACTGATTGAACGTGCAGAATCGCAAAGTTCGTTGATGAATAGATTTTGAAATACAGGGCGTTCAAGTTAGAAATCAGTAATTTTTATTTAATCATTTTCTCGGGATTTGAAACTGACAACTGCATTTTTTTTAGTTCTTATCATCAACGTACCTTCATATTACTAAATATAATTTAGATGGTGCAGATTATATCATTACGTGCACAGTGAAACATAAAAACATTTTAGTAATGTCTGAATATTCGATGTGACAATAAAATAGTGATAACATTATTTTGGCTTGCAATATACTTTACGTATTCCATCATTAATCACAATTTATACATTTCGTACCAACGATTCAGAAATCACCCTGTAATTCACGATTAACTCGGTGAAATTTCTTTATTATTATTTAATATATTCATCATTCTCTCCTCAACACTGTCCCAAAAATTCAGTTTCCTACTATTACTAGTTTCATAATTATTAATTTAGAAAATAATTACCATTTGCATGACGAGTTGAAGGAACTTGTTCACACGTACATTCTGCTAGTGGCCAAGATTTTTCACAAATAGTGAAACGTGGGAATGTGGAGATCAAAATAAATATAATATTATCTGCAGGGTGATGACCAATGACGGTCCATCCGATTCCATCCACCATTTAGGAACTAACTGAATATACGACATATAGTCACGACTTACAACTCAGGCATGAGCCAGAAAAAAATCCTAATGCTTGGATAGTTTGACTCGCCCAATCGTGTATGAGGCCCCGGTACGGGAAATCATTTAACCGAATCCACCTTCCTCGTAGCAGCGCCACGGTCCTCATACAACAAGAAAACCCTATCGGCTATCGGGTATATTTTGATTCTGTCGTTTATTATTCCGACTAAGCTTTAACCTACAAAATTCACTTAACTATTTGAACCTTACATTATTAAATTCATATATCTGATGTGATTGTTATCTCTAATCTTCACCCTCTTTTACAATTATTTTGATCTGCACATTCTCACCTTTCACTATTTTTGAAATATCTTGGCCACTAGTAGAATGTACGCGTGAACAAGTTTCTTCAACTCGTAATGTAATTGGTGATAAGTTTCTCTATTAATAACTATGAAACTAGTCATAGTAGAGGATACTTAATTTTTGGGACAGTGTTGAGGAGAGAATGATGAATATATTAAATAATAATGAAGGAATTTTACCGAGCTAATCGTGAAATTACAGGGTGATTTCTGAAACGTTGTTTTTTTATCAACGAAAATTTTCATGATCACCCTATATATCCCAACATAATCATGTTTATACGGTATCAGTTATCTTCGGAGGATGATAATTCACTTGAATATACAGGACATGTACGAAAGAACTGGCCATATATTTCACCAATTTTTCAAATCAACATGTACGAAATGTATAAATTGTGATTAGCGATGGAATGAGAATAGTATATTGCTTGCCAAAATCATTTTATCAATATTTTATTATCTCATCGAATTTTCAGACATTACTAAATTGTTTTTATGTTTCACTATGTACATAATGATATAATGTGCACCATCTGCATGATATTTAGTAATATGAAGGTACGTTGATAAAAAAAACGAAAAAAAAAATGCAGTTGTCACTTTCAAATCCCGAGAAAGTAATTAAATAAATATTACTGATTTTTAACTTGAACGCCCTGTATATCAAAATGTATCCATCAAAGAACTTTGCGATTCTGCACGTTCAATCAGTACATTGAATACTACAATATACTAAAAATTCAGATAATTTCACCGAGAACCATTTTACCTATAAAAAATGCGGGGTCCATAAACATAAACATTGTGGATGTGATCAATCTACTTAATGGTCAGGCAGACTTAGGATATTCACCCGTTTTTAATGTAGCCTTTTCACATTGTCCATCATGAACAAATTTTCTCTTATTTTGACAGATTCACTGAAGTGTTTATATTAAAAAAATCCTATTGCACATAAGATAAAGAGGGAACTCCTTATAATCCATCAACACAAAAAACAAGTCTGCTTTATTTGGATCACATATTGGAATTCAGGGCAATGAAAAAGCTGACGAATATGCTCTGCCGAATCCGAAACAGTTTTGACAGTAGTATCAACAGACATTAGAGACAGTTTCGGTCTTGAAATAGATTTGGTTGTCGATTCATTCGTTGCAGTCATCAGTTATTGACTGCTAGACCTACCCTATACTGATGAGGGGCAACACCCCGAAATCGATATATAGGTGGCCCGAATGTTTCGATGAACATTTCCATGCAACAAGCAATTGCAGAGAAAACCTTGTAAGAACTCTGCACGGAAATTTCATCAGACGTACGTGGCATTAGCCAGGAAAGTAGTTGTTTTCTGATGGATTTCCGACCCAACTTTTCCTATTGTATAGGATATTAGCAATGAGTAGTCCTCCGGACATCTCAACAGACATTAAATCGATGGTGAAAACAGCGGTAATCTGAAAATGGCAAAATCAGTGGCATGTGTCTAATGCAAAACTACGAATGATAAAATATGATGTGAAACCGTAGCCTTTCCAAACAAAGAACCGAAAACATCAAGTGCTCATCAATCGGCTATGATTGGGTCACACCAATCTCACTCACAGTTATTTACTAAACCATTCCGAGGAGCCAATGTGTGACATATATGTAATACAAATCTGATTGTTGAACACATCTTTACCGAACGTCCAACATACTGGGTGAAGCGAAACAACTGTAACTTCCCTCCAGATATATTCTACATTATTGGCAGAAACTGTAATAATTCAAACATTAGATATAAATTTTATGTAAAATGTCGACATTACTTCAAAACTATAAACATTATTTACGACTCGCTAATAACCATTAGGTTGATGCGATTATTTAAATAAAAAAATGAACACATTTATCGGTACAAGGATATATGTAATTACTATTTTTTATTATGAGTTGAATTGTCATTATTAGTGAATGAGAAAATCCAGGAATAAAAGGCAAGTGTATTGGTATGTTTAACTATCTGTTTGAAATATAGTTTGATAATGTACAAATAGGACGAAACTGCAGTAAAGTTGTATAAAAACATAGGAATTTTCATTTCTCATTTTTTCATGATAATCTCCTACCACGTAGTGATAGAGACATTCATCAACTTAATTCTTGACGTGTTAATAATGACCTCTTATGGTAACTTTCATTTGGGTTCTTTAAATACATTTTATATGGATCATAATATGTAACACTAGGTTTCGTGTGAAATACCCTAACCCTCCGGTGGTCGGGTGGGGTCTGTGGGACAATCGTTTCTCATTTCCTATTCGGATTCATCTGTTTCGTGGCTGATCTGTTTGCGCATGCCTGTACCTTTCAATCAACCGGTTCTAGAGGTACTGTTGAAAAAGTACTAGTCTATCTTAAAAATTACGCGTAGTAGGAGAATTAGTGGTTTCACAGACACCACCCGACCATTTTTGTAAGATTTTCTGCAAGCAACCTTTCAACATTTTATGATTTGACAAAGGAAGGTATTGATTCAGTGGATCAGAACACTATTGCCGGAATAAATGATTATGTGGTCCACAAAGGCCAAGACTAAAGTAATTTGGGAAAGACGCTTGTATTTGAAAGAACTTAGGTTGGCCGTTGGCTTTATTGAAGGATCATGTGACTGCTAGAGCAGATGACCCTAAGATATAGGACATCTAGAAAAAAAATCAGCGGAATTGTTCATAACCCATTGTCAATCCCGAAAAATGACAAACAGGGGGGGGGGGGTGCGCGCCCGTTGGCAAAATCGGATAACGCTATATTTTTGTGAAAAATGTTATAAATAGCTTTGCTTGAAGCATATTGAACCAATGTGCGAAGATTGTTTTCAACCTGTTCTTCAAAACTGAGTGTTATGGTTTGAAATGTATATTGTTGCATTTTTCTTTGGTCGTTTGTAAAATATGGAAGAAAACTTGAATAGTTTATTTTGATATTATTATTTATGCAATTACACATGTTAAAACAATCATAGAATACATTTATAACTCAGATTTTTTTTTTCAAATTTTTTTGGGAAGTTTTTTCCCCCACTTACAATTTGGGTCTGATAGACACAACCCGACCGTGTATGTGCTTTCACATCACCCGATTACTGGAGGGCTAACTGTTTTTTTTGTCATATCTTGTTTTTTACATTCATGCAGAGAATTTGTATGTGTTTTGTGTTGAGATGACATAATGAATGAAACGACTTTTACATTTCATGTTTTTCACGTTGTTGTTTTATTATTTTGTGCGCGTCTGGGTTCCGTAAAGTTAAAACACGAAAAAAATAGAGCAGGAGAGATAGAGAGAGAGAGAAGTACCAACTTCACAGCTGAAGATGTGGAAATATTAGGCAATTCATCACATATTTATAACGATGTCTCCATATTCATAATGTTAAAGATATCATCGGGTGCAAGAAGACTAATGGATGCATAAGTTATAAGATAAAAAAGGAGAAATGTAATGAATTAACATCAGAATTTAATTTACGGAGTCGTGATCCTCTAAAATCTCAGAAAAGTTTTAATAAAAAATAAGACTCATTCAAGCAGTAATTTCTACGAAAGCGTAGAAGGGCCACATAGAATAAAAAATATATAATACCGACTTCACAACTCGAAATTAGTATAAATCCGACTTCTCAACTCGGAATTAGTATAATCCCGACTTCACAACTCGGAATTAGTGTAATCATTGCGATTCCATTGAAATAATATTAAAAGTGTAAACATTGATCTCTAACTCAAACTCGTCAGTTCATATGTATTTGTGTATACAGTTATTATTTAATTTTATTAAAAAACATCTTTCCCGCACGCCACTTCTTGCCGAACTCTGCTTCGCGTCGTTTGGGCATCGGCAGTGGCGTGTGGGAAAGTATAACTTTCCGCACTTGTCAAGTATTATTAATGGAGAAGATGAGCATACTTTATTGAGAAAAAATCGTAAGAAAGGTGCTAGTTTTATGCTTATCAACTTTTATATTTAACTAAACTTTTATTACTATTGATCATTACATTGTTTCATCTTGTCAATCTAACAGATTTTCATTTCATTAATTTATACATTTCCATAAAAAAAAAGGAAAAAAGACGTGTTCAACTCTTATGCTGGGTCTACATCTAACCAACTATACAGAAACAAAACATCAAATCAATGTTTTTCAACAATTTAACAACAAATCTGAAACTGTTCATCAACAAAACGTGTTGTGTTTTTGGTTGCAGCAACTTTTCGCGTTCCCATTTCCATTTGAAAAAAAAAAGAAAATACACGTTTTCAACTCGCCGCGTCCACATCAAACCAAAAACATAAACTCAATGTTTTTCAACAATTTAACAACAAATCCATTCCATAAATAAAAAAAAAGAAAATATACGTTTTCATCTCTTATGTTGTGTCTACAAAACAGAAACAAAACATTTTCTTCAAAAATTCAACAAAAAATCTGAAACTTTTCATCAACAAAACGAGTGGTGTTGTAGCGACTTCCTGTTGGAAGGCGAAACATCAAATGGTTTCTGTTTTGTTGTCATTGCTGGCAACATAGTCGGTGTTGTGTGTACCCAATTGAAAAACAAAGAAAAAACAGAAACTCCTCCAGTTTGTCTTTGCGGACTCCTAGGTGTTGTTGATGTTAGAAAATAAATATGCATTATGTCGGGTGGACGGTGCATCAAGCCATGTGTAGAATTTACAGTTTCCAAAAATCTTACAGCCGTATGCATAGTCAATCGCCAGCGACTCGCCAGAGTTTCGCCGTTCGCTACACAAGAATTATAATGCACAGTCGAGATCCAAAAAAGTGACAACTACGCGATAAGTCACATTTTGGCGAAGCGCTGGCGATGTAACACCTTTATGGAACCTTTATGCAATAGAGTTCTTGTGTAGCGAGCGGCGAAACTCTGGCGAGTCGCTGAAATTGACTATGCATACGGCTGTTAGTGTTACCGCCTAGCGTTCTGAAATTAGTATATTTTTTCATAGATCTTAGGGCCAACCATCAGCTGTATAAAATACATTTTCACATAACTTCAATGCCAACCCGTGAAATCGCAATGATTACACTAATTCCGAGTAGTGAAGTCGAAATTATACTAATTCCAAGTTGCAAAGTCGGAATTAAGGTAATTTCGAGTTGTGAAGTCGGAATTATGCTAATTCCGAGATGTGAAGTCAGAATTATACTAATTCCGAATTGTAAAGTCAGAATTATACTGACTCCGAATTGCAAAGTCAGAATTAGGTCAATTCCGAGTTGTAAAGTCGGAATTATACTAATTCCGAGTTGTAAAGTCGGAATTATACTAATTCCGAGTTGTAAAGTCGGAATTATAGTAATTCCAAATTGTCAAGTTGTGCTTGAGGTTCCTTACGCTCGCTTTCTACTCAGAATTTTCGTTCTATCATTGGATAAAAAAATTTCAATTTCGGCAATGGAAGTATTTATGTTTCAGATTTTTTTCGTGGTTTTACCTGATTTTATGTGCACGTCATCCAATTTTCTAAAAATCTATGTCAGCTTTCTTACTTTCATATTTTTTGTATGAAATCAAATTATTTTTTATATTCATCTACTGTGTCATATTCGAACAAGCCATTTCTCGAAAATCAATTTTTGAAAAGTGTACCATTTATTTATTGTACTTACTGCTTGATGATTACAATTTTATTAGATACATAGTGAAGAGTATGCATTCAAATTTTCAAATTTACTGGGTACGTCAATAATATTTGAATTCGTCCTTGTTCACTCTGAAGAAGTTTGTTGAAGTGAGATACAGAGCCTTGACATCATTTAAAAATATCTCCACTTCAGATTTTTGGTAATTCTCGTACGGAAATCTAAGGAGAACTCTTTATATTAAATGTAGCAATGAGAAATCTTGGAGTAATATTCGACAGAAAAGTTGAAGATATCGTGAAAAATATTCTTGTTCTTGAGTCTAGAGATTCATCAAAATTTCTATTCCAAAATCTGTTTCTACTCTATCGATTGTTTGTTACTATGTCAGATAAATATCCACCCCTATAAACTCTGTGATATATTACCAGGACTAATTCTTTTGTATGACACTAAGGTAAAACACGATTAAATTTCCACAGATGTATTGTCTACGCGACATGTTTCGATACACTGTATCTTTTTCTCTGTAGTGGTCTCATCACATACCTCTGAAGGGCTACAAGAAAGGATATTATATGTTGTCGATATTTTTAATGAGTGGTGTGATAAAAATCGTATAAAGCTGAACCTTGGCAAAACAGTTTACTTGCATTTCAGATGCAAAAAAGGTGAGCCTGCTATCTGCATACCTGGTATAGCATGTGTGTCAGAGGTATGGTTTCTAGGTGTTATCGTTTACCAATTTATATGTTGGGATTCCCACTTGGGTAAGAAACTCAACTCCGCATACTATGCTATTGTGCAACTTAAAAAAACGTTGAATTTGAACACTATTATTAAGATTTACTACTCACTAGTTTACAGCCACCTTACGTACCATGTTTGCTTATGGGGAAATTCTGTGAACGCCAAAAAACTACTTGTTAATGATAGAGTGTACAGAGCTTTGTCCTGCTGGAAGCGCTTCCGGAATGACTTTTGAACAGAGAGCCCTGTCCTACTAGCAGGAGATTATTGCGCTCATAAAGTTAACCTGCATGCAGGACATAACGTACTACCAGCTGTACATTCAGCAAAGTGTGAATGAAATATAACTTCCATAAATCGAAGACCTGCCGGCAGGACTCACCTTAATCTCAAATTGTGCTGCCAGAAGTACATCCATCGCCTCAAACGGAAATATATTTTTAATTATGTAATTGAAATAATTCGATATGAATTCAAATATCTTTATCAATACAAATAAATTTGTATTCTGTTGAGCAAGATAAAATAAAAAAAATGTTATTTTTGAATTTCAAACTAGAGGAGAAAACGAAATCAAACGTTACAAAAATACATTTTCAGTCCTTTAGGCTGGAATACCATGCTGAATATGGTAGGTGAAACAATTTCTTCCTGTTATTGGGAAACACATGACAGCACGTACGCCACAAGCACTGCACCTATAACTGGACTTTTGTTATAAATGTCTTATTCGACTACAAATAATAGACTTTTTCTGCACTCTTTGACGCACATCCTCACTGCTTAGAGCGATAAGTGTGTGTCTCCTGGTAACCAATCATGTCTAGGAGGTATATTCTCCTGTTCATGCAGAACTGAAGGATTTTCTGATTGCTTGATTATTTATCAGTTGCAAAGTTAGAGATGTAGTAAAATCAGTATGCTTCTTTGTAAAATATGTATAGGCCAAAAAAGCATTTGCGTCTATTATACCAAACATGCTAGCAAACGTCCGATGCTGCCACTTCTGAGTATTCCATGCTGCCTCAAGGGCTAAACCACTTTGACGAATATGGTTGTGAATTTCGATCGCTGGGGCATCATTGAAGTACTCCGCAATAAGTTTTAATCTTTCCACTTGTTTGATAACCGTGTTCCCCTTGAATCTGTTCTTTTTTTCTCGCTTGTTCGCCCTGCAGGGTTTTACTGCAAGTACCTATGACTTTTTTGTCACGCCATGCTATACATGTTAATTTGACTGATGGTTCTGTACTTACAGTGGGTGCTGAAATAGATTCATCACTTTCTTGTTGACGACGTCGTTTTGTTTTCTTTTTATCAACAAGCGGTCCTGTAATCACGGTGGTTGCTATGGCACATTTACCTCTTTCCAATGGATAACGTTGCCTTGCTTCTTGTATTGGATAATGTCGGGTTGCCGTTTTCACAATTCCTAGAAAATAAAGACTCCTCTTATGAAATTCCACTGCTGCTTTAACTGAGGCAAACCAGGAGTCATCAATTACAATACGACCAGAACCACTTATCTAGTTAATCTAAGTGTTGTTGCGGTTCCGGCACCTAATTCTTTTTGCTTCTGCTTGCTCTCCATAGCCTGCTTCCCTTCATTTATCTCTAACCATATCATTATGCCAGACTGCACATCAGCAATGGTTTTTCAGTTTTGGCTTTCTTTCAATTTGTATAACTGCTGGCATACCATCCTTCTCATTGTGAGAGAACTAATCTTCGTGGTGCTTCCATCAATGTCCCACTCGACACTTGCCAGATTTTTCGATTTAAATACTTTTTTTATTATTCCGAAAAACCTGGCGGTATTCCAGTCTTCGCCAAATTGCGATGTACTCCACGAATGGTAATTTTTCGTATCAAAAGCCGTTGCTGGCGTGGAAATACGCGTGCCTGGATTCATCATTTCAGAGTAACTGACTGACAAGTTCAAGCAAGCATAACTTTAGAACCAATAAAGATAGCGCCCTCGGAAAAAAATGCGCCCATAGAGCATTTCATTGGCTTCTGAAATGAGTACAAATTGTTCTTCAGGTAGGTTTCATAGTCCTCATATTAAGCGATTTCTAGCGTACTCAAATGAGGTGTTTTCGTACTGCCGGCAGGACTCTGTACGTTGTATCATTAAACAAAAGCGTATAATAAGATTAATATTCGATATTCAATTTGGTAGTACTTGCAGGCAGGTGTTTGTGGACAACTGCATCCTGCCATTACCATCTATCTACATTTTGAAGACTCTATTGCATATCAAGCACAACCTAAGTAGACTATCTAAAAATTCTGACAGCCATGATTACTTCACAAGAAATGCCAATGACCTTATGATAACAAAACATAGCTTGTCCAAGTTTGAAAAATCTGCAAACTATACAGGAATCAAGCTTTATAACCATCTACCTCAAGTAATCAGAGATATGCAAAAAGGTAAATTTAAAAATGCCCTGAAACAATTGCTTGGTAAGGGAGCATATTATAGCATTGATGAGTACTATACATCGAGCTTACTATGAAATTATTATTGTTGTTGATTTTAAATGATATTTATGTACTCATATTAGCAACTGGTGCTTTAGTATTGTGAATTGATTTTCTTTACTGATATGTGACTTATATTTATAGTTTTTATATGTATTTTAAACTTATAGCTTTATTTTGACGTGTATATCCACCTATGGTGGTTGCTGTGGCAGTACGAATAAATTCTATTCTATTCTATTTTCAAGCGAATGTAATACATTAAATTATTCTACGTAGAACATTACTTGTAATGTAATGTAATGTTAAACGTAGAATAATTTAATGTATTACATTCGCTTGAGAAAGATACTGTGTATCGAAACATGTCGCGTAGACAATAAATCTGTGGAAATTTAATCGTGTTTTACCTTAGTGTCATATACTATGAATTTCCATCAAGTAAAGGCCACGTCAATCCATAATTCTTTTGTTATTTCAGGGTTGATTTACTTTCAGGAAATAGTGATCGTTCTTATCTATCATAATATTTTCTTTGCCGATATACTACAAATGTCTTTTTTCGTACTTTCTTTGTTCTATCATTGTCTTCTATCAATCAACAATAATACAAATAAACTGCGAATAATCTCGTTGAATGAATTAACACTTGAAATGGTATTGAAAAAATCTAAGATATGATGTGACCAAAAGTAAGTTGTTTGAATTCTTGAGAACTTATTTTGATATGGTATAATTTTAATATGTATATGATTTGGTAAATTTCTTTGGCTAATTATTAAAAAATGTAGAAGATACAATTTTGTGACATACAGAAGAGAGAACAAATGGAATGACGTGACACAGTTATAATAGTTTCCAGTTTCTAGGTGACCCTGTGAATTGGCTCCATTCCATATCTACCCTCAAGTGTCATTATCTATTCCCTATTCCATTTATTCTTCAATATAGTAGTCACGGATGGCATATACCCTCCCAATAATAATTCATCAAAGTAACTTCGTAATAAAACTATAACAGACTTCAAAGAAAAAATATCCATTGTTCCGTATAAATGGAACTTCCACGATTTTCAATCATTTACTCTAAACATAAGTATGTATCGCGGCAACCTTGTTAACTATTCGATAAATTGGTAATCTCAGTGAAAAATTGTAGGATACGCAATGATTGCATGAAAATTGTAGAGTGAAAAAGTGACCTTAAACTTTGATCACGCTGTCAATGACATTGAGGAGGAACTGTCACGCAAATTCGTCAATGAAAATAAATTTATTTGTTAAGTCGATATGAGTGGTCATGTTTCTTCACTATTCAGCCCAAGTAGCACACCTATATTGGAGGAATATTGGCAATATTTTGAACATATTGGCAAAATATTTGTAATGCAATATTGGCGAGAAAAAAAATGTGAACATTCGGGGTAATACCTCGAGTGCTCGCAATACTATCGATAGTAATTCTGTCAGAAATCAATGAGATCACATTGCTTGGTAACACCACGAGTCCTTTAGGACGAGTGGTGTTACCTTAAAGCAATTTGATCGAGTTTAAGATTTCTGACAGAATTATCTATAGTATTGTGAGCACGAGTAGTATTTATTGAGATAATTTCACGAACCAACAAAGTAAAAAAAGTTCCATTGTCGTACATTCTTCAATAGTTATATATAATGCCTGATAGACATGACGCCTGTCAAGTCTGACATTCATGTTAGTAGCAAGATGATATTAAGTTCTCCGTTGTTGTTTGGATACGTGGTTGCCATGACAAAGTGGTATTACCGGGGGTAATACCACAAGTGCATTGAAAATTACCGATAATTCTGAAAAAAAACGTGTTTTTTTTTTAAAACTGCATGAGTTTATTTTTTTCGTTGTTTCAAAGCATAAATTGCCCGACTCCGAAGGAGGAGGGCAATTTTTTGAAACAACAAAAAAAATAACCGAATGCTGTTTTTTATAAAAAAAACACGTTTTTTTCAGAATTATCTGGTTAATTTTCAATGCACGAGTGGTATTCGGTAGGAAATTTCCATCACGTGTAAAAACGTCCATAAGAGGAATGCAATTACCGCTGGCTTACAGCGATAATTGCACTGAAGTGACGCGTTTCGCGTCACGGCAGTGCAATTATCGCATTAGATGTCAATTCAAGTGAAGTCGCGCGATTTTAATGTCAGAAGTGAGACTTCAAATGTGTCATCTACCTACAAGTGTTCATATCGCGATTGATACGGAAGTAACTGAGAAGCTACCGAATACCACTCGTGCATTGAAAATTAACCAGATAATTCTGAAAAAAACGTGTTTTTTTTATAAAAAACCGCACTCGGTTATTTTTTTCGTTGTTTCAAAAAATGTATGCTTTGAAACAACGAAAAAAATAAACTCGTGCAGTTTAAAAAAAAACACGTTTTTTTCAGAATTATCGGTAATTTTCAATGCACTTGTGGTATTACCCCCGGAAATTTTACACCTCACTCTTTTAGCCAATCAAAAAATTCGTTGCTATGTCCGTAAGCTTCTCAGTTACTTCCGTAGCAATCGCGATATGGACACTTGTAGGTAGATGACACATTTGAAGTCTCACTTCTGACATTAAAATCGCGCGACTTCACTTGAATTGACATCTAATGCGATAATTAGAATTAGATTAGAATTACAATTATCGCTGTGAGCCAGCGGTAATTGCATTCCTCTTATGGACGTTTTTACACGTGAGGGAAATTTCCGGCTCGAAAGCTAGGAGCTGCGTATTATCGAGGCATACGTCCCTTATTGGTCCTAATATTGCAGGAAAGGAGGGTTTCATACGACGAGTGAAATTATCGGTGATATTGGACCAATTTTACTAGGATAATATTGGTGAAATATTCTCGAAGCAATATTGGCGAAATATTCCCAGAGCAATATTGGCCTCAAAATATTCTGCGATATTGGAACAATACCGCAGGTACAATATTCTGAAAATATTGACAAACTATTCAAACGTTATAATGTCAAGAAGTAAAATGTGAACATTTTGCGAAATTGGTCAAATATTGTTTAGACGTTTCAGAAATAGTTTTGGTGAAATATTCTTGAAGCAATAATGTCCTCAAAAATCGATATTGGTACAATATCGTTTGGATATATTGATGGAATCGATTCGAGAAAGATTCAGGGAATCCACTGAATATAAAATATGTGTATGATAATGAAGAACATACCATTGTCCAACTGGGAAAACAGCAACTGATGTTGAAATTGCTCAAGAGTTACCTCAACTCTATTCTTCAATTCACCTTTCGATATAAGTTCTTATTTTGGTAATTTACTTTAGTCACAGTATTCTAGAGCAATTATTGCTTTTTTCAAGTTTTCTAACTCTTTAATAGTTTTAAAATCAACTAGTGTATTATTGAAGGCGAATAATGACCAAGAAAATTTTCGAGATCATCAATCGTATTTTGTTGTAAGAGTTGATTACAATATTTTTTCGTCTTCCTTACGCTTATTGAAATAAAAGAATTCTATTTATTTTCTGTCAGTGAAATCATAGATGCTACTTCAGCAGTTTCCGTGAATCGTTCATCAATAGAAGTCATCATTGGTCGATTTCATATGCATTGAAGAACATTCAGAAGAACATATTATTACGAGGTAGGCGGAAAAATTCAATATACAATTCAAATAAAAAAAAATTATTAAGAAAAGTAATTGGTAATAGATAAAGTCTTGTAGAAACCTTGAGGTCAATCGCGGAAAAAGTGGGGATGGAGATGAATCATTTCCTACGCGACATGATCAGTCAGCTCATGATGCAGATGCTGATGATGATCAGGAAACGAACCTGGTATCACCTCCATGTCTAGAAGATACTAACTTCAAGTCTAGTCAAAGAAGAGATCAACCACCAGAAAGAAAAGACGCAAAGCACGAGAAAGTAAAGCGAGCCATACAATTGTAACTCAACTGAACTGAACTTTTTTCGATGGTAATTTTTAATGTGCATATCAATGTAAAAAACTTTTATTATTCATAATAAAATCGATAGTTTTAATTGATCATTTTGATCAAAAACATTTTTAATTAAATTTAGATTTAAAGAATTATTATGTTCTAGTTTGTCACTGAGAATAAACCATGTCATTTACTCAATAATACAGGTAGATATTGATTTAATCTCAGGAAATCTTTTTACTAGTAACAACTAATAGTATTTCGCAAAATACAAACGACATATTGAATACTCAAAACTATTCATCGCGTTTTAAGGAAGATATAGTGTAACAATACTAAAGGCATTTTGCACATTTAGGACCATTCATGCTATTTGAAAAACTATTATTTGCAAAAATACAAACGGCATTGGTTATAGTGGAGCTAATTGTTCATTGTTTCCATTCTTGATTGCCAACACAATCAAACAGACATTTCCTTGTATTATGTCCATTTGACATATAACAGAAAAGATAATTATAGTAAAGTACAAACGGCATAACCATAAACGGAGTTTATTCATCGCGCTCTGCACTTCAAGAAGAGAGAAAAGACAAACGTCATTTCATAGACTTATGCCGTTTGGTACTGTACAATTTCTGAGTTTGAGCTACAATAATTTAGGCTTCAGTTGTGCTTAGCTCCACTTATTCTATTGTTAATACGGCACTATCTCTCAATACTAAAGTCACAAGAGTGCGTTAGGATCTTTGATATCGTTTCAATTTATCACTGCCCGCATTTCAAAAAGGTTATTCAATGCAGATGTGTTCTTGGATTTGCAATAATGCAGTTTTGAAGGTACACTTATGCCCCTTGAGAATTTACCAGGCGATATTGGTGAAATATTCTCGATGAAATATTGGCGAAATATTCCCAGAGCAATATTGGCCTCAAAATATTCTGCGATATTGGAACAATACCGCAGGTACAATATTCTGAAAATATTGACAAACTATTCAAACGTTATATTGTCAAGAAGTAAAATGTGAACATTTTGCGAAATTGGTGAAATATTGTTTAGACGTTTCAGAAATAGTTTTGGTGGAATGTTCTTGAAGCAATAATGGCCTCAAAACTTTCATCGATATTGGTACAATATCGTTTGGATATATTGATGGAAGAGAATTATCAAATAATAATAATAATAAATTTATTTCTTTGTTTAACATACACAGAGTATAAGGACATTATACAATGGAAATGTAACAAAGAAAACGTCATCATAAAGCATAGATAAAAAACAGAAATGCACAATATATTACTATCCAAAAAAAATAATCCTGAAACGTACACGAAGGAAAATACAAAAATACAATAATATCCAATAAAAATAAAATACATTCAACACACAGAATATTATATAAGAAAACTCATCAAGAGTATAAAACGTTTTATCAATAAGGTGTTCCTTCAACTGAGACTTGAAAATGTGTATATTGGAGGCTTCCTTAATATACTTGTCAATCTTATTATATACCTTTCAACCCATAAAAAGATGCGACTTCTGATATGATGTTGTACGATGTGCATCTGGTACAAGAATACTCTCATTTCGTGTGTTATAGGTATATTGTGCATTACTCTTAAACTTACCGTGATTTTTGTAAACACATATGCAAAATTCATAGATATATACACTTATAAGTGTTAGTATATGAAACTCTTTGAAAGCATTTCTACATGAATTTTTCCACCTCAAGCTAGCAATAGTCGTCACTGCGAATTTTTGAAGAACAAATAATCTAGTGAAACCAGTAGATAAAACCCAGTTCAGTTACCATATCTCAGGTGACAGTGTTTATTTGCATAGTAAAGAGTTAACAGTACTCCAGAGTGACAGTGACTCAAAAGATTTAGAAGGGTTAAGAGGTAAGCAGATTTACGAAGATATGCTTAATACCTTTGGTGATCAATGTCCTTCGTATGCGACCGTGAAAAATTGGACTGCAAGCTTCAAAAGAGGTAAATTTTGCACTGAAGATGATGACCGATCGGGAAGGCCAGTTTCTGTGTCAGTCCCCGAAAATATCGATGCAGTTCATGATATGATTTTAACAGACCGTCGAATTGGGCTAAAACGGATATCTGAAGCACTGGATATTTCATACGAACGCGTTCATCATATAGTTCACGTCAATTTGGAAATGAGGAAAATTGCTGCAAAATGGATCCCCAAATGGTTGAATGTTGACCAAAAGCGTGCAAAGGTAGAAGCATTGCATTCGATCTGTGCTCGATTTGAAAACGATGTAGACTTCTTAAACCGAATTGTTACTATGGATGAGACTTGGGTATATTTCTACGATCCAGAAACAAAGCAACAATCTATGGAATGGCAACACTCCGGTACTCCAAGACCTAATAAGTTTCGTGTCCAAAAATCTGCTGGAAAAGTTCTTGCTTCAGTTTTTTGGGATTGCCATGAAGTAATCATGATTGATTTTTTGGATAAGGGTAGAACAATAACTGGAGATTACTATTCGACATAACTGACCATCCTACGAGAAAGAATTAAAGAGAAGAGACGCGGAGAGCTATCCAAAGGTGTTTTGTTTTTGCAGGACAACGCCCCTGCACACAAATATCATGTTGCCATGCAAAAAATTCGTACTACTAGAACACCCCCCTTATTCACCAGATTTGGCTCCGTCCGACTATCATCTCTTTCCTAAACTGAAAAAGAGTTTAAAAGGTCGTAAATTTTCTTTCAATGAGGAGGTTATGAAAGCTGTGGAGGTCTGGTTTGCAGAGCAAGAAGAAATATTTTTTTTGAAACGTCTAGAGACGATGCAGGTTCGCTGTAATGAATGTATATAATTAAGAGGAGAATATGTTGAGTAATAAAATATTTTGACATTGAAATATTGTTTGGTTCTATAGTAGGCTAAGAATTTTTCAATATATCCTCGTAGACCCAATATGAGTTATTATGTTTTGTTGAATATACTTGAAATGATATTCAACCAATGTGCTCCCAAATTTGGAAATACAATATACTTATTTATGCCTAGAATTGATTTGACTGGAATTTTGGGATCGCAATATTTATTCTATATGTTAAAAACAATATGTAGACAACTTTGTATTATCGATATTGGTAGAAATTATTCATCCAATATTGACCCAATATTACATGTTATAATCTACATTCAGAACAGGTTCAACCAATATTCCACCAATATTATTATACAGAGTGGCCACTTTTTTAATGGGATTGTATTGGTAACTTTTAAACCATAAGAGTTAGAAGGTAGGTCAAAGGGAGAAAAAGTTGCATTCATAGAAGCATTGTCAAGTGGTTCAAACAAATCAAGATTATCAGTACCGGTTATTGAGATATCATAAGAAAAGTAAATTCTGTCATTTTGATTTTTCTTTTTTTCCCACTTTATTTCAAATAGTATCAAAAAATGATACAGTAATTTTTTATTCGATAGTGAATTATCCTTAATTTGACCTAATCAGATTTCGTATCCAACGTTTCGTACTCTCTGGGCCACCCTCAACCTCATTTTTTTCAATACGGATCTGCATATTTTATGACACATTTCGAAATAACTTTCAACGCTGAATTCAACAATATATCAAACAATGTCATTCAAAATTGATTTTCAGGTAATTTTGACCCTTATCCAAATTTCTCTGGGTCGGATCTGTATTGCATTTACCTTCAGTTCATTCAACAACATGCAATACATTTCGATTAGAAAAACAACTCAGTCATCTTAAACTGAATGGAACGTATCAGAATCAAAGCAAGAAACAAGTAATAATTATTTACATATTTCAAGAGAAGAAAAACCTATTGCAGAATAATTAAACGAAACTATCATTTATATGAAAGAAAAATTAAATGATTATTCGAAAATAAATGAAAATTAAAGAAGTAAGTGTTCGAAATGTCCACCATTTTGTAAAATGCACTTTGCGGTTCTGGAACCCATACTTCTTATACATTTGCTAAATTCGTCTCCTTGAATACCTTCCAATACATTCTCAATCTTCTCGAGAGGAATCACTATTGTTGGATTTGTCATTTGTTCCGTTGAAACAGATTACAGAATCGAACTTTATTTTTAAGATCATTACGATATAATTCTTGCAAGGCTTGGTATTCAAATTTAAAATCATTGTATTCGCGTCTCTTGACTATTTTATTAACAGCTTTCGATTTTTTTTATGGATTCAATTGAATTTGGGCAGAATATTGATATCGTTAATAGACTTGTTTTTTCTTACATACACAAAACTCTAGGTTTATTGAATGTATTATTTTCAAGTAGTAGGCCGTGGATAAAAAAGAACATAACAAGAAATGTCATATTATTTGTCACTTCGTTCATTATTGTGTCACAAGAACTTGTCATTAAATACTTTTCTGTGTAATTTCAATTTAACTTATTCGGTATGGTAAGATACACAAATTAAGAAAAGAGAGATATGTACGAAGTGTACATAAAACTAGATAGGAATTCGTTCAAAGCACAACAAAGGTATGGTGAATTATATCCTGAAAGAACAACACCAAATATTAAAATATTTCGACGTTTATCTACAACGTTACTTGAACATAATTCATTCATCAAACCTAGAGGTCCTTATTAAGACGAAACGAGCCTATCAATGACATCAATGTTCTAGCCCAAATTCGAATGAATCCAGGAATAGGATCGAGAACTATGGCCAGTGAATGCAATTTATCAAAAAGTGCTGTTAATAAAATAGTCAAGAGGAACAGATACCATGACTATAAATACCAAGCCGTGCAAAAACTATATCGTAATGATCCTGAGAGAAGGTTGCAATTCTGCAATTGGTTTCAACGGAAGGTGCGGAATAACAACAAATTTGTGCACAATATAAATTTGGGGAGACGAAACGACATTCATTATGCCACAGAAAATCCTCACTTAATTCATGAAGTTAGACATCAATATCGTTTTTCTTTGAACATATGGTGCGGTTTGTTGAATAATAAATTACTGGGACCCTATTTAATTGATGGCAACCTAACCGGAGAAAAATATGTAGAAATTATAGAAGAAATGTTGGATGATCTTCCTATACGGTATCGGCGTAATAGTCCATGGTCCCAACAAGACGGATGTGGTCCACACAACTCAAGAATAGTCACAGATTTTCTAAATCGAAATTTCCCGATTCATGGATTGGAACAAGAGGTCCAGTAGCATGGCCTGCAAGATCTCCGGATTTGAATCTGCTGGATTTTCATTTGTGGGGATATCTCAAAAATAAAATTAATGATACTACGAACCCGACAATAGAGATTCTTCGCGAGAAGATTGAGAATGAATTGAAGGTATTCAAGGAGACGAAATAAGCAAATGTATAAGAAGTATGGGTTCCAGAACCGCAAAGTGCATTTTACAAAATGGTGGACATTTCGAACACTTACTTCATTAATTTTGATTTACTTTCGAATAATCATTTAATTTTTCTTTCATATAAATGATAGTTTCGTTTAATTATTCTGCATTAGGTTTTTCTTCGCTTGAAATATTATGTAAATAAATATTACTTGTTTCCTGCTTTGATTCTGATACGTTCCATTCAATTTGAGATGACTGAGTTGTTTTTCTAATTTGGATAAGGGTCAAAATCACCTGAAAATCAACTTTGAATGACATCGTATGATATATTGTTGAATTCAGCGTTAAAAGTTATTTCGAAATGTGTCATCAAATATGCAGGTCCGTATTGAAAAAAATGAGGTTGAGAGTGGCCCAGAGAGTACGAAACGTTGGTTACGAAATCTGATGAGGTCAAATTACGGATAATTTACTATCGAATAAAAAATTCCTGTATCATTTTTTGATAATATTTGAAATAAAGTGGGAAAAAAAGTAAAATCAAAATGACAGAATTTACTTTTCTTATGATATCTCAATAACCGGTCCTGATAATCTTGATTTGTTTGAACCCCTTGACAATGCTTCTATAAATGCAACTTTTTCTCCATTTGACCGACCTTCTAACTCTTATGGTTTAAAAGTTACCAATACAATCCCATTAAAAAAGTGGCCACTCTGTATAATATTGTTTTTTGAATATTGACCCATATTGGACCAATATTATTTTTTTATTCAAAATATACCTATATTGGCCCAATATGAAACCAAGATTCAGCCGATATGATGTTCTACCTGGGAGAATTCATTGATTCTGAATTGGTGTGTGAAGAGATATTTTAATAACCAGTTATATCGTCAAATTTCAATTGCGATCCACCCAAAACTCTTTCTGAGTTAGCAGGTTAAAAAGTACTTAAAGTTAAATTGAATTTACTCAATCCAATAATTTCAAAAGGCACGAGGAGTAAAATTACATATAGTTGAAAAGGGAATTCAATTCTCTTTGTATGAGTTTTTTCACAATGTCGGTCTCTTTAACTTTCGAAATTTTCAAGTTGGTGTTCCACCAGCGCCATCTGTCAACTAATAACATTGTAGCAAAATGTTTTTGACCCATTTTTCTGCATCAAACAATCCTTTCAAATTTATCGAGATAAGGGTACCATTTACATACGCACTAATACCTGATATTTCGAGTATATAAAGTAAAAAAATAATAACAAAATCCAAAAAAATTTGGATAGTTGAAAGACATTTGCAGATTGGATTGTGAATCAGTATTAATCCTCGATGCTGCCAGAGTGCTGTCATCCACATAGAAACAGTTATAAATTTGAGTGTCATCAGCATATTGGTGGGATGTACAGTGCCTTAAAAATACACAGTAACACATATGACTTTCAAAATGAGCTCCAGAAATGTTTCGTTACGATAAAAATTAAATTTCTAGCAATTTTCGATAAAGGAAGCAGATAGTCTCCGAAACGACAAGCTTTTTTGAAAAGTAGAAGTATTTTTCAGTTATTGTGAACTCATTTATCATGATAAACAAATTCATTATTGAGTACGTTACTTTAATGAAACGAAAGAAACACAATTTTGTCTTATTTCCACTAGTTTTTTATATTTAGGACCGGTTTCGGGCTTTATCTCATTATCAAGTATAAAAACTAACTAATACAATTGTACTCTTAAACCTAGTTATATAGGGAGTTTGCAGGTAAACTGGAGAGGTAATTAAATGAAAATAAATGAAATCAAATGAACATGGGTGAAACGATATAAATTCAATACTGGAGGTTATGGAAATTACATGAGTTGTCAAAATCACAAATTCAAAAGTGGAGACCTACATAAATCGAGTTGCTCGTTGAGGGTTCTATATTTCGGGTTTTTAATTGATTTATTGATTTCCATGGCTTCCAACAGATTCATTTTCTTTCCTTATGTTACTGAGTATGTTACTGACAAAATTAAATAGTTTTGTAAACGTGGCATTTAATTGGGGACATTGCAAATTACATTGTTCCTTGTATCGATTTTCATGAATATACTTTTTTATAATTTGGAAGGTTAAAATGCCCAAAAGAATTATGAATCAAAATTGATTTCTTCCACAAAATCAAACTTTGAATCATCATTCAAAATAAGTTAGGAAAATATGGGATAAGAAGTTCAATGAACTTGTTAAAATCATTCTCAACAGGTAGAAGGCAATGTATTGATTACAACGACAGTACATCTGATACACAGCTTATCAAACACGGAGTTCCCCAAGGTTTGGTGTTGGATCCTCTTCTATTCATTTTATACACAAATGATTTACCATTACATGTTGAAAGCTAGTAATACTAATAGATTTGAAGAACTATTAAAAAAACAAGAAAAATATGAACAGTACCTTTGAATAAAGACAAAAATTGAAATTTGTAGTGAAGCAGGCCCTATTGAGCCAAGCTAATTACTCAATAAATGAGTTTTTGTTGCAGTCTGGCAACTTGATTGAAGGCAAAATGCACATATGAAATTGTTCAATTTCAAACAGTTTGCAATATATTCAGGATGGCCTACTAGTTCTGGTGATTTGTAAACTCTTTCTACTTTTGCTTAATACTGTAACATAAAGACAAATAAATTCTTTTCTTTTTTTTTATTTATTAAAGTGTTCTTCTGCATAATGGAGACTCTTTCTGGCACAGAGAAGGAGATGGTGGAAGTTGGAGTGATCTCAGCACATTTACAAGCATAATTTTCAATATTTTGATAATTTATATACTTTTTCATGTGAAATAAGTTTGAAACTTCTTTACCATTTTCAGATGGTCAATCTGGGTCCTGGCAACGATATAAGAGAAATGTTCATAAAAATACCATTCGCTTTATCATTCAGGGTGTACCTTTTCAACGTGACAAACCCAATGGAAGTCCAGAACGGAGAGAAACCCATTGTCAAAGAGGTTGGACCTTTTTGCTACGAGTAAGTGAAGTCGTTTCCTTATAGTCTGCATCAATTCAACAGTATCAAAATATAGACACTAAGAAACAACTCTCCTAACTATACAAAACGTAATGAACAAAAAATCGGAAGAGACCAAACAGCATTAACAACAACAAGAAATAATTTAGGATTATTTAAATTATATCATATTCAACAGGAATCACCTTTATCTTCGATATATTCATCAACATCACTAAGATCAACAGATGTACAGTTGTATTCACTGAAAATGGGTAGAAACAAGTCTTATGACTAGATTTTGCCATATTTGCGTAAATCAGGCTTTTCTTATCGACGGCGATAGACAAAACAAAAACATATAAAATGTGATAAATGATTTTAATGTATTAGAATATTTCTACAACGCAAATTTTTAAACACAACGTAACCAATAACAATAATAAAAACAGAAAACTATGTATAAATAATGTTTAATTATAATGTAATATATAATTTATAATTAAATTATAAAAATTCAATATTTGGTCATATGACCATTTTTTTCGACTATTTGAACCAATCTGCCTGGAATTGAGTTAATTAAATTCCCTATAACATTTGCATCCAGCTCTTCCCAGCACTCGTGGATAACTTCCCATAATTCATTAGAATTGTTTGGTCTAAAATTTCTTTTATATATTTGTTTTACAATTAGACCTCAAACATTCTCTATGGGATTAATATCGGGACTGTAAGCGGGCCATGGCAAGACTTCAATATTATTATGATGAAACCATTCCCTTACAGCATTTGCGGTATGGACCGGGCAGTTATCCTGCTGAAAGACGAATGAGTTATTTGGATATATTTGTCCAACAGATGGGAGCATTATATCTTCCAGAACAGACATATAATGTTCGGCGTTAAACCTTCCCTCCAATCGCCAACAGACACCAAGTCCATAAGCACTTATCCAACCCCATACGTTTACTGAAAATCGCCCAGGTCTGAAAGCAAGATCGCTAGTGTAGCGTTCTTCGAATCTTGTATTGTCTGGCCTGTAGACACGAATTTGTCCATTATATGTTGACTGAAAAACCTTTTCATCAGTGAACACTACCGTGTTCCAAAACTGATGGTCGCGGTAGTTATAATTTAGGGCGAAAAGTAAACGAGACTGTTTCCGTTCTTCTATGAGCATCATTTTTTTCGCAGCTACGCGGTTTTTTAAGTCAAATTCTTTGACTCTTCGGCTAGCGGTAGTTTGAGACCCAGGAAATCCTGTGTCAATGACAGCATTTCTTGCAGTTTCAAAAGGATTTGCCCTTAGATATCCCAGAAATGCATCATCTTGTTCAGGGACGGAAATGCGTGCCGGACCAGTACCAACTTTTCTTTTCAAAGACCCCTCTTGAATCCAACGTTGCTTAATTCTTAAAATAGTGTTTTTGCTTCTTCCGGTAAAATCTGCTAATGCATGTATTGACCACCCATCTACGATTCTGGCTATTATTTGAGCTTTTTTAATTTCAGTTAAATGACGAGGCATTTTGAAACGTTTTGGCACTGACAGGCTTGTCAATGTCAACCATACATTATTTTTAAGTCAAATTCAATCAAACCCGATTTACACTATAACAATTTTAGTGTACCCATTTTCTATGAATACAACTGTACATCTGTCATCATGACTGTTATTATAGATCCTTGAAGTGATTTTATATTCTGTTTCATCACTTACTTCTTTTTTCTAATGGTTACATGTATTTCACATTACTTCTCAGGGAATGGAAAGAAAAAATGGATATAAAGGATTCGGATGCGGATGACAGCATATCGTACAATCAAAAAGACACTTATATAAAAAAAAGGTGGCCTGGTTGTAAGACTGGCCAGGAAGAAATCACGATACCACATCCAATGATACTGGTAAGTACCAAACATATTATTTTCCGATAAATATTGGAAGGTGAAGTCTTAGGTCGATTTTTTTCCTGACTGGGTCTGCTAATCGTATAGTTTAATATTATTATTATTATTATTATTAGTTTGGTCTAACACAACTATTTACTCCACCAGATTCTCTTCCAGTTCGTGAAGCTGCATCGATAATACGCGACATGCCTTCTCGAAATTGACAAAAACTCAAAATTGAAATATATAAAAAATGTATATAAACAACTTCATTGTCCCCAACTAGGTCTACTCAAAACTCATATGAAATTTATATGCTCATATGCGACCAAGTTTGCTGACGCAGACTCTTTCGGTGTCTTCAGTATCAACAATCAGTGCATCTCAAATAAACTTAATTTAATTGAAGCCTTCATTGATGACAAATCTATTTTCTTTTTGTTGTTTAGCGACCACTGGCTTAAAAAATTCTATATTGAGAACTTTCATATAAAAAACTATAAACCACTGAGTCACTCATATACACGGTGGTTCGGCTATTTTTTGAAAAAATTATATTACACCTCACTGTTAACCAGTTAATTCCATCGACAATCTCTTAATATAATTAATTATAGAATGTCCCGGTATTGCTTTTCGTAAGGAATATTGCATAATCAACGTCTACAGACCCCCATCAAACGATACTAAAAACCTCAAAATTTTCTTCAACCGTCTATCAAAAGCGATTTATATCGCTTTAAAAATGTAAATTTGTTCTCTAGTGCGGTGATTTCAATATACACCAATACGGCAACAGCTCAGAATCAAAACTATTATTTGACCTTTTTAATTCCTACTAGATGACTTCATCAATAACTGAGAATACCAGAATTTTCACAACGTCAACATTCACCAGTTACTTCTCCACAGATTATATTGTATCGAACATGACTCATTTTACTCAAACAAAAAACTTGGACTCTCGGATCACCATGGTCAAATAGCTATTTTCCAATTCCCACGATCTGCGGACCCAATAATTGTCTCTGAACGCTAATCCCTTAGAAGTATCACACAGAACTCCATAGACGAGTTCTAATATATTCTCTAACGAACTGATTTTGACACCGACTACGAACAAGACAATGATGTAATTTTTGATAATTTTCTAGAAAATTTCCTATGGTGTTTCAATTGTTCATTCACTAAAAAATGTCTGACTTCCAAAAAATAAAATACTGTAATAAATAGCAAAATATAAGAGAACGTTTAAAACAGTTAAGAAAAGAAGTCGATAGGCAGATAACAATAGAAAAAAAAGGCACATCACAGCAAAATTATTAATGAATCCGACCAAGACCAAACCAAGACAGTATGGAATATAATTAACTCGACCAAAGGTAAGCAAAATACTGGTAAAATCAGGGAAATTTGTCACAACGGTAAAACATTAACTCAACCAGAAGACATGGCCGCTACCCGGAAACTATTTGTCAAACGTAATCAATGAGAAAATTACTGACCACTTCGGTTTAGAACCATCGATTAATTGCTATACAGGGCGGGCCACGCGTGATACATTTTTTCATCATTACGTTTGATCTCACTCGGGCTTTCAACACCGTCGAGAGTTCATTCGTGTCGAGAAAATTATACCAACTAGGAATACGCGGCCCTATAAATGATTTCGGTTTATCTCATTTCTAGAGCGCAGAAAATTCATGGTCAAAATTGATGGAGTCATCTCGGACGAGTTTGAGAATGATATTGGTATTCCTCAGGGGAGCGTCCACGGACCCTTGATTTTCATAAACGATCTTTCCCAATAAATAAGCGTAGGAAAAGTCCTTATGTATGCTGATGACACCTGCATAATTGTCTCAGATGCTTCTAAAACAATATTAACGAAAAAACTCGATACTATACTGAAAGAAATCGAAGACTAGTGTTTCAAAAACAAGCTCCTTATCAACCACAACTAAACAGGGGGCATTGAGTTCTACTATAAGTACAGAACCCCAACAATAAATCACATCTCATTTGAGGGGAGGTCATTTGAATTATCCAAATTTACGAAATTTCTAGGCACGATGTTAGGTAGCAATATCTCTTGGGCAAAGCAAATAGATAGCATATGCAGCAAGCTGAATGAATGCTACTATGTGATTTCGACATTGAAAAATGTTCTTGACGTAGAATCTCTTTTGAATGTTTACTACGCTTTTGCCTATTCACACGGAGAAAACTCGACTAAGTAAATTGTTCACTTGAAAAAAAGTAAATTGTGGGTAATAAATTTTCACCTAAGGCGGGAATATGAGATCCTCATAGTAAGCGAAACAATGTTTCTGAAAGTGTATTCCTACTGTAACCAGTGGAAGATATGAAAATTCTGACAAGAATGATGAAAAATTTGCCGCGTGGCTTTCATATGAAAAATTCGATTTTCATTAAAAAATATATTATGTGTTTTGGGACGATTTTATAGCCGCTGCCATGTACACCAACGGCATGTTAAGATAGACAATAGCAGCAAAAAAATTATAGGCTTAAGGGCTGCACGTGGCCAAATTGTACCAATGATGGCGTAAACTTGTGAAATTTTTCGATTTTCTCGTTGCTGCCAATTGAAATAATGGAAGTTACCATCATGAATGTCCCATAAAAAATAGCATAAGGTTTGCGGATGTCGAAGTGAGGTTAATTGCCGGAACTGAATTTTTTATAAGGAGGCCACGCGACGACCGCTCAAATTTTTCACCATTTTGGTCAGAATTTTCATATCTTTCACTGGTCTTGAAGGCACAAACGAGAAAATCATCACCTAAAATCTGTCACCATCTCCCAGTCTATCACTTCTATTTAAGAAGTGGTTATAATAAATACTTCGAAAGTTATGATTTCATGGTTGCCAAATGTAAATGAGTATTGATTCAAATAATAGCTGACAATTCTTCTTAGAAATATAGTAATTAAATTCTAAATGTGAAGGATATTCCTGACTGCAACTATTAACAGAATACATTGTTGAATGAGCTAAATCACGATTGCTTGCACTTTTCTGTGGCTCTTTTGTTTGTGAAGGCATTTTTTTTAAGGGGCTCGTCAACACTGTGGTCAGAGAAAAACCAGGAGCCTTGTCATTGATCAATAAAGCATTGAAGTCAATATACGGCAATCCTCCTTCCATTTTCATTACCGCCAAAGCAGATGACATTTTATTCGATGGGGTCGTCATCAACTGTGGCGTCTCGGATTTTGCTGGAAAGGCGATTTGTAGTCAACTTAGAGCAGCAGAAATGTTGAAGAAAATTAGCGAAGACGAATTGGCGTTTTCTCTTCTGGGACCGGTGAGTATTAATAGTTATCAAACCAACTAGAGGGCGATGAAACATGTAGATATTCAAAGACGTTCACTGTCCTTATGCTATTTGTGGTTCGAAGAACCGTTGGAATTAAACAGTGATTAGACATTTTTGGTGCTCTTTCCCCGTTCATTTACCCCGTTTTTTTTTCAATATAATTCAAGGAAGAACAGATATTGTAAAGAATTTGAGTGAAGTAGGTTGAACTAACCGGATGTGTCAGGTTCCGAGAAAACCCAATTGTATCAATGAATATTTGACATTGTTGCTTGTCAACAAAGGGTTTGATACTACAGTAACAATGTAAGTACCATACTACTCATACTTCTGCTACAAGGATATATGATTTAGCTTGGAAAATTCAGTTTATAAACAGGCATTGATAAAAAATATGTGCTGATGTTAAAAAAAGTACATGCTTTTCATGGCAAGCAAGAATTAACTCTACCAAGTCTTTCAAATCCACAAATGACTGAAAACAATCAAACTTTTATTGTGTGTGCCAAAGAAAATAAAGTATTTTGTCTACGACAGCGCGTAAACTAAGCTTTTACGCACTGCTGACAGTGCGTAAAGTAATAATTTACTCACAAATGCCTAAAAGACCACCTGTGCGTAAAATCATCAACTGTGCGTAAAGTAATTTTTTACACACTGATCATACATTTGTGCATTTTTGAAAAATACAGTATTTTGCGTCAAATATAATTCGGAAGTCTTTATTTGATAATACGACGAGAATTCATATCATTAAACATTCAAATTAATGATATAATTGGTACAATTTGACAATATAACAACTGTCGAAGAAAAAACTTTGTGAGAAACACTTTCGTAACGGGCTTTTTTGTACTCGCGTGTTTCAAACTTCAAACTTCACGCTCATACAAAAACGTCCTATTTTACGAACTTGTATCATAAATAGCTATATTAACATTTATGAAGGGAAACACGGATTTGTACTAATAAAAAACGTACAGGATTCTTACTAAGAACCAGGAAGAAGCCTTATGGAAAAATTGTCATTGGTTGATTTTTCTCAATTTTTGGTATGTCGTAGAATATGACCCCCTGAACAAGAGTATCCATGGGTCCAACTCCATGCTATGACTCGAATTTTGGACAAGCAGTATGCTGAATGGTATGTAGTCAAGTATCCCTTATAGACCGGGATCCCACGCCTATTTTCAAAATTGATTAAAAACAGGCTGAATCTTCCTGAGTAGCTTCATTTTGCCGAGACGCCCAACTTTTTCCTCTACGAAAACTCTCGATAGTGGTAGCTAATGAAATGCGCAGGCGTCAATCATGTCGATTTGGTGAGTGAAAAAAATTCATTAATAACAGTTAGTTTTTCAGTTGAACCTCAAGATAATTCGATAAAGTACTCGAAAAAACTTTTGTCCTACGAAATGGATGGTAGGACTGAAGAGTCCCCCACTCCCAACATGTACCAATGACGTGGTCTTAAAAATTCATTAATAACCAGCGGATTTTTTTACCGTTGCTTGGTTAATATTTGTTTAATTGAATGGCCATATTGTCCTACAAATTGATTGGTAGGAGTTCCCAGTCCTACGCTCCGAACATGTCAATTCCATGGTGAAAAAAAATTTATTAATAACAGGCTGAAACTTCCTGAGTAGCTTCATTTTGCCGAGACGCCCAACTTTTTCCTCTACTAAAATTCTCGATAGTGGTAGCTAATGAAATGCGCAGGCGTCAATCATGTCGATTTGGCGAGTGAAAAAAATTCATTAATAACAGTTAGTTTTTCAGTTGAACCTCAAGATAATTCGATAAAGTACTCGAAAATACTTTTGTCCTACAAAATGGATGGTAGGACTGAAGAGTCCCCCACTCCCAACATATACCAATGACGTGGTCATAAAAATTCATTAATAACAAGCGGATTTTTTCACCATTGTTTGGTTAATTTTTGTATAATTGAATGGTCATATTGTCCTACAAATTGAATGGTAGGTGTTCTCAGTCCTACGCTCCGAAATTGTCAATTCCACGAAAATTCTTGATATCAGTAGCTAATGAACTGCGTAAGCGAAAGCCATGTTGATTTGGTGAGTGCAAAAATTGTATGGTTAACCATTAGTTTTACCCAAATCTGAAGCTCATGGCTCATGGTGAAACAAACCAATTGAATTAACTTCATTTCAAGGCAGTAAAATCAATCTATTTGACCTTAAGCCACGGGCTTAACAAACCTACAGATATTTCGATCATACCTTCTGAAATAAAAAATTTGAATATTTTGTAATTAGGCACATTAACCCTCACTTTTGATATGATATTATGAATTGATTTTATTTTTTTTCTTTAATTCGAAATCGATTTTTTTAGAAATAAACACATTAAATCTAATTTGTAGTCCCTCCATTCGAATGAGAAATTATATTTCACAAAGGGTGTTGCATTTCATATCATGACAAGACACTGTTCAAAGAAATAGATGAATCAGAAACATTAACATTTTCATTTTACAAAGGCTATTCATACACAGGAGAATTGATTATATTATTGACTACCTTGTAGAAAAACAGTTTGGGTTTTTCTGTATTATGAAACATATTTCTCATGAATGTCAATAATAACCAGTCGCTCACTAGTTCAATATTGGATATGAATGGTATATTCATATTTTTTTATACATTCAAATTCTTCCAAATATCTCAAACTTGATGATGTGTCGCCCTCTAGCGCTGAATCTGGTAATACGATCGAGTAGGGCCAATAGAGAATTTTACTCAGAATAGCTTCAGCTACAACATACCAAAAATTCAGCCATTTTCACAGTAAGACTTTTTTTCATTAAAAGTGTGCGGAGTACTTTGATGATAGTTGCATACATTGTTGTTTAAAATTAATTTTTCCGTTAACCAGATGTTGTTCCCTTACGAAGGACAGCCCTAAAAAGCCGAAACTTGTGAGAGCCAAGGATTAACGAATTCTCACTTTTTACGTGCTTTTCCACTTTCTCGGGCCATCAGAGAAATATAAGCAGTCGCTAGGCTTCGAACCCACGACCGACTACCAGAGTGGATAAAAGATCGGTATTTTAACTACTTGGTTGGCCACTTGACACCCGTAAAATATAATATCTCTTTCGAACTGGACTTTTTGAGGCCTCTGGATATACCATACATCCTATTTTACCGTAGAGCAGAATTTCACAATTCGTCTGAGCTCTTTGAAAGTTTTCAATTATAAATTTCTGCTCTTCATACGACGATGTTGTGTTGCAGGTTTTTCCAGGTTACCCTGCATCTGTTGAAGCGCATGCGACTTCATTTAAGCCGCCCCTGAGGGCAGATTGATTATTTCAACGTTTTTACTTTGTTATTGTTTTTTTCAATATGTTTATAAAAATTATGAAAGCTAAACAAAATTTCCCACTTATTTCATAAACTTTTCACGTAAATTATGATATTTTTGAATTGAACAAACAATTATACATTGAAAGTAACATTACTTCACGAATAAAAGTACATTAAATGAGCTAAACCACAATTTCAAAATAATTCGTTATTTTGAATAATTTTTGTAGGACTAGCGATACATACCCGTTTTTTTTGTAGGACACTGTATTATTCAGGTGAAGGATACACTTACCTTTCATGTGTTATCATTGTCCTACAGTTATTAATACATTTTTTTTTACCATGGAATTGACATGTTCGGAGCGTAGGACTGGGAACCCCTACCATTCAATTTGTAGGACAATATGACCATTCAATTATACAAATATTAACCAAGCAACGGTAAAAAAAATCCGCTTGTTATTAATGAATTTTTATGATCACGTCATTGGTACATGTTGGGAGTGGGGGACTCTTCAGTCCTACCATCCATTCTGTAGGACAAAAGTTTTTTCGAGTACTTTATCGAATTATCTTGAGGTTCAACTGAAAAACTAACTGTTATTAATGAATTTTTTTCACTCACCAAATTGACATGATTGACGCCTGCGCATTTCATTAGCTACCACTATCGAGAATTTTCGTAGAGGAAAAAGTTGGGCGTCTCAGCAAAATGAAGCTACTCAGGAAGATTCAGCCTGTTATTAATCAATTTTGAAATTAGGCGTGGGATCCCGGTCTATTAAGCTCAAAATATGAAATAAGAATTAACCAAATTTCACCAAAAAAACTGCGACATTTTGATTCATCCAGTACAAAATTTGAATTTGTTGACTTTGACATATTCAAACGATGGGTGTGTTACTTGGTTTGATCACATCTCCATTTTATAAGGTAGAATAAGAATTTCATTCTAAATAAAGCTTGACTCACCCCGTAGGTAACAATATTTTATATCAAAAATATATCTAAAATTATTGTTTTATTGGTAAACAATATTTGTCGAGCAAAACTCTTTCGTTCAAAAAATGTTCTCCTACCAGCAATGTAACTTTGAAGAAATGGCCATTTTCCAACTGCGACACATTGTATCTCGAAAACTAGTCGTAGGATAGAGTTGGGCCCAAAGACACTCTTGTTTAGGTTGTTTAGGTTTGGGAAGTCATATTCTGCAACGTACCAAAAATTCTGAAAAATTAACAGGTGACAATTTTTCCATAAGGCTGCCTTGGACCCTATGTTTGAACTCACTCGATGCAATATCACATGCGATTTTTGCACTTTATCGAAGGATACCCCAAAAATGGTATGTTCGAATATCACCAACGATAATTATCCATCATAAAACAACGAGCGGATATTTAGCGTGCGAAAAGAATTATCGATCGGAATAATTGACTTAAATCCTAACCTCCATAATAATTCATTGTTTACGTTTTACTAGTCATATTACGAAATGGCAAATTGATGAAATTGAAATGATCGCTATTGCTGCGGGGGCAGCTCAACAGCTAAGGCCCTTCTACCCTCGTATAAATGCATTGAAACTTTGAGAAAGACAATTCGTTAGACTTCGTTTATCAAAAGAATTAATTCGTGAGGTGATTCGACTAGTGTCCCCCAATATGGAGGAGGGAAGTAGAGAGTCAACTATAAATATTGAGACAAAAGTAAGTTACCTTCAGTCTGAATAGGCAGGTATATGAATATTATTTATAATAAAACAATAATATGAATGTTTCAATAAGTCTTGGATTCCTCGCAAGTGGCAATTACTAGCTAGACTCAGCTTCCAATAAACACGTAGCATTCAGTCAGTCATGTTTCAATATGCCTTGATTAGGTAATTAACGCTTCAAATCAACCAGATATTTTTAATCGATCGGTTAGTACAACAACACAAGAAATATAAGCAGAACAGTCATGTGATTTAAATACTTTTAAGCTATTGGTTGAATTCGTGACCCAAGCTAAGACTTCCCTCACACCCTTCGAAACCGACCAATTCTGTATCGCATGCGAAATTTTCGCGATGCAAATATCACATTCGAAATTTATCGCGCGAACTCAAACATTGGGTCCCTGGTCGTTTGTACTGAAACCAAAGTGCAAGAAACATGTTTCCAAACAAATCACTTTGTGTTCAATATTAATTGCTCCATTTAAATGTCTCATTAAAACATAGAGTATCTTAATAACCAATAAATTACTAATTCTGGAAAATCTGAACAATTTGGCATTGAAAATGATGCCCCATAATTATAATTATGTCATTACAAAACGCCAGAATTAAAATTTCACTATCATATTCCAATTATTATCTTATTTCAGTTCGTGCAAAGTCGCATTATCTCATGGAGATGAAACATAAATTTTTTCGATTTTTTTGCCTATGATTGAAACAACATCAATGCTAGTGGCAACTATATAGAGGGTGATGAAACAATTTAGTAATTTTCATGGAGATACTTACTGCGGTAATTTTGAAAGACACTGTTTTTAAGTTTTCATTTCTCGATATCGTGTTATCTTGTGTACTTATTTCGCAATAGTATTATTCGTATTGACCCATCATATGTCATGAACATGATCTATAAGGATCAATAAACATAATCTATCTATCTAACTCTCGAGGTTGCTAACTGAAGATTGTGCACCATTGTAGTTCTTTCATCTGTGAAGACATTGGATTCTGAAACGTTCCTAAAAATATTTTCAACAAGTATAGGTTTGTTTTTTACGAATCAACTAGGTTTTTGGAGAAAACTCCTCAAAAGCAGAGCTTGTGCAAGCAAGGAAGATCCGGGACCAGCAGCTCACACAAAAGTGGATTCCAAACCACTTTAGCTAAGTGACAGATGAGGGGATTGAACCCAGACCATCTGGGTTAGAGTCAAACGCTCTAACACCACGACCACTCCGATTCAGTTTCAGCCCTGGCTGCAGTAAGTCCTTCATTAGGAACAAAAACCCATGAGATTCCAAGCAGGACATACATAATATTCCAAGTCGGAAGTATCATCATAATTATCCCCTCCTGTTTACCATTCCTATAAAGTTTTATGAACGATTTAATAGACAAACGTAATTCGTTCTTCCAGAATTATTTGAATATTTTCAAACCGTTCTTGTTTCTCATTAGCTCATTCATTCTTTTATTTGTACCAACCTTCCTCCTCAACTTTTGCAGACGATAAACCTCAATTTGTTTTTGTCCATCAACTTCCTTCTTTTCCTTTTGACAGCGTTCATCCTCAACCTTTTTCTGACATTCCTTGTTAATTTCTTCCTCTATACGTCTATTGTCTCCATCTTCGTTTCGTCATGCTTCCTGTTCTCTAGTCGAGTGTAAAACTGTATTCGCCAACTCTACTAGACGATCTGCAAATTCTGACAATAACTTTTAGAAATATTCTCGGGGCCTCCTAAATAATTCTTTGGATCTGCCTGTTTCAAAACAAGCTTACTCAAAAACAGTCAACCAGAAGAACTGTCTACAGGTCCATAACAGATGAGGGATGGGTATACATTTTGGGGACTATTTGGACACGGTAAAATAGGATTTTGGATATGATTCTGATCTGGAAAATCTAGGCTTGTTTCAAATAAAATTGAACCAATGGAATGTTTTACGAAGGACCAAAATAAAACTAGTTGGTTTTGGAATAGTGCCAGAAAAAATCACAAATTTTTTTTTATGCTCTGCCCCGTGTATACAATCTAATGTACCATCATCATCATCTAATGTACTATCATGCAACGGTCTTGATCGTGGAGTAAACAAGTTTATTGAAATCATAAAAACAAATTTGGAAGAGTGTTCAAAATACATAAAAATTAAAAATAAACAAAAAAAAAACGAAAAAAAGTGGATAACTGGAAATTTGATTAATTCTGTGAACAAAAAAAATGGTATGTATCGTGAACTACGAAAAAATCCAAACATTACGGATCTACAAGATGAGTATCGAAATTATAAAAAAATCTTGGAAAAAACAATTAAAGAGGCCAAAACGAAATACTACAGGGATCGAATAGAGAGAGGAGAAAATAACTCTAAAACACTTTGGAAAACTGTAAATGAAATAATAACTGAACAAGAACCAATACCTATAAATATGATAAAAATAAAAAACAACGAAACAATCAAAGATCCACTTAAAATAGCAGATAATTTCAACGATTATTTTATTTCTATAGGTGAGAAATTAGCAAATAATATAAACAGAAATGTAAATTACTCCGAAATAAAACGTAAATGTAACCATTCCATATTTCTAAAACCAGCAACTGAAGAGGAAATAAAAAATATTATATCCCAACTCAAAAACAAAAAAGCGCCTGGTTACGACGAAATCAGAGCAGAAACTCTTAAACTAGTTTCTAGTAGTATTTCAAAACCACTTACACATTTAATCAATATGTCGTTAGAGCAGGGGTATTTTCCTACAGCCTTCAAAACAGCAATAATAACACCTATGTATAAAAGCGGACAAAAATGTGATGTAGCAAACTATAGACCGATATCTCTCATAACAAGCCTTGCTAAAATATTAGAAAAGGTCATCCAAAAGACACTGAATACATTCCTGAAAAAACACCAGCTGATGTCAGAATCACAATACGGCTTCAGAGAGAATAAGTCAGCTCAATATCCAATAAAAATACTTACACAGCAAATTTATAAGTGTTTGGATAAATCAAAACCTTCGATTGCTGTTTTCATAGACCTAAGGAAAGCCTTTGATACCGTTGACCACAATATATTGTTGACTCTCTTAGAAGATCTTGGAATAAGAGGAATAACTAATGAAGTTTTCAAGAGTTATTTACTGAACAGGAAGCAAAGGGTAAGAGTAGGTGATCATGAAAGTGGAGAGAAAACTATTCTATGTGGTGTGCCACAGGGGACGGTGTTAGGGCCGATCCTATTTAATATCTATTTAAACAATATTTTTTTACTGAAACCCAACTCCAACATTATAAGTTTTGCTGATGACACCGTATTATTTTGCGAAGACAACAACTGGTTTGACCTAAAACGGAAAGTAGAACACGATCTAGATCAAATTATTTCGTGGTTCGACTACAGACTCTTATCAATCAACTTTGATAAAACACACTATTTACCACTGAGCAGTTATGAAATATCCCTCCCAAAATATGAATTGAAAATTTCCGATAGAGCGGCTATCAAACCCACAAAAAAAATTAAATATCTTGGCATATTTCTGGATAGCCATCTTAGATGGAACCACCACATGGACTACTTAGTTAAAAAACTACGCTGTATACTCTACAAATTCAAAAGAATCTCAAACATGCACAATCATAAACAGAAAATCATTCTTTATAAAAGTTTAGTGGAGTCCCATCTGAGCTATGGCATAATTGGTTGGGGTGGAGTATCCAGAACCTATCTACAACCTCTTGAGGTTGTCCAAAAAAGATTCCTACGATGCATCCTGCAGAAAAGATATGACTACCCTAGCGACCTTCTTTACTCAGAATCTCAGATATTTGATCTCAGACAGCTATATTATATGAACATTATCGTCGTACAATATAAAAATAAAAATGAACGTTTAGCCCAATATGCTACTCGACGAAATCACAGAATTGCCATACCACTAATGCACAAAACAGTTGGCCAAAAAATTAACGCTTATCTAGGGCCAAAACTATACAGTCTCTTACCTGATGAGTTAAGATGCGAATTGAACTTCAATAAGTTCAAGAATCAAATAAAGTCAATTATTATCCATACTCCTCGAGCAGAAATAAATAGACAAATAGAGACCTAAACTGAATTACTACCCAAACATATTTTGTTACTTATAACTATATATTACATATTTATTTGTTTTTGTAAACTTGTACTTATTTTAACAGGTATAATTTAGTTATACACTGATTTTATTTATTTTATTATGTTATATATTCTGTATTAATTACCTATATACTAATTCGTTTCATGTTAATTAGTTTGTATCCCTTACACACAGGCAGATTATTTTGCCTCGTAAGATGTATCTTATTTATCTCTTTTCTCCTCCATCTGCTGCCTTATAATGTGTTTCATAAACAATGTATCGGAAGAGAGACTGAATACATTTTTGAATTTGAATTTTGGATGTACATGTTTGCGGTTACGAAAAATACATTTTTAACCTGAATTTGTCTCATTTCGACTAACAAAATAGTATTTTTCTTTGTCAATCCTACGACGTATTAACGACTTTTCTATGAACTTTAACCGCTTATATCTCAGAAACGACATATACAAAATTATTTAGTCATTCATTTTTCTAACGACTTATTCCACCATAACATAATAAAATTTTAGCCAATTTGACCTAGAGCCAATTTCTGATATGTTGATATAGTAGGTATATTGTATACTTTGGCGGTAAAGTGGCATTTTTCAGGCTGAAAGAAGATATGGATAGGCGAGGCGCAGCCGAGCTTCGCCATTTCTTGAGGCCTGAAATAGTAATTTTCCTAACAACTGCGGAAAGTAGTACTTTTCCTCACGCGACGGCAGTTGCACGAACGACGCGGAGCAGAGTTCGGGCAAGCCGTCAAGGGCGGAAAAGACGTTTTCCGCAAGAGTTATGTACAATGTTTTTCCTACGAGTGTTTTTGTCCATCTTATTTATTAAAAAAAAAGGTTTTTATTAAACAAGATTTTATAATAATGCTACAAAATGACACATAAGACAAAATAGTTACATAGATCATTTAGTTAGTCCTAAATATCCTCATTTTCAACAATATAAAAATCGTGCGGAAAAGTAAATTTTCAGCACTAGTGCGGAAAAGTAACTTTTCCACATGATTTTATCTTTCCGCAAGATTTTTTTATGCACTGAAAAATAATGAAACAATTGTATGATTATAAATAATATGAGATCGAATCTAGTCTATTAACGACTATTTGATATAACTTTCCAATATTCCGTAACTTTCATAAAATTAATTTCAAAATATAAAGTAATTAAGACATTATCAAAATAAATAGTGATATTTAAAATTTGACAGGATTTGATATGGTATTATAGCAATTAAATTAATATCTGAAATAGCTCAGTTGGCAAAGTAAGGGAGCAGTCGTTCTACGCTGGTTAATGGTTAATGGGGTAGGTGGTTCGAATCCCTGGGAGAGTTACTTTTTTTTTGTTTTGAAATCGATGAGAGTACTTACTGTTCAATTTTCGTTACATTTTTCAATATTTGTATATTCAATGACGACATGAGTGTTTTTGATAGAATCTGTTATGAAAAAAATAATTCGCTCGTACTACAAAATTTCATATACCTACCTACTCGTGGGAAATGTATGTCATTTCATGCTCATTGTACAATATACTAATCTTGAATTAAAATATTGTGCTTTATAGAGAAAATCTTGCGTAAAAGTAAAAATCGTGCGGAAAAGTTACTTTTTCGCACGCCCGTAGGAAAAAAGTAATATACTGTCGTGGTTCACATATTATTTTTAATCGTACACAATAATGGTTGGTATTATTTTTCGTACAAATATTTATTATTATTGTATGAAATTCATTATTGTGAGTTATTATTTTTTACAGTAACATTGCGAATTGGATTATGTATAGTACAGTTCTGTTGACAAAAGAGATTCCTTGCTTGGATACATTTTATAACTGTATTTGCTCAGAAAACGTTGAAGTTGAAGTTGTTGCTCCTGTGTTTACTACACTCAGATGCATAAAATACGGCCACCTTGAAATGTTAACAAATTTTGATATTGAGTAACTTTTTAATTTTCAGTACGATTTCGATAGTTTTTCCAATAAATGGAAGGAAATTTGTCCTAGATTAATTCTTATCGAATATATTTCCTAATAAAGTCCGAATTATACATATATACAGGGTGTCCGGTAAACCTTGTACAATATTGAAACTGGTTATAGACCAGGTCGTGACTGTTCAGAATATCGGAATTTCACCTCAGTAAAAATATCACCGTTTTCGAGATAATGGACATTTTAAGAATTTCTGGAAAATCGCTACCTAACCTTAAATTTTTGAGTGCCATGTATACAAATCGAGACGAATTCAAATATATTTGCTGCTGAAGATTACTGATGAGTGATGCTTTAAGACAAAACAGTTTTTCAGAAAGTAAAAATATTTTTCGAAAAATTGTGGTAAAATAACAGATTTGGGTTTCATCAATTTTTTTTTCAAAAAGTTTGGCATTATTGTCTGAAAGGAAAATAATCAATTGGAAGTGGACATTCATTTCAAAAGAATGCTCATTTTGTCCAGTGTCTACCATGGTATAAAACAAACTATAATTATTTTTGGAGGAAGTGAATTATAATAATAATAATAATAATAATCTTTATTGGTCCTTTTGATCATTTACATGATATTGGAATTCCATTGAATTAGGCGTGGTTTTATTCTAGGCTTCCAACAACTCTTATACTTACGCCCAAAAATTATTTTATTTCGATTTTATCAAGATAAAATGTAGCAATGATTATTAATAACGAAGAATAGACTGCTTGGTAGCATTAAACAGTAGGTCAATGATATTAACTTTTCATGTAATTTAGCCTAATAAAATTATCGAAATGAAATGTCGATTTTCCGACATGGCACCGATTAATACGAATTCTTGTGATAAATGTGGCAATTGTCCATCATCCAGATTCCAATGAAGTTTCAGAGAACGACAGATATACAGGGTGTAACCAAATAAGTGCAAAATTTGTTAGGAGATGAATCCTTGTCAAAAATTAAAAACTTTTCTAACTCCTGTGTTGTGGCCGTAGAAGCAATAGTTTCCTAATGAAAAAATAAAATACAGCATTGTGCATGAACGGATCTTCTGTAAAGAGAATTGAAATGATCTAATAGGTGGCTGTCACATTTTGTTTGAACAACTTGTGACTTCTGTAGTAGTTTTTTGAAATTATTCCCCTTGTTTAATTCAGTGGTATTTATTTCTTTGTCATGCCGAACACACGTTATACTCCACGAGAATATGCGCATATGCACTACATTTATGGTGAATGTGGAAGTAGTGTTACTGCTGAAGCAGCGCTTTAACCCTTTATCGGTTCTTTTCACCATATGGCTACATAATTCTTTGTATCCCTTATCGGGCAAGTCATCAAAATGGCCTAAAAAAATTTGAATAATTTCACAACGTATTCATAACATCAATATTTACATGTAAACGCAACCTTAGCAAAAAAAATTACGAGCACAAATCATAAAAAGTTTAACTGGCAATAAGAGGTAACGCAAAATCGATTTGTGCCTTTGTCCCCCCTCCCAAGCTTGTTTGTTATCGTATGGTTTCGTTGCCTGTGAATCGAAGGACTACGCGGAACTAAGAACAAATGCTTTTGGATGTGATGATACCATATGGTTACATGGTCCATGAAATAGTGCTTGGTTTGATCAGAATCGGCCGATAAAGGGTTTTAAGCAGAACGACATCCGATTGCACAATGCCGCTCAGAGAATCGCGGATTTGTGGGCTATAACCTTCAACGCATTTGAAAAGGTTCTTCTTGAAAAGATGTCATCTCTGCGTATGAGTGGAAGGAAAATAACATTTTTGTAATATTATTCAGTGCGATGTTGAATGATCGCTACTGTGGTTTATGGTGTATGTTGATTCAAAAAAACGTTGAATTAGTATTTACATCTTTACTTCTCAAGGAATGCTTCTAAGCAGTTGATTCGTTATTACTCATAATTATTTAATCATTTCATCTTGATAGGATAAAAATAAAAGACATTACTGACAAAGGCTAATGAAGTTGATTTTAGCTCACACTCTAATATAATCGAAATTCTACTGCTTCCAAAAATAATTATGATATGTTTTATACCATGGTAGAGTCTGGATAAAATGGGCATTCTTTTGTAATGAATATCCACTTCCACTTGGTTAAGTTTTTTTCAAACAATAATGTCAAACTGTTGTTAAAAAATTTGGTGAAACTTGAATCTGGCTTCACCGTCATTTCTTGAAAAATTGTATAGTTTTCTGAAAAACTGTTTTGTAGGTCTGAAAGCATCACTCATCAGTAATATTCAGCAGCAAAGATATTTGAATTGGTCCCAATTTGTAGACATGGCAATCAAGAGTCCAAGATAAGATAGTGATTTGCCAGAAATTTAAAAAATGCTCATTATCTCGAAAACAGTGAGATTTTTACTAAGGAGAAATTTCGATATTCTGAACAGTCATGACCTGGTCTATCACCAGTTTCAATATTGTACAAGGTTTACCAGACACCCTGTAACACAAAGTTATGTTTCTATAATCTGAGTTTAAGACACCCTGTGGTGTGATACAGCTTTTGGATGACACTCAAAATCATCCTCTATGCAAGCTTGGTACATTTCCTATACGTTGCTTGTTCATTAATTTCGATATCACGATTCGTTTCAAAGTAATGAATTATTGAATAAAGCACTGCATTTTTTCTTCATATTCGTCATTTTTAATGATCGCGATTGCCGTGCAAAGTGGAACAAATGTTTATTTGTTCCACTTTGTTGTTTATTATTTGACAGTTGTGTTATTATCATAACGTCAGTTTGAGAACAATTTCATTCGTTCTATCAATGATTTTGAGTGAAAAAAACTGTGTTAAAGCATCAGAGGATTGGAATAACATGCTCCATGACTATATTCGAACGCTAATTCGTGGAATGCCTCGGAGAATTTAAGCTATTGTCCAAGCTAGAGGATGCGATCCGATATTAAAAAAATTGGTTAAGTGTTTTCTTTTCAACCGTTCGCTACTCAGGTTATCGTTTAGTTGGTGATTTTCCCATATTGAAGATATAGATCAAGCAGAAAAATTGCATTGCTTCATTCAATAAGTCAAAAATGTCAAACGAATCGTGATATCAAAATGAATGAGGGGTATGTATCATACAGAATGGTTTGGAGTGCCATACAAAACCTGTGTTTTACCTCTGGGTGTCTTAAACTTATTTGATAGAAACATAACTTTGTTTTCCCTAATGTGTATAATTTGGACCTCATTAGGAAATCTGTTTGATGTGATTCATTCTAGGACAAATTTCCCTCCATGTTTCGAAGAAAATATCACAATCGGATTGAAAATAAAAAAGTTATTCAAGATCAGAATTTGTATAAGTTTCAAGATGGCCGTTTTTTATGAACCTTAGTGTATATTTTCTGTTGAAAGAGTCATTTCAGCTGTTCTTGTAGATGTAGTACACTAAGCAATAGAGCATAAAATGAGTGGGTTTTGAACAAAAATACTAGTAGGAAACCGACTATGCCGTCACATGAAAGACAGTCCGTAATTATATTCTGTTATGTTTTCGACAACAACTGATTTTTATTAATTTGTTATAAACATTTGAATAACAAAAAATGTGTTTTTTTCAATTGTTTGGCTTATAAAATGAAAACTAAGAGCAATGTGGTCGATCCAAAGGAGAGAATTGTAAATAATTGAAATACGAACAAAATGGAATGATTTAAGTCCCAGTCGGATCCTTAGTAACGGAGAAAAACTGGAAAATCCAGAAAATTATGCGATTTTTTGGAAAACTCAAAACTCCGCTATTTTCCAAGCAGTAGTATTGAAAGTATTGAATCATGTGTACTTTATGTGTGCATATAAGAGGATCTGACGGATCATTAGTTTTGGCACAATTGCAATTTTGATTTTTTTGCAGCGTGCCTGGATGCTCTAGGAATAGCCTGATTTCAATTTCTCAAACAGATCATGAAAGTAAAAGTATAGTACTACAAAACGTTTATTCTCATTTTGTACTACAATGGTGCGAAATGGTTGAAAAATGCATGCAAACATGACTGAAAACGGCCGAGCCCGCGTTAGGTGCCGTGTGGTAGGAGAGTCCGGAAGATTAGGGGAATTCTTTTAATGAACGGGTTACGTGATGATACGCTCTCCCTCATCTCTCGCTCTCTCCTTCCACTCGACCGCTTCCACCAGCTCAGCCGCTTTCCGTCATGTTTGCAAGCATTTTTCACTCATTTCGCAGCATTTAAGCGCAAATACGTTTTCTGATACTATCCTTCCACTTTCAAAATCTGTTATAGAATTTGAAATCGAACTATCACTAGAGCATCCAGCCACGCTGCAAGATAGTGTAAAAAAAAATCTAATTGCAATTGTGCCAAAACTAATGATCCGTCAGAGCCTTTTCAGTGCAGACACAAAGTACACATTATTCAACACTTCCGTGAGAAGGGCAAAACCTATTTCCTAAAAAATGGCAGTCAAGAATTTAAAAAAAAAAAATCGTAAAATTTTCCGGTTTCTCCATTTTGTTCGTATTTCAATCATCTACAATTCTTTTCATTGGAGCAACCAGATGGCTCTCTCATTTTTCATTGTATAGGCAAACAAATTTCAAAAACACATTTTTGGTTTTTTGAACTAAAAGTGTGAAAATCAAAATTAAAGTTGTGGTATAAAAGTTTGTGTATTTAGTGTTGCAAAATGACATTTTGGCGACCATTCGAAGAACGTGAGGAACAAGCCTCACAACCTGATGAACAATTCGAAGATCGTGAGGAACAAGACTCACAACCGGATGAACCATGGGAGTTTAAAAACAAAGATCTTCATGTTCAGTCCCATAGAATTTATACAAAAATCTTAACGAAATGAACGACAAATGTGACAAAGAAATTATCGGAAGGATATCTCATCTCACCAGTTTTGGGCATTCAACTATTTACAGAGTGGTTAAACAAGGGAATGTTGTAGATCATTATCGTAAAAAAATCGAGAGGAGAAAGATTTTCTTCGAAGACAAGTTTATAGATTTCTATAAACGAAAGGAAGTACATACCTTGGAATCAATCAAAAACAAATAATCTGATTATCCTGAGTATACATATAAGTCGCAGGAAACACTACGCCAAATTCTTTTAGACTGTGGTTTCAAACACAAAAAACTAAATCAGCGAATGGCAATAATGGAATTACCCCGGCTCGTTCTGCAAAGGCAATATTACTTGCGCCTAATAAAAGAACATCGGGAATCGAAGAGACATATAGTATATCTTGACGAGACTTGGTTCGATAGTCATGATGTGATTCGGTTGATAACTCCCAAAACTGTTGTTTCCAAGCACCATGTTCCAGAGGAAAACATATAAATATTGTACACGCTGGTTTTGTACCGAACGCGTTGCTGTTGTCAGCAAAACAAATAAAAAAATGTTAAGCAGATTATCATGAGGATACGACTGCAACTTTACCCGAAAAATGGTTTAGTGAACAATTATTACCAAATATATCACCAACTTCTGTTATTGAACAATTATTACCTACCAAATATACCACCAACTTCTGTTATTGCAATGAATGATGCGTCATACCACTCGCGTCAAAAGATAAAAATACTGACGAAAGCAACAAAAAAAGGAGACATTTTGGAACATATGGCTTATAAAAAATTGAATATTCCCCAAAAAGCCACGAAGGAGGTATTACTACGTATAATTAAAAATGAAAATTTTAAAAAAGAATATATTATTGATGAGCTTCGTAAACATTCTGGTCATATGCTTCTGAGGTTACCTCCGTATTATTATGTTCAACCCCACTGAATTGGTTTGGGCATTTTTAAAAAACAAATTGAGAAAATCCAATCAATTTCCGAATCTAAGCGGAGATGTAGTAGAAAATATCTCTGAACAGGATGCATTTTACATGTGATTTTAGAAGAATGTGAATTTTTCCTTTTGCCATCCATTCAACCAGTAATCATAAACATGGGTGATTCGTCTGATTCGGAGTCTTGCCACGACTTCGATTTGTATATAATATAGCCGTACCAGCAAATATATTATCAATGTTTCCTGATGTTTCCTCATTCTATTTTTTTGAACGACATATTTTCGGTGTTTCAGATAACTTGTTAGTAAGTTACGAGCAACGTCCCGTACCCTTACACGCGCAATCCTTCAATTCTATTCATTATAAGAACAAGACACATTATATTTGCTAATTTCTATACAGTAAGCAATAGGCAAAGTTACACCCAAGTAAGAGAAAATATCTCCGCCTATGTTCGGCAAGTACGTTCAAAGAGGCGAAGTCATTGACGTGTTAATCCGGTTTTACAGCTCATTCAACTGAGATTGGATATACTATATGAAAATGATTTTCTACCAGTTTGAGGCGCATTTAGCATTTTGTCAAACGTATACTGTGTGTATATAGGTCATAGCAATATGTGTCTCAGAAAATATTGGTTATGTCCATAGGTACCTGTGGAGAACACATCGAACAATGCTTGAAAATTAACATTTTAACGATAGTAGCATTTTTATGATTATCTCCTGTTCTTTGATAAAACTTCATAAAAACTTGTTTTCTCCTATTTTTGTAGATGAATTCCACTCTGCAGAAACGAATCAAGGCGTGTAGAGGCACGAAAAAGCATCAAGACGTAGGAAGAATTGTAGAGTTCGACCATGCTAAAACGATGAAAGTGTGGAAAACTGATGAGTGCAACAAAATTAGAGGAACAGATGGTACCATTTTCCCACCTTTGATGGGATATGGAGATGGGTTGTCATCGTTTTCTCCCAGTTTATGCAGGTCCAATTATTATAAATGATTTTGATCTCGTTTGCTCTCGGTATTATCTGTTTTTCCTCGACAAGTCAGATGGTGTCTATAATGTCTATATTGTCAGAGTCTGGAAAATTCGTCGGAATGATTGGTTATGAATTTTCAGGGTGATAAAATAACTCCAAGTCACTGAAAGTGATGAAATTTTGTATTCGATATACCAATCCGTGAAAAACTAAACTATATATTTTTAGAAATGAATTAAAACTATCTAAATGAAATGATAATGATGAAAATGTGACGAACAAGTTCGATATTGCTACGATACGATATAAACAACTCGTGGAAAATATAGGGCAACAGAAAAGTTTATACGACAACACTGGACTGGTAGATCCGACTGACAATGAAATCATGTCCGTGTGACAATACTTGTCTCAAGTTGGCGACATGTCAATAACATATCTATTTATCGTTTTGGGAAATAAAGTCATTAGTCTGGCCATACCCGTAAGAACGCCAAAGCCTTCAAGGATTCAGTGATCCCTATTGGACCGAAAAATTAGTAACACCTAGCGTGATTAGTTACAAACAAGATTATTTGACATCATTTTAATGGAGGTTTATTCGGAAACCCTGATGTTAATGCTAATCCATGTGTCAATCAAGTTACGACACTGGAGTTACGACATGATTTGGATGCGAGATCACTGTCGCCATCTTCATATCGCATCCATTTGAAACCAATATTAGCCCCATCAGGTTGGCTAACTATTAGCTGTAGTTGCTAACAAATTATTGAATAGTAATTTGTATGAAATAAGTTTTGAAGTTTTTTAATGAAAATTCATTTTGTGAACATAAAAATTGCTTTCCAACAACAACATGATGATATCAATAAATATCATTGAATCGAAAATATATATACGAGAAACATAACAGTTTCCTCCCCTTGTTATAAATACAGACTGTGTGTGAAAACTAATATCCATACTTTGAGGGATTTTTTTTTTAAATTCTTGTTGATCTCCGCAAAGTCAAAGGTACGTATGCTGACGAAGCAGCAAAAGAAGGTAACTTCAGTAACGTCCTGTATGGAAGAATGTGCAAAAACGCGATTCGATTGAGCATTTTCTTTGTCTTCTTTGTGACAGAATGCAAATGTCATAAACTAGTTCTGAATGAATGTTTCAAACTTTGAACGGAACGTTCCGCTAACCCGTTACTAGCTTGGTGATACGGAGGACTTTGCTTATGCAATATACCATTTTGTTTCAAAAATGTTTGAAAATCTCGAGACATGAAAACCCGAGGAATTCCAAAAGAACTGAATATCTGACGGCAAAGTGCAATTGTGATTTTTGAACTAATATTTGGAACTTTGTGAATTTCTGGCCATCGAGAATATGAATTAACCATACCGAGAGAAATATCTATTACCTGTTATACAAAATTGTATAACATTTAAAGGATTTCTGAATTGAATAGGCGCCAATATAGTAACCTTTTCAGGATGGTCAGGGTATTTTTTTCAAAAAAGTTGTATAACTGTTAAAGAACACTCGTATAAAAATGAAAATATTGTCATAGCGAAATTACTTGCTTCCAATATAATGGTTGAATGACTGGCGTTTCAATAATATATGAAGTTATTATAAAAATTGAAAGATGTTTATATATAGCTTACTTGTTCTCAATATAATGTTTAAATGATTCACATTTCGATATTAAATGACGACTTTATAAAATTGAAAAGATACTCATTTCAAGATGACTCGTTTTTGATGTAATACTTAAATGATTGGTATTTCATTATTATACTATATCTTATAGTGTTTAAAAAAATTGTATGACAATCAAATGGTAAACATTTTTGCATCCAAAAACTTTCCTTTACCAGCTAAAAGGTTTTTGAATAACCTGCATGAGAATAATTTCTCACTGTTCAGTTCTGAAAATAGCATTGACGTCAAAACACTGCCACAAAATCTTAAATAACACATGTGGCGATTTAGCTGATTTTGAACAGTTTCTAAGGATTTACAGTTGTTGAACCTCATTTTACAAACTTTAACAGTTTTAGTAGAGCATGAAGTACATCATGAAATTCGGATCATTAATACGCATGAAGGTAGAGGCTATAAAAATTGAATTATTGAAATTTCAAAATTTTGCCAAACTGTTAATCCTCAAAAACTCTTCAATATCACCGCAGTGCTATTCGACATTTTTCAACTTAAAGGAGTTGATGTGGTGTTTTGGCGTTGATGATGTTATCAGAGCTCTAGATGGAGGTTATTTTCATGCGTATGCTATTCAAAAACGTTTTGGTCAGAATAAAAGTGTTTGAAAGCGAAAATATTTGCCATTTTATAAATGTCTACGAAAAATATGTTAAACAGAAGTTGCAACACGGTTGTGCCAGTGTCATATTCTCAGAATGACAATTCAACAAGCACGCTTTTAAATATTTCAAACCTATAGGCTTCATGAAAAAGCTACTTTTGTTATAGAGATTCGTCATATTTGATTTAATTTCCTGAAATAGTAACACATTAGATGTTCATACTTATCAGTGGACAGTTCAGCATTGAAACTCGTTGAGAAATTGATCAACATTTATTAAGGAAATTAAAATATAGTGACTGATTTTTAATTTTTTTGAGGGACATTTGAGGCCTTAAATTAAAGGAAACTCTATTTGTTTACAGTCAATTTTTCGTCAATTCATTTTTTGACATCTTCAGAGCACTGGAATATACAATTAGGAGATTTTTTTTAATTAATAAAACAATAGAAAAAACAAATAATACTAAACTTATCAATTTGCTACTACTACTTTCCCAGAAACAATCACTGAACAATGTTTTGGAAACGTATAAAACTTTAGATTGAATTATTATTAATTAACTCTGATCTACTCTGAAGTTTTATCTGTTACCAGAACATAGTTCAGTGATTGTTTCTGGAAAAGTATTGGTTGCAAATTGATTTGTATATTATTATTTGTTTTTTTTTATCATTTTATTGATTAAAAAAATCCTCTTTCAGTAACCTACAGTAGCCCGTAGCTAATTAATTGACGAAGCGGCTTTAAAGAAATATATTTTTCTTCAATTTATGACCTCAAATCCTCAAAAAAAAGTAAAAATCAGTCATCATAACAAAGGTCGTAAAACTTACATATCAACAATAAAATAAAGTATTTCTTAAATCTGGAAACATTGGAAATACATCAAAATATACACTATTTCTAGTAACCACGGATAGAGTTGACAAGAGGGAAGAATCTTCGAATTATACAATAAATTAGTCATCTGAAACAAAAAAAAATCATTACTTAATATTCAAATACTATTTTATTTCTGCTCAAGAATAATTAATAAAAATCAAATGTTTTGAATGGATGTTTCATTACAATACTTTCATGTGAAATTCCAGAGGTTTGAAAACAGATACTTCACAGAAGTGGCGAAAAACCAATTTTTCAGTATTTAAGAATTTATCTCGAATAAATGATTTGATGTACATGAAAATTTTTGAATGGGGCAAAATCTGTGGAACCCTACCCTACAAGAAATCAACAGATATTAAAAATGTTGATTTCATTCAATTTGCAAATTTTAGGAACTAGAATCTTAGGTTCCCATATGAAAAAATCATCTAACAATAATCATCATGTCATAAGATGAAAGTATCTCTTTATAAATAACTTCACAACCTCTTCATATTCGCAGAATTTGCTCTCTACTTCAGAAACTATAAAATATATAGCATGTTTCTTTTGAAAAATATTTAATTTGTGTCGTTTCTGTTCGAACCGGAATTAAGTACTTCTGAACCCGTTCGGTTCCTGAAAAAGTCATATTTTCATTCAATTCCAGCCATCACCGTAAATTTTTTTCGAATAAATGAATATTATCTAAAATAAAAATGCACCATCCCTGAAGCTCACCCAATACTTACTTGTTTGATTTTAACCTCCCACCAATAATAACAACGGATAAAATCTGTTGTTGAAAACACACACTCAGATACACACTTACTCGAAATGTATTTCTTGTAGAAACAAACTATAAACAAATCGTATTTAACCTTTATTTCTGCACTTACACAACACAACCAAATCCACACGTGAACTGATTGACAATAAGAATTGAAATGACGTAGATGACTCGATGATGAAACGGCCTGTTAGTGGTGAGTGGAATTAAACATCATAGGTAACACGTGTGTGACGAAGAAGATGCATGATTAGAGGTGGTGGAAAAAACAGTTTGTTTTTTCAATTCCATCTTTTAACCACAATCGTCCCCTTTACTGAATCTATGAGGTAACCTTTTCAAAACAAAATGAGTGTTTTGAAAAAAAAAGACCCGTTTAACGTTTAAAACCTTCACTTTTTACATTGATCAGATAATATTTAGTTGACAAAAAAAATTATTTAGCAGCTATAAGATTTTTTTGCAAAAAAACTTGTATTACTGGATTTCTCTCGGTGCATAGTGAAATAATAATCCTGTAAAAATGGACCTGCAAAATCAACATGTATCCGTTCGAAACGTACTGATGTTGATTCCCAAACATGTGTGGTGTCTTTTGGTGGATTATTTTTGTTTTTCTGACAAGCCGTACAATTTTTACACAACACTTCAATATCTGAAGTAATTGTTGGCCACCAGCAATAGCTTCTAGCTAAAGCTTTCATTTTTATTACCCCAAAATGACCAGAATGTAATTCGTTAAGTATACGTTTACGTAAAGAAATTGGAACAAGAATTTGACATCCCTTGAATATACAATCACTCTGTAAACTGAATTCATTTTGATCAATTTCACATCTATCTGATTTGCAAATTTTTTTACCTGATTTCAAACAATTCAAAAGATTTCAAAATTCTTCACTCTGGACAGATTCTTTTGCCAACTCACTATATGAAACTGGAAGATTTATTTGATTAATTTGAAATAATCCTGGTTCATCGAAGGAAAACTCATTTACTGTTCGTAATGGTGATCTAGAGAGCTCATCAGCATTAGAATGTAACTTAGTATTTTTATATTTTATATCATACTGAACACCCTGCAAAAATAACGCGAAGTGTTGCATTCTTGTAGCTGAGAGTGATGGAAAAGATTTATTTGTTGCAAAAATATGAACTAAAGGCTTACGATCTGTAAACAAGGTGAACTTTCCACCGTATAAAAAGTGAAAGAATTTTTTTACACCAAAAATAATAGCATACGCCTCCTTATCAATTTGAGCATATTTCCTTTGAGTTTCATTCGAAGTCTGTGAGGCAAATTGTATGGAACGCTCGGTACCATCAGGATAAATATGTGAAATTACAGCTCCTACTGCATAAAAACTACTATCTGTGGCTAACACGATTTCTACATTTGGATCAAAATGTACCAAAATTCTTTCTGACTGTATTTCTTTTTTATGTATTCGAAAGCATCTTGACACTTTTTGTCCCATTGGGAAACAACTTTTTTTCAAGTAAGTTATTAAGAGGAAATAGTATGTTACCCGAATTCTTGAAAAATCTGCAATAATAATTAACTAATCCCATCTTCGTCGCCACTATTTGCTGTAGTTGCTAACAAATTATTGAATTGTAATTTGTATGAAATGAGTTTCAGATTTCAATTGACTTTTTCGATGACAATTCATTGCTTTCCAACAACAACATGTAACTATGATGATATGAATAAATATCATTGAATCGAAAATATATATACGAGGAACATAACACTAACTATCTTTTTTTTATATTAACAATGACAGTAGGCATATCTGGGTCTTGAACTTATTACTTACCGCCACCAAATTGTTTCAAAATTATGCGTAGATTCCAAAAATGTGACAATATACTGGGTGTCCCTTGAACTGATGATTTTTCAGATCGCTCCTGGCGTATTTCGTCCGGAAGACTAAATACGACGGCATCCCCTGTGGAGAATACACTGCAAATCTAGGAGATATGTCCAAGAACGAGGGGGAGAAGTGTTACTGTACCACGCCTGACACGTGCCTTAAAAAAGGGCTGATGGACATCTACAACTGTTCTGGGGTGCCTATTTTCGTTTCGTTACCCCACTTCTACGACTGCGATGAGAGTTACCTCAAGGGGGTGAAAGGGTTGGCGCCTAACAAAACGAAGCATGAAATTAGAATTTTGTTTGAGACGGTAAGGCTTTTTCACTGGGTGGCAATGAGATTCTGAGATTTGTAACTTCAGGCCCTATGGTTATTTTCGAAATAGAAAGATATATGGAGTTTGCTGGAAGTGAATTCAACTTTTCTATTTCAATTTTATTTTTTTTCGACAATGATATCTGTCATTCCATTCTGAAACCAGCCGTTTGATATAGAACTTTATTCATTACAGGATAGCTAAACAATAAAAAAAATTGATTTACGGTACACACAAGCACACTGTAAATATTATTTCCATGAAATTACAAAATGATCCCATTTGGGTAATGCATTGTTATAGATATACATGTAAAGTAACATAAGTACCTCATGCAATAAAATGTTAAGTCATAACTTGACTTCAAATGTGAATTTCCAATATATTCCATGAGTTATTACTTGTATACTTATGTAATTTTCTCCATTATTCCAGATTCAATGGCGATTTCTACATGTTTGTTTAGGTGTTTTCACCATTATATTCAAGTGGTGCCAATGAACATTGTTGTTATTGTTACAATTGATAAAATTGTTATTTCCGTCAACCGATTGCACCTCTACGCGCAACCCTTGGAAGTCTTCGAGAGACTTGTGTGAGCTAGGAAAGATACAGCCCTTACCTTTTCACGAGTCCGAAGACCATGCGGGGATTTGAACCCTTGACTCTTTGCTCCAAAGGCGAACGCTCTACCACCACGGCCACCACGGCCCATTGAAATATAAGATACATGCTCATATGTACAGGGTGTCCCAAATTCGAGCCTCATCATTAGGATCTCGGAAACCAGAAGAGATACGAGGTAGGTTAAATGTAGGCAAAGTTGCGCAATTTGGTGCTCATTGTAACGCCGCTTTCATATTTTAAAAATTCCGAATACTTCCGAAGATTTTTGAAAAAAAACGATTATTCGCGATTTCATTTTAATTTTTTTGTGACTCTATTTGAATAGATATAACAAAACAAATTTCACATTCAAATTGCTACTTTTTTTGTTCTACAAGATGGTGTTATCAGATTTTCAAACAGACGTTTCGTATTTGAGCTACCATCATCAACTTTGTTTTTTTTAAATACGGCCCTGGATTTTTTATAATAGATTTTAAAAGTTTTTAATGTCCCAAAACAAATGATGTAACGCACTTTCAAAACTGTTACAAAGTAGAAAGTAAAATGAATGATTTTAAATTATTTTTTAAGGCCAATAATAATCCTCGAGCTTCAGTTAGAGTTTTCTCAGAAGAAGTAGGATTACTGCGAATGAGAGTTTGTAGAACTTTAAATAAGCGTAGATATAAACCTTACACAATCCATATTAGTCAAACACTAAGACCTGGCGATGCTGAGAGACGATTAAAACTTTGTAACTGGTTGCAAAATAAAATTAATGAAAATGATGACTTCCTAAATAAAACTATATGGACAGATGAATGCAGTTTTTCAACAGATGGACTATTTAACAGACACAACGAACACTATTGGTCAATAGGAAACCCAAGGTAGAATCAAGAAGTAAGACCTCAGGGACGACAATCATTTAACGTATGGGTCGGTATGTGGCACAATAAAATTATCGGCCCGTTTTTTATTCAAGGAAAATTAAATTCTGATAGATATGCAGAATTAATAAGGACCAATATATTGGATTCCTTAATAGAAGAACCTTTGGGCGTATTACGTCAACTATGGTGGCAACAAGACGGTGCACCACCTTATAATGGGAGATGTGTTAAAAATTTATTAAATGGATTATTCCCTAATAAATGGATTGGAAACCAGGGTCCCGTACGTTGGCCAGCTAGAAGCTCCGACCTAAACCCTCTAGACTAATTTCTTTGGGGATTTCTCAAAAAGTCTTTATCGAAATACGCCACAAAATCTTGAAGTATTACGACAAGACCTAATAAGGGAGATCAGGGCTATCCCTGCAAGGACCATTCAGCGTGCCATCCATAAACTTCACAGACTGACACGAAAATGCATTCAAGCAGGTGGATTACAATTTGAATATTTGCTTTAACTTTCATTGGGTATTCAATTTTATAGTTTTTGTTTGATTTTTTTTGGAATAAATAAAACATCATGCCTATTGTTGAACAACATACATTGTTTTATATCAATTTTTAGGAGCTTCTGAGGTCCTTAAAACATTGATGTATCGTTATTTTTTTTTAAAATTATTTTAACGATGTCCTGCTAAGATCTTACCAAAAATCTATTCCCTGTCTCTCTCTAACACATGAGTTCTTATGGAAAATGCTATTAATATAAATTTTTCGAATAAGTGCGATACATCATTTGTTTTGGGATATTAGAAGATTTTAAAATCTATAATAAAAAATCCAGGGCCGTATTTAAAAAAACAAAGTTGATGATGGCAGCTCAAATACGAAACGTCTGTTTGAAAATCTGATAACACCATCTTGTAGAACAGAAAAAGTAGCAATGAGAATGTGAAATTTGTTTTGTTATATCTATTCAAATAGAGTCACAAAAAAATAAAAATGAAATCGCGAATAATCGGTTTTTTCCAAAAATCTTCGGAAGTATTCGGAATTTTTCAAATATGAATGCGGCGATTCAATGAGCACCAAATTGCGCAACTTTGCCTCCATTTAACCGACCTCTTCTGGTTTCCGAGATCCCAATGATGAGGCTCGAATTTGGGACACCCTGTACACACATGCTTTAGTTTGTATTATTGGATATGTATTCGAGTATTTGTGAGGAAATATACAATGTTTGTTGTAAATTAAACTTGGATTTACATGCATTTCTACATGCCTCAAATGTGATTTTCCATATGTTTTCCGTAAATCACTACAATTTTCATGTGATTTTCACTCTACATGTCTGTTCAGGTTTCTCCGCCATTATTTTCAAGTAGTTTGATTATAAGAACATAAAACCTCAACTTACTTCTGAAGTCAACCATAAATTATTCAAAATGTAAAAACTTTGGAAGAGAAAAAAATTACGAAAATCATCTATTTTTTCAGCGTTGAGTGAATTGAAACATAGTGTAAAACATAGTGTAAAAAAGTATTTCATAGATTCGTATGATTTCTAATGTCATGATGATTATGCCACCAGATTCGGACTTCTTTTGCCTCAAATATGATGATTACAGAGGTAAATATTTCAGAAGGCCATGTTTTGGTATTTAGGCATAACTTTCAATTGTAAACAACTGTTCCACAAAATATTTTGCTGAATTTTCTTAAATAATGGTACTTCACTCTTGTACAATTTTTATATTACATGACCAACTTTCAGATTATTTGTATTTTGGTTGTACAATTGTTGCATACTTTGAACGCCACAATTTATAGGGTGTTTCAAAAGTAAATATATTATCACGAACGTGCCACATATCTTATCTATATTCAATAATAACATTGTGAGCGTATATCAAACTTTATATTAATTTTCAGACAACTGGCAGTCCTTTGTCTGCAAGAAAACGTCTTCAATTCAATATGCCTATGGAGCCTATCCAGAAAGTTGCATTGTTCAGAAACTTCACGACAACTGTACTGCCTATTTTCTGGGTAGAAGAAGTGAGTAGTCAGTAACTAATAATTAATGTACTTCAATTATATGTAACCGGCATTTCGAAAACGTTCAATCGTCATACAAAGAACATAGGGAGGGCGATGGGGGCAACTCCCCCCACTCCCTTAAGATCTAAATTGATACGATGAACTCCTAGGAGACCTACGTCATTGAGTACCTCTTCTTTGGTCACTTCACGCCTCAACTATAATACCTGATTGCTCCTACCTCTCAAAAATTTTTTGAATCTTACTGAAGTCAATAGAAAATCATGGCCAAATATCCCCAAATAAGTAAATTCCACTAATAGAAATTGAACGACAACTCACTACTTATCAGCTCTATAACTATTGTTTTCAACAACAGTATAGGCTGGTGCCAGAATGACACTCTAAAAATGAGAAAAAAGTAAGAGGCAAGGACCAAGTAAAGAATATCGTTGAGGTTTCAACTTTAAGGAAAAAAAATTAATTGAAACACGAAAACAAAATGGTGAAATGGGGAAGTAGTTCAAGAGTTGAAAATGGTTTTTTGCGAATTGTGGAGGAACATTTTTCAGTATTTAAATTTTTTCTCGGTCATAAATAATTTAATTTACATTAAAATCTGTAGAAAATATGTCATTTTTGGTTTCGAATGAACGTAATATTTTCGCAATTCAGAAGACAACTAGGTTTTGAGTTATGTACATTTATCGAAAAAATACCCTTCTACGAACAATAGTTCTGGTATATTTTTGTATTTCGAAGGTCTATAAGTGATCATTATATTTTGTAATGTCTAATTTCAAATGGTCTATGTGACTTAGTGGTTCATTGATCGTTAATCTGCTTGAAATTGAGAAAAAAAGTCTCTCTGAATCATGATTTTCTCATTATTTTCGACTCTCTCCATTATTTTTATGACAAACGGTAGTTTGTATTGAATAATACATAATAAAATATTTTAGTACATATTTAATATAGGTACAAAATTAATTTAATAGTATTGTTTTTATTCTTTGTTACAACTTTTGATAATCATTGAAAATATGTATGAAAATCATGATTCTGAGAGACTCATTGTCAGTTTTTCTCAATATAAAGCGGTTTAACTATCAATAAACCAGCATGTTATATAGACCATTTCAGAATAGACATTTTAACAACTACAATTATCACCTTATATAGACCTTCGAAATACAAGAAAACATCAAGACAATTGTTCGTGGAAGATAAGGGTATATTTTTGGAAAATATACAGAACTCGAATACTAGTAGTCTTCTGAATTGCGAAAAAATCATAGTAACAACATAGTAACAATAATAATAATATTATACTTCATTCAGTTGCCAGCATATTACACATTGAAATCACATCTTCTATCCACATATGTTCAACTGAAAGGGCAACGTTCAGAAATAGAAACAGAGGATACATTGCTGATCTTCCACCTAACCCAAGTCAAGTAGATTTGCAAAAAAAATTATATTAATAATACACACATACACATATATACAAATATACAGAGATAGTCAAATGTATGGACCCGCTCATTTTCTCAGTTAATATCAGGGTTATCGAAAAAATTTCGAATGCAAGTTGGAGGGTATTTCACTCTGCACCTTTATATGAATTCAAATCTTTTTTAGGTTTGTCATTGGTGAAGAAGTGACGTCATCGCCATTTTGGAATCATATGTCATGTTTGGTATCGCTAGATAGCTTGCTTTTTTCTCATTTTAGTTTTACCAATAATACTCTTATTCCCTCGATAGGTACAGTGAGTTTCGAATTATCGTGACCACTTCCTTCACTTACCTACTGCTAAAGGACCCCGCACATTTCTTATGGGAAATGGCTTTCCGTGAATTTGGCTGAATTTTTTGTATTTTGTAGTTCTTGATGAGCTGATCAAAAGTGTCCATAGCTACAAAGCTCAAAGATGGACAGTTTTCGAGATATGGAGATTTTAAAATGGATTTTTTCCATTTTTTGTAGTAGTCATCAATCCGATAGCTCTTATTTCTTGATTGGATGGCATTTGAATGTTCGGCGCCCCCAATCTGACTGAAAAATGGTCTTTCTCAGTTATGTTAGGCACCGCCATCAAACAATTTTCATACACTGCTACACACTGGTTATGAAATCAGGTACTATTTCCAAGATCTTCCATACATCTTTTTATGCTACAAAATAGCGCCAGTATAATTTTAATGGTCAAAAATCGACATATGTTGGGTAGTTTTTGAAGAGAAACCATAATAACTGATACTGAATATATCTAATGTTCAATAATATCGAGCATGTTTTCCAAAATGTTCATAACGAGGCTCAGCTAGCTTTGATGAAAAAAATGGACAAATCATTATACTGTGTTCACAGAGACAACTAATGTGATCACTATCGATGTCATTTACATGAGATTACGTGATTTATTTCTCGCAAATCTCGATAATCTGACAATGGTGTGCCAAGACATTTTCCTCAGGGTGGCTCCTAATGGATGATAGCATCTCACAGCCAAACAAACCCGTGAAAATGTCTGCATCTTTGATACTTTGTAGTACTTTCCAGGTAGAATAGAAAAGTTCAGGTTTTGGAAGCAAACTATGAATGGAACTTTCGATATTTACCACCGAATTCTTGAAAATACTATTTTTTTTATAAATGTTGCATTAGAGTTTACACTTATAATTGAGTATCTTTTCATATGATCGTTTGCAAAATGAATGGATAGGTCAATCAAAAACAATGTAGTAGTAGGAGTAAAAATCATAATTATAATGATATTAAATAAAAAACAATAATAATCTAGCTTGGCAATCTCAAAACATTATAAGTGAAGCGGATTTATTTTTCCTTTATATTCTTGAAATGATTTATGACTGTGTCAGGTTCGTTGATTATAATTATAGTTATATGTTACCAGTAAATTGCTAAGATAATTTATTTATTTTCTTATATAATATCATTATTATTATTACTATTATTATGAATGCTACTTTTACTATTATAATGATTTTGAATGATCTACTCATTCATTTTACCAAAAATCATATGAACAGATAGAATTCATTCATTTGTGTAAACTTTGATGCAACATTTATAAAAAATTATAGTAATTTCAAGAGTTCGGGGCCAAATATCGGAAGTTGCATTCATAGTTTGCTTCCATCATCTAAACTTCCTTATTCTACCTGGAAAGTACTACAAGATATCAAAGATGCAGACATTTTCACGGATTTGTTTGGATGTGAGATGCTATCATCCATTTAAAGCCACCCAGAGAAAAATGTCTTGGCACACCATTGTCTGATTATCGAGATTTGTGTGGAATAAATGACATATTATATGTAAATGACATCATTAGTGATCTGAATTATTATCTTTGACGATACATGATTATGATTTTTCCATTTTCCCCCATTAAAGCTCTCTGAGACTCGTTATGAAAATTTTGGAAAGCATATTTGATATTACTGGACATCAGATATTTCTAGAATTAGTTATTCCAGAGAATACCCAACACATGTTGTTTTTTGAAAATATGAATCATTTTGGCGTTATCTTGTAGTATGAAAAGTTGGATAGAAGATCTTGGAATTAGTACCTCATTTCATGTCCAGTGTGGAGCAGTGTATGAAAAATTATTGATGGCGGTGCTGAATGTAACTGAGAAATACCATTTCTCAGTCGGGTTCTGGGCGCCGAACATTTAAATTCCATCCCAACAACAAATGAAAGCTTCCCGATTGATGGGCAAATACTAGAAAAAACTAAAAAATCCATTTTGAAAGCTCCATATCTCGAAAACTGTCCATTTTTGAGGTTTGTGGCTATGAACACTTTTGATCAGCTCATCAAGAACTACAACATACCAAAAATTCAGCCAAATTCACGGAAAGCCATTTCCCATAAGATATGTGCGGGGTCCTTTGTTCGAAATTTTTCTCAATCAGGGAATCTAGCGATATGGCAATTTGATTCAGACAGTGGCGTACGTATCTATAAGTTTCTCAGATGCTTGTTTGTCGAAGAACATTTCTAGTCATTCTTCTATAGAAAAATGTCAAACGAGAATTTTGATCCAGAATAACAGAAGTGCCTTAGAATTTTTCCTAAATAGATGGTAAGAAAAAAAATAGAAATAGTCGTTTGTTTCAATATTTCAAAATATTACCATTTTTTTAATGAAAAGAAGGACAACATATGTGAAGCGGCTATTTCATTTACTCATCCATTAGTCCTAAAAAATGTAATGTCTCGAATGGCTGAGCCATTGAAGTAAATTTTGAAAATATCCTGTAACCATTATGTTAATAATTGTAAACATCGTAAGTGAAATTTTTTAATGAAACAACTGTCAATGTGACTCATAAAAAATATTTTTTTTTTCAAACTCACGTACGCCACTGTCTGAATCAAATTGCCATAGTGCTCAAAATATCTACCTGGATACATTCCATGATTGGGAATTTTTTTTAACAAATTAAGCAATAGGTAAGTGAATTACAGAGGTGGACACAAAAATACTAAACACACTGTACCTATCGAGAGAGTTGAAATAATATCAGTACAACTGAATTGGAAAGAAAAGCTTTCTAACGATACTAAACATTACATATGATACCATTTAGAAAGAATGCTGATGACGTCACTACTCCACCAATGGCATATCTAAAAAATATTTGAATTCATAAAAAGGTGCAGTGTGAAATACCCTTCAAGTTTTTTCCGATTTTTCTTCGAAAACAACACCGTATGCTACAGCATACAGCAAGTTCGTTTGTTTTCATTGGGGCTACAGAATGCTTCTGGAATAGAATTGAACAGCTTATTGTATGATAATGATCTAGTGAATATAGCAGTTTTATGGAGGGAGGGGTGAGATTTCCTTTGAATCTCATATTCACATTGTGAATATCAGTACGGAACCTAATTTTTCTATGGAGACAATTTGGCATACAACTAGTGCTTATTTTGTGGTATAAAATGGAAGTGTTTGTCTATTTTTCATGTTAGGCCAGTTTGCTTCTTTCAGTTTATGTAAAACAGAATCTCTTCTAATTCCATATCAATCTAAGGCAGTAGTTATGCATTTTTTTAAAGCTTTTATTTAACTTATTCTATGGGAGTATTTGTGTGTGCCAGATGGGTGTAGATATTGCAAGCTGAATTGTAACCACTCTCTCTTATCCTATGGAATTGAAATTTCACATGTTGGTTCAGTTCCGATGACAATACATTAATGTGGAAGGAATTCACCACCCTTGCCCTCGAAAGCTAGATAGAGAACGCGTAGGGTTTTGGAAGTTTTCTTGACGGATTTGGACTCAAAAATTACAGCGAAAAAAATATTGGTAAGGAGGGCTCGGCCTCTCCCCATTTTCTCGAAAAAAGTTAGAAAACCAGTAAAATTGAAGTCTGAAAAATCCGTAAAAAAGTGAAAAATATCAGACCGTGGATTATAACGGTTAAAAGAAAGTAATTGTCTCTCCTGCCCCCTGAAAGCTAGATGGAGTACGCGGAAATTTTCTTGGGTTTGAACTTCAAAAATTACAGTGAAAAATAAATTAGACAGAGATGGCTCGTCCCCTTCCCCATCTTCTCGATTATAAAACTTTCGGAAGTTTTCTTGACGGATTTGAACGTCAAAAATTAAATCGAAAAATGAATTAGGTATGGGGACTCGACCCCTCTCGTCCTTTATTCGAAAAAAGTTGGAAAACTCGCGAAATTAAAATCGGAAATATCGTAAAAATCGTGAATAATATCGAACCGTCGAATATTATGGTTTAAAGAAATGTCATCCTTCCTGCAAAGGAATTCGGAAAATATCTCAATAATTTCAGATATTGAAAATAATGATGAAAACAAAAAATAGATCAGGGGTCTCGCCCACCTTTCCTGTCACGAAAAAAAATGTGGAAAAATCGCGAAATAGAAATCGTGAAAATCCTTTTAAATAGTAAAAATTATGATTGGATAATACCAATTTCAAAAAAAATTACCCCTCTTCCCTCCTCGAAAACTAGATAGAGAACGCTTAGAAATTCGGAAAACTTTCCAACGGTAAATCAACAGGCAAGCGACCGTTCAACAATGACGCATTGATTGAAATGAAGAAACTGAGAAACATATCCAAACAAAACGAAAAAATGAATGGATAAATAAACTTAAATGAATCTTTTAAGAAAAGCTTACATAGATACTTCTTGCGACAATCTTTTATATAATTTAAAATTTATAATGTAGCAAAACGATGGGTTTAATACTTCATTTATTGAATCCTTTGTTTTGTCGTGGCTGTGATGCCATACCCATTTAAAGTATCACAGTAATTAAAAATTGATAATATTAGTTGATATTTTCAGGGTGTTGATCTGAACAGAACTTACACTGGTCAACTGAAGAGTCTGTTCACACTGAAGAAAGTTGTAGAAATGAGCAAGTGGACCATTATTGTGGGTTCACTAGGAAGTTTGGCAGTATCGGGATATCTCTTCTTCAAAAACAATGGCACATCTGATATAACTCCTGTACATGAAATAAAAACGAATGACAACAAGAGGGAAATATCCATGATCAATCATCGATTAGGGGGACATGTGAATCCGGAGATGCCAGAGGATGAACCTGATAAATACTAAAGTGTAATTCAATATTTTCTGGTTGTCATATTAGGAAAAATATATTCAAAAGTACAGGATATGGTTCATCATGTGATTCGAAAACTGTTTCTCATATACCTAATATAACCCAATTGAAAATTGTGTCAAAAGTCAATTGTTTATTCACTGCTGTGATTCGTTTCTTAAAATCTCGGTTATGATATGAACTGCTAATTCATTATTCACTTTAATATGATAATATGAGTGTATGTACAGGGTGTTCCTGAAAGATATGCTAATATTCAAGGGGGTGATTATTTGACTCATTTTGAGAAAAAAATTTCCATGAACGTATGTTCTATAAGTTTTATCTTTTGAGATACAGGGTGAGAAAATTTTGAAAAAAAATCAGTTTTTTAATAATAACTGAGACAATATTGTCGACAGCTTCACGAAATTTTGTATATGTCTTCTTTGCCACAAGGTGCGTTTGGTGATGTACTAGAATTTTCATCTTTTCTACCAGTGGCCTCCGTACGGGTTTTGAATTAAATTTTTTTGAAGAAAAAATACTACGTCACTGCTTTCTTTTGGAAGAACAATTACTCTTAAATCCTCATAAGTTTCTGAGCAAATTTGATTTCATGGGTTTTCTTTGTCCGACAAATGGTTTTTGCTTAAAATAATTAAAATCGTTTTACTTCACCATCAATTCCTCAAAAATCTGATGTGTTGTGGATAAATACGCGCTGTGATGGTATTTAATACCAACAACTTACCTTAGTCAACAACTATTGTTTTCATCGACATTTGTAAATACATCTATTCCAGAATAACTAGAATAATGTTTTCAAAAGTTATTAAATGGCACTGTGATATGAAGCACTTTTAATTCAATTATTTTTTAATCAAGAACAGGGCATCTGACAAAAAAACTAATTTTTTCGATTCTTATTCATTTGGAGCAATTCTGATATCTTATTTTGCTTTCAGTCGATGCACAAACATTTCCACACTACATCAGATTTTTGAGGAATTGATCCTGAAGTACCTAAAACGATTTTTATTTTTTCAAGCTAAAACCATGAGTCCGACAAAGAAAACTCAAAAATTATTAAGGATCTTAAAATTGATTTTTATTTCAAGAGAAAGCAGTGGTGTAGTATTTTTTCTTCAAAAATATTCAATGCAAAACCCGTACGTACGCTACTGAAAGAGGAAATGAATAGCTATTTGTATTACTAGGGAGGAAAGTCCCACTTTTCCTCCCGCAGGATGTAGTTTACTGCCCGATGCGAAGCGGAGGGCAGTAAACATGCAATGGAGGAAACGGCACTTTACTCCCATGTAATACATTTGATTTTTCCTCCTACCCACTCAATAAAACCTTTTTGTGACTTTGTTTGCAAATAGACCTATCTTACTTGATGGAAAGTATAGACAATACAGTCATGTGTACCTGAGAATCTGCGGTGGTGCAATGGCTAGCGTCTTGGGCTTGTAATCCGAAGGTCCCGGGTTCATCTCCTGGCAATTACAACTTTTTTTTTTTTTTTCATGAACGTTATTTTACTTTTTTCTTGTTAGTGATTTGAATTGAACACAAATAGCTATTAAAGAACTAGAGTAGAAGTAACATTCATGTTTGATTTTTACCAGAATACAGGATATATAAGATGTTCTAGAAATTACGGAAACAATTTGATTATAATAGATTCACAAGTTTCGTCGTTTACAACTTACTTGAAAGGAGGGGGAGGAAAAGTACTTTCCTCCCTAGGGAGGAAAAGTATGAGTTTCCTTCCTGGTTTGAGGGAGGAAATTGTGTACTTTCTATAGGGATAGGAGGAAAAATTTTTGTACATCACAAAATGCACCTTGATGCATAAAATACATGTACAGAATTTTATGAAGATATCTACAATACAAACTTAGTTATTATTGAAAAACTGATTTTTTTTTTAAAATTTTATCACCATGTGTTTCAAAAGTTAAGACATACGTCCATAGGCTGTTTTTTTCTTAAAATAATTCAAAGAATCACCCCCTTAAATATTTGCATGTCTTTAAGGAACACCCTGTATGAAGGTCATTCGATGTAAATTTGAAGTAGTTTCAGTATTTGAATTGTTTGCTTCATTTATATCTAGTAGTGTTTCTGAATTAACCAAGTTATTTTGGGCTAGTCTATTTTTTCATTTCATCTGCAAAACATTCTTTCCAAAATTCTTTATTCTAAGTAGAGAAACGAATGGTATTAAGTTCATTTAGAGTCCAGTCTGGGTAAACATATTTCATAAGATGTTATTGAATTGTACAATATTACAAATAATTAAAATATTTTAATACTGTTTAGTACTTTATTTGCAATTTCGATATCGAACTCAACAAATTAAACATCTTCTGTATGTAATTCAAGTCCCATGAGAAATATCAATTTGTTGCATAAAGTTTCATCAAATATTTGGAGCGGTTCAGTTTTATAGATATTTGTAGGTAATACCCCAAGACCATGACAAATAGCCGACTATTGAATTCTTTATAATTCTATCGAGAGTACCTTGTATTTTGACAATTTAATGAGATCATATGTACATTAATAATCTGAATAACTCCCGAGAGCTATAGCTCGAGAAAGTTATTCTTTGATTATTAATGTTCATTTGTTCGAATTGAATTGTTACAAAATACAAGTTACTCCAGATGAATTAAAGAAAATAAAAGTCGCTATTTGTCAAGGTCGGGTGATATTGGGGAAGATTGTTTCATGAACTCCATACAATCAACCATATAAGTACTTGTTCATACAAGTTTCAACATTCGACTCAACCCATATTTTATCAACTATTCTGTAGTAGAAGATAACTCAAAACGAGTCATTTCAATTTTACGTGACTGAGTTATGTCAAACTTTGACACTTATACAGACAAAAGAGGGCAGCGAATATTTCTTCGTTTATTTAAATAACCGTGTTTACCTGAATATCCGCTTGTTCACCTAAATATCCGCTGATATTAGACATCATTTTTTGAGTGATGAGCATGCGTGATTTTTAGGGGTAAAAATTACTTTATGTTACGATTTTCATTAAGAAGTGAATTTTTGAGTGGTGAGCATGCGTGATTTTTAGGGGTAAAAATTATTTTATGTTATGATTTTCATTAAGAAGTGAATTTTTGAGTGGTGAGCATGCGTGATTTTTAGGAGTAAAAATTATTGTATGGAATTGTATTGGTGCAGTCATGTGTGAATGAAATAATCAATAATACCTGTTGTAACAAATTTTATGACAGGCAACAATCAGTTTGTTGGAGGAGATATAAAAAATAGTTTATGCAAAAGTTTCAAGAGTTCAAGAAAACTATGTTTCATTATGATTTTCAAATACAGGGTGGCCCACCTATCCTCGCTCGGACCACTGCTGCTATGCTAATGGAAATTGAGGAACAAATCTGATCGGAGTTTATTGTTCACTTCAAGTTCTTCTCTTTGAAATTATTTTCGAGTATACAGGGTGCACCATAAATCCGTGGGCCAACATTTGGTATTTTCTTTAAATGCATCACCCTGTATATTCTTTCATTTTCAGAATCTGCTTCAGATGGGCTTCACAAATCATTTTTAGTTTTAGGAATCGGATGCAACGTTGCCAAGATAATCACATTTTATTAGAATTTAACGAAAAATCGTGGACGAGAAAAAACATTCAAAAGAACCTTATTATAAGAGGTCAACGAGAGAATATGCAAGTACCCAACCTATGCACCAAAACATATATAATATTGAAAGGCCCCTGGAATACACAGGGTGTTCTGAAACAATGATCGAACTTTGCTATTTGATAATGAATTATTCAAAAAAAGAAATGATTGAAATGTTGTATATTTTGGGTGAGTGTCACAAACACCGTCTTTTGGCAAGTAGAGTGTATGCCCAACGATATCCACAAAGAAGTCATCCCAAAGTTGACTGTTTCGAAAATCTAGCAGAGATTCAATAATAGTGGTTCAGTGAATTATTTCAAGCATAAGAGACCAGCTTCTGTTCTTACTGAAGATAATGAATTGATGATTTGGACGGCTGTGGTATAGAAAACCCAAATATTAGTAGCAGAGAATCAAGCCAATATGTAGGCATTTCAAGAACTACAGTACAACGGATTTTGAAGAAATTTCATCCGTTTCATATTCAATTACACCAGCAACTTCTACCACAGGATTTCAATCGTAGAATAGAACATTTTCGGTGGTTAATAAATATGATTAACACTGAGAGAAATTAATCTACATTTCATAAAAATGGAGCGGTTAATCGTCATAATTATCATTGTTATTCAGACCACAATCCCCATATTTTCAAAATAATTTCCCAAGAAAGATGGTCCCTAAATGTTTGGGGAGGTATTATAGATAAATATGTCATCGGCCCCTACTTTTTCGATGGCGTAGTGAATAGAAGAGTGGTTTTAGATTTTCTTCAAAACCATTTGAGAGTGATGCTTCAACGTGTACCACTGAATGTGTTGAATAATATGTGGTTTCAACTCGATGGTGCACCAGTTCATTTTGTGGTATCTGTTCGCCAATGGTTGAATTAGTAATTTCAAGACAGATGTATTGGTAGAGGTGGTCCAGTACACTGGCCTGCGAGGTCACCAGACTTGAAACCTTGCAATTGCTTCCTATGTGGAAATGTCAAATGTAAAGTTCATTCTGAACCAGTTACTACAAAAGACAATATGAAGTTGAGAATAACGGAAACTTTTGCCTCTATTACATCAGAAATGTTGTCGAGAGTTCGAAATTCAATAAAGTACGAGCACAAAAGTGTATCCAGCAGAATGGGAGGCATTTTGAACATCTTTCGAAATGAAATATCTTTCGAATTTAATATATTCAGTTAGTCAGATTGATTTAATATGTTTGTTGGTAGTTTTGATTAAAATTGTTAAATTGAATAACGTGTTTTCAATTGTGTCGTTATTTACCTATTAAAAGTATTATTAGACGATAGTTCATATGGTTCATTGAATCATTGAATCATTAGATGAGCTCTCAGAATACGAATCTATATAAAGGGTGTTCCATTTGAAAAAAATTAGTTTTAGCAAGTTGAAAATAGCAAATGTGATGTATGTTGGGTTATTCTCAATGAAATACTCTGTACACCTAGGATAATGATTTGGAGTAAGCATATGTCAAGGATTTTTGATTGATGTATATTTTTGATATATAGAAATAAACGTAACAAATTGGAATCTATCTAATAAATCATTATATATTTCCTTAATAGTGGGAATATATTACAATTGGCGACGAGTGATCAACTGGTACGATCTGAAAAATTCAAAAGTTGATTGAAATTGAAGGGCAAAAGTGAAATATGCCGAAAGCCGATGGACATAGTATACTCAGAGGGTCTATTGGTTCTCTTTCTGAGTACAGAATGGGCGATGATTGGTGTACCTATGAAGAGAGAATGGAGCAGTATTTCTTAGCAAATTATGTAGAAGAAGATAAGAAAGTAGCTGTTCTTTTGACATTGATAGGCGAACAGGCCTACCGAATTCTACGAGTTATTTGTGACCCAAATTTACCAAAAACTAAAACATATACTGAATTGTGCAAGATTTTGAAGACTCAGTTTTCCCGACGGGTATGTGTTTTCAAGGAAAGGATACAATTTTATGATCTACGACAACTGGAAAATGAATCTGTCAGACAATGGTACATTAGAATGAAAAATAAATCAATCGATTGTAAATTTGGAAATTTACTTCAAGAAGTTCTTAAAGATAAGTTTGTTTCGAGTCTGAGAAGAGGATCAATTCTAGACAAGGTATGCGAAGAAGAATATTCATCAAGTTTGGACTCTGTATTAGAAGTGGCTTTGAAGAAGGAGGCCTCATTGGCTTCATCATCTTTGTGTTCAACTTTCCATAAGCTAAAAGTAGCACCCGGACATCCCAAAGTCAGGGAATCTCTAGAAAACAAAACAAGAGTTCAAAGAAGTTCCAATGTTGCAGGAGAAGGTAGTAGTGTCCCTAAGTGTAGGAGTTGTGGTGAAGGTTATCATAATTTTTCTAAATGTAAATTCAAAACTTATACTTGCAAAATTTGCAAAAAAATTGGCCATATTTCAAAGGTATGTCATTTCAACAATCATTTCTTAGAAGTTGAAGAAGATAACTCTGCAGAAATTAAAGAACAAACATTTGATTTTATGGAAATGTATTTTGTTAGTTCTGATAGTTTTGTAAAACCACACAAGATTGAAATGCTTGTTAATGATATACCTCTTTTGATGGAATTGGGTTCAGGAGTAGGTATTTCTGTTCTTTCTGAGAGTATTTTTAAAGATAAATTTGGTGATTGTCATTTGACTGAAACGGCTATTCGATTGAGATCATACGATGGTAATATGATCATTCCCGAAGGAGAAATTTATGTCACTATGAAATATAATAATATAAGTGTACCAAATTGCAGATTATTAGTGGTGAAGAGGGGAAGTACTTGTTTACTTGGCAGGGATTTAATGAAAGTTTTTAATTTCAATATACAAGGAACCGAACAAATATATTTACTAGAGATAAATAATAGTTTGGACGAATTATTTAAAAAATATGACGATTTATTCAAAAATGAATTAGGATTGTATAAATATGAAAAAGTTGAACTAAAATTAAACGACAATGTGAAACCAATTTTTTGCAAACCTAGACCAGTTCCTTTTGTTTTCAAGAAACAAATGAATGATTAGTTGGATGAATTAGAAAGAAACGGGTTTATTACATTGATAGAAAATTCTGAATGGGGAACTCCATTGGTACCAATAGTTAAAGAAAATGGCAAATTGAGGTTGTGTGCAGATTATAAGATCACGATTAATAAATATATTCAAGACGTCAAACATCCTACCGCGAATAGAAGAACTCTTCGCTGCACTACAGGGAGGAGAAAAATTCACAAAGTTAGATTTTTCTAATGCATATAATCAACTAGAAGTTACCACAGATACTAAAAAACTACTAAGTCGGAGTACGCATAGGGGAATCTATCAATTAAATCGATTACCTTTTGGCACAAAGCCTGCTTGTTCTATTTTTCAGAAAATTGTTGAAAAGGTTTTATTGGGAGCCAAAGGTGTTATTAATTTTCTTGATGATATTGTTGTTACAGGGAAAAATAGACAGGAACATATTGAAAATTTAGAAAATGTTTTTGAAAGACTTCATAAAGCTGGTTTCCGATTGAATTTGAAAAAATGTGATTTTTTTGTGGATAAAATAAAATATCTAGGACATTTGATAGATAAAAATGGTTTACACAAAGATCCTGAAAAAGTCAGAGCAATAATAGAAGCTCCATGTCCTACTAATGTTACAGAAGTTAAATCTTTCATAGGAATGGTAACTTATTATGGAAAATTCGTTTCAAATCTATCTGAAATATTAGAGCCACTCTATAAATTACTGCGGAAAAATACTACTTTTGAATGGTCAAAAAAATGTATGAAATCATTTTCAAAAGTTAAATCTGTAATTTGTTCGGAACAAATATTGACTCATTTCGATCCTAATCTACCAATCAAATTGGTTTGCGATGCTTCGAAAGTTGGTATAAGAGTAGTATTGTTACATGTTTTTCCTGGGGGAATTGAAAAACCCATAAGCTTTGCATCACGTGTGTTAAGCAAGTCGGAAATGAATTATTCGGTTATTCATAAAGAGGCTCTATCAATTTATTGGGGGGTTCGCAAATTTTATCAATATTTGATGGGACACAAATTCACACTATGCTCAGATCATCGTCCTCTGTTAGCCCTTTTTGGGGAAACGAAAGGTATACCCCAAATGGCAGCAGGAAGATTGCAAAGATGGGCTCTCTTTCTAAGTGGATTCGATTATGTATTTGAATATATTAAGGGGACAGAAAATTGTGTTGCAGATGGATTATCAAGAATACCCATAGGAAATAACGATGTGAACGATACTGAATTGGATTATTTCAACTTTTTAATAGAAGATCAAATTCCCATAGATTCTGAGCATATACGAAAGGAAACAAGAGTTGATTCTATTTTGAGTAGGGTTTATCGGTATAGTAGAGATGGCTGGCCAACTAATGTCACAGATGAAGAACTAATGCCTTATTCACGAAGGGCTTCTGAAATTAGTATAGATCAGGGTTTATTGATGTGGGGATATAAGGTTTTAATACCGAGTAAATTTAGGAAACAGTCATTAGATGAGGTACACGGAGCTCATAATGGGATGGTAAAAATGAAAACTTTGGCTCGACGATATTTTTGGTTGCCTAATTTAGACAGTGAAATTGAACAATATGTTAGGGATTGTAACTCTTGTATGGTCAATTCAAAAACACCTTACAAAGTACCTTTGATTAAATTCAGCGAGAGTAAACATGTATTTGACAGAATTCATATTGATTTTCTAGGCCCTTTCAAAGGAAAAATTTTCTAAATAATAATTTATTCGTTTTCAAAATGGCCTGAAATTTATGAATTATCGAAAATTGATTCAAATAGCACAATTGAGAAACTAAGAGATTGTTTTGCAAGATTTGGTTTACCAAATACGATTATTTCGGATAACGGGCCTTCTCTTGTTTCAGCAGAATTTGAAAATTTTTGTAGTAATAATTGTATTTCACATATTAAATCACCACCCTATCAACCCGCTTCAAATGGAGCAGCGGAAAATGGAGTCAAATCATTCAAAAATTCTATTAATAGATTATTGGCTGATATGAAAAATAAAGACAATAGTTGGTCTACCATGATGAGTAAATATTTATTTTCGTATCGCAACACCCCGCACTGTGTGACTGGTAAAACACCATCAGAATTGATGTTCAAACATAATGTTAAAACTCGCCTCGATTTTTTGACTCGTCCAGCGCGGGAAAAGGCAACTCAAAATCAAATCAAATTTCACCAGGGAAATAGAAATGTTTCTTTTGAAAAAGGGGAAATAGTGTATGTAAAAAATTATAGGAATTTGCATAAATCAAATTGGACCAAAGCTATTGTATTAGGGAAAGTGGGAATGGAAAATTATATCTGTTCACCCTTGGATGACCAAAATTTAGAGTGGCGAAGACATGCTAACCAAATAATAAAAGTTGGATGATTTTATAATGATATACAACATGATATTTTCGAAAAGATACATTTTGACGGAGAATCGGTATTGGTCAAAGATCCAGAACAATCAGTAAACCTGAAAGAAAATTATTCAAATTTTCAAGTGATCGGAAATCAACCTGCTCCTGAAGGTAGAATGGTTGAAGGTGAGAAAAAGTTACAGAATGTAGATAGTTATGTTAGAGAAAGACCCAGTAGACAGATCAGAGTACCTGATAGACTTAATTTATAAAGAAAAATCTTAATGGTGGAGGTGTGATGTATGTTGGATTATTCTCAATGAAATACTCTGTACACCTAGGATAATGATTTGGAGTAAGCATATGTCAAGGATTTTTGATTGATGTATATTTTTGATATATAGAAATAAACGTTACAAATTGGAATCTATCTAATAAATCATTATATATTTCCTTAATAGTGGGAATATATTACGGCAAAGTTCGATCATTGTTCCAGAACACCCTGCGTATTCCAGGGGCCTTCCAATATTATGTATGTTTTGGTGGATAGCTTGGGTACTTGCATACCCATTTTCTCCCGTTGACCTCTTATAATAAGGTTCTTTTGAATTTTTTTCCTCGTCTAAGATTTTTCGTTAAATTTTAATAAAATGTGAATATATTGGCAACGTTGCATCCGATAACTAAAAATTAAAATTATTTGTGAAGCTCATCTAAAGCAGATTCTGAAAATGAAAGAATATACACTGTGATGCATTTAAAAAAATACCAAATGTTGGCCCACGGAATTATGGTGCACCCTGTACACTCGAAATTAATTTCAAAGAATAGCACTTGAAGTAAACATTAAATTCCGATCAGATTTGTTCCTCAATTTCCATTAGCCTAGCAGCAGTGGTCCGAGCGAGGATAGGTGGGCCACCCAGTAAATAGGGTCTTTGGTGTAGGTGCTACAGACCAAAATAATATTGCTTCAAATTGAACACCCTGTATATTATAACATATTCAGATTCTATGTTGAATTCTGAGATCATTTCATGTTTAGTTTTTGAAAACGGTTACGGTGTTGTTGAGTTAAGTATTGCTTAATAGGCCAACCTACTTATACCCAATTGAAAATAGTTCATTCACTGGTGTTTTTCGTTTCCTAATATCTGGGTGATGATATGAATTTCTAATTCATCATTCACCTCATTATGATATCAAAAGAGTGTATGTATAATAGGCCAAGCTGTGGATGAAAATAAGAGGCAGGTTGATAACCATAGCAGTCGATGCCAAAGCACCAAAGAAAAAAAAATTAATTACTAAGAGGCTCTTTTCACACAAAATAAAAATTTCAAACGGCCTATACTACTCATTATAAGATAGTTCGTTAATGAAAACTCTGGTTTTCGCCACAGCAAAATCGTTTTGTGGAATTTTTTAAACAATAAATAATGAGAAAAATAACAATTTGTTTATTTTTCTTGCGAACATTTCAAAAAGTTTCAAACGAATCTATTTACAGTCTGAAACTTTCCTGAAGAATTGTGAAACCTACAAAATGGTTTTACATACGACCAGATCGGTGCATTTTTCACAAGAAAATCAGTGAAAACCTCGAAAAAAGAGACCATTTTTAAACTGATAGATATTTCTAATGGATGTCATATTAACTAACATTCCGAATCTACCTACTCTACCTACTACTTATCTTAGATGCAGCCGCACTCATTATCAAATTGCCTACTTTTGTTGTTTATTAATTCTAGTTATTTACCTGCACTAAATTAATTTTAATGTTATTCTACTTGTTTTGGTTTTGATGACACAAATTTCTTGGAAAAACCAATAACTTATGCATTTATTGTGAAGAAAAGAAAACATTTGTCAATGTACTACGAACTTGAATAATGGGCTGTGAGGGATAGGACCCATATCAGCATTCATACTATTTTCACACTTGGCAATTTCCAGACTATCGAATGCATCAAGAACTCTATGGTCATGATCCTGTCTGATTAATTTTAAGCTTGTGTCATCAAATCCGTGGTCGTGATCCAAAGCATGTTGGGCCACACTCGATTTTTCGGGTCTTGAATATCGGATATCAGCAATGTGTTCTCTGAACCATACTTTCATGGCCCTTTGGGTTTGACCCAAATACTTTTTCTCGCAGTCCTTACAGCTAATTTCATAAATCCGCGACTTTTCTCTTTCATCTGTTTTATCTCTAAGAGTACCCAATACTTTTTGAAGTTTACACGAAGTTTTGTATACCACCTTTATATTGAGGGTTCTGAAAATACCTTCGAAACCCCGAGTTACTCGGGGTTCAAATGGGATGACGACATATTCAGGAGGGTTTTCCTCTTTTTGAAAAGTCGAAGAACTACGAAGGGTTTCTTTGAATCTATGTTTTCTAATCAATTTGTCAACCAAGTCTACAGAATAACCGTTCACCTCAGCCACCTTCCTGATTATCATTTTCTCAGTTTAAAATCTTTCTTTGTTGAGTGGGAACGACAAGAGTTGATTAACCAAGAAAATCAGTCCCGCCATTTTATGTTGTGTGCAATGGTGGGAGCTACTCTACCGGTAGCATTATTCGAAATTTAGTTTAACCGTTCGGCGTATTTCACGTTTTTTAAAATCGAAATTTTTCGGAAAAATGCCTGAAAAACCCTATTAGCATTTTCAGATTTTTCTCGAACACGATATACCTCTGTAGGACATATTGAAGTACATCTTAAAAAAATACGGTTCGGATCAAATCAATTCCTGAACCTGTATAGAGGTAAGTAGAAACGAAAAAAAAAAAACAGAAAACTGCCTTGAAATTTTTCCGCATTTTCCGATCACAAAGAAAAGTTGATAAAACTTGTCATCGAGTTATTGAACTGATTCGAATTTCAAAGCGATATCTTTAGGGGTTCGTGTACGTGTACGATATAATAAGAATATCCGACGTTTCATCAAGAACAAAAAATCAGTGGTGCAGAATGTTATCATCTACTTCATCGCAGATTTCGAAGCATTTTTAGAAGAATTTCACTATGCTTTCATTGATTTCCAGGTACGTTAAAATGTAATGTTAACATGTTTAAATGCAAAGGAGTGCCAAACTCGCAGTACTGCATGTATGCAGAGTTGGAAAGGAGACTACAGTTGAGGATTTGACGCTGATGCTAGAAGATAACTTTCCAGAAGGATCCTGCCAGTCTATAGCAGCTAAATTTCCCGAGAAATATTCGTCTTTCAAAGTAACAATCAACGAGAAAAACTTTGAAGCGGCAATGAATCCAAATATCTGGCCTGATGGAGCTTATGTCAGCAGGTTTTTTCATTGGAAACCGAGAGTGAAGACAGCTATGTAATCACTATCAACTCAGATAGGGAAAAAACTTCCAGTAAGGTAGGTGTGTTGCATTTAAATATTAGATGTTTGTCCAATAAAATTGATGCCCTTGATCATTTTTTAATGATTATACTGTACTGTGTCTCAGTGAACATTGGCTAACAAACGAAAATCTGGATAGTCTCCAAATCCGACATTTTACCCTGGCTGCCTCCTTTTGTAGAAGCACTAAAAAGCACGGCGGTGTGGCAATATTTCATAAATTACACATAATATCCAAAACTATTGAACTTAAAAAAATTTGTATGGAGTCACATGCTGAATTCTGTGGAATCGAAATTCCTGAATTAAATTGTGCAATTATAACTACTTATAGATCACAGGTAGAAGGTGACATCCACATATACCTTGACAAATTGGAAGAACTACTTCACTATCTCACATCCAAATATATCCACATAATTATCGTTGGCAATTCCAATGTTAATTTCAAAATAAACTCTCCAAGCATGACCGACCTGGTCCTACTTATCAAATCTTTCGGCTTAGAAGTTACAATTGACGATTGACAACATTATGACTAATTTCAACTCGGACACATATCAGACAGGTGTTATTGAAACGGGCTTATCAGATCACCGCGCACAGTATATTCTGATTGACAAATTGGTCACTCATAAACCCAAAAAAATTATGCATAGAAGATTGACCTCCCACAAATTACATGAATTTAAAGAGGACATATCAATTCATAATTGGATTACAGCCAATCAATCTGATGATGTTGATCTACTAACTGAGACACTGACGGGTACTTTGAACTACTACGTGACAAACACTTTTCCTTAAAAGCACAAGCAAGTCACCACCCTCGACACCCTGTGCAATTTTTCAACAATACACTAAGAGAAATGAGAGATACTCTCACCTCACTGAGAATAATCAGTGAAGTCTCGAAGAGCGATATAAATGAAAATATATATAAAATTTACAAAAGGCAGTACAATTTCGTACTTAATGAGACCAAAAAACAGCCTATAGTAAATTCATTGAAAGCTCCCAAAACCGGTGCCGAGATGCGTGGAAATTGATAAATTTCGAACGTAATAAAGGTTCTCAATCGACTGTCAATGAATGTAAATTAACAGCGGATGATTTCATGCTGCACTATTCGTCCGCTGTCAAATTGATCACTGAACACCTCAGTGCTACTGATAAGGATGCCAATGATTTCCTAAAGTCATTACCAAGTAATAAAAACTCACTTTTTTCCTGTATGTAAGACCGAAGTCATTGAAGCAATAGACTCGATAAAAAATACAGATTGCTATGACGTCAATAATCTGAATAGTAAAATTATCAAAAGTATAAAATATGTTATCGCAGAACCACTTACAGATTTGTTTGATGCATGTTTTTGTAGAGGGGTTTTTCCTAACGCTTTTAAAGTGAACAAATTGATACCAATATTCAAAAAAGGAAACGTAGATTCACCTGAGAATCACTGGCCAATCTCGATAATACCAATTTTTGGTAAGATTTTTGAAATACTTATCAAAAAAAGGCTAATAACGTACTTCGACATGAATAACTACATGAATGACCAGCAATATGGGTTTAGGAAAAACCGCTCTACAATTCAAGCAGTCCGAAGGCTGGTGAGTGACATAGTCGAGGGATTTGAAAATGGTCAACAAACAGCAGTTACCCTGTGTGATCTCAGTAAGGCCTTTGACTGTGTCCCTCATCAAGGGATGCTTGATAAGCTTGAGCTTTATGGGGTGAGAGGGACAGCCCATTCATTTTTTAGATCATATCTGTGTGGAAGAACTCAATATGTTACTTATAATAACAATACATTAGTATCTAAACCGATAACATCAGGTGTACCCCAAGGATTGGTCCTTGGGCCACTGCTGTTTCTAATCTTTATAAACGATATATTTTATTATGTTGAGCCATCTCAGTGTGTCCTGTTTGCAGATGACATTACCTTCTATAATTCTGATACGAATCTAGAAGAACTGACTAAGAAGGAGTTTGTTCGAAAAAAATCAGAGAGTGGCTTACTCCTAATAATTTAATTCAGAACAATGCCAAAATACAAAAAATTACTTTCTCTACAAATCCGACCTTCATCACGGAAGCTTCAATCAAGCTTCTGGGTATCGCTCTAGATAATAAACTCAAATGGACCGAACATGTAGATATACTCTCGAAAAAACTATCAAATCAAATTTTTATTTTAAGACGCTTGAGAATCACCATCGAAAAGGATGTACTGGAAATGGCTTATTTCTCACTTTTTCATTCCCATATAAGTTATGGCATAATTTTATGGGGTAACTCTAGTCAAGCACATCGTGTTTTTACTCTGCAGAAGAAGGCTGTCAGGGTCATTGCCAAGGCAGGATTCAGAGACTCTTGCAGGCCGCTTTTCAGGCAACTAAGAATATTAACACTTCCCGCACTTTATATCTACTATTGTTTGATAGAAATTCATAATCAATTACACGAGTATAACAAACTTAAAGACTCGCACAACTATTCCACTAGAAATAATCTACTCGTCAATCCCAAACTTCGTTTAATACTTCTATTAAAAATTCCATAAATTTAAATATTTACAATAAAATTCCGGAAAGTTATAAGAAACTCAGCTCCTTCAGATTCAAATTGGCAATCAAGCAGCTTCTACTGAGACACAGTATTTATTCAGTTGACGAATTTTTGTCAAGTAATTTAACTGAGGTGAATGTAGCGTAGCTGACACAATCCTGTATTTATTATGCAACCACCTTACTGATTTAATTTTAACGTGTTTATTCTTGAATACTGTAATTGTCTGTTATTTTTTTTGTTCCCTATATACTAAGAAAAATGTACTATGCTATTTTGTGACTTGTGTAATGATTTTAATATCAAAAACACCAATAAAAAAAAATAAATAAAATGAAATGCATTTCTAGACTGAATTATTGAGGAAGGAGAACGTTAAAAATTGAATGAATTTTCAAACAAATAGTTATTTTTGTATTGAGTGCGTGAAATGAGTGTTTTTTTAATGGTACATGAAATTGTTGATTTTTGGCCGAGACCGAAGGTCGAGGACCAGAATTCTTGCGAATGTGCCATTAAACCACGAACTTCATAAACGAAATACAAACAACATTTTTTGTACAACTATAGATGTGAATTTACATCGTCTGAAATATATTAAAAATAAATAATTCCAATACATCTTGAAGTGGTTTTTTGTCCAGATAAGTTATCGCTATTTAACGACTGTTGCCTTGACTATTCCACACTTCTTAAGATATTCACGTAAGCTGACCAATCACAAATCAAAGACAACTTGTATTATCGCGATTATTTCACTTATGCTAAAATAGCGTGTTATGATTGGTTGAAATTTTTGTGTTGATAAATGAAAACATCATGTTTTCGATTTTGTAGTTCGGCTCTTGATTGGCTACTGGATATGTATATGATGTTTTCGATTTTGTAGTTCGATTCCTGATTGGTTATTATCAAAACACAAACTTACCACTAGCAAGCTGCTATAATGACACAACACCAAATTTTGACCATAACTAAATAAGCACTCACTATTAATTCATATCAACTTCACAATTTTTGACAAATTTTGCATACTCGTTGATTAATCAAATCACTAAATCAAAATGTTATCAAAACATAACCTCGAGCGAGAAACAGTAGACTACATGTGCAATGACGAAACTACGAATGACGCGCTCTGTCAAGTAAATGTTTTGTTAGTTGCATAATTTCAGAACTAAATGCGGGATTAATATTCCTACTTAAATTGAATAGTAAATAAATAAAAATGGTTTCGATTTTATTCATGAAATAATCTTAACAAATACAACTCGTGTTATCGGCGATTATCGTTAATTCCTTTTCGGTTTCCAATCAAATTATGTTGCTTTAGGCAACCACACTCGCGCAAGAGCTCGTATGGTTGCCAAGCAACATAATTTGATTCTCAAATTCAAAGGAATTGGTATTTCGATAATCACCGATACACTTGTGGTATTACCTACGAAAACACCAGCTGTCTCTCAATTCTGATTGGTCTGTCAGCGTTGGTGTTTTCAACGATGTTACCATTGGCGAAATAAAATAAGATCGCAGCGCCACCTATAGCAAGACTTTGAACTACGAATCACGGACAAAGGTTTTTGACTTTACACGTGTTTATATGGCGTTTTGACGATCTGTACTCCTATTTTTAAACAATTTGTAAAAATTTGTGATTTCTCTAACTAAAAAGTGATTGTGTTTCTGTTGAAAGACTCTAAAGAAAGTTTCAGTCAGGTGATTTAAAGGAATTTCATCTCCGATTAGTTTTGAATGCTTCTGCAATTCAAGGTTGCATGGCGTTTTGATGATCTGTTCTCTATTTTCAAACAATTTGTGAAAATTTGTGATTTCTTTAACTGAAAAGTTATTGTGTTTCTATTAAAAGACTTGAACGATAGTTTCAGTGTAGTTTACAAATATTTTACGTGTTTTTTGAAGTCATGATTTGTGAGTTATTGATCTGATTCATTCTGTTGATTAAGGATATTTCCATACTCGATTTCTGTTTCTGTTCGTATTTTTTTGGTTTATACTGTTGATAGACTGTCAAATATGGGAAAATACAATCCTAGTTGTTCAGTCCCAGGATGCAGGACATGGCAAGAAGAAAAATGTGGGATATCACAAATTTCCCCCAAAAATGAAAGCAAGGTTAAAGAATCACCAATTGGTTCGACCAGATTGAAGAAATTGACCAAAGGAAAGCATGGATTTTGAAACTGAAAATTGGCAAGCTAAATAATATCGAAGTATATGCTTGTTTGACAAACAGACTGATGAATGAATCAGATCAATAATTGATCGCAAATCATGAACTCCAAAAACAAGTAAAATATTTGTAAACTACACTGAAACTATCGTTCAAGTCTTTTAATAGAAACACAATAACTTTTCAGTTAAAGAAATCACAAATTTTCACAAATTGTTTGAAAATAGTAGAACAGATCATCAAAACGCCATACAACCTTGAATTGCAGAAGCATTCAAAACTAATCGGAGGTGAAATACCTTTGAATCACCTTACTGAAACGTTCTTTAGAGTCTTTCAATAGAAACACAATCATCACTTTTTATTTATAGAAATCACAAATTTTCACAAATTGTTTGAAAATAGGAGTACAGATCGTCAAAACGCCATATAAACACGTGTAAAGTCAAAAACCTTGTCCGTGATTCGTAGTTCAAAGTATTGCTATAGGTGGCGCTGCGATCTTATTTTCTTTTGCCAATAGATGACGAAGCTTAGTTTGACATTTTGACAGATCATAATTGTAGGCGATTACGTCAAAATGAGTCGCATCGTAACTATATATAATGAATTATTGATAGTTATGTAATTGGTTTTTGATTATAGTTAATTGATTATGTTTATGATGAATTGATTGTTCATGTTCATAATACATACTTTCAATGCTTCGTGAAATAGTATGAAAAAATTCCACTCGTGGTTGAATTTATCTCATAAGTCTGTTTTTTATTTCTGAACTCAACTGAATTGTATCGGGAAAACACCACTCCTCTTGCGGACTCGTGGTGTTTTCTCGAAACAATTCAGCTTCGTTCAGAAATGAATCGACAGACCTATCGAAGGTAATACCACGAGTGCTTCAAATTTTATCGATAATTTTTTCTTTTCCACGAAAACTTATTTATTTGGCAAAAATATGGAAACAAATCGATTGATAAAATCACGAGTCCGTTAGGACGAGTGATTTTATCTAAATTCGGTTTGTTTGAATGTTTTTGCCTCAAATAAAGAAGTTTGAGTGATGAAAATAAAAAATTATCTAATAAAATTTGAAGATCGAGTTGTATTTGGAAAGATTATTTTTTTCATTTCATTATTTCATTGAACTCAAATAATACATAAGCTAACTGGAAATATGATAACTTTTTGAACAAGTGAAAAAATTAATTATTTGAAAAATTACAGTTATCGAAAACACAGTTTTTGTAAATAGTTTGGCCAGCAGAAACAGCTGTCTCTTCCGACTCACGTGTGGATATAATATTGGTTGATGTTACCGCAGTTGTTGATGTATTGGTTAATGTTGCGGCTGTTGTTGATGTATTTGCAATACATGCCAATTTGTTCGGTCTAACTTTTCCCATGATATTTTTATGGTGTTCTGTATCAATATGTAAATAAGGCTTCAACAAAGATGCTGTGGCGTGACCTGTTATTTTGATGGCTTCTTGTTCCTGTATACCTTTCTTCATTAGATGAGAAACCAAAGTTGATCGGCTTGAGTGATTAGTTATTTTTCTTCTCTTAGTGTCAAATCCACATTTTTCAGCTGATTTATTTAACCATTTTCCCATTTCATTCTTCTCCACTGGTACATTTTTATACCAAGCAGCATTTGCATTTTTCCAATAGGGATTTGGAGTGAGAAAAACTCGATCAGTGGTGATATTTTTACCGCGTTTATCCATAAGCTAATCATACAATCTTATGGGGCACCGTTGAGGATTCTCTGAGTTAGGTGTCAACCATTTTGTGTCGGTGCATTTTTTATTCCCACCCTGGTAAGTTTTACTATATATAGGATTATATTCTAATCATCCTGTTTTATCACCTGCATTATTTAATTCCTCCCTGATATAATGAATATGTAGTAATTATATACTTATTTATGACAGAGATAAATTGGTAAATGACTGACACTGACATGCACTTGACAATATAATCAACAACATCTATTTCACATCTACATAGTTTGATATATAAAGATGATATAACCAAATATAATAGTCCAACAACCCCTCCTATTTGGTTATTCCTTGCAGCTGAATACACTTCAGAAATTTTACAGGGGTCAATGGCTTCGTAAGAGAGTCGGCTACCATATCATTTGTAGGTATATATGATAGCTTGATAAGTTTCTCGGCTATCTTCTGTCGTAGAAAATGGTGACGCACATCGATGTGTTTGGTTCTGGATTGGTAAGAACCATTCTGAGCAAGATTCAGTGCGCCCTGATTATCCACGAATATTTTGAGTGGAGTATTTTCTTGGTCCGAGCAGGGAACTATCTCTTCTGACAAACCCTTCAGCCAGAGAGCTTCTTGAGTAGCAGCGGACAATGCCATATATTCCGCTTCACTGGTGGATAACGCTGTTGTTGGTTGCTTTTTCGTTCCCCAAGACACAGATGCGTTGCACATCAGGAACACATATCCTGTGACGGATTTTCTTTCATCAATGTCACTGGCAAAGTCAGAGTCACAATACCCAGTGATCTCACAAGACTTGTTTCCATCGAACTCCAGCTTCCAGTCTGCTGTTCCTTTTACATATCGGAGGATACGCTTTACTGCAGACCAATGTGCAGGTCCTGGGTTGTTATTGAATCGGCTGACAAAGCTGACAGCAAAAGCTATGTCTGGTCTGGAAACCTGCGATGCAAACAACAAACTTCCCACTGCTTCTTGGTATGGGATATACTCTATCTCTCTCTTCTCATCCGAAGAGCTGGGCTGCTGGTCCCTCGACAGCTTTACGTTAGGATCTAAAGGAGTTGTCGCAGGGTTGCAGCTTTCCATGTGGAAACGAGTTAGAACGTTCTCAATATATGTTTTCTGATCAATCCACAGCTTTCTTCTTTTCCTGTCCCTTGAAATTTGAAATCCAAGTACATATTTGGCTTCACCAATGTCGGTCATCTTGAAGCTTTTCATCAGCTGAGATTTTATCTCTTGTTTCAGTTTATGGTCGTCAGAAAAGATTAGCAAGTCATCAACCCAGACTGCAATAACCACCATCTTTTTCTGACTTGACTTGAAATAAACGCATGGGTCGAATTTTGACTGTTTCATACCGATTCGCTTTAAACATCCATCCAATTTGATGTTCCACACTCGACTTGCCTGTTTGAGTCCGTATAAACTTTTCCTGAGACGACAGACTTGGTTCGAATTCTGATATCCTTCAGGCTGATGCATATATATTTCCTCAGTAAGTTCTCCTTGGAGAAAAGCTGAAACTGCATCCATCTGATCAATGTCCATATCTCGTTTGACTGCCAGTGCCAGAAGATACCGAATCGAACTATATCTCACCACCGGAGAAAAGGTTTCCTCAAAATCTAGTCCCTTGCGTTGGGCACAGCCTTTAACAACGAGTCGGGCTTTATGCTTCACTATTTTACCAGTGACATCTCGTTTTGTTCTGAAGAACCATTTGTTATTAAGAGGTACCTTTCCTGGAGGTAAATCCACAAGTTCCCACGTTCCATTTACCAGCTGGAATTGGTATTCATGGTCCATGGCTTGTTTCCAAAGATCATGGTCAGGACGATTAGTGATTTCATTAACAGACGTCGGATCATCGGGTTCACTTAAGCTCATTGCATAAGAAACATAATCCTCGAACTTGCTAGGTGGACGTCAAACACGTTCTCCTCTTCGTTGCTGGTCGACAGGATCAATCCGTGGCTGCTGTAGATTAGCACGATAGGTCGGATCATCGTTCTGATTACCCACTTGATCAATGTCAACATTGGATATGGAATGAAAATCAGTTAAATTGTTTGATTCATTTTGGTCAGTCAAATCATTGGATGAACTATTTTCGTTTTCAGGTCCATCGTCTCTTTCATCTGGGAAGTCCCCATTGGAGTTATCAGGAACTTCTTCAATACGTTCATCTTCATTTATCATTTGACTGCCTGTGTCATCATAGACCAAAGGAAAGTTCGCAAAATATCTTTCGAATTTTCCCAAAAGCTGTGATCCTTTCTCGTGTTCCGAAAAAATGACATCACGAGACACGAATACTTCCGATTTCTTCGGATCATAGAGTCTGTATGCTTTACTATTCACGCTGTAGCCAATGAGTATGCTAGGGCGTGATTTCGGGTCCAATTTCTTACGGTTGGGAGCTAGAACATGAGCATACACTCTGCAACCAAATATACGAATATGCTTAACGGTCGGTTTTCTTCCTGTCCAAATTTCCAGAGGTGTGGCTTCTGTGCATTTCGTAGATCTGTTGAGAAGGTAGCATGCCGTGTTTGCGGCCTCTGCCCAAAATTTGTGAGGAAGTCCCGAATCAGCAAGTAAACATCTGACCTTCTCTACGATCGTGCGGTTTAAACGCTCTGCTTTTCCATTTTGTTCAGGCGTATGAGGAACGGAGGTCTGGTGTTCGATACCTGCTGCACAAGGAAAGTCTTTCATTTGATTTGAACAATATTCTCCTCCATTGTCTGTTCCAAACGTTTTTATCATCAGACCAGTTTGATTTTCTACAAACTTTTTAAAATTGACAAAAGTATCAAAAACTTGGCTCTTTTTTGCCAAAAAATAACAAAACGACATGTGGCTGTAGTCATCCAAGAAGGTAAGCATATACTGGGACCCCGCTAGTAATTTCTCTAGTGGTCCAACTAAATCAAAATGAACTAGCTCCAAAAGTCTGGTAGATTTAGTTTCACTCAAGGGAAATGACAAACGATGACTTTTACTGACAGCACAAGTTTCACAAACAAATTCTTTTGGAATTTTATCAGAAAAAGTTATTCCGTGAACTAATCCGTTTTTTAACTTCGTTAGATTGGATAAATTGACATGCGCCATGCGCCTGTGCCACAAAAGTTCTTCTTTAGGAAAGTCTGATTGAGTCATTAAAACTGATTGGGAAGAAAGGTCGAGCCTGAACAAGTTGTTTTCTAATGTAGCGGTTGCCAGAATGCTATCATTTGCATCATACACCCGTGCACCATCAGAATCGAAGACAACTGTATTTCCTCTCTTCACAATTTGACTGATTGAAAGAAGATTCACACGTAAATCAGGTACGTAATATACATTTCGAACAGTAATATCTGAAGAATTGCCATTAACTGTGACAGGCAGCTTTATATCACCAATGCTGCTCGTTTGCATAATATCCTGACTGTGTGCGGTGCTAACATTCATTTTTGTCGGGATAGTTTCATTCACAAAAGTGTTTTTGTCTTTTGTCAAATGCGCTGAACAACCCGAGTCAAAAAACCAATCTGAATCACCCACAGAAGTTTGTGTAGAATGAGCGGTAAACAAGGCTTGTTCCTTGTTATCAACGTTGGCATTCCCGAAGAACTGTGTCTTTTCACCACGGTTGGAACAATTTTTCGCAAAATGTCCGTATCTATTACATTCGTAGCAACGCGGTCCTTTAGATTTGAAACTGGTACAGTTTTTATCGGAATCGGAACTATTCTTTTTGAACTGTTTCTTCAAACTAGATTGATCGGACCTGTTCTTCGAACTGGAATTTTTCCGATGTTGAAAACCATACATAGCCTCAACTATATGTCCATCCCCTCTTTTACTCATCGAAACATCTTGAAGAAGCTTAGTTTTGATCGCATCGGCGGTAATTTCAATACCGGAGGACTCTATCGCCATGATCATAGGCTGGAAATTATCGGGAAGACCGGCTAATAAAATAGTGCCTACCCACTCATCAGAAACTTTCAAACCTATGACTACATTTATCTCACAACTTTGGATCCGCTCAAAATGGGTTTGACTTGACTGGATCCGATACACCTAATCGATATATACAGTGTTCGGATTGGATTGAATTACTCAAGTCAATTCCATAAAATATAGGATTGGACCCAACCGATCGCCTTGAAGAGAAGTGAAATTACGAGATAAACGAATTTGAAATTGACAAATGACAGGTAAAAGTAGCCAAATTCAGATTATTGTTTATATTGACAATTATCTTTCTCAAAATGGAGATCAAAATAATAATTAAGAAAAGAAACATGTGGTCCAATGAAGAGAGCAGTTTTTTCATTCAGCTGATTAAGGAAAAACATATTTTGGGACTTATGGATGGGAAAAGGATTAGGGTTCAAATGAAAACCACAGATCAACGGAACAACGATTCGTGATTTAATTCGCAGAACAGAAGAAATTTAAGGTTACGAAATTCGACATTTTGCTGTGAAGTTAGCTTTTTTCAATCGGATTGAAGAATAAGATTCTTCGATCCACTTAAATATTGCGATATAAACTGAAGGGTGGTTTCACTCGACTCAATGCTATTGAATTTGAAGCGGATGGAGATCGTCCAGATAAACGTAGTCTATGTTTGTGAGTTTATAGGCGGTCGTGATAATCCTGTTCACGAAATACTCAACTGAGTCACAATTTTCAAGCCTAGTCATAATCAGAGATCTCAATAAACCAACCCTTCTAATCAGCCCTGAATCCTGGAAGGCAGATTCCAAAGTATTCCACGCTTCCTTAGCAGTCTTTATTGATTGTAAATGAACGTAATTTACTTGATCATCCAGAAGAATGATTTTTGCTCTTGCCTTGATGTCTTTCTTGCAAGAATCGGTCTTACAGTCACCAGAAACGCAGTCCCAAAGATCTAAGTCCAGAAGATAGGCCTCAACTGCAAATTTCCAAGCGTCATAGTTCTCGCGCCCCATCAGTTTTTCTATTTGCGCGATCTGACTAGATATTTTCGTTCACTGGTAAGAAATACTTGAACGGCTTAAACAGAATGTCCTGGGCCCATAACCTGTAGTAATTATATACTTATTTATGAGAGAGATAAATTGGTAAATGACTGACACTGACATGCACTTGACAATATAATCAACAACATCTATTTCACATCTACATCGTGTTGATATATAAAGATGATATAACCAAATATAATAGTCAAACAGAATATGGCAATCAACACCTTCGCCTCCGCGCCATGCTAATTCATAAGAAATAATATGAAAGAACTTCATTTGTAGTCCCGAAAGTGTATTTTTGTCACACGAATCGATCGTACTCGTATATTCTTCTTCTTCAAGTGCTGTTACACTTTGCTTTCTTTTTTCTATACAACTTTGCAATTCCTTTCTTTTGGCATATCGCTCATCTCTCGCTCTTTTAAATTCCAAATCTTGAAACGGATTGAAGCTTATATTAAATTCTAGGAAGTATTTTTCCTGTATCAACTTGGAAGTTACATTCCAAATGGTTTTCAACGTATACTCTTTGTAGTCTTCGCCGTTACATTTTTTCATATTTGCTGCCCAGTCTTCCAGAATTTTTGCGATTTCTTGAATAGTCGTATCGCTGTTTAGCTAGTAATATCTGATTCTGCAAAATGCTTCAAACTGATTCCATATAAATTTTTTGGATTTAATTGTATTTTGTGGATTGGAATTTTGAATTAATTGTTCAATATTTTCTTGGGTGATGGCACTGAATCTATCTGAGTTCATTTTCAATAAACTTCGAAGCCCTATAATCTGTCAATAATGACAAATGCAAAGTAAAATTTTGATGTTTCATTGTAAACAAGGTATTATCGAAGAGGAAGCAGTTTTATCAGTATAATACCAAATGATTGGCTAGAATAATCCATTGCTATTAGTTGAAACCACCAAAATGTCAGATTTTGACAAAAAATAATCGCAAAAATTCAATCACTTGTGGTATTACTGCTGAAAATATTATTGAATGTTTTCAGTACCGTGGCATTTAAAACATTTTCCTGTCCAAAAAAACTGAATAATATTCCTCTTTTCTATACATGTTATCTTCAATGTTCCAATACTATTTCACAGCATCCAGTGGTCGTTTTGTGTCGTTATTATACTAACGGTTTATGCCGCGTGTTTGACTGTTTGACTGTGTTTGCTCCTAGCTGCTTCAATTTCATGTTATTTTCGAGAAGATGGATGTTGATTATGATAGAGGTAGTGATACCCCATCAGATATATCTGAGAAAGCAAATGCAGTATCTAAGATGTTACCGGCCAAATCCAAGTTAATATATGAGAAAACATAATGACCAATTTCGTGAATAGTGCGACAAGAAACATGTAAAAAAGGTTTCTGAAAATGAGCTTATATGCTTTTTTGAGGAAAAATAAAAAATTGTAAAACCTCCTACGTATGAAGTGTCTACTCAATGTTGAAAAGTGCATTGAATGTTAAGGAAAATATTGATTTAAGAATGTTTTCAAAATTGGTCCCGCTCATTAGGAACAAAAGCATCAGATACCGAGAAAAGAAATCTAAAGTTTCATCAACGGGGCCACATAGTGGCGACTGCAGAACTTTTTCTGATGGCCCAAGAAAGTGCTAAAAAGGTAAGACCTCGTTAATCCTTGGCTCGCACAAGTTTCGACTTCTGAGGGCTGCCATTCATAAGGGGATGGCAGCTGGTTAACGGAAAAAACAATTTTAAACAACAAAAGTTTTTTAAAAAACAACAATCAAGGCATGATATTAATAAATTTATTCAAGATGTTGATAACGAAACAAATTTACTTTAAAGATAGTACTGATATAATCACAATTTTGTAAGATCAGTAGTAATTTAAATTTTTTTATTTGTAGGTTGTCCTATATTTGGGTATCAGCGGTGCTTATCGCCATAAAGAATCATTACATATAACTATTGATGCCATTGAATATGCTGGATCTATTATAGTGATTGTTGAAATACCTGATACTGTTTTAAATTCTGATTATATTGAGATATACCGCAAGTATGGAGCACTACGGCCGCCTCATACAGAAATTAACAGATTTTTTTTGAAATAATCGAGAGGAAATTCTCAGCTTGATTGCAAAATGGCTTTGAAAAGACATTTATAAGAGCTACACAGGTCACTGTTTCAGGAGATGCTTTGTAACTCTTCTGGCCAATGCAGGGGGCAGCATTAAGTACATCCATAAAACGTCACGGTAGCTGGAAATCTGCCTCCGTAGCAGGAGCATATACAGGGTGTAACTGAATAAGTGTAAAACATTTGAGGGGGTGATTCCTTATCAAAAAAAAGATAGGATCTTTCATATAAAGAAACTTCATTGGAGCATCCCATGTTAAGATACAGCCCCTTGAAAGGGGTACATAAAATTTGTTTAACAATTTTTTTCACAAGCACAAAAAAGTTACAGTATTGAAATTGAGCTGACATTTTCTACTACCACAAATACACTTAGCCAGTAATTTATTTGGTTTACCCCATGGTTGTAAGGGGTAGAAAAGGCAACCCCTAAAATTTATTTCCAATATATATTTTTGTCTTATTATTTGTTCACCATTCAAAATTCATTTCCGATAGCCTGTTTCATTTTAAACAAAAAATGTTCCTTAAATTTTTTGCCTAAAATGAACCAGTTCGCAGCAAAAAAATATTTTACGAACAAGATACATGGCGCCATAAAACGAAAATACGAAACTAATTTATCTAGTAGGCAGCTATTAGCGATAGTGACAATTAAATTTGTATCAAGCTGTCAGTTTGTGAATTTGTAAACTTGAAGTAATACTAATTGTGTATTGTTGTTCTTTTCTTAATTTGTTACATACACAAATGAGCAAATGGCTGATATGCAATACGATTACGGTCTGTCGCAGGGGAATGGGTTAGAAGCTTCTAGAAGATATTCTGAAATGTATCCTCAACTGCAGCATCCTTCACATAGAATATTTTCCCGACTTCATCAACGATTACGATAATATGGTTCATTCGACAAAAGAACGCAGGATTGTGGTCGCCATCGAGAAGTAAGAACACTACATCTTGAGAAAGCAGTACTTAATTTGATTGAAGAACAACCTAGTACCAGTACTAGAAAGATTGTTTTCCAGCTAAATGTTGATCATATGACGCTATTTCGAATTTTGAAGGAACAACTCTATACCCTTACCATCTGCAACGAGTACAGGCACTGTTACAGCGAGACTTTCAGACCCATTATGAATTTTGCAATTGGATGCTGGAAATGATTAGAAGCAATCGTGACTTTCTAAAGACGATCGAATTCACAGACGAATGTATTTTTTTTCGGGACAAGATGTAGAGGAACTCTTAATGTGGTCGGACTGTGCCGAAATCTCAGGGTTGAGTTTACTGGATTTAAACTCAGATTCCTTTGCCAGTCGGTTTTTAATAGTATGCTTCTGTGGAATACTGGTATTTGCGGTGACAATGTGGAACACAACTAAAAATAAATTTTAAAAATTACCACATATGGGCTGATGAAAACTCTCACGCTATTTTCGAAACTAACCATCAAGAACAGTTTTCTCTTAACGTGTGGGTTGGAGTTATTGGGGATTATTTAATTGGGCCTCATTTTCTACCTCCTCGATTGAATGGTGAGGTATACGTTCAATTTTTAAGAGAAGTGCATCACGTACTGCTGGAGGAAGTTCCTTTGGGCGTCATAAGGGATATTTTTCCATGCATGATGGGGCTCCCGCTTATTATAGTCAAGTAGCACGTCAGCAATTAACTGAAAGATATGCAAATCGGTGGATAGGTCGAGGAGGACCACAGAATTGGCCCGCTCGATCCCCGGATCTCAATCCTCTCGATTTCTCTACTTGGGGCCATTTACAGCATTTGGTATTTCGTTCTCCTGTTCGTAATGTAGAGGACTTAAGAAACCGCATCATCGATGTGTGCAGGGTTAGGTTAGGTTTGAACGTGAGTGGGCCCGTATCAGGCCCTTCACTGCGGTCAATGGCCTATTGTGGCTCACCCTACGGTTATATTTCTCCCAGTATATCCAATCTCTTGACGAAATTGAGGAATGCATTGGGAGAACAATTTACCAGGTTTTCTGGCCTTACTGTCGTATCGCCAAATATTGAGAATCTGGTTCTGGCCGCTGCAGGGCATGTACACAGAATGTGTTCAGCCGTTTCATCATCCTCCATGCATAGCCGGCACTCTGCATATTGTGCAAGTCCGATTTTATGCATGTGAAGGGTAGTAAGAGAGACTCCAGGAATATTTGTGCGAATACGTGGCTCAATGCGAAGACATCTAGAAGCATGCGTAATGTCTGAAGGTAGACATATTGAATTACTATGATTTCTACATGTTGTATGTTTTGTTATTAATAAATTAGTTTTGTTTATCCCCCTTCAATCATTTAATGCAGGTAGTAACTACAAAATAACAAAAAATCCAGTTTGCATTTATGACGATGTGTCTCTGTAGTTGTTCGTAAAATAATTTTTTGCTGCGAACTCGTTTATTTTGGGCAAAAAATTTAGGGTACATTTTTTGTTTAAAATGAAACAAGCCATCGAAAATAAATTTTTAAATGGTAAACAAATAATAAGACAAAAAGTTACATAAGAAATAAATTTTAGGGGTTGAGTTTTCCACCCCTTACAACCATTGGGTAAACCAAATAAATTACTGTCTAAGTGTCTTTTTGGTAGTAGAAAATGTCAGGTTAATTTCAATACTGTAACTTTTTTAGTACTTGTGAAAAAAATTGTTAAACAAATTTTATGTACCCCCTTCAAGTGGCTGTATCTTAACATGGGATGCTCCAATGAATTTTCTTTATACGAAAGATCCTATCTTTTTTTCGATGAGGAATCACCCCCTTGAATGTTTTACACTTATTTAGTTACACCCTGTATAGAACATAGTTTGAATAACAAAATTGAGATTTCTAACTTAATATTGAATTAACCATCTTCTTTCAAACAAATTAAAATATCTGATGAAATTGTGGAATCAACTCTTCAAGAAATATCTAACGTTTCTGATCAGCAGCAACATGGAACATCTTCGGGAATTTATGTTGGAAGTAATTGTTCAAACTTTACTATGAATAACAATTTCAATAAATGAAATTATTTTATGATGAATAATCAATTAATAATTGACTCTGTTATAAATAAATACTTCAGAAAGTAATATTTCATGTTTATTTTGTGAATTATTTTGGCAGTGAAGAAACGACTTTTTTTCAAGGTGAAAAGTAAACATTTACGCATCAATAGAGATGCAGAAATGTCAAGTTGTTTTGACAGTTGTACAAAAACAAGCTATTTTTTATTAAAGCCAGGCATTTTCCACACAACCCTCGTACTTTGAAAATGTGAGCGAGCAATACAGCTTTGTGATTGATACCTTTATTGATGTATCTTCATAATACCCCGAGCCAGTCGTTTACTGCATAATTGATGTCTTGAAATGAACATCTTCCCTTTCTTAATGACATTTTTCATTATTACTGTCAACACAACCTTCAACTTCAGAATATCGTCATGATCATCCCCCTCCACTAGATAAATTCGATAAAAATGCCTAGACAAAGCTCGCCTAACTGGATAATTTCATTCGCATTCAATTTTTATTTGTTAGTTTCAACATTTCGTGGTGCATTGAGAATTTTGCACGTTACGGAAATGGTAATAATTGACGAGATTTGATTATTCAGATAACATGCAGTTGTCCGTGAAGCTTGGACTCAGTGGGTTGGGTTTGACATTGTTTTCGCTGATTATGGGATTTTTAGCTTTCAATCCAATCCTGCATTTTGGAGTTAGAGACGTAAGTTGAGTTTTTTTTTTCATGTTTGTCCAGAAAACACTAGAACAGTGAACAGTGAAAGAACTACAGCATGCCAGGAAAATAATTTATTCCAAAACCATTTCATTCGTGGAATGTGTGACCACTTGTCATAGTTACGTAATTGTGATTATTTTTGTTTACCTGGTAATCTGCATAGTCAGAACGATAAAAGTTGCTACAGACTCTAGTCACCTAGGATTGGCACAACTGTTTTTCAGCTTCAACAACCTGAAGAAAATTGAGTATGAAGTATAAAATTCGAAAATGAATTGTACCTGCATTATACTTCTCATCGATTGAACTAAAAAGAGTGCAAAATCTTCGAAATTATAACACACCGTGGTGTTAACCCAAGTTCTCATTTTTATCACATACACTGTCAAGTCAGCTTCCATGAAAACAGTACGTGACATGCGAGATGTCCATAACCCAAGTAGCTTACATATATTGGTAGAATATTGGTACAATGTTGATTTCATTGAAAATATGAACAGGATGATCATAAAGTCAGTTGTGGAATCATCTGCGACTGAAAGTTGGAATTTAGTCGCTATTTTCCGACATTCAGTAGCAGATGATTCCACAACTGAATTTATGAACATCCTGTTCATATTTTCAATGGAATCAACGTGCCATACCCGTGACAGGTTTTATGTCAGAAAAATATTTTCAAAGCTTCACCGCACAAGAAATAGTCCAACAATTCCTCATTACAGTGTAAAATTGCTTCTGAATGGTATGTTTTTCAATTCTTCCGACCTCCCTGACGATCTTAGAAGAGAGAAATAGATTTTTGTCGACCAAAATGTATTGGAGGCCTAGCGAAAGAGATGCAATTCACGCATCAATGGAATTAGCTATTTTCTGTGAGTGATACTTCTGAATAACATTCTCCCTTATCTCATTCATAGATAAGAGTCTCCAATGGAAACTGTACATTTATAAATAATCAACTATCTGAATGAAAATGCAAATTTTCACATTCAGAATTTTTCTCTCAAGTTATATGGATCTTTCTCAATATCAATCAGATGTAGTTCAATGTCCAGCGTGGCTTTAGCCGGGGAAGTGGTTGTTTTCTGTTAGATATTACAAAAAAGTTACTTCAATTTTATCGTAGGGTTTTTTCCATTTCCAGAGGAGTCATGTATTGATTCAATTTTCAATTGAGAATGTTTTTCTTTAAAAATTGGAACAATATTGTGAAAAAATTGCACAAAAAAATTGAAATGCAATATTCGCGAGAAAAAATGTGAATATTCGGAGATATTGTTTCAATATTACTTGAATGATATTGGTGAAATATTGTCGAAGAAATATTGGCGAAACATTTCCGAAACAATATTGACCCCAAAATATTCTGCTATATCGGTACAATTACAATATTGCAGGTACAAAAATCTGAAAAAATTGGCAAAATATTCAAACGTTATATTGTCGATAAGTAAAATGAGAACATTTTGCGATATTGGTCAAATATTGTTTAGACATTTCAGAAATAGTATTGGTGGAATATTCTTGAAGCAATAATGGCCTCAAAACATTTAACGCTATTGGTACAATATCATTTGGACATATTGGTGGAAGAGAATATGCCTTGGTGAATTATTGAATGTCTTTCAGTTGATCAAGGTGACACAAGAGTCTGCCTTTTGGTCGTCATTACCACTGACTGAGCTGTCTTGAAAACAAGTCATTCGAAGTATATAATATATTTTTGTAGGTGTTAGAAGACATTCTATATGTAGAGCCACCAAGCGGAATTTTATCCATGTTTGATCATAATATAATTTTGAAATAGTTCATTGAATATTTGGCCAATGTTTAAAATTTATCTTATTCTAGATGTTGAAATCAATAAGGAGACAATATTGTTTCGTCGATATCGGTAAATATTATTGAACCATTATTGCCCCAATATCAGTGAATAACATTTGTTGAATATTGGCGAAATAATATTCAATTAAGGTGCACACTTGGATTTACAATATTGTTTTTATTTCTAGAATCGATATGAGAACGAATGAAACAGCCCCAATAGTATGAATGCCCACAACTTGTTTTATACATTTACCATTCCTATAACCAATGAACAATCGCTGATTTTCCAAATTTGAAGGCAGCATATCTACCTATTTTTGGTATAAACCAGAGGCATCAAAAGGTAGTCTTATTTTGGGAATGACAAATACCTTGTTCTTTTTGTTTTTATACCTTAATGTCACTAAAACTCTGGTACTGGTGCTTTCAAAATCATCCACAGTCAGCTTAACAAGTTCGTCACGTCTATAGGCGCCAAAAATACCACACATTCATACAACCGTTTCAAGCAACCATGTATGAGCATCTGCCTCCAACAAAAACTTAGTTACTTCTTCTTCGGACAAAGTTTTTGTTTTCTTTGGTGTGTATCCATCAAACTTTCGTATCTAAAACAAAAATAATTTTCCAAATCTGAAAATACCATATCTGTAGGTAATACTCTAATATGGTGTACGATTTAAAATAACTAACCTTGAATTGTCAATGTTGTCATGAACTTTCAAAGCAAGTTTTAACATTGAAATCTTGGTCCACAGCGAGTTAGGAGAATAAACCTCTTATTTTCCGTTCGTATAGGCTAATAATACATTTTCATTAACCACCTTTATATTCTTGCTTTCCCGCCACTCTTCAAAAATTTCATATTCATTTGATATCGCTCTTGAGTTATTTTCGGCAATAAATCAACACTCGCTGCACATGTTTCTCCCAATACTCCCAAAGAAATTTCATTTTGTATAGCGAACTCGCGAACAAAAAAAAAAACTGACGTTGTTTATAATATTGTTGTGATATTGTTAAGATGTTCCATGACAACACGATGTTGGGATTTTTCTGTAGAATTACGAGGTACGTGTTTTGTTCTATCCTCGGAATCAAAATATAATCTTTCAGCGGGATTACGAAAAGACTTGAACGACACTCTGTTGTTATAATCCTCGGTGGCGCCTTGGATTACAATTTTCAAGCTCAACGGCCTTGTAACGTTATTAACTATTTCATTTACAAAATATCTATATTGGCCCAATATTAAACCAAGATTCAGCCGGTATGATGAGCTACCTGGCAACCTACTAGTTTATATGTATTAACATAAATAACTCAACAAATCAGATCCGGACTGGCTCCATCTGCGGCCCTTGGCTTGGTACTGAAATGGGGCTCCATAACAGTGAGTCTGAAGGCTATATCATCCTAAGAAACGTGTGGTCCTGGAAACCGCATTTTGCTCTATTTTGGGATTCATGTCAGCTTGCATGTACCCAATGGAACGATGATAAGGTGCACTTGCTCTATATAATTCTATAGTGGGATCGACCCTAGATTATGGCCCCATTATTTGGAACCCTCATTACAATGTACATTCCGACCGTATAAAAAAAGTCCAAAGAAAATTTGTGAGTGTACTTAACTTTAGATTCAATAAACAACGTCACCACTTCCTCGTCCATCGTTCCTTCTTAGTAATCTCAACTTCAACTGCACACAGTACCTTGCTAGGCATAGACCTTTGTTCATAGCAGGCCACAGGTCAACAAATGCACACTTGAACCACCATTCATTAGATGCCTTAGATCCTATAATTCTGTTGTTGGAAACAATTCTGATTTGGATATTTTTTCCACTTCTTTCTTGAACTTTAAAAAACGTTTGAAAGCAATAAAGTTTTAAATCGTGGATAAAATTTTAATTTTTTTTTTCTCTTTTTGGTCTTAATAATCTTTGAGTACTGTAATTTCAGCTTTTTATTCTTGGAATTATATTATGACAATATTCTCCTACTAACATATTGATGAAAGGCTGAAGCCACTGTTATTTTTTGGTAGCGTCATTTACTTAGTTGATACTTTCAATAATTCATTATTATCATATTTAAAAAAAATTCTCGAGCTTTGTATACTACAAAACACAATTATTATTTAGTTTTATATCTCAGTTTTTGATCCCATTTATTGTACCTACTATGTTCACATTTCGAAATGACATTTATAAATTTACAATAAGTTACTCCTAATCATATGTCACATTCATTTCTGAACTGAGTAACTTCTTTTCAGGTATAACTCTTGTTAATCTCTAATCAGTGCTTCATTGTAAACTTTCACAATTATTAATTATATTGTTTTATTTCGTGCTAATCTGTAATTGGATGGGTAAAACCATCTTTTGAGTAGCCTATTCATGTAAATAAAGAAATAAACTATTTTTTGTAATATCTTACAGAAAACAACTATTTCACTGACTAGAGCCACCCTGGACATCTTACAGATATTGTGAAAAGAACCTAACTTGAACGACAGAATCTGAGAGTGAAAATTTGCATTTTAAAACTAGGTTTTCGACGGCTTGATTGGAAAATATCCCATATTTTGTAGAAACCCAACATTTTACAGGAATCATTTGAAATGTTCTACGTCTGGATTGAATTAGATTTCAAACAATGGAGATTCAGTCCCAACCTTGAGAGGGTTATTGATATTGATTCCAATTTTCTTCAGTTTCTTTGGAAACAGGACTTTCAAATGAAAGACATTTCATCCACCATGTATGTTTGTTCAAGAGCCATAAACGAGAAACTCTGCCGGCTGACCGGCTTATGGGATTTTTTTCGGGTTCCTAACGATATCAAATTTAATTCTGTCGATTGCCATAAGCGAGAAAGTGCTTTGGTTTTTAACTATTAGATTGTTATACAGGGTGTCCGGTAAACCTTGTACAATATTGAAACTGGTGATAGACCAGTTCATGACTGTTCAGAATATCGGAATTTCACCTCAGTAAAAATATCACCGTTTTTGAGATAATGGGCATTTTAAGAATTTCTGGAAAATCGCTACCTCACCTTGGAGTTTTAAGTGCCATGTATATAAATTGAGTCAAGTTCAAATATCTTTGCTGCTGAAGTTTACTGATGAGTAATGCTTTTAGAAGTACAGAACAGTTTTTCAGAAATTGAAAAAAAATTTCAAGAAATGAGAGTAAAATAACAGATTTGAGTTTCATCAATTTTTTTTTAAGTTTGACATTATTGTCTGAAAGAAACAACCATTTGGAAGTCTAGACTCTACAATGGTATGAAAAAAAAACTATAATAATTTTTGAGGAAGTGATTTCCATTGAATTAGGCGTGGTTTTATTCTAGGCTTCCATCAACTTTTATACTTCGCCCAAAAAATTTTTTATTTCAATTTTATCAAGATAAAATGTAAAAATGATTATTAATAATAAAGAATAGACTGCTTGGTAGCAATAAATAGTATGTCAATAAAATTAATTTTTCATGTAATTAAGCCTAATAAAATTATCGAAATGAAATATCGATTATCCGACATGGCACCGAATAATACGAATTCTTGTGAAAAATGTCGCAATTGTCCATCATCCAGATTCCAACGAAGTTTCAGAGACCGACAGATATACAGGGTGTAACCAAACAAGTGCAAAATTTTTTAGGACGTGAATCCTTGTCGAAAATTAAAAACTTTTGTAACTCCTGTGTTGTGTCCGTAGAAGCAATAGTTTCCTGATGAAGAATTAATATACAGCATTGTAGTAGGTGGCTGTCACATTTTGTTTGAAGGACTTGTGACTTCTGTCGTAGTTTTTTAAAATTATTCCACTTGTTTCATTCAGTGGTATTTATTTCTTTGTATTACTGTACACACGTTATACTCCCCGAAAATATGCGCATATGCACTATATGTATGGTGAATGTGGAGGTAGAGCTACTGCTGCAGCAGCGCTTTATGCAGAACGATATCCGATTGCACAATGCCGCTCAAAGAATCGGTGATTTGAGGGCTATAACCTGTAACGCATTTGAAAAGGTTATTCTTGAAAAGATGCCGTCTCTGCGTGATGGAAGATGGATGGAAAATAACATTTTTGTAATATTATTCAGTGTGATGTTGAATAATCGTTATTACGGTTTGTAGTGTATGTTGATTAAAAAAATCGTTGAATTAGTATTTACTTTTTTACATCTCATTGAATGCTTCTAAGCAGTTGATTCGTTATTAGTCATAATTATTCAATCATTTCATCTCGATAGGATAAAAATAAAATACATTACTGACAAAGTCTAATGGAGGAGATTTTAGCTCAGAATAACATCACATTCTAATATAATCGAAATTCTTCTCCTTCCAAAAATTAGTTATCGTATGTTTTATACCATGGCAGAGTCTGGACAAAATGGGCATTCTTTGGTAATGAACATCCACTTCCACTCGGTTATGTTTTTTTCAAACAATAATGTCAAACTGTTGTTAAAAAAATTGGTGATACTCAAATCTGGCATTTTACTCTCATTTGTTGAAAAATTGTATCGTTTTCTTAAAAACTGTTTTGTAAGTCTGAAAGCATCACTCATCAGTAATATTCAGCAGCAAAGATATTTGAATTGTTCTCAATTTGTAGACATGGCACTCAAAAATCCAAGGTGAGGTAGTGATTTTCCAGAAATGAAAAAAATGCTCATTATCTCGAAAACGTTGAGATTTTTACTGAAGTGAAATTCCAATATTCGGAACAGTCATGACCTGGTCTATCACCAGTTTCAATATTGTACAAGGTTACCGGACACTCTGTATATGTTACAGTGAAAACATAAATGTTTTGGGAGGTCGTTTGGTAACGATGAACAGTCGTTGCCGAACGATGATGAACCCATTACTCTTATATACACCTATTGCGTAGGCTTATTATGGCAATTACCTGTCAGAAAACAACTACTTCCCTGGCTAAGACCACGACGAGTGAGTACCTGTTAGACCTAATTCAATGCCCGTTGTGGTCTTAGTCAGAGGAATAGTTGTTTCCTAACAGATAATTGCCTTAATAAGCCTACGTATAGTAGGTGTAAATGGGAGTAAAGGGTTCATCATCGGTCGGCAACGACTATTCGTTACCACATGTTATTGTGTTAAATGCCAGATTGAAAGAAAAAAAATAGTTTTTTCTGCAAACGGAAAATACATCTTTCATATGCCTAGTACACGTCCGATCACAAAATTTTCATTTTCAGAGCTCAACTCGGAGATAATTTTCAGTGGTTGAATTCCCAGAAAAGAGAGAATCAGTAAGCAAAATCTGTCATTATCTGACGGTCTATCTTGTTTGCTAGATGTGAGATATATTGGCACAATTTTCGATTCTACTTCGCCACTATTGAAACATTTTTCATTATTAGTTTAATAGTCTTTCAACTAGTAGTATCAAATGTTCTCTCATGAAAATTTTGCTATAATCGGAAGAATCTCCGGATCCCAGAGATGGCTCTCGGTTCATATTTCAGTATTTATTTTTGAAATTCTCACAAAATTCAAAAATATTTTCGAAAATTCAATTAAATAAAGTGAATAATATCAACAATGTCTATAAATATTTCCAAGTGGAAAATATGAGGTAAATATTTGACAGAAATCACCTTCAGCTCTGGCCAATACCACTTCGGACACTGAACTACATCTGACAGATATTTGTGCAACGTTCCGAAAGTCCTGAATGCAAATGCTTGTTGTGGGGGACTAGTTGCTAAAGCTAGGTTAACTATTATTGTTTTAGCAAGTTGCTTTGAGGAAGAGGAACGAAGTGAGGGATATATACCTAAAACTACCATTTCCTTTGGATTTTCGAGTATACTTTTTCAACGTTTCAAATCCTACGGAGGTTCAGAAGGGAGCCATGCCAATTCTGAAGGAAGTTGGACCATATTGTTATGAGTAAGTTCCATATCGTATATTAGCAGCAGTATACAATGTACTACAATTGTATACCAAACCAACCAAAGGTTGCAATAAAAATCAATTCGAAAGAAAAGCTATGTTGTATAGAGAATCAAACAAAATTCCTGATGAAACAGAACATATCAATACTTATTATCAGTGAATCAGATTCATGAAATAAGTGTCAAAAGATCTATGGAAAAAATAAAGACACAACGTTGTTATATTCAGATGTTTACCTATCTTTGTTTAAAAAACTCGACCCGATCAAAGTAAGAAATTTTGTGTGGATCAATTATATCGTGAGTATCTATTGTGCAATAATGAGTAAATAACCTTCAGTTGATATCTTGAACACGCGATTTTTTTTGCTTCATGAGGAAATTTGTGTTAATTATTGTAATAATTTTATTATCACAATATTTCTCCAAACTTGGTGATTTCAATTACTTTAGAATTCCTCAATTCAAGTGAAACAGTTTCATTGCTGTCAAAAAAATCTTTCATTGTCATTTATCAAACTATAAGGCCGAGCTGTAGATTAAAATTAGAGTCTCTTTTCACACAAAATTAAAGACACAAACGGCTTTCACTTCTTTTTATAAGATAGTTCGTAAACGGAAACCCTCGTTTTCGCAACAGCAAAATCGCTTTGTGGAATTTTTTAAACAAGAAATAGTGACAATAATTCAATTTATTTTTGTTTTTTTTTTTGGAAATATCTCAAAAAGTATTGGAGGAATTGTTTTACAGGAAATGGGAATTATAAAACCTACAAAATGGGTTTTTGCACGACCACATCGGTGCATTTCTCACTGAGAAAATCTGGGAAAACCTCGAAAAAAAGACCATTTTTCAAAAATTCATAATTTTTATAAATCTGAAAAATTGTTTATTATTAATTAAATTCGTTGTTGTTGGCATCGATTATTCTGAAAATAATCTGGCCGTATATCACTCAAGCTAAAAATTTAAATGGATAGTTATTTATGCAACAAGTGCAAAAAGTAAGTGTTTATTGCACTCGACGTGAAATAGTACGACGAGGCCGTTTACTACGTTTATGCAAAAACCAAAAACTGTTTCTTTTAGGTGTTACTAAAGTGTAAGGAAGACATTCTTCGTTCAAAACTAGCAGCTAAAAGTAATATAATAATATGCAAAGAAACAAATTTAATATTAATTAAATTGCATTTTCTAGTAATGTTTTAATCCCGGTATTTAAACAATATGATTGACGATAATATAAAATATGCATTACTGCTCAAAACAATCTCAAAGAAAATGGGCTAAATATGGCGTCGATTTGACTTTAATGTCTGTCATGATGACAGAACTTGTTATTGTACTGAGTGCATTAAAGTCTTCATTGCACTCAGTGCAATACCATGGTGACTCAAACAAGCTAACTGCTCGGAAGTTGAGGAGCTCGGAAGTTGAGAAGATCGGAAGTTGAAGCGCTCGGAAGTTGAGGAGCTCGGATTTGAGATGCTCGAAAGTTGAACTGATTGACTCTCGCGCTACGCGCTCGAATTCGCGCTTCGCACGAACTATCCGTGAAAGGCTCAGAAGTTGATTGGCCTGGAAGTTAAATAGTACCACCTCAATGCGTTTTTAACTATAATTGGATACCAATAATATGAACGCAACGACCTTAATGCCTTCAAAACTATAATTGGACACAAATAATGTTATTACAACTACCCTAACGCCTTTAAAACTATAATTGGACACCACTAATATAAATACGACATCAACTTCAATACGATTTGAACTATGATTGGGCACCAACGAAATGAATACAACGACTTTGCTGCGTTCAAAACTATAATTGGACACCAAAAATATGAATTCATCGACTTTAATGCGTTCAAAACCATTATTCGTCACCAACAGTATGAATACAACGAATTAACTGCGTTCAAAACTATTATTGGACACCAATAATATAAATACAACGACCTTAATGACCTAAAAACTATAATTGGACACCAATAATATGAATACAACGACTTCAATGCGTTCACAAATATACCAATAATATGAATACAACTACTGTAATTCAAAACTATAATTGGACACCAATAGTTTGAATACAACGACTAATGCGAGACTTGGGAAAAAATCCAAGTATATTTTTCAATACATGACTGTCTTGACTAATTTCCCATAAAAATACGCGTTTTCAATACATGACTGTCTTGACTAATTTCCCATAAAAATACGCGTTTTCAATACATGACTATCTTGAATAATTTCCCACAAAAATAAGCGTTTTCAATACATGACTGTCTTGAATAATTTTCCACAAAAAAAAAGTTTTTCAATACATGACTGTCTTGACTAATTTCCCATAAAAATACGTGTTTTCAATACATGACTGTCTTGACTAATTTCCCAGAAAAATACGCGTTTTCAATACATGACTATCTTGAATAATTTTCCACAGAAATAAGCGTTTTCAATACATGACTGTCTTGAATAATTTTCCACAAAAATACGTGTTTTCAATACATGACTGTCTTGACTAATTTCCCATAAAAATACGTGTTTTCAATACATGACTGTCTTGACTAATTTCCCACAAAAATACGCGTTTTCAATACACAACTGTCTTGAATCACTTTGCACAAAAATACGTGTTTTCAATACATGACTGTCTTGTCTAATTTCCCATGAAAATACGCGTTTTCAATACATGACTGTCTTGACTAATTTCCCATAAAAATACGCGTTTTCAATACATGACTGTCTTGAATAATTTCCAACAAAAATGTGCGTTTTAAATACATGACTGTCTTGACTAATTTCCTACAAAGATATATGTTTTCAATACATGACTGTCTTGACTAATTTCCCACAAAAATACGCGTTCTCAATACATGACTGTCTTGAATTATTTCCCACAAAAATAAGTGTTTTCAAGTCCCAAATTTTTCCAAATCGCAATTTTATTTTCAAGATATGGAAAATTTGGAGGATTGGGGCAACGGGGCGGAAGATACGAAAAAATCCGGGCGCTTCGCACCTGGCAAAATTCGAAGGAGGGAGGGGGAAGTGAATATTCAAAACTCCGGGCGCTTCGCGCCTGTGAAAATTCTAAGGAAGGGGGGAAGTGAACATTAAAAAACAAATTCAAAATTCTAAAAAGGGGGGAAGAAAATATTTACAAATCCGGACGCTTCGCACCCGGAACATTCGATGGGGGAAAGTCAATATTCAAAAATCCAAATTTCTTCGTTTTTTTGAGATATTTCCCAGACTATTCATTTTACGGAAAAAATGTTTTTACATTTTTTGTAGACTTTTATGTGATAATCAAAATACCTAGGTTGATTATGAAACTTGAAAATCTGTCGCTATCTTTGAGTATTTGGTATTTTTATAAAAAAAAAATATTCTGATTATTTTTCAAGTTATGAAAAAATGCCATGGAGACTTTTGGTAGCCATCTTCGAGTTAAATGATAGTGTTGATATATATTTTCTTGATATCTGGTTTAGTTTTCGAATTTTTGGTGTTTTTAGGAAACAATGTGAAATTTTTTTCGAAGTCCCAAATTTTTCGTTGTTTTGAAATATTTCCCAGATTATTGATATAACAGAAAAAATTATTGAACATTTTTTGTAGACTTTCATGAGATGATCAAAAGAGAAAGATTGTGAAATTGGAAAATCCGTTGCCATATTTGAGTTTTTGGTGTTTTTATAAAAAAAAGTCTATATTTTTTTTGGTTACACAGATATGGAAAAATTTCATTAGATTTTTCTATTGACATCTTTGAGTATAGAAAAACTGTTCAAATGAATTTTTTCGATATTTCGTGGTATTCGAGTTTTTGGTGTTTTTCGAAAAAAATTTTTGAGTCCCTAATTTTTAGTTTTTGTGAAATATATCCCAGACAATTGATATTACAGAAAAATTGTTTCTACATTTTTTGTATACTTTTATGAGATTATATGAAATTGGAAAATACGTCGCCATATATGAGTTTTAATAAAAAAATTAAAAATTTTCAAAATATGGAAAAACTTTTCATACACTTTTTGTAGATCTGTTCTAGTACATCAAAACTCTCAATATTCATTTTCTTGATATCTTGTTCCGTTTTTGAGTTTTTGGGGTTTCAAAATATTTTAATTTTTTTTCAACTTTTTTCCACTTTCTAATAGAGTTGGAGAAAAACGGTTTGGAGTAGTGGTGAAGCTTGTGAATATGTATCAGAAGTAATTTTAAGATTTTCATTTGTTTCATTGGTACGATCAAAATCTCGATTTTATTTTTTTTTGAAATATTTCCCGTATCTACTATTGAATATACGGAAAAAATTAGTTGAGATTTTTTGTAGATTTTATGAAGGAGGTCAAAAAAGATTTTTCGATAAATTGAGGAAATATTGATCGTTTTCGAGATATTTAGTTTATTCCAAAATTCAAATTTTTATTTTCAGTTTTCTCGAGATTTCCCAGTTTTCCGATCATTTTGGTGAAAAATGGTCTATATATATTTTGTTCCTCTATTTGAGCTCTACCTATGGCAGTTTTGAAAATTCAGTTTCAGTCATTGGATTGGCGTATTTTTTAAATTTTTACTTTTCGGAAAATAGCCCGGAAAAGCCGTAAGCATTTTCCGATCCTTCCCAAAAACTATACACTTCTGTAGGACGAATAGGCGTATGTATTTGAATAATGTGGAGCACAAAAAATCAATTGCTGAACCGCTACCGAGGAAACTATGAAAAGCCGGAAAAACGCCTTAAAAATTTTCCTGAATTTTGTATCGCCAAAAAAAATTGAGAAATATTATCCTCGAGTTATTGATATGGTTAAAATTTCAAAGCGATATCTTCAAAAGTATGAAAATGCGAGCGTTATGAAATGCCACGACAGACAGACAGACAGAATTTTCGAAAAAAAATTTTTTTCGACGGGGATCATTTTCCTAGAAGTAACTATGGGTCTAAAACGTCAAGTAAAAAAGTTGATGTCCGTCTAGGAAGACGGTAGGAAATACAACTTCCTAAGGGCCGGTATTATAAACATCTCTCGAAGTTAACTTTAATTTTAACAGTCAAGTTAACTTCAGCTTTAAAATGGCAGTTTTATAAAAGTCTCATTTCTGAAATAAAAAGAAGAAGAAGGCAAATATGTAACCTAGAATTTATCGCAATTTCTTATTTTCTAATAAATAATAAAACTGCTGACAATAGATTTGAGAATCCTTCGAAACTCCAAAAAATACCAAGAATGAACATGTATGAAATCTGAGTGCAATTAACACTTGTATTACTGGCGATAGAAGATGATTTCTAAAATTGAAAATACTTATATAATTCCACAGTAATTAGAACTAGAAATGTTGACTTATTAGTTAGTCTTTGCAAATTTGCCTCACTATGTGCTCCTTTAACAAGCATATATACAGACTTTCTTCATAATCGAAATCCGTTTTCATTTGTTTTCAAATTCTATTTACAAGATTAAATGGTTTAACCGATTTCTAAATATCCTTCGACGCCGAGGGCATTCAATAATAATCACAGCATATCCTTCATTGTCGCTTAAAAGTTCCTCGGAAATAACAAGGATATCGTTTACTAACATTATTGCGAAATAAAAACAAACAATCAAATTGAGGTTTTATGCTAAATTATTGATAGAAGAACTGTCAAAAACCACCATTTTCTAGAAAGTTAACTTTAACTGATACCCTTTCCTACCAATAAAGTTAACTCCTACATCTTGAAGTTAACTGTAAGATGTGACGTCATTCCTCAAGCTAACTTCTAGTTATCTGTCAAAATAGTTTTATAATACCGGCCCTAAGAGGTCGTTGTATAAAAACCACGCGTTTTTGAAAGTTCCATTTAAACACGCTGATGCGTGCTTTAAATAGGTAAAATGGGGCACCAATAAAAAAATGCATGATTTTGCTTTTTGGCAAATAGTTTCATTCACAGTATGTACATTTAACCAAGCAAAATCATCTCAAAGTATTTTGAGAGTTTCATCGTTTATACTGATAGGTCTTGTGATTTAATATAGGATTATTACAGAGACAAATATATCATTAATAGCATATATCTCTCATAGACTTTGTATTTCGCAATCGCATAAAACGCAGTGGTCATCAGCGAAGTGTGGAGAAGAATATTTCCTTCAAATATTTAATCACCTATCATTTGGTTGAAGTACAGTGATAATCTATTCTAAAGATAACATAAATTAAAAATGATTATAGATGAAGGTTCGTCATTTGTGCGGTCTACTATCATCATAATTTGAATAGAATCTTGGATAATATGCAATTGAATATCATTTCATATGAGTTTTCATACTGTGATATACAGGGCATCCCAACTAGCGATGGTATATTATATCACAGATGCAGAAACGTTATTGAAAAAAGTTTATGAAATAATTGAACTTTTCAAAAGTTTCTTATAAGTTTACACAACAGCTTCAAATGAAAAATTGACAGCATTTCATGAAATACTTCAGTCTTCGATAATATTTTATGAAGCATTCTCCTAATATTGATAAATAATTTTATAAACATTGTGATTGTTACGAAACACTCATTTCCACCTTTCAGGTGAAAATCCAAAATATACAAGTTGTAGATATTGATCTTTACTTCCAAATTCCGTTTACACAATTTGAATGATATGGTTTCCCTTAAACCATTTATTGTGCAAAAACTACACATCAGACAGAACCATCTTGCGTACAGTAGAACAACATATTATTATCTAACAGTTTCTACAATGTTGTTTCTCCAGCTTCAGATTTATGAAAATTAAGAATTTTTGAAAAATGGTCTCTTTTTCGAGGTTTTCCCAGATTTTCTCAGTGAAAAATGTACTGATCTGGTCGTATAAAAAATAATTTTGTTAGTTTCATAATTCTCTACAAAATTTGTATCGACTGTAAAACGATGTCTACGATACTTTTTGAGATATTCGCAAAAAAACAGAAAAGTTGTAATTTTTTTCACTATTTCTGGTTTAAAAATTCCACAAAGCGATTTTGCTGGGGCAAAAACAAGGGTTTTCATTCACGAAGTATCTTATAGAAAGTAGTGTAGGCTGTTTTATTTTGAGTGGAAAGAGCCTTTTATTTTTATCTACAGCTCGGCCTGAATTGGTTATTTTTAAATAATATTTTCAGTGAATTTGAGAGACTTGGAAATGTCTCCGAAATCCAATAAAAAACGACAATAAAATTGTTTGGTATATAGGAAAAATGTTCTATGAGTTGGCAAGTTCAATACTTTAGCAGAATTAGAGAAAATTAGCGAATATGACTGGTATGCAAGATTACGTATAAAATTATAGATATTTGCATGGTTGAAAATGGATTAGATAATTTCCACCAACACATTGTTAGACAAAATATTCTCTCAAATATTTTACGATGAAAATTCTTGTTTTTTAAAGATTCGATCCTTCAACAAATGCTAGATGGATATCGAACTGCACATAATTCAGGCCGCTAGGATATAATAGACTATCCTGATTTGGTCTGATATCGCAGGAAAATAACAAATGACAGCACTTGAACAGATCATGATCAGATGAAATTGCTGTAATTGAAACTCGCAATTTGAACGAGCAGCTTTTATTCATCACAATTGTGAATAAACTGTATCGTGAAATGAAAATTATATCCATAAATTTGTACTTTCTTCTAGTAATTGACCAGATAGATGGACTCTAAAATTTTATAACTTTGTTTCATTTTCCCAAGTTTGAATTATTGAACGGAGTAATGTCTGATAATCAATCCATTAAATCGAAAGTGATTCAAATGAAGAGACTATAATACTATAAGTGTAGGATTGATCTCTCATTGTTTTTCATGGTATACAGGGTGTTATTTAAGTACGTGACTAAACTTGAAAAGGTGATTCTTTGAGTGATTCTAAGACGAAAAGTTCATATAAACATAGGTCCGGTAATGCTTCGTTTTCAAGATACAGGATGTCAAATTTTTTAAAATAAATCGTTTTTGTAGTAAATATCTTAATAACCCTTCAACCGATTTTATTGAAATTTGGCAGTGTTATTTAAGGTCGTAAAGGGCGAATTTAACCCTAACTATATCAAAATTATCATGTCCAGTGGCGTCCCGGAAGGCACTGTAACCAATATTTTTGACAGAATACATGTGCGCCACTGATTTTTTTGCAATTTTTATATTTATTTCACATTAAGCAACTGAAATTAAAACTTTTTTAAATTAAGAATTTTTTTTGTATCTTGCTTTGTTTTTGAGAAAAAACATAAAAATCACTTCATTGCACATCCCTGTGACAACACAATAAAACATTTCAACTACTAAACCATCAAAAACTGGGGTCTTACTGATATTTTTTCATATCAATACTCTATTCTAGTCTTATAATTTTCTATCAAAATTAATGCAATGAAAGAAAAAAAATATGTATGTATGTATGAATTGCAGCACTTGCCTTCGGCTCTTGGCTTCGGCTCGTGTTGTCCATGGACATGCAATAAAGACATTTTTATTTATGATTAAACAATTAATATTACATGGAAGTCATCTTTTAATTTTTTTCGCTCATATTACCTGTTTTCGATGAAACAAATAATGTTGTTATGTATTACTGCAGTGTTTTGAAACTAAAGTAAGAGGGCCATGGAAGGAACAACGAATGTTCAAACAAATTTAATTTCATAACTGTCACAAATTGAAACGGTACATACGTATTTATTTGATAGTAATTATTTGAAGTGTTTTCAAGAGTTTTGAGATATAAAATTTGTTACTGATATCTGAAAATGGTTCGGTTTACAAACTCGGAAATGGCCGATATGCATTTTGTCTATGGAATGGCCCAAGGCAATTCCAGAGCGGCTAGACGCATTTATCAAGGAAGATATCCTTATCGAAATGTTCCAAATAGGCAAACATTTGTGAGATTACATGAAAGGCTGTGCGAATCAGGCACCTTTCAAAGGTCGGCGCTCTTATTGGGAGACCTGCAACGGTAAGAACAGTGGCGCTAGAGGAAGAAGTTTTACATGAAGTTGAGCGTTGCCCCGATACAAGCACACGCAAAATTGAAGAACAATTAAACATTTCTCACTTTACTGTATGGAAGATTTTGAAAGAGTACCAACTGTATCCTTACCACATACAGCGTGTTCAAGCGTTATTTCCTGCGGATTTTCCCAAGCGAGTTGTTTATACTACGTGGCTTTTGCAACAACAGGTTGCATCTCCGACACTTTTATCCAGTATATTATTTACCGATGAAGCGTGTTTTTACCACAATTCAATTATGAACTTTTATAACAACCATATCTGGGCAGAAGAAAATCCCCATGCGGTTATAGAAAATAATTATCAACAACAGTTTTCCGTGAATGTCTGGGTTGGTATTGTTGGCGATTATCTCATTGGACCTCATTTTTTACCCCCGAGATTAAATGGTCAAGAGTATCGTCATTTTTTGGAATTCGTATTACCTGTACTACTAGAAAATGTCCCACTGGCAGTAAGAGGAGCAATGTGGTTCATGCACGATGGCGCTCCACCACACTTCAGCATAGTAGCACGTCAATTTATGGATGAAACTTATGGAGAAAACTGGTTCGGTCGCGCAGGTCCACAGTCATGGCCGCCCAGGTCACCGGATTTAAATCCCTTGGATTTTGTCCTTTGGGGATATTTAAAGTCCCTCGTTTATAAAACTCCAGTCAACACTGAAGAAGAATTAATCCAACGAATACGGGATTCATGTGATCAGATAAGACATACGCCGGAAATATTTCAACGTGTTCGGGAATCGATGTTAAGACGAGTTAATGCTTGCATTGAAGTTGAAGGAGGACATTTTGAGCACCTATTGTAAGTTTTGTGTTAGTAATTATTGAATGTATTCTTACAGAAACAAATTGCCTAGGTACCATTTTTGTTTCAGTGTTGTTTTAATAAAGGGTGTTTCTTGTTTGATGTTGCTTTGGCATTTCCGGCGTTACCACTATGCACGCACTGGCCAAATGAAACAAACAATTTTTAAGCATAACAGATTCACCTGTAATCATTAAAAACCCTATAAAAACTATTTTATATTGTGTTGTGCCAGGGACGTGCAATGAAGAGATTTTTATGTTTTTTCTCAAAAAAAAGCAAGATACGAAAAAAATTCTTGATATAAAAAAGTTGTAATTTCAGTTGCTCAATGTGAAACAAATACAAAAATTTCAAAAAAATCAGTGGCGCACATGTTTTCTGTCAAAAATATTGGTTACAGTGCCTTCCGGGACGCCACTGGACATGATAATTTTGATATAGTTAGGGTTAAATTCGCCCTTTACGACCTTCAATAACACTGCCAAATTTCAATAAAATAGGTTGAAGGGTTATTAAGATATTTACGACAAAAACGATTTCTTTTAAAAATTTTGACACCCTGTATTTTGAAAACGAAGCATTACCGGACCTATGTTTATATGATCTTTTCGTCTTAGAATCACTCAAAGAATCACCCCTTTAAGTTTGGCCACGTACTTAAATAACAACCTTTTTAACAGTATTTATCATAACCCCTTGATCATATTCTCAAATAGGCCAAGCTGTAGATAAAAAGAAGAGGCTTTTTCACACAAAATTGAAGACGCACACTGCTTACACTACTTTTTATGATATAGTTTGAGTGCACAAGATGGTGTCTGTCTGATGTGTACTTTTTGCACAAACGCGTAATAAACAATTTATGGGCAAATCTTTCTAAATGCGCCGATTTAAGGGAAACCATCTTATTTCAATTCTCTACACATTTGGAAGTAGAGATTAATATCTATAATTTGTGTTTTTTGGATTTCCACCTGAGAGGTGGGAAATGTGTTGAAAATGTCACTGGAAGTTACTCTAAATGCTTCAAAGTGCACCCGAAGTCGCCCGAACTCAACTCGAGTTAATTTCAATGCGATGACTTTGGACGCACTTTGGATCAACTTTCAGTGACATTTTCAACACATTTCCCACCTCTCAGGTGGAAATCTAAAATAAACAAATTGTAGATATTTATATCAGTGGCGGCGATAAGGGGCCCGCAGAGCCCGCGGTGCGGGGGGGTCCCATCTCCACAAGGGGCCCCTTCGACCTTTTTGCTAAAACTTTCTAATTATAATAATTGTTTGTCAACATTTACTTTAATTTGCAAAAAACCAGCTGACAGAGCGGAAGCAAACTCCTTACAAAAGAGAATATGAGTAATTATGATTTTATTTTGCTACTTGTATACCAAAGCAAAATATTGAAAAATATTAATTTGGTGTCTAAACTGCTACAGAGTTCTACTTTTGATCTGGGCCGACGAGCATGCGAGATATTGAGCAATAGAAACTTTTAATAGTTTTAGAGGCGATTTCGAAACATTGCATACAGAAGCTTCCAATTTGGAGAAATCGTGGGACATTCAGCCAACATTGACATCTAATAAGCGCCAAAGAACGGTAAAGACATTTTTTGATGAACTCGCAAATTGCACTAGAATTGAAGATGGTCTGAAAAGATTCCAAGTTAAAGTCTTATACGAGTCTCTCGATATAATAATTAATCAACTCAGTACACGATCTATCAGCATGAACGAAGTAATGTAAAGTAAGTAACCTTTCATTTTTAAATCCAGACTGTTTCGTTAAAACACATTCACTGCCAGATATCATTAGTGATCTTTTACCGTGTACCGGCATATTTTTTATTAAAATCTGTTAATTTCTTGTTTGTATTTGATAGTGGGCACTATTGTAAGAACAAATTTCATAGTTTTTTTGCAAAAAACACAAGACCGCCCCAGGGGCGGTCCCGGCACAGGACAGGCCGGTTGCTTATTGTGTGCCTGAGACCGCCCGTCGGGAGTTCAATTGAATGAAATACCTATATTTATTTCTGAAATGAAAAAAAAAAAACTGAAGGAAAATGTTTTAAAATAAACTTAGGTCAATCGAATCAAAATTAACAAAATAACATCCGAACATCCAAATGGAACCCACTAAACATGTAATGTTACAAAATATTGCCACAATATTATGTATGGCTTGCCATCGTTAAATGAAAATATAATATTGCATAAAGCTCCATGCTATATTTAAGTTTTTAACATAACAGAATAAACCACAGACAAGTTGTTTGTAAGTTATAAAGCAAGCTATTTTTTTATTTTTTTTTTTTATTTTTTTTTTATTTGAATAAAGTCGCATTCACCTTCCGGTTATTAGCGACGGAACAGTATATAACAATGTTATTACAAAAAATACTATTACATCATAATGAATAATAACATTAATATTTATAATAATATACCAATGATTATATATTTTGGAATACATCAATGTCTTTCAGGTAATTTATCAAGTTGTGGGTTTGACATGATTGATCTAGAATCAACGATAGTTCTTGTGGAATTTTGTGTGTATCTCGAGCATTAGAAAATCTTGGACAGCTCGGCTCGCAGGTCTATACGCGCCTTCACATAGACACAAGAACGCCTCTCGGGCGGTCTCAGAGTTTTTCGCTTATTCGGGTGAACGCCCCTAGGGCGGTGTCGGCTGCGAGTGTGTTAAACTATCTACAGGAGAAATTATGGGTGATGCTGAAAAAATACTAAAAATATACGGAAATGACTTGTCGCATTACTTATCTACGCAATTAATAAACTGGAAAAGTGTATTTTCAAATGAAATTTGAAAAACGAAAACAATCTATGTTGCCTTCCTAAGCCCAAAGGACGTATCTCGATTATTTCCATAATTTAAATTTCACTCTCTACATGTTCCCTATGACTGACCCGTTGACTCGAACAACAAATTTGGCAGAATCTCATTGTTCTTTGCCATCCAAAACGTCAGTAAAAAAAGACGTATATTCAAAATACACCTGTAATTCTAAGCTTTATAGCCGTAAGTGACTGCCTCAATTTCTCTGGTGATTCTTGACTTACGCCCTTTGGGCTTAGGACTGCAGAATTGGCCGCATATTTTACATCAGAAACTAGATGTATTTTCAGCAGTCTTCCGGATATTTGTTCGTTGTTTCAACTTTTTTTGACATCACCGGTATCATCTGCTTCTGCCGAAAGAACGTTTTCAAAGTTGAATTTGAGAAAAACATATTTACGTCGTACAATGTGAGAGGTGAGACTTAGTGCATTGGGTATAATGAGAAGTATTGAACATGAACGTGCTGGTAAACTCGATTTAGAACAGTTGGTCGATATATTTTTAATACAAAAACGTCGCCGTTTTGGCAATTCAACAGTGATCGCCTAAAATTCATATTCCTCAATCTACGAATAGCTTCACTGGCACCAGACAGATTTTTGTGATGGTAAGATTTTATATCCAAATCACCTAGCAAATAAGGGCATTTATACTATCCAGAGTGGCAACCGGTTGCACCACTATACGCGCAACCCTCGGAAATCTTCGAGAGACTTGTGTGAGCTAGGAAAAACGCAGCCCTCACCTTTTAACGTGTGATGCCATGCACGAGACCAATGACCATGCGGGCAATTTGAACCCTCGACACTTCGCTCCAAAGCCGAACGCTCTACCAGCACGGCCACCACGGCCCATACACAATAAAACCATATACCGGAATATTGCTCATTTCTTTGGAAATTATTCCAATATAAATAATATAATATAATGAATAAGTATATTGTGTATTATTATATGGAATTATGTTCCTTTATGTTTGGTATTTTCAGATTTTATTGCCATATGTATGAATATCCTAACAAAATATGGCGGGGGCGCCCCGAATCCTTATCGCCGCCACTGGTTTTTCTTTACTACCAGATGCCGTTTACAGAATTTGAATTCGACGATTTCCCTCAAATCGGCGCATCTTGCAAGATGTGCCCTTAAATTGTTTATAACGCAAAAACTACAAACCGGGCAGAAACCATCTTACGCACATTTAAACAACATGTTATTATCTATCAGTTTCCGCAATGCAGTTTGTCCACCTTCAGATTTATAAAAATTATAAAGGACCACGCACACATCTTATGGAAAAAAGTTATTGAGTGGAAATTGCTGAATTCATGATATGTTGTAGCTGAAGCCATTCCGAGTAAAAGTCTCCATTAGCCCAGCTCGATCGTATGACTAGATTCGGCGCTAGAGGGCACCATATCAGGAATTTTGTGATTTTTTGAGAAATTCAGCTGAATAAAACATATCAATATCTCACTTATATCCAAAATTCTGTGCGACTGAGCAATCCTAAAATTAGCAAGAAATCCTTTTCCATAAAACAGAATGAAAAAACACTACTGTTTTTCTACAGGGTTGTCAACAATAAACTCAATTCGTAAGTGAATTAATTCGCCTACGAGATTATAAGTTGATAGTGTTTATCATTTAGGATTGATCAGAATGGTTTGTTGATAGACCAAAATATAATGAAGCTATGGATACAGAGTGTTTATATATGTAATTACTTCAAATCACGAATTTCATCATTTTTTAGTGAATTCAAATAAATGAAAAATATTTACATATTATTTGTAATCGATGGTCAACTGTTGTTGAACTAAGCGTTACTAAGATAGTAAATGATTCTTCTATAAAACAAAAAAAAAACGATTTTCTACAGGGTAGTTTCCAATATAATCAATGTTTAGGTGAAAGCATTCGCCTTCGAACTTATTGATTGAGTTCATTATTATCGATGATCGATCAGAACAGTTGATCTCTCAAAATAAAATGCAAATTAAAATAGGTCAGTGGTGTTTCACACAAGGAAGGCTCCATTCAATTTGAATAAGGCATTACTCTATTCGAGGATTCAATCAATCAAACTAACCTCACTAACTTGACTACGTCGTAATACCTAAAGTTTTGGCGATAGAGGGCGCCAAATATTTAATTTTGTGTTTTTGAAGGATTTAGCAAGCTATAAAATATGAATATATTTTGTGAGGTACTCAAAGGAATATATCTGATGTTCTGAGGAAATTGAATATATTTCCGTTGACAATAGATTTGAACTGAGTTCACTTATCTCAATTCAAGGAGAATTCAATCATAGGCACGGGTTACTAAACTGGACCTTGATTAAAAAACCTAGAGAAACGTATATTGTTCGGTTTAAATTCTATTCATAAAGTATTCATGATGGTATTTGTGAAGATATGTTTTTCCGAAGATTTTCTTTCTTTCAGCAAAAAAAGGGAAAACTTCCGTATGTAAAACGTATTGCTCAGTTCAATACTGAGAGAATTTAAAGGGTGGTGCATTAAAAAAATCCACTCTTTGTGGTACCCCGCTTTAAAGAAAGACTTTGTATATGTATTTAGAAATATTTCTATAACGAGCAACAAAGTATGTATATATATATATATATATATATATATATATATATATATATATATATATATATATACAGGGTGTTAATTAAGTACGTTGACAAACTTCGGGAGGTGATTCTTTGAAGGTTTTCAGGACGCAAAGTTCTTATAAACATATGTCCCAAACGGCTTAGTTTTCGAGATACAGGGCGATAAAAATACATTTTTTTCAAGATTTTTTAGAGTTAACTTCGACATTTTCGACAATAATCAGTTCAAATTAGGCAAGAACAATCCATTCAATAGGGCGCACGATACAAAATAATGCATTTCTTAAATAATTCACAGGGTCCTCCTTTTTTCAGAGTCAAGCTTTGTACAACACTTCAGAATTTTTTTTTCCGCCGCCACTGACATATTATGAGAAAGGAATAATCAATGTTGTTTCATTTAAAATCTTTTTGATTTCTTGCATTTTTTCATTTACTTGTACGGTTCAGGGGCTATAATGAAAATATTAATTTAAACATTTTCCAGTGTGGCATAACATTAGAAAATTTGAAAATTAAACATTTTCAATTATTGTAAATTGATGGATTTTTTTTTCAGAATTAGAAAAATCTACGATGAATGAAAATTATACAATAAAAAATATAAAGACAAGCTTTTATACAAATGCACTGAAAATGAAAAAATAATTTGTTTCATTTTTTGTAGGTTATTCTGTGAGTATCAAAATCTTTCTGTACAAGATTACCTAGATCAAACAATGAAATGAATTATTTTTTCCCTTTCAGTGTATTGTATAAAAACTTTAAAATGTTTTCTTTTTATAATTTTCATTTTTAACATATTAGTTTATTTTTTATGTGAAACTGAAAATCTCCAACCCAAAAACCATCACATACCAATTTTGAACAGAATCGGATCATAATCACAAAACTCGTCCGCCATATTGGAGCCGCCATTTTGTTTTTTAACAAAAATTTTTTTAATGCATTGTCACCGGAATTACGGAAACCTGCCAAATTTCAAATTAATCGGAGTATTAGAAGTCGGTCAAATTCAACTTTTATTAAATTGTTTGTTAGTTAGTTACAAGTGAAGCTAAATAAAAGCTTGTTATTGTAAAGATGTGATTTCTTTTTGTGATATCTAACAGAAAACTACTATCTCCCCGTCACTGCGGTACGCTGGATATTAAACTAGATCTGACAGATATTGGGAAAACCTTAACTTTCAACCTGAAGATTCTGATGGTAAAAATGTGCATTTTCATTGAGATATTTGATTAAAAATGTTTTTACCCATCAGTCTTAATAGAGAACTCATACAAATTTTTTGTTATTTTAAAAAAAGATATTTTTTAGTTTTCAATTGAACGTTTCCTTTTCAACATAAAAAACTTCCGAAAGGTAATCCTGTAATGGAAGATAGTTAATAGGGTTTATCTAATAGTCGCAGATCATTACACATTTGATTTTCTTTTATGAATCTCTGGTCATAACTCCGAAAAACTAAATCAAACAAATTTTTGTTTCCGTACGGAGTACATTATTTTATCAGAAATTTCGGTTTGTTTTTTCTTCTGCAGTAACGCAGAAATTTTGTAATCAATTTGAATTCATAAAAATAGCAAAGTGGGCTTTGATATTAATTCATTTATTTCAATATCAACAACTTGACAGTTATCGAAAGTTGAGAAACTGTCTCATTGTTAATTCTTCATTAGTGCAAGCTATAAAGCAGATTCATTCAATATTCCTTTGGATAAAATGGTTGAATATACAAATTCAGAAATGGCAGACACGCACTTAATGTATGGAATGGCTGATGGTAACGCTCGTGCCGCCAGACGAATGTATCTAGAAAGATTTCCACAACGTCATATTCCCAGCACACAAATGTTCATCAATATTCACTCCCGTCTTCGTGAAACGGGTACTTTCAAGAGGTCTGCTGTTCTCATAGGAAGACCCAGGAGAGTTAGAACAGTTCAGATAGAAGAAGCTGTACTTAACGAAATTGAGCAGCATCCAGACACCAGTACAAGACAATTTGCGGCACAGTTTAACGTAACCCATGTATTGGTATGGCAAATTTTAAAAGAGCAACAACTTTATCCCTATCACATACAGCGTGTTCAAGCTCTTCTGCCAAGGGATTTTCCAAAGAGATTAACTTTTTGCACTTGGATTCGAAATAAATTGTTGGAAAATCCTTGGTTTTTATCTCAAGTGTTATTCACCGATGAGGCATGCTTTTCCCGTAAAGCCATTATTAATTTTCACAACAATCATATGTGGGCTGATGAAAACCCACACGCCGTGATTGAAAACCATTTTCAAGAGACGTTTTCTGTGAATGTTTGGGTTGGAATTGTAGGGAATTTCCTTATCGGGCCACATTTTCTGCCTCATAGACTCAATGGTGACCATTATCGACATTTTCTTGAATTCATCTTACCTGGACTCCTAGAAGAGATCCCACTGAGGGAAAGAATTGGAATTTGGTTTATGCATGATGGTGCTTCAGTACACTTCAGATTGGTTGCACGCCAATATTTAGATGAGAATTATTCTGATCGCTGGATTGGGCGTGGTGGGCCACAACTTTGGCCACCAAGGTCACCCGATATGAATCCACTTGATTTTTTCCTCTGGGGGCACCTTAAATCATTAGTGTACCGAACTCCAGTTCAAAGTGAAGAAGACCTGAGGAATCGCATACAGGAGTCATGCGGAATTATAAGAAACACTCCTGGTATTTTTGAGCGTGTCCGCCAGTCTATGGTTAGGCGCATAAACGCATGCATTGAAGTTGGCGGTGGCCATTTCCAGCAGCTGCTCTGACATATCAATTTCAATAATGGTATTTTTCTGAACTTAATTTTATTCCTAGGGAATTTATGTTACTTTGCTCTAGTATTTGATAATAAAGTTATTCACTATTGAAAATGTCCAAAATTATTTTGCCATAATTAACTTTGTGCAATACATATTCAACCTGAGTTATGGTAAAAAATGTATGGGAGCTCCATAACATTACATTTTCTCTACACGAGCAGAAAATAGCTATTTGTGTAATGAGAACAAAATGACGTATTGCGTCACGCGCTAATCTTTGGAGAGTGGCAATGACACTTCGAGAAATGAATTATTTTATATCATGCGCACTATTGAATGGATTTTACTTGTCCAATTTGAACTAATTTGGATCGATTATTGTCGAAAATTTCGAAGTAAACTCCAAAAACTCCTAAAAAATGTATTTTGATCACCCTGTACTTCGAAAACCAAGCCGCTTGGGACATGTTTATATGAACTTTTCATCTTGAAACCTTTCAAAGAATCACCCTTCAAGTTTGTTAGACTATTTGCTTCTCAAATTTCTTTATGTTATGCGTTACTGGAAAATGTTTGCGTTAATATTTTCATTGTAACTCCTGAACCGTACAAGTAAATGAAAAACATCAAGAGACCAAAAAGATGTTAAATGAAACAACATTCATTATTCCTTTCTCATAATATGTCAGTGGCAACGGAAAAAAAAATTCTGAAGGGTTGAACAAAGCTTGAAAAAGGAGGACCCTGTGAATTATTTGAGAAATGCATGATTTTGTATCGTGCGTACTATTGATTGGATTGTACTTGCCTAATTTGAACTGATTATTGTAGAAAATGTCGAAGTTAACTGTAAAAAATCTTGAAAAAAATGTATTTTTATCACCCTGTATCTCGAAAACCAAGCCGTTTGGGACATATGTTTATATGAACATTTCGTCCTGAAAACCTTCAAAGAATCACCTCCCGAAGTTTGTCAACGTACTTAATTAACACCCTGTATATACAGTGTGACCCACTTAAGACCGGAGCACCCCTATAAAATCAACATTTTTCAACCGATTCGAATGATTTTTTTTTCATTAGGTAGACATTCTGAAAGTATACTAACTATTATATCTCCTATTTTTTTTATTTGTCAACAGATTTCGATGAAATTACAGTCAGTGATATTTCGAGACTTCCTGAATCCAGTGGTGTAGTCAAAGTTCTGATAAAAGTTTTGAAATTGAATTGGTGGGTTGATTAAACGGCATATTTTTCAAAATTAATTCCCTCATAACTTTTTTATTGATTTGACGCATTTCAACGTTATTCACATAAAAACCATTTGAAAATGTCGCGAATCCAGTGGTGTAGTTAGAATTTTTCTAAAAAAATCGCTAGTAATTTTTTTAGATTTTTTACCTTGAAAATCAGATTAGTTGGCCCTGAAAATGGAGATTTGTTCATGAAATTGGGTGTCCTAGTAGACTTTTAGAATGTCTACCTAATGAAGAAAAATCATTCGAATCGGATGAAAAATGTAGATTTTATAAGGGTGCTCCGGTCTTAAGTGGGTCACACTGTATATATATATATAAATATATATATATATATATATATATATATATATATATATATATATATATATATATATATATATATATATATATATATATATATATACACCTGGTGCACACAAAACCCTATCAACTCGATACATAATAGTGGGACAAATGTGCAATAACAACGACAATAAACAATGTGTTCCAAATATAAAAGGCTCTTACCAAACGCAGACACTCAGCGTACTTGGGGACATCTCTTAGAGGAGGGTTTTACAAGAAGGACTTTTGGAAATCGATCTATCTTCCCAATAAGTACCAATGACTCAATATCATTCTCTACGACACTGGGTCTCTCGGGACCCCGCGATACTCGCAACCGAGAGAGCCCCGTCTTTTCGGTTCTCGTATGTATTTATTCAACTTTTGTAAATGTTTTTGTTTTTTATTACGTGCAAAAATTATTCAATGTCGAGCCACTGACAAGCCGAATAATATCATCAATGGACTGCTAGTTTATACTTTCGTGGGTGACCCCGGTGTTGTTTTGTTTATTAAATTAGGTATAAACTTCAATAAACTAATTTGTATACTAATTCATAAAATGTGAATTTTGGGAAAATAGATATGATCTGATAATATTTTAAATGAATTAGCGCCTTCTTGACAATATTAATGAAATATTGATACTTTTTTATTCAGCTGAATTTCTCCAAAAATCACAAAATAAATGATTTGGCGACCTCTAGCGCCGAATCGAGTCATACGATCGAGTTGGGTCAGTGGATACTTTTACTTAGAATGACTCCAGCTACAACATATCAAAAATCCAGCCATTTCCACAAAAAGACTTTTTCCCATAAGATGTGTGCGTGGTCCTTTCTGAAAAATGGTCTCTTTTCAGAGGTTTTTCCGGATTTTCTCGGTGGAAAATGCACCGATTCTGTAGTACGAAAATCCATTTTGTAGTTTTATAAATCTCTACAAAAAAAAGGAATTTAAATTTTTTCAATATTTCTTGTTTAAAAAATTCCACAAAGCGATTTCGATAGGGCGAAAACTGGGGATTTCATTAACGAACTATATTATGAAAAGTAGTATAGGCCATTTGCGTCTTTCATTTTGTGGAGGAGAAAACCTCTATAGCTTGGTCTACATACAATATCGTCAAGGAATGCAGCTCCTTTATGATAAAACCAATTACCTATATCCTGAAAAGATTCTGCTATTAAAAAAAAAAGACAGAACAGAGTTGGACAGCTATAAACCAGTTTTTGTGACTCTAGCACATTCCAACTCATTTCAATACAGGATGCTGGTTAGGCTCAAACTTTCCATTATCAAATTCATCCTACCACTGATGAGCTTGATCAGAAGAAAAATCCCTCTGGAAAATAGGATGACTTAAGTAAAGCTTTCGATTGTGTAACACGTACAATCAAACATATTTTGGTACCTTAGGTAACTGGGAAACAGCGGCAAGGTACATGACTGGTTTAACCTTTTTGACTAGCCAAAGCACTGTTCACTCATATCCTTTAATAATGAAGGGGTGATCAGTTCACACACCTCAAGGGTCGCACTTGTAGTACATTGGGGAAGTTTTTTTAGCACCTATATCATTTTCTCTCATTTAGGGCAGTTATGGTACATTATTTGTCTGATTTCAAAATTAGTTTGTTGAATTACTGTGACTGAGGAGTCATATAATTTGAATCAAACATCCAGGATCTTGCAAATTGCAAAGTGGTTGTCCAACATAAACAGAATTTATACAAAACAAAAATCAAGTTCATGGTATAACTATGGAGATAAATAACGATAACATCGATCAAAACGAAAGCATTAAATTTCTAGGCTGTGTTACCTTGGACTGAGAGGGTCACATAAGTAATATTATTTAGGTAGTGAATTCCACCATATTTTGGATACGTGGCATATACAGGTTAGTGTCAGTTCAATAATGGAAAACCTTTATATGCAGAAATCATAACATTAAACCATGAGTTAAGATTGACTCATGGTGTAATACCCTGGGGACAGTCTACGGTCACAAAATCTCTCTTTACTTTCCATAAAAAATACATAAGAGCTCTGCTATGCAAAATTCAATCAGAACCTAGTCAATCTCCTTCAGAATAATTCAAATATTTTCCTAAACATTCCTTTACATTTCGGAAGTAGATACTGTTTTTATTCCAATGCGGTGTTTTCAAAGAATATTGAAATTGAACTTGAACATGATAAATTGTCATTATTATACCTTTCTTCACTTTCGCAGTGAATACAAAGAGAAGATTGATGTAGTCGATAATGACACTGAAGATAGTCTCATCTATTACCCATATGACATATACAAGTTCAATGCAAACAGGTCAGGAAATCTATCAGATGAAGACTACGTTACTATTCTACATCCTGCACTTGTGGTGAGTATATAAAAACTCAATTTGACTATAACGCAATCAATTGTCTATGAACACAATATGTTGCTGATATTTATTTCCTACCATTTTTCATTATATCGAAAAAGTCCTCAAAATCAAGTAGCACGCATTATGGCTGAATCTTGGTTTCATTTTGGACCAATACATATATTGTTAATGAGGAAACAGTATCCACTATAGGTGAATATTGATAAAACAATATCATTAATAGTAATAATACTATAAATTGATGAATGTAGCCGTTACTACGTGGTAGGAAATCATCACGAAAAATGAGAAATAAAACTTTCTATGTTTTTATACCCTTTCTATTTGTAACCAACGTTACTACAGTTTCGTCCTATATGGAAATTATCAAACAATTTACGCACAAATTAATATACCTCTAGGTCAAACAATCAGAAACTAAGAAATTTGTAACCTTAACGTACTTCGGGAGAAGAACAGAGGCTATTGCGGGATTCTTTAGAAAGAATAATATAGAAGTAGCATACAGGCCGCATGCCAGGTTGTCTAATTTTGTTTTCAATGCCAAAGATAGAATAGCAAAAATGGAAAAATCTGGAGTTTATAAGCTTAAGTGTCCAGAGTGTAACGGTGTTTATGTGGGACAATGTGGACCAAATTTTTCAAAAAGATACGCTGAACATGAAAGGTCCTTCAGACTAGGAAAAAATGATTCGACGTTTTCAAACCATTCCTTGGAATGCAACCACAAGTTTCCGAGTCTGAACGATACGTAAATTTTGCACTATGCAGCAAGGGTTGGAAACTGAATTATTTGGAATCCTCAGAAATTCATAAACACAAATATTGTGGATGTAACCTACTGAATGATCAACTGGATTTGGTCTATTCACCGGTATTTTAGGCAGCTCAGTCACATTGTCGCATATAAACAAGGTCCAGGTAAAAGTCATTAATGACCGTTAGTCATTAAGACAGGCCTCGGGTAGAATTAAGGGTATTTAAGGAGTGTTATTTATTATTTCAGATTATTGTATTGTTTCATAATGTCCATATAGGACGAAACTGCAGTAACGTTGGTTACAAATAGAAGTGGTATAAAAACAAAGAAAGTTTTATTTCTAAATTTTAGTAACAATTCTAGTGGAATATTGGTTTAACCTATTCTGAAAATAGATTGTTACAAATGATAATGGGTCAATATTGGTTAAATGATTTCTACCGTAGTCGATAATACAATATCATTGCCTACATATTATTTTCAACATCTAGAATAACTATTGTAATTCCAATATTCCACTTACATCGATTCTAGGAATGATGAACTGTATTGTATATTCCATTTCGATAGCAAATTGGTTGAATATTATTTCAACCATATTCAACAAATTCTATTACCTTTTATTGGATCAATATCAATGAAACTATGCTGTCTTCATATTGTTTTCAACATCTAGAATAGATATTGCAATCTCAATATTTCACTCAAATCGATTCTAGGGATGAACATCTTTAGTTAGGGAGGTGACGAGCATTTTGGGGTGGATTGCAGTTCAGATCACTACGAATTGATTTGGTCTTGTCAATTGAGGTCCTATATCGTTGTGTTTCCGCTTTACAGCAGGTTGAAGTTCCTAAAAAAAGAACGGGGGTTATTGAATCATTTGCACATGTCTGCCTCTGGTGTTCATGGTTACAATCAGCCTGGAATCGACGAAAATGGAAGAGGCAGACATTCAGGGCTCTGCATTATCACGGGACGAAGTTGTCAAAATGTAAAAAAGCTCTATTAGGTCATTTGCACAGGTTCTCATTGCGCCCATTCAATTCATTCATTGAAATTTCACGGAATCGAGAAAAAGTGGGTATTCAAATCAAATCAAATTTTATTGAGTCCGTTTCCTATTCACAAAAAACAAATTGGACAAGTCATAAAAACATTGGATAAATATGTAAGGGGTATACAGGGTGATTCAAAAGTACTTTGACAAACTTCAGGAGGTGATTCCTCACAATATTCTAATATGAATTGCCCAGATAAATATATGTCCGGAAACGCTTCGTTTCCAAGACACAGGGTGTTGAAGTTTTATTTTTATTTTGGTTTTTTTCAAATAACTCTTGAAATACTGAACTTAATTAAACGAAACTTAGTAATAAGAGGTTTTTGATGTGTCGAATTCGAACCTGATGTTATTATTGCTCGTACTCGTAGGGGGCGCCACCAAAACGTCTTTTTCTTTTTTTAAGATTCATAACTTTTTGAGTATTCTTTTATCACATCTTTCAGTTAAAAAATCGATTCCTCTATCATATCCACGTAAAAAAGCTATCCCTGTTACAAGTCGCTGTAAGCAACCGTTTTCTAGATATTAGGACTTGAAAATTTCAAGTGGAGTATTTGATAATCTATGCATGTAATAATCATTACCTTTATTTTGCATTTGCATTAATTTGACGTTTAAGTAAGCAGTTTTGGTTTTTTGTAGGGGGCGCCACCTATTCTATTACTTTTTACTCGTTTGAAGAGGTCATTACTGTTGGGTACGTTCCTTTATGACATCCTTAAGCGAAATAGTAATTTAATAATAATAATTCGATAGTAATAATTAATAGTAATAAAATTGGCAAGAAATGTCAACATTTTATTTCAGGAAATTTTGAATATGTAGAATAAACTAAAATAAACGAAACTAAATTGTATTCATATAAATTGTTGAAAGTGTCCACCTTCAGCGAAGATACAGGCAGTCAGTCGTCTAGTCATTGAATCTCGTACCCGCTCAAAAATCATTGGTGTGTTCCTTATTGTTTCACATGCGTCTACTATTCGGTTTCTAAGATCTTCCTCGTTCGACCTTGGTGCCCACGGCTGGTTGAGTTCTTCTACACCCCTACCGATCCATCGATTTGGATAGACTGTGTTAAGGAATTCCCTGGCTACAACGCTTAAATGGGCCGGAGACCCATCATGCATAAACCACATGCAGATACGAATTTCCAATGGTAGTCTGAAGTAGTCCAGGCAATTCATTTTCTAAAAAGTGACTGTAAGTTGCGCCATTCAGTCGGAGCGGAAGAAAGAAAGGACCTATCAAGTAATTATCAATTATTGCCGCCCATACATTTACAGAAAATTGATACTGATAATGCCTTTCACTAACTGCATGCGGATTTTCGAGAGCCCAAACATGGTTATTATGAAAGTTTGTGATAGCATTTCGGGAGAAGTTTGACTCGTCCGTGAAGAGTACATATCTTAAAAATTGAGGATTTTCAGCCAATTTTCTCAAAAACCACTGACACATAGTAATGCGTTGGGGAAAGTCTCGTGGCAAAAGAGCTTGTACCCTTTGAATATGGTATGGATAAAACTGTTGATCGTGGATAATCCTCCAAACTGTGGACTTAGTATAATTGACAGCTTCAGCAATTATTCTTGTACTTGTTTCTGGAATCTCCTCGAGAGCGTTCAAAACAGCTTCTTCCAATTCTGGGGTTCGGTCTTCCAATAATATCAGCTGCCCTCTTAAAGCTACCTGTTTCTGCCAAACGACGGTGGAGACTAGCAAATGTTGGAGCTGAAGGCAGTACTCGATTAGGAAATCGCTCCTGGTAAATACGTCTTGCATCGCGCGCATTGCCATCCGCAAGGCCATAAAAAACGAAATGCATATCGGCTAAATGAGCATTATTGTTTAAATAATCCATTTTTTCAAAATTAGTGTTTTCTACTTCTACTTACGGAAACTTCAACAAAACGTTTAACTGTCACAAAATATGTAATTAGCAAAATCACTTACTTAAACGTCAAATTCTTTTCCTAAGCATTCTTGTGAAAAATGCAAAATATTGGTTAATAACTTCAACATGCATCGATTATCAAATAATTGACTTGAAATTTTCAAGTCCAAATATTTAGAAAACGGTTGCTTACAGCGACTTGTAACAAGGGTAGGTTTTTTACGTAGATATGATATAGGAATCGATTTTTTACTGAAAAATGTGCTAGAAGAACACTAAAAAAAGTTATGAATCTTCAAAAAATAAAAAGACGTGTTGGTGGCGCCCCCTACGAGTACGAGCAATAATAACATCAGGTTCGAATTCGACACGTCAAAAATCTCTTAATACCAAGTTTCGTTCAATTAAGTTCAGTATTTCAAGAGTTATTTGAAAAAACCAAAATAAAAATAAAACTTCAACATCCTGTATCTTGGAAACGAAGCGTTTCCGGACATATTTTTATTTGGGCAATTCATATTAGAGTATTGTGAGGAATCACCTCCTGAAGTTTGTCAAAGTACTTTTGAATCACCCTGTATAATAGTATAGAGACAATACTGAACATAGACAAGAAATGAATATGTAAACGAATTATGCGGCGCTGAGCGAGGTGAGTTTAAACAATAGAGTAAGTACGCAGTGATAGCTAATGGGCTCTGATATAACTTTCGAACTATTCTACAGAGTAGAAGCATTCTTTTATAAGAAGTTTTTTAATTTGGTATTTGATAACCACTAAACATTTCGAGCTCTTTAAAAAATAAGGAAGTTTGTTGAAGAGATCGGTGATTTTTTTGGAAAGAGTGTTTTGCTATTTTTATTAATATATAGTTTTTATTTCTGGTATTGTGGTCGTGAGTATCACAATGTTTGATAAAATTATTTTTGTTTTTACAAATGAATAACATTAGTTTCATTATGTATATAGATGGTGCCAAGAGAATACTATAATTTCTGAAAGAATCTTTGCAGGAAGCTCTGTCGTATAGTCCGGAAATATGCCGAATGATTCGTTTTTGCAAAATAAATACACATTTCATGTCAGAGACCAAGAACAACAATACTGTATGACATAGCTGAATATGCAAAGGCATAGTATACATTCATACGAGATTCTACCTCAAGCATATAATTGAAAGTCGAAATCACATAGTAGCATTTATTTAGCTTGCTACATATGCTGTCTATTTGCATTTTCCAAGAGAGATTGCTGTTTAACACCGTGCCTAAAAATTTGGTAACTTTGGATATTTCAAATGACCGCCGCTTAAATGAGATGTGTTTGACTGTTGTGTTCTGTACTTGTTGTAGATCTCAATGCCCACTGTTTTGTTGTGGTTGATAATGAGCCTATTTTTGAAACACCAGTATTTGAATTCTTGAATTCAGTAGAGTACCGTTTTAGAAGCATCTGAGACAATCTTGCAGGTATTATCAGCATACATAAGGACTTTTCCTACGCTTATATGATGGGGCGGATCGTTTATGAAAATCAAGAGTCGAGGACGCTCCCCTGAGGAGTACCAATATCATTGTCAAACTCGTCCGAGATGACTTCATCAATTTTGACCATGAATTTTCTGCGCTCTAGAAATTAGATAAACGAATCATTTATATACGGCCGCGTATTCCTAGTCGGTATAATTTTCTTGATACGAATGAACTCTCGACGGTGTCAAAAGCCCAAGTCAGATCAAACATAAAAGATATCACTATTTCCCCAGTATTCATTCTATCTGTGTTGTGTCGAATACACTGTATGGTTCCTGTTTCTGTTGGAAGACCAGTTCTGAATCCGTGTTGGCTATCACTGAAAAGATTGCAACTGCTTTTTCGATGATTTTCGAGAAGATGCTCAGAAGAGCAATGGGTCTATAGCTCTCAACATCAACTGGATCGTCCTCCCTATTTATCAGTATGTATTGCATTGAATTATTGTGATTCTTTATAGTTTCATTATCATACAGTGACTGCCAAAAAGTATGTATCATATGGGAATTTTTTTTATTATTGGAGTATTGGAAAAAATATTCTGGGGAAAAGTTTGTGCATGTCCGATAACCTAAAAATCGATTTTGACACATGTCACGTGATCGCTAGAATGGCGGCAAAATGAAAAAAGTTGCAATGCAAAGGCAAAAAAAGGGGTAAGATGGCAAGATATCAAAAAAAGTTATTTGAAAAAGTCACTTAGAATTCAATTTTATACTCATCAACGAAGTTTCAAGAGATAATTAAAAAAAATTGAAAATAGCAATTTTTTAAAAATATTTTCCCATCTATTTAAAAATACTTTTTTTATGAATAGCTTGACTATACTTAAACATTTGCATTTTAATGATAATGACAAAACTTTCTCATTTTCTCCACACCAGAGGGCACTAAATTGAAAAAATGGGAATTTGTCAGAACCCTTGCTGTTACATCGGTTCGTATCTAACAGTTATATCCGAATTCCTCGACCATTGTGATGACATGACACTCCAAAAACATGGTGATTTCCAGATTATGATCAAGTTCCGATGATAATCGTGCATGAGCGTTTCACTTCGCACATAAACTTGAAAATAGTGCGTCAAATTAAAGATTCTTAAAGTTTATGTGCAAAGTAAAACGCTCATACAGCATTATTATTGAAACTTGATCAAAATCAGGAAACATGGTGTTTCTAGATTGCCATATCAACACAATAGTCTTGGAATTCTGATATAACTGTTAGATAAGAACCAATGTAACAGCGAGGGTTCTGGCAAAAACCAATTTTTTTAATTTAGTGCCCTCTGGTGTGGAGGAAATGAGAAAGTTTTGTCATTATCATTAAAATGCAAATGTTTCAGTATAGTCAAGCTATTCATAAAAAAAGTATTTTTAAATAGATGGGAAAATATTTTTAAAAAATTGCTATTTTCAATTTTTTTTAATTATCTCTTGAAACTTCGTTCATGAGTATAAAATTGAATTCTAAGTGACTTTTTCAAATAACTTTTTTTGATATCTTGCCATCTTACCCCTTTTTTGCCTTTGCATTGCAATTTTTTTCATTTTGCCGCCATTCTAGCGATCACGTGACATGTGTCAAAATCGATTTTTAGGTTATCGGACATGCACCAACTTTTCCCCAGAATATTTTTTCCAATACTCCAATAATAAAAATTTTTCCCATATGGTACATACTTTTTGGCGGTCACTGTATATTGTTTAATGTTATTTGCTGAACTCAAGGTAACGATTCAACTTCTGGAGCTGAAATCTATGGAATATTTTTTCTTTCAAATGCTAACCAGAAACGAAATGCGTTTGGAACTTTTATCAGAGAGTGTTTTTTTATAAAGTAAAAAAAATTATACCTACTATTCAAGAAGCGTCGTCATCGCTTGCACCCGAGTAACCTTGCCGATCATTGATGTCGGCATTTTCGTCCATGTCTCCTTTCTCGTCTGAAAAATACACAAGTTTGAATTTTCATGTAACAAAATTCACATTATACATCTGAACGATTAAAACGATTAAATTTCCACAGATTTATTGCTTTCGCGATATTTTTCGATACACAGAATCTTTCTCAAGAGAATGTAATACTAAATTATTTTACGTTGAACTTATCTTAAATGCCCTTTTTATCAATAGAGGTAATTAGGACCTACATATAATAAAAATTGACGATACGATGTAGGTACCTGGAAATCTCAAAAGATTGCTACTACTTAATTTATTGAAAAGGTTTAACAGAGGGGAACTATTTAGGTCCAATTGATCATTTAGTAAACAATTACGATTTTTCAATTCAATAATTTCTTAATTATCAAGCCTAATAGCCTTATTTTCAACATGAAGGATTTCGAATTTTTCATCGAAGTCATGGTCTTCCTCCAAAATATGATTGGCAAATGTTGAATGTGTTTTATTCTTTTCATAATTCGTACGGTGTTCACGTACGCGGCTTTTGAATGGTCTACCAGTCTGTCCTACATATTATCTTTGGAGCAAGATCCACAATTCAATTTATAAACACCTGATTTTTCAGATTTTTTTTTATCTTTATACTTTTTGATAAACTTTCACAGCGTGTTATCTGTTCTGAATGCTACTCTTAAACTTTGTTTTTTCAAAAATGACGCAAATTTTTCTGAAACGAGTCCTGAACGAGTTGAAAATCTGTAATTATTGTCAAGGTTCCTCATAGTAATAAATTTCTGGAAATTCATTCTTTTTTTACCTAAGTGTCATTTATTATCCAATTTCGTTGCTCAACATATTATAATCTGAGGATGTATTTCAGGGAATGGTGAATCAAGCGACTAGAGATTCCCCTGCTCTATTGTCTATTGTGAACCAAGCGATATTTCCAATTTTCAAAAATCCTGAGTCAATATACCTAACGGACAAAGTGAAGAATATCCTCTTTGATGGGGTAGAGCTCAATTGCAAAGTAACAGAGTTTGCTGCGAAAGCCGTGTGTACACAAGTCAAATCGCAATTGCCTGGAATTAAAACGGGCCCAAACAATAATCCGCTGTTCTCCCTACTTGGAGTGGTAAGGAATATTTAATTTTCAGGAATCGTGGGTGGTATGTGAATATACCGGGTGTCCGCGGAAAGTGGCTCGCCCCTATATCAGTCAATCAAAAAGTACTTTATTGTCAGAAGATCACATGGACACAGCAATAATAATAATTATGTGTATATAATGATGAACTGCATTTAAATTTGATCCTAAATTTCAAATAGCCACACATGTAAATATAAAATACACGATTTGAACACTTATAAATATACATATACACACACACACCCCCATATATAAAATATACATATACTTATATAAATAAAATTATTATAAAATTTAAGACAGCTACATCATAATGTCCGTTCATAAAAATCGTAAATACTTATGTTCACAAACAGGTAGGTACTTTAGAAGATAAAATGTAAAATATGAAAACAGGATCACAGGAACACAATCTCTGTTTTCTAACTCTAACTCGCTTGTAAATTTTCGATACTTCATTTTGTTAATTTTCCGAAAGTTTACATTTTAGACAGTTATTGAATTCACGCAAACAATATGTAGAATTCCTTAGTTTTTGATAATGCTGATTGCGATTTCAGAAAAAATAGTATGTGTACCTCGTAGTAAAAGCACATTCCCAGACTTCAATGCTTTACATTGTCATCCGGGAATGTATTGCTTTTACTACTAGATACACAATATACTATTACAGTCAGGAAAACTTTTGTAGAGAATTATATAACCTACGAAATGGTTTTTCAGAGACCAGAGACCAGATCTCAGCGTTTCTTACGAAAAAATCCGGAAAAATCTTGAAAACGATACCATTTTCCAAAAATTCATAATTTTTATATAAGTCTGAAGCTGGACAACAAAATATTGAGGGAACTGATAAATATTAACATGTGGTTCAACTGTGCCCTGGGTGGTTTCTGTCCGAAGTGGAGTTTTTGCATAGTCGCGGTATAAATAATTATTATTCCAAAATATTAAGGCCGATATTAGTTATTTGAAGGTTTTCTAGGTTGTGAAATAAATTTCAATGGAATATTAAAATTTGTTACAAAAAGTGACAAATGATTCATGGATGTTAGAGATTTTACTATGGAGTCAAAAGAAGTGATAATATACCGGGTGTACCATTTGAAAATCAGAAGTTTATGTCAAATCCTGTGAAATCGGAAGTCACATCAAGTTGAGTCACTTGTCAAAAAATGCAGATGTTTTTCGCACAGAGATCCTTCCGCGGACACCCGGTATATATGGATTAGCATTTAATTTTTCATTCCCGTTGTTCTCATTGTTCTCATTGTATCTGCATGGAATCATGAAGCCCTCTAGAAACAGCTGGAGGAGTAAGATATGCTAAATTGGCCATTTCTCATGAAGCATACATTTCCGATATGCAGTGGGGCTACTTTTTCGATGCTCACAATTGGGATCTTGTAGACTGTTAGAGAGTCAGTTGATTGGAAAAAAAATTTGTACGTTTCGAAGATCAGTTGAACGGTTCGAATAAAGATGAAATATATCATTGGGATTCTCGTGATATATGAAAAAAAAAAAAACAAAAAAGTTGTATTTTCGATTTTTTGCGCGAGACCTGAATTCACATATTTCAGGATGTAGAACCCAACTACGATGGATTTTGAATATGGAGTTTCGTCTCTTTGGGGACTCCATCAATATCAATTTTTCAAATACATCAAACCCAGATAACTTTATCAATTTCTTCTCATTTGAATATGATGGTGTATTGTTATTCAATTTTGGAAAACGTACTGTCTGTTTTGAAAATTCCTCTCGTATTGCTTGGAGTATGTCCCTGTCATTTCGAGTAATCATGACACCTACTTAATAGTTTATTGAACCAGGGATATTTCAATATATTTTCGTTAATGAATTGTTATTGTGAATACGTTTGGAAACTCACTTCTGATTATATCACTTTCCGAAAACACTGTCTCCAGCCCATGGTATTTTCAGTAGTAATACCACAAGTGATTGAATTTTTGCGATAAGTCTGTCGATTCATTTCTGAACGAAACTGAATTGCTTCGATACAATTCAGTTGAGTTCAGAAATAAGAGACAGACTTATGAGATGAATTCAATCAAGAGTGGAATTTTATTAGACTATTGCACGAAGCATTAAAAGTATGTATTAGGAACATGAACAATCAATTCATCGTAACCATAATCAATTAACAATAATCATAAAAAATGTATTATACCTATCAATAATTCATTATATAGTTACGATGCGACTCATTTTGACGTTTTCGCCTACAATTATGATCTGTCAAAATGTCAAACTATGCTTTGTCATCTATGGTTACAACGTTGAAAACACAAACGCTGACAGACCAATCAGAATTGAGAGACAGCTGGTGTTTTCGCGATAATTTCAATCGCCGGGTGAAACCCTCCTTTCCTGCAATATTAGGACCAATAAGGGACGTATGCCTCGATAATACGCAGTTCCTAGCTTTGCCGGTGATACCACTTTGGCATGGCAACCACGTATCCAAACAACAACGGAGAATATATCATCTTGCTACTAATATAAATGTCAGTCTATCAGTCATTATCTATAACTATTGAAGAATTCTCAACAATGGAACTTTTTTTTACTTTGTTGTTTCGTGAAATTATCTCAATAAATACTACTCGTGTTCACAATACTATCGATAATTCTGACAGAAATCTTAAACTCCATCAAATTGCTGAAGGACTCGTGGTGTTACCAAGCAATTTATTCTCGTTGATTTCTGACAGAATTACTATCGATAGTATTGCGATAATAAAAGTTGTCTTTGATTTGTGATAGGTCAGATTCCGTGAATATCTTGAGAAGAGTGGAATAGTCAAATCGGTGTTTCGCCTCTTTCTCATTTATACGTTTACATAGTTACAACACTCACTGTAACTATAGAAGCGTAGGTTTGACGGTTCAACTTAAGATGTATAAAAACCCTGGTGTGTCGAGTGATTCGATTTTGTTTTGATTTTTCAGAAGACAAATAAACAAATGAAATAGTGGTCAGGTTCTTCAATCAGTCCCAGAGATGGCGCCTTTATAGAATTTTAGTACTGTCAATATTCCAGGGATATGGTGATTGACGACTGTTGTCAATTTTATGGAATTTCAACAAACTTCAAATACTGTTCAAAAATGAATAGTTGTGACGGAATCTAAATTTCATAGTGCAATTTCCCTGTATTGATGACTATTATTAATGTGTTTGTCCATTTTGCTGCATATTTTCTTAGAAATCCATCATTCGTTTAATGATAATTCAGTTTGTCTGATTGACTCGGTCGTTACTTGATGAGGATCCATAGTCATTGTATAAAATACACAGAAAACGATTCGATCTCCACAAACTTTATTCAATCAGACAGTGAAGAAGCTGCTGTGTTGGCGAAACAATGAATAAAATTTGTGAATATCTAATCGTTTTCTGTGTAGTCTGTACAATAAGAATTTGATCATGTTCTGCATTTGTATCATTTGTGGGCAATCCAGAGACACGAACAAAATAATTCATCTATATCCAGTACCGATGAAAGTGAGTACCACCATATTATGAAGATTATCACATAGTATATCTTGTATTATTAGAAAACATTTTGATGAAAATAATGGCACGAATATATCTCACGGTATCCCGCCATTCATGATTATATTAGCACAAGATTGACAGGTTCTAATGGTGAATTTTCATGAAGCTTAATTTCGATACTTCCAAATGAAATGCGTAGTTATTATTGTAGTTAATTGCATTTCAGTAAAAAAATTTATAAATAAGTCGAAAATGTAACAAATAAAACTGATTGGTGATAGTGATTTAGTAAATTTCAATAGTCAGGTTTCTTTATTCAGTTCATCCGTCGACAATACTTGAAAACTTCTGTGCTTGTAAATTTACCCTAACAGGAAAACCGACTGTGGCGGTATACGCAAATGCGGAAGATTTGGGAAACAGGTCACGATTTCATTTGTTTTCTCTTAATTAAGCTGGCGAATTGTCTACCGTTTTATCCCATAGTTTTGGAGGAATGAGTCGACACACCATGGTTTTCAGACATCTTAGTTCAACTCTTCAACTGACATTGTTGACACATGATGAACCGTTCCAGTGATACGCATTCAGTCCATAATTATATAATGTATACGTGAAATTGTCTGATCAAATATCCCTTCAAAGAAGCAGAATTTTCAAAATACTTTCACCTTGCCAGTTGCTCAAACTGTGTTGCTGTACCACTCTAGCAAGCTCTCTTAGTGTTTCTAAGCAACACATTTTCGTGATACTTCCGTTTAATGGAAAATTTCAAAGGCGTCAATCAGAATCATAGGGCCGTACTCCGAACGATCTCTGAGGATTGTCAAAACTGACAAAAAGTGTTCAAAAATATATTATTGATACACCATCGTGTTTAAAAGAGAAGAAATTGACCAACGGTATAGAAATAATAAATAAATAAAAACAAAAAAGTTAAAGGGGCGAGCCACTTTCCACGGACATCCGGTATACCTACGAATTAGTGAATGGGTTTTTCATTCGAAATTACGGTATAATATCAGTCAATATTACGTAAAACACTTGGAGTAGATTTCAATCTGTCATTATTTCAGAGAAATGCAACGATTGGCAAAAGTATGAAGGTTTCGAGAGGAACTAAGAACGCTAGAGACGTCGGGAAAGTATTGGAATTCGATGGTCAAAGGTCCGTGAAGTTTTGGAGTTCCGAAACGTGCAATCATTTCAAAGGGACTGATGGATGGATAATTCCCCCTCTACTCCGACCTGAGGAAGGAATATGGACATTCTCATCAGAGCTATGCAGGTTAGGCTAGTTCAGTATATTTGCTATTATTTTACTATGTCAGCCTACCTCGTATACCTTGCTTCGCTCACGCGTTAAAATATCTCGATCATTATTCGCCTTCATTAATGACTCCTTATTGAATAATAGTTATTCTATCAACTAGTGTATTAATCGCATTTTAATATCAGAGTTAATTACAATATTTTTACGTCTACCTCACTCTTGTTGAAATAAAGGAGTTCTGATTTTTTTCTGGCAATAAAGTTTAGCCGTTTCCGCAACATTTATTTATCGTCAGTATCCATTTTAGCGTCCATAACATCTGAATTCATTTATGTTTGGTTGCCTATGCAACAATCATGTATTGATAGAGAAATCGACAATTAATGACAAATCGGTCATTAATAGGAGTCATTAATGGACGATTTTTAGAAATCATGCATTAATAACAAATTGTTCATCAATAACCCCTGTTAATGAACGATATCATTTGCATTGACGATCATTATTTAGCTTTGAATAATCACATATTTAAAAATTTTAAAATTCACATTCACATAGGGACTATTAGCGTTGTCAACATTTGGTAAAGTAAGTAGGTGAAATTGAAAATAGAATAAGTATAGATATGAGAGTGAAATGCAGTAAATAACAATAGGGCTCCATTAGAGACGTGGTGCGTGTGTTTGAACAGTGCCGTTTAAAGCAAATTTTTCCTGGTAAATATTTGTATATAGTCGACTTAAGTTATATGTATCGAAAGCTAAATTCACAAGACATCTATCTGTCTAATTACATTTGATGTCAGTTATTCTCAAAAAGTTAATTGATCGGTACTCACGCCGAAACGTAGTCCGAGATAAAATAAACAGAAACACGTTGAAAAGAATCATCGCACCATTGGAGTACTGGATAAGTTTCTTTGAGGATGGAAATTTGTAGCTGTTGCTCTAAAGCGATTGAAGCTCATCTACTGTTGAGATGTTGTGTCTGTCACAAATCATTTTATAATGTTTGTGTGAATATCTCTTCGTCTGAAACGAGACTGATCAACTCAAAAAAATCAGTTAATTGGACATGTGGCAGATGTGAACAAATTGGCAATGATATGAATTCATTGAAAGCAGCTATAGTAGCCCTCCAGGATGATGTAAGAAATGGTAAACCTAATGAAAGTGCGTCACTCAATAACATCCAGTTTGAAGAAGTTGTTCAAGAAGTCTTCGAACGACAAAATCGTCGATGTAATTTGCTGGTATTTGGAATGAATGAATAATCTTCTACTATGTCGAAAGAGGAACGAATAACTACGGAAGAAACAGAGGCACTGAGGTTATTAACTCATACATCACCAGGTATTAGTTCCATCACCAAGATGCACAGATTGGGAAAATTTGATAAGGACAGGAGAACTCCTCGTCCAATTGAAATCAGTTTGAGTAGCTACGAAGAGGTTTTTGAGGTGATTAAAAAGTCCGCCAATCTGAAAAACTCTCCATTTAAACATATTTCCATTTCCTTTGATAAAATCCCAAAACAGCTAGAATTGTACAAGCAAGTCAAACAGGAGATCCTAAAAAGGAAAAACAATGGAGAAACTAATATTAAAATCACTCTTGTTTTATATTAGTTGTTTACATTCCGCCTACAGTTACCACTGATGATTTTGAAGAGTTTTTCAATAATGTCAGAGCTATCTTAATGAAAACAATGTTTTGTTTATTGGAGATTTTAATATTCCTTTGCTGAATTCTGATGTAAATGATAAGAAAAGTAAGATTATAATCAACTTCATGGAAATTTTCGAATTGAAGCAATATAATAAAATTGCCAATAAAAATAATCGTATGTTAGATCTATTCTTAATGTAAACTGAATGTGATGTTGAGAGAGATATGGACCCTTTTGTGACCGAAGATGATTATCATCCAGCCCTACAATTAAAGATCACAACCTCACACACGCATGTCATAAATTTCTCCCATTCTAATGACATTTCAAGAAATTATAACTTTAGAAAAGCCAATTTTCCGTTAATGTACCAACTTGTTGCCAACATGGACTGGAGTAATATATTAGACCAAAATAACGTGAATGTTGCATGTCAGAATCTCAATGATGCACTGTATAACATTTTTGATCAAATTGTCCCCCTAAAAATAAATCGAACCCGTAGATACCCGCTCTGGTTTAATTCACTCATTATAAAAACTATTCAGAAGGAAGAGCAATCTCACAAAAACTATCGAAAATATAAAACACCATTCTATCTTCAGCAATTCAAATCATTAAGTGCGCGAGTAAAAACTCAAATAAATGAAGCATACAAAAACTTTATCAGCGACGCTGAGAATAAGATATGCGAAGATCCGACTGCCTCCTGGAGTTTCATTCAAAATAAAAAAGGCAACTCGAGAATACCAGGAGTCATGAAGGACGATCATTATGTTTACAGTGAACCGCAAAAAATAGTCGACGCCTTTGCAAACTATTTTAAGAGTGTCTACCTTATATCTGACATGTCCCTAACCAATGAACTCGAAAATATTCCTTTTCATTTTCAATGTATCAACATCGAACAAGTAAGCGATAAGGATATCATAGAAGCTACAAAGAAAATGAAAAATAAACTCATTATTGATCCTGATCAAATACCAAGTTTTTTAGTTAAAGATTGCATTCAGCCTCTATTGACCCCATTACGCCATATCTATAACTTGATATTAAGAACTTCTACCTTTCCCGATGTGTGGAAAATAGCCCGTGTCTGCCCAATTTTTAAAAAAGGCGATAGAACATTGTTAAAAAATTATAGACCAATCTCCGTGCTGAGTAATTTTTCTAAAGTATTTGAAACAATTATGTATGTTTTCCTTTATGACTCGATCAAAAATGTTATATCAGATAATCAACACGGATTTGTAGAAAAAAAGTCTTGTATTACTAACTTGGCGTGCTTATCACAATGTGTTACCGAGGCCCTCGATAGAAAATTACAAATCGATGTTATTTACACTGACTTTCAAAAGGCCTTTGACCAAATTGAATTTTACATTCTTCTACATCGGCTAACGTCATTTGGTTTTTCTGTAAATTTAATAAACTTATTTACAACTTATTTATTTGGTAGAAAACAATACGTGGAATACGAAAGCTTTCAGTCCCCTTTGTATACCCCCAGCTCCGGTGTTCCTCAGGGCTCAAATCTAGGACCTCTTTTATTCCTATTATTTATTGATAGTAGGAGATTTGAGCCGGTTCTGGGCCTCCCCCCTCCACTATGACGTCATCGTTGACCTTGTGGTGACCTTCAGGGATGACCTTGGTGCATAGGTACCTTTGTGTAGGTCTATGACCTTGGCATGCCCTAGAGATGCCTTTGAAATTTTGTGTTTGACCTTGATTTATATTGTTGGAAGAGGTGTTCAGGGTTTGTGTTTGACCTTGAGATGACATTGTGATGACTTGGAATTTTTTTCATACACGGACAAGTACTTTTTGTAAGTACACATATTTTTTTTACCTCCATGTCTTGCATGACCTGCATGTATACCGACTCAGCTACTGTGTATGATTCTTGTGGTGTGCACATGAAAATCTATACCAAAGTATGGAGAAGGTACACGTCTGCACACCACGGAGATCCAGCCCGATATGTGAGCTCTGATTCCTCTCCCGTGATGTATACCTTCCGATGATGGTGGGAGGAGAGGTCGCGTGACGTCAGCGCTAAGCGCACGACGATCCACTGATGTGTGTCAGGCCCTCGCTCCCGACACGGTGGATCCGCTGACGTCACACACCCATACGCTGTGGCGATCTAACGACTACTATTAACTCTCCGTCCTCTCTGTGTTGATACGGTGTTGGATGCGTTAACTGGTGGGGAGGGCTCTGTGACGTTGCATGAGGAGTCGAAGCAGATAGAATTTGTTCACCCTCTCTTCCACTCATCGAAATAATATTTAATGGTGGTGAGAATGATTGTGAAATCAGTATTTCGTTGAGTTTTGTGCTGAATAGACATCGAGAAAATGTATTCCTGTGAATGTGGTAAATCGTTCACTCGTAGTGATAATCTCCGTCGGCATCAACTCCAAAGTTGCCAAGGTGGCCCTTCTGTGAAAAGGATTAAGTTAGATGCGGTAGCATCGACACCAATGTACACATGCAATTGTTGTAATGTGTCAATTCCTGCTTCCCAAGTTAGTTCTCACAAAAGAACTCTCCAGCACAAGAACAATGCATGTGTTCAAGTAAGTGATGGCATACAAATTATAAGGAATGCTTTCAAGTGTAGAATTGTGAGCTATCGAGTGGAAAGTCAAAATGTTTACACTGAATATATGCCGTTCTTCAGTGAGATCAGAGAGAAAGTTATTGGATTACTTGAAGAGGCAATAAAGGTTTACAAGATCTTTAAAGTGAATATGGAAGTATTTGGCAGCTATATTGTCCAAACACGGGATTTGAGTGATACCAAGTCATTCAACTCACAAAATAAAATTGTGGATCTATCTACGGATTTAGGTGTATTATTCGATGGATTCCGTGATGTCATCATTGCTCAGACTACTGAATTTGAAGAACGTGATTCGGGTATGTTTAAAGTTTAATTTCTATTTATATGAATGATAAATTATTGTTATGTTTCAGGATGGAGCTGTGAAAAAGTTAAGTTCCTCGAAGTGAACATCAACAAGTATAGTCCACTCAGCGGATGTTCGTATGTGAAGCTGCCCGAGTTCATCGAGACAAGGAAAGGTGTTGTAAATATTCGTAATGAAGACCAACATTGTTTTGCATGGGCCATCACATCTGCATTGTTTCCTGTGAATGGTAGAGTGTCAGAAGTTTCCTCATACCCCCACTATTCCAATGTCTTGAATGTAACAGGTATGGATTTTCCAGTTAAACTCCAAGCTATAAAAAAGTTTGAAGACATGAATGATATTTCAATAAATGTTTATGGGTTAGAGTCGAAACTTGATAAGGGTAAAATGAAATATGAAGTGGTTGGTCCGTTGCGTTACTCACACAGAAGACTTAGAAGACATGTCAATTTGTTACTTATAACAGATGATTCTGGCAATAGTCATTATTGTTGGATTAAAGACCTTTCTAGGTTAGTTTCAAGTCAACTATCTGCGCATGAGCATAAAAAATATTTTTGTGATGGATGTTTATTGTATTTCTCTCATGAGCGATTATTGTTACGTCATCAGTTGCATGACTGTAATCACTTGAGCACTACAACACCATCAGTCAATTTCAGAATCAACAAATATGGTAAAATGATACCGGGGAATATACTTATGTTTGAAAATTTTGAGAAACAGATGAAGGTACCATTTTTGGTTTATGCCGACTTTGAATCAGTTCTCAAACCCATTCAAACTAGTCAACCCAACCCTAAACACTCATACTCGAATAAAACATACAAACATGAACCTTATTCATTTGCTTATTCGATAAAATGTTCATACAATGATAAATTAACTAAATTTGTCACATATAGGGGTGAGGATGCAGCCGAGAAATTTGTTACAAAACTTGAAAATGATTTAAGGAATATTTATCACAATCATTTGAGGTATCCAATTCCTATGGCTGCACAAACCCCCGCGGAAGAAAAAGAGTTTTCTTCTGCACAATTTTGTGGTATATGTGATAAACCATTCTCGGGTGGTGATGTGAAAGTGAGAGACCATTGTCATCTCACTGGAAAAAAAAGATCACCTGCTGCACATTCCGTATGTGACTTGAATTTAAAACTACCTAATTTTGTTCCGATAATTTTCCATAACCTGAGTGGGTATGATTGTCATTTGTTCATAAAAGAACTGTATAGAAACAAAGACAAAGTGGATGTTATCCCACAAACTAAGGAAAATTACATATCTTTCACCAAGCATCTATTTACTCACTCATACACTGACAAAGATGGAAAAGTGAAAAAGAATTATTTGAAAATGAGATTCATAGACAGTTTTAAATTCATGTCGAATTCTTTGCAGAACTTAGGTGCTAACTTAACATCCGATCAGTGTATTGAGATGCATAAACATTTTCCACAAATTGACAAATTCAATTTGATGAGACAGAAAGGTGTTTTTCCATATAACTTTGTTGACCACATTGACAAGTTGAATCATCCAACTCTCCCCACAAAAAATCAGTTTTATGACAATCTTAACGGAGAGCATATACCAGATAAGGATTATATGAGAGCGAAACGTGTTTGGCATTTATTCGAGTGTAAGAGTTTGGGAGAATACTCGGATTTATATTTGAAGTCCGATGTGCTTCTATTATGTGACATATTTGAGAATTTTAGAGACATATGTTTAGAGAAATATAAATTAGATCCGGCACAGTATTATACAGCACCCGGATTATCATGGGATGCAATGCTAAAGTATACAAATATTGAATTGGAATTATTGACAGACATTGACATGATACATTTTTTCAAGAAAGGAATACGTGGTGGAATAAGTCAGTGTAGTGGAAGGAAGCATATTGCTAATAATAAATTTTTACCCGATTATAACCCCAATGAACCTTCATCATTCATATCATATTTAGATGCCACCAACTTATATGGTCACAGTATGTCACAACCATTACCCACCAATGATTTTGCTTGGCTAACACCCAATGACATTTTCAATTTGGACGTAATGGCTGTGGCATCTGATAGTCCATACGGTTATGTTCTCGAAGTGGATATTCATTATCCCCAAGAATTACATGACAAACATGCTGATCTCCCTTTTCTCGTTGAAAGTTTAATACCTCCACATTCCAAATCGAAAATTCCTAAATTAATTCCAAATTTAAATGACAAAAGAAAATATATTGTACATTACAAAAACTTACAGCAGGCTGTGGCCAATGGTCTTATTGTCATGAATACACATAGAGTGCTGAAATTCAAGCAGTCATGTTGGATGAAACCTTATATTGATTTGAACACTGAAATGCGCAATCGCTCTAACAACAAAGCTGAAAAAGATTTCTATAAACTCATGAATAATGCAGTTTATGGGAAAACGATGGAAAACGTTGATAACAGAATAGATGTTAGATTGGTGACGCATTGGGAAAGCATCAAGAGGAAAATGGGTGCTAGCACCCTAATATCACGTCCTAATTTCAAAAGCTGTTCAATTTTTTCCGAAAATTTTGTTGCTATTCAATTGGGCAAAGTTAATGTATTGTACGATAAACCACTATATTTGGGATTCTGTATTCTAGAATTATCCAAAACAGTTATGTACAACTTCTTCTATGGATGTATTAAACGTCATTATGCAGAAAATGCTACCTTACTCTACACTGACACGGATTCTTTAATTTTGAAAGTAAAAACTGATAATTTTTATGAATTCATTACCAGCAATATAGGTGAGTTTGATACTTCCAATTACAAATTAGGAAACCAATTCAATATTCCCATTACAAAGTCAATTCTGGGTAATTTCAAAGATGAATTTCCGAATGATCCCATAATTAGCTTTTATGGTACCGGTGCTAAAGCATATTATGTTCAGTCTGTAGGTAGTGAATTCAAGAAAGCAAAAGGTGTCAAAAGATCCGTCATAAAGAATGAATTGACATGTGAAGATTATAAGAAAATTGTCGAACAGGGTGGTTTAATATTTAGGAAGATGAACTCGTTTAGAAGCATATTGCACGACATGTATACTGAATTGAAAAACAAAGTTGCATTGTCGTACCATGATGATAAACGGTTCATCATTCCCAATACGACACAAACTCTTCCTTGGGGTCATAGCGATATAGAATTCTACCAGAATGACCCAGAAGAGAATATTCGTTGGGTTTCCAATATTATTCAATCTTTTTCCCAAGAGAGTCCTTTAGATCAATTACTTCATTTATTAACAGCTGAATTGAACAAATGAAATATCATTCAAAATGGAAAATTCACCATCACTATACATTTGTATTTTATATGTGATTACGCTTATTATATAAAAATAAAATTGTACTAGTCAATTTTTGCTGATGTCTTGTCCTGTACCAAATATATTATATAGTACTCTTATTGTATAAAAGTCACATTATACTAGTCAATGTTAGTTTATGTCCTGTTACCAAATATATTTTTTTCAAATAAACATGTTATTCTGAATTCCTATTGTTTCATTTGAGTTTTCAACATACCTACACAGAGATATATACGAATGATTGTTTTAAAATCATCAGTATGAAAGATATCAAGGTGGGAGAAAGATGTCTAAGGCTATCGATAAATTCGGTCGTACACGAAAATGGGGTGCTGTTAAAGTTCGAGTTCTTCAAGGTTCTCAAGGTCCCCAAGGTATAGGATTCAAGCTTTCACCTGATGACCAATATGATGTGCAAGGTAAAAGACTGAAAAATGTTGGTGAACCGATAGATGAGAGTGATTGTGTAACTCAATTATATCTCAATGAACAAATCAAGGAGACGAAGGCACGTGTCCTCAAAGCCTTGCAGGCTGCCATACTTGCCACAACGGCTAAGATTGTACCTGATGCCCGTCTAGCATTTAATGAAAAAATAGAGGAGGTAACTGATGATCTAGATCGCAAATATAGTAATCTAAAAAGTGATGTGGATATCAAAGTATGGGATACCACAGCTACAATTACACGAAAAATAACAGAGTTGACTAGTGACCTCGATCATAAATGTAATCTAATGAAAGAGGATTTTGAAGTTACATCTGCAATGATGCAAAAATATGATGACTTGGAAAAGAGGTTAGCCGTATTAGAGAAGAAATATCAGAGGTTAGCCGATTTGGAGAGGAAACATCCTGATATTTGGCTGACACATAGACCAACACTTTGGGCTCCAGGCAGTGATCCAGACCCAGCTGTTTGAAAGAATGAATCTGTATTATCATAAAAATCTATAGAATAAATTTTGTCATACTAAAGTTATTTTTATTTCAATACTATAATGATCCTCATACATTCACATACACTGACCTTTTGGCTAATAAATATTATAGAATTTGATATAAAGTATCAGAAAATACAATTAAGATAAAGTGATGAGCAATGCCCCAACAAATTCAATGTACACTCCTTTTTTCAATTAATCCTTTTTTTTATTTAATTTTTTTTTTTATTTATCTACAATACAAATAACCCAATCAATATAAAATTTAATTTAATATATACATCACTTACATCACTTACAAACAATTAAACCTATATAATAAAAATTATCCTAACCTTTGGAGAGTTGCCATTATCCTCTCCTTGGTAGCCGCCACTCGCGCTCTGACGGACTCCAACCTGGCGAACCTTTCGACCTCCAGGATGCCTTCCTGTCGATCTCGGACCGTCAGCTCTGCCAGTTGGCGGGCAATTTCTGCCCGCGCTAATTGACTCAGCTGGTAGTCACGTTGGGCATCATCTATCTCACCCATTAGCTGGTCTATATCCGTTTCCAGAGTGGGTGCGATAGATTCCAAGGAGATGGGATTCGCGATGGCAACTTCCTCCACCATAGGAGCCGGTTGGGTGGCTTCTTCAGCGGTTGGAACAACTTCAACAACTGGTGGGAGTGGTAAGTCGGCAACTGTTGGCTCTACCGGTACAACTAAAGGTGCAACTGTTGATGCAACTTCAACTGGTGCCACTATAGTTGCAACTGGTGTTACAACAGGCGTCACAACAGTAGATGATGGCCATCCTCCGGTATAAGGATTGGTACTATTGCAATTATTGCGATACTTGCTGATAGGACCAGCCTTACGCCTACTGTTGTGACCAGATGACGTCTTCGATGAAGATTTCTTTGGTTTTTTAACCACGAAATCATCATCGCTGGCCATCAGATCTATTACCGTCACACTACTTGTTGACGAGTTTGCTCTCTCTTTACGGGATCGTTTAAGAGCATCTCCGTTAACAGACCCACATGGTCGTTGAAGTTCTTCCAATCGCTCACCTTGTGATGGTATCATCGGCGACAGCACCTGAGGGACTTCCACATCCTGCTTTATGATTTCCAGCAGGTCATCAAATTGCGTCGACACGTCTAGTGCTGGTCCTTGGCCGCCGATGAGGTTGGCAAGTGGTGATGATGGGCTCCGCTGACGCCGTCCATCAGTATCCAACCGGATATTACTGAGGATGGTGGCTACTCCAAAGGCTGTGGCGAATGATGTAGATTCCATTGCTAAACAATAAGAAAATGAATTAAACGAGTTCATGAATATGTGATTGTTAACTTACCTTCGGATACTCTTCCTGGCTGACTTCTCGATGGTACTGGGTGCTGCTGATGAATGGTGACTCTTAGGAAGACTGAGTCGACTGAAGAATATTCGGAGGGAGCTCTCGTTTTAAACACTCAGCTCACCTCCCACTCCCTCTCTTCTCCGACCTCTGACGTCATAAACCAACTCCATCATAACCACACTGGAGGTTCTTCACCATCATCCTCGAAGAGGTCATCACCAAGATGATCCCCCACGTCGTTTAAGTTACCAGCAGCATCTTCTTCATCGTCAACTACTGCTGCTTCCTCGCGCTATTTTTCATAATATGAAAAAACTTTATTGAAACAATTTGTACATTTGATCTAGAGGAATGAAAGTGTTCCTATACATTTTTCTGATACCTCAAGTTCTTGACTTTGTGCGAAAATTGATCCTTGTGGGATACCATATTTCATGCTATTTTTCATAATATGAAAAAACTTCATTGAAACAATTTGTACATTTGATCTAGAGGAATGAAAGTGTTCCTATACATTTTTCTGATATCTCAAGTTTTTGACTTTGTGCGAAAATTGATCCTTGTGGGATACCATATTTCATGCTATTTTTCATAATATGAAAAAACTTTATTGGAACATTTTGTACATCTGATCTAGAGGACTGAAAGTGTTCCTATACAATTTTTTGATATCTCAAGTCAGAGTGAGGACCACTCACCCTACACCTCAATAATGTTCTAACTCACGTTTCACCACGGCTTTGGTAGGCTGGGTCGGGTGCACGTCGGCTTCTTCCTGTGGCTCGAACACAACTCATTTTCTCGGCTAGGCTGGTCGGTTCCCCGTGACTGGTATATCTGCGGCTCGTACACAACTGCTCTTCCGAGTAGACTCTAGTCGGGAGCTCACCTGGCTATTCCCCCACCAAAGTTCAGTCAGCGCTGCGCGACTCGTTTTCGGTACCTAACAAATATTTGTAAAGTGCACACTTACTCTGGTGACGTCAGATTCGGCTGCGTCACGTTCTAGTCTCTGGCGGTGGCCATCAGTCACGATCTTACTCTCTGGCTGGTCCTCGATGTCAACTGCCTTTCCGCTGGGCTAGCGAAGAACTGAACTTTCGTTTTGATTCTGTCGCCTTGAAGGCTGATCGAGTCGGAATTTCACTCTCGCGGAGAGGGAGTTGCTTTCTGACTGAACTCTGGGCATGGTGGAGTCCAGGAATAACGCTTACTCAATCGGGACGCGTGAATACTGAGGATCTTATATACACAGGGATAAGTCATGGAATATATTTTAAAAAGAATGGTATTTTTAGGCCCATTAATAACGGAGATATACATGAACACTTGTTGCTTCTGCCTTGCTTATAACTAGAAAATAGTTACTTCGTTACACTGTCAGGAAACGAAAGAAGTCCTTGAAATTAGATAAATTTAAATTCATAGATGAAAAGGCAAGTCCATATAGTATTAACGGATGAAAAAAACCTGCATTTTCAAAGGTGTCGAGTACACAATCATTTACAGACGGAGAGGTGGACCTTATTACGTTGGATAAGAGATTGGCTGCCTTTTCGGATGAATCAAAAGCACGTGTCAAGCAAATAAACGATAAATTGTCAGATGCAAGGTAGAATTTATTCGAAAATATTGAAAAATATGGCAAACCAACAAAAAAAAAGTATAATTTTATGGTAAGATATCAAAGGTCACCAAAAGAAAAAAAAAACGAGAAATAAACCTCTATTATCAACCCCGCCTCCCTCACGTGGGATGATAAACGGAAATTCATAACAATACATTTATTTTGATGCATATCCCAGAATTTTTATATTTTTCACTGAGAGATATAATCAGTTTGAATGTTTTTCACCGACAAACTTTTTCTTTATTATCATTCATGAGTGAGATATGATTTTTCCAAAAAATTTAAATTAATATTTAGACGTGAAAATTTTTTGGTGCATAACCCAAATTTTTTATATGTTTCTTTGCAAGATATGATCAGTTTGAATGTTTTTCACCCACAAACTTTTTCTTTATTATCATTCATGAGTGAGATCTGATTTTTCAAAAAAAATTAAATTAATATTTAGGCGTGAAAATTTTTTGGTGCATAACCCAAATTTTTTATATGTTCCCTTGCAAGATATGATCAGTTTCAATGTTTTTCAACAACAAACTTTTCCTTTATTATCATTCATGAGTGAGATATGATTTTTCCAAAAAATTTAAATTAATATTTAGACGTGAAAATTTTTTGGTGCATAACCCAAATTTTTTATATGTTTTCTTGAAAGATATGATCAGTTTGAATGTTTTTCAACAACAAACTTTTTCTTTATTATCATTCATGAGTGAGATATGATTTTTTTAAAAAATTTAAATTAATATTTAGACGTGAAAATTTTTTGGTGCATAACCCAAATTTTTTATATGTTTTCTTGAAAGATATGATCAATTTGAATGTTTTTCAACCACAAACTTTTTCTTTATTATCATTCATGAGTGAGATATGATTTTTTTTTTTTAATTAAATTAATATTTAGGCGTGAAAATTTTTTGGTGCATAACCCAAATTTTTTATATGTTTTCTTGAAAGATATGATCAGTTTGAATGTTTTTCAACAACAAACTTTTTCTTTATTATCATTCATGAGTGAGATATGATTTTTCAAAAACATTGAAATTAATATTCAGACGTGAAAATTTTTTGGTTCATAACCCAAATTGTTTATATGTTTTCTTGAAAGATATGATCAGTTTGAATGTTTTTCACCAAAAAACTTTTTCTTTATTATCATTCATGAGTGAGATATGATTTTTTCAAAATTCAGTTAGTAGTAAATTTGAACCGCTTCTAGGCCCTCCCTCACCACTATGCCGACTGGAGATTTTTGTCACTATGAATATATGCAATACGTAGGTGTGAATCAGAACTATTACTTACATGGATCATTTTGTTCTAAATCACACCTTCGCATTATGTTACGAAATGATTTCCATATTTATAGTTAATTGGGCAAAGTTTATGTAGGTGACATAGAACTATATACACATCTGGAGAAGACATCGGTTGGAAGAACACTGTATGTTCTCAACACTTCTTATTCCCATGAAATTTGTAGAGTTAACTCCTGGGAGGGATATTTACTCCCTCTCCTTCTACGGTGGTTTTTTGTCATGTTCTTGTGCGCATGTACCAGTCGGTTTGTTGGTATAAAACGTGAAGTCGCATCAACATCAGCACCATTTCTATCCACATTCCATTGATATATCACACATTCCTCCGAGCTAAATAAATGAACTCACTACCAAATTTATCTGTGGAAGAAGGTGCAATGTCATGTACTCCAACAAATCGTGAGTTTGGTTTTGAAAATATTCCGGTATATCACTTGTCATCCCAAGATTCCACCGATGACTTCAACTTCGAAGCTTATCTAAAGATGACAGATAAACCGGAATCTTCAGAAAGTGCTGATCCAACCCTTTCACAGCTGTCACTACCCGAATGCCCTCCACTCCTCTCTTCTCTTAGTGTGGATCATAAACCGAAACCATCTAAGAGAAAGGGCACATCTACTGTTTCTAAACCCAAAAAAATAACTAAGGGTGTACGGAAACCCCGTAAGAAAAAGGTAAATGACACCTTAAAGAAAGTGATGGGTGATTTGGGAAATGTATCGCTTCATTCTTTCGGTCCACTGCAGTGCTGTGGGGACATGTTGAAGAAAGCCAAATGCCGCATCGTAAAAGCTAAGGTCACCATCGTCAAATGCGATGACGATATTCAAAGTAGCAGCATAGACGAGGTGGCTCTTCAGAAGCTCGATGCAAAGATTGCATCAACAAAGGTTGAACTGATCAAAATGTGTAAAGATGCAGATAAACTCCGTTCCAAAATCACACAGGAAAATCAGTCCACCCATTGTTTAAAAATGCAAGCTGAGATGGAGCTTCAGGAGTCCACTAAACTTTTTGATACGGCAGCATCTGTACGTGATAAGTGGCGAAAAGAGTTTGATCATGCTCTTCAATCTGATACTGATTAGCTCTGAGGATTATGAAATGTCATCAATGTTGTGAGTTGAAAATATATAAGCGGGAATGGGGTATGCATTTAAATGGGTTTGGCATACACAGAACGTTGCGATTGGCTGGGGCAACGTTTACCGCTACAATATTTTTTCAATTTAGTCTACTTGAAATGACAACTCAACATCAATTTCACCACTTTATTCCACAAAACATTAAAGTTAATACATATTTAAACCATGTCACGTTTATCAATCCATGAATTGTGTTCAATGGGAAGACCTAACCACTTCACATATAGTTTATCTTTTTTACTCTTCAGCACCTTCTCGACGAGATATATGTCAGGATTTTCCGTTTTCAATAACTCTTCTTCATAAAAACATCCTCTAATCGGTTGACCATCCATATCTTCAATGATATACGTTGTGGGATATGTCCTATTGATTTTAATGATTTTGAATAGTTCAGTTGTGAAATTTGCAGTATATCCTTTTTCGAAAATATTTTTGTACTTGCTTATACGTACAATGTCATTCATTCGGAATTTGGGAATTTTTTGTTTTCCTCGGATGACTTTGGCAACTTTAAATTTCAGTTTTGTTGTTGGTGTAACATTAATTGGTTCTATACCAGTTGTACGATGCACTTTATGGTTATATTTTCTTGTTATAATAGGAAGAATGTCTAACCACTTGTTGTGTCCCATCGCTGAAAATTCCCTATAAAGCCACGTCTTTATTGTTCGAATTACTCTTTCTGCTATGGCCGCCTTCATTGTGCTGAATGTTGAATAATGATTGATTTTATATTTACCCATTAGAGATGAGAAAGTACTGTTGAAAAACTCTAGTCCCTGATCGCTTTGTAGATGTTTCGGAGAATAGTCGGCTTCTTTCAGCACATCTTCCATTGCTTCAGTTACAGCACTACCTGTTTTATTTTTGATCGGTTTTGTCCATAGATATTTTGAGTAGCAATCAATTACTACAAGAACATATCTATATCCTTTATTATGTTTAGCATAGGGTTGTAATTCGGCAAGATCTATTTGCCATAGATCTGCAAAACCTTTGACAAAGGTGGTTCTTCGGGTGAAATTACGTCTTGCCGGTGTATGTAATTCATTGACAACTTGTCGTTTGAGATCACTTATTCCACTATCCATCCTCTCACAATGACTGCTTCACTTTGTTTCCGTGTACAAAATGATCAATTTCTTGAATGTTTCAATATATTATACTTTCCTCACGTAATTCTTCAATTATTGAAATTATTTCGTTGTCGTGTCCAGTATGTCCAGCTGATTTCGAGGATATCAATAGTCGTAAACGAGCGACTAACTCTTTTGGTGAATTCCAGTACACATAATTCGCAGGTTTGGGATCATACCTTTTTTGTATCCGATTGATCCCTGCACCTTTTTTTGTTCTACTTCTCGTTGTTAGATAATGTGATAAGTTAAGTACTGGTTTAATAACTTCACGGAATTTTTTAGATTTCGTATGTTTGAAACCATTTCTCAGTTGATGTTGTTTGTATGGTGCATTCGTGAGTCTCAATATTTTAGCATATGTATGAAGAATTCCATCATCACTGACTTCAGGTGGGTTTTTCAAAAAAATCATATTATATAACTCCGGACTACTTGGGAATTCATGTTTTTTTGTTTTATTGGCATTCCAAAATAAAATATTTCCACCACTGAAATTTACATTGAGACTTCCCATTTTAAGTTTTCCCGTAGCAGGATCTGAACGGATGCCAAATATTGTGTCATAGTCACCATTGTTTGTTTTGACATTTTCCAAATGCATCTTCAAAATATCTTCAATATTGCCTTCAGAAAGGGAGGAATAGTCCGAGTTACTTATTCGAGATGATGATGGTGTTTCAAATATAGACGTTTCACCGAATTCTTTGATGGTCTCACTGTCAGCAGACGAGGTGTCACTACCAAATTGATTCTTTCCCATAGGAGTACTCCTAACTAGAGTAGAGTGTGAGTTCACTTGCTTCGTCATTGATTGTCGAAGTGGTGGTGGTAGTTGTTTCGTTGCAGCAGCTGAAGATAGAACGTTCAATGGTTTCATTAGGGGATCGTAGAATTTTTCAAGTGCTATTCGATTTTCAATAAGTCCACTCTTGATAGAGTTAAATTTCTGGCGTACAGCTTCTGTTGTCTCAACTAGTTGACGTTTCAAATTCAATTCATTGTTTTTATCATCAACTACTGAATCGTTCTTCATTTTGTTCTACAAGAGAGATTACACCACTGAAGTAACCTGTGTGCAATCCAACGATCGATTGAATGTGGATTGCAGTGTCATGGATATATAAAACTATCAAATCCCATGCGATATCTACCTTCATGCATTTTTCTATCTTTATCAATGACCATAAATCCATATTGATCCTCCCAACATTTAACACACATCAGTTGGAATTGTTTGAATGTTACATCAGGTGACACGTGATCGGAATAAATATGGTGTAGATTCGTTTCATCTTGCTTGAACATTACGATAAAGTTGGTATTATCTCGCACTAACTGTTTGGGCACACGTGAATATGTTTGAGCAAGATAAAAACAGTCAACATCTTTATGGCGTCCCATACAGAAATATGATCTTATAATGTCCTGCTTTTCACATATTACATCATCGAAAATGAAAACAGAATTTGGTTTGGCATCGGAAGGTTCCACTATTTCTGCATTATTACTGAACGTAAAAAATCCCAACCCCTTTATAGGTTCCAATACATTCCGTAGGAATTGATATTTGGGTTGATTGAGTGATTTCGAATAGAGATAAACGTTTGTGAATCGCAGTCCTTATGGATGTGTTAAGAGAGAGATCATGGCATTCGTCTTTCCACAATTCGACGGTCCGATAATGAGTCCTCGAACAGATGATGGAAGTAGCGGACCATGCCGCAACACTTTCTGTCCATTCAATCCACAACCGAATTTTTCATCTAAATTATCTACAGCAAACTTTTCTTTCTGCTTCACAATGCGCATCGTACCGTGGTTGGAGACTATGTAAGCGTCGATATGTTGTGAATGTTTCATTTAAATGAGTACCATCAAACGAAACGGATGTGTTCGTGGTAGATGCAGAAAAAACGGTCGTGGATTCGTTAATAATTTGATAAACAAACTTCCGTTCGAATTACATTTACCTGGAGGATATCAGTACTGTGGACCCGGTACAAAATTGGAAAAACGTTTAGCCCGCAAAGATCCAGGAATCAATAAATTGGATATTGCATGCAAACAACACGATATTCAATATTTGAATCATCTTACTGATCTCACAGCGAGACATTCAGCAGACAAAGAACTCGAATACGCAGCTTGGAATAGGGTTAAATCGAAAGACGCTGGTATTAAGGAAAGAGCAGCTGCCCTACTCGTTACCAACATTATGAAAGCAAAGAGACGTTTTGGTATGGGTTGTAGTACTACTATGAAGGAAAAGAAGAAGAGGCAACCGAAGAAAAAGAAAAATAATCTCAGAAAAATCGCCTTTGGTTCTGGGGTGGTTCATAAAGTGCGGAATGTATTGAAAAAAGCTGGGGGTGAGCAATTTGTGACGAATAATGTGAAAAAAGCTACCGTAGTGGCATTGCATGCGGCACGTAAATACCTCAAAGCTGCCGGTGGGAAGAAAACAATCCGCACACCCCGCATAATTCCAATTCCTAAGGTAGGAGGGATTCTGCCATTGATACCGATTTTTGCTGGGTTGTCCGCGCTCGGAAGTTTAGCGGGTGCTGTTGCAGGCATCACCAGAGCTGTGAATGCAGCAAAAGCAAGCAGAACAGCCCTGATCGAAGCGAATCGTCATAATAAGAAGATGGAAAGTGTGGCATTGGGTAAAAGTGGTATTGGTATATACCTTAAACCATACCGTAAAGGACTCGGACTATACTTAAAACCATACAATCCAAAAAACTAGTTGATTCCCTACCTCGAAGACCTCTCACCGACATCGATCTCAATTATTATGCCGAGAAAATGAAAATTCCATACTTTCGCGGTATTTTCATGCGTGATACATTACCCACTAGAGGTCCACGACACTACGAGACCGCCATTGTCAATTTAGATGGAATAAGAGGATCGGGAACACATTGGGTGGCATACGGCAAATGTGGGAAAGACATTGCATACTTTGATAGTTTTGGAGATCTACCCCCACCAATAGAGTTGATTCAATACTTTCAGAAATGTCCGAAAGTGAAAATTATATATAACTATGATCGCCAGCAGAAGTTCAACACAGTTTTCTGCGGTCACTTGTGCCTGAAGTTTCTCTCTGAATTATTATAAAATGAACACAACTCCAGCAATGACTCGAGAGGCTATTAAGGGGATGGGATTTTCACTCAAGATGTATTCAAAATATCGCACTTTGACAAAAATGGATCGAGTGATGCTTGCAACTATGCCGAAGGAAGTGATGCTTGCATGTGCTGCACATGAGATTGCTCATGTTTGGGAAAAGTTACCCAAAAGTCTACAAGATGATGTCGACATAATGAAATATAGATATTGCAATGAACACCACAATCTTGACGGTGACAGCATTCCAGATTCTGATGTGAATGATGGTCCTACACCTCGAAAAATATTCTGCTGTTATTGCAATATAAACGATATGAATATTGGTGCTAATAAAAATGAACTGGATATTGATGAACCATCTCCGAAAAAGCGTAAGTTGTCTCAAGGGTGTTGTAGACAACAATAAATTGAAGTGATATTCATAAAATGTATCAGTCATGTCACGGAAGTTCGAACTACAAGCTGTCGGGACGAGTGTCTTGAGTGCAGACTTTTTCCCACCCATTGAATTGGATAGAAACAGTCGTTATGGATTGGGACTTTCTGGATTCTATGGATGCAACACAATCAATAATATAACTGAAAAAAACAATGTGATCAGTTTTAGAATCAGTGCTGATAATTCACCAATACTTCAGAAATACACAATTGAAATTCCATGTGGTGCCTATGAAATAGATGAGATCAATGCAGTTATTCAGAAACATATCATGTTTAGATTATTTTCTGGTAAAAATCAAAACGATACCAATGCAGATGATATATTCTACCTACATGCCAATAATAATACTTTCAAATGTGAGATGCGATCAAAATTTGAAATTGATCTTACTCATCCGAATTCCATAGCAAAGATGATGGGTTTCAATTTTGATAGATTTCAACCGAATCAGATACATGAATCCTCACTACCAATAAACGTAACAACTGTGAGACTAATCCGCTTAGATTGCAACATTATATCTGGTTCATACATAAATAATGAAGAATCACATATTCTTTTTTCATTCGATATCGATGTGGAGCCTGGATTCAATCTCACGAAAGAACCACACAAGATTATATATATGCCAGTCAGTCCAGAAGGTCGCCAGTTGATTCACAACATCACAGTGCGTATTTTGGATCACAAAAACAATCTTATTGATTTTGGAAGTACAGAAGAGATTGTTATAATTTTGGAATTGAAGAAAATCTAATAACTATTATGGGTTTTTGTTATAATAGACAGAATCGTGGAGGATTTCAAATCATTCCACAAACCGCTAAAAAGGAAGGTTCGACTAGAAAAAGGCTCATTCCAAAAGTGTACGCTAAACAGTTAGCACACCACGCTCTGTCAGTGAGAGATCTCGAATTTTTGAAATCTATTGGACTGAAAGTAAGGGAAAATGGTGCTCGAAACAAATAGTGAAAAATTGAATATATTCGATGAGCCGATGCTCGATCATTCCCTCACGAGTTTACATGAGCACACATACAAACCATATGGATCACCATTGTTTAGGAATTCAGATGAAATTCGAATCGCAATCAATAATCAAGACGTTATACTCGACATTGCTGAGAGTTTCATTTATATAGAGGGTAAATTCACACCTACAGATGAAACGCAATCATGTTATCTCTCGAACAATGCAATCGCTTTCCTTTTTGATGAAATTCGCTACGAAATGGGTGGTGAACAAGTCGCTGTGGTCAGGAAGCCGGGGATCACATCTACTATGAAGAATATGATTTCATTTGGACAATCACATGCCAACACATTATTAACAACTGGATGGGGACTTTCAGAAACGAAACAGGATATCTTGGACACAACCAGTCATGTATTTAGTGGTAAATTACCACTGAAATATTTGATGGGTTTCGCAGAAGATTATAACAAAAGTATCTTGAATGCCAAACAAGAAATGATTTTAATAATCGCTCGATCCTTCAAGAACTCATATATTGGTGCGGTTGATGCTGATTTGGAAATCAATAAAATTGAGTGGAAAATAAGACATATAGTGCCAGAAGACAAGCACAAGCTCAAACTTTTGAATAGAATCAACAAAAGTGGTCTGAATGCTAAAATCAAGTTAGCTTATCGCATGTGGGATCTCTATGAACTTCCATCACTCCGTGGCACATCTTCAGACATATGGGCTATCAAGACAACCAATGCCCTTGAAACACCTCGTTATATCATCATTGGATTCCAAGGCACCACCACTTCTGAAGACAGGACAAAGGATATCACTAAATTTACAACTGCTGATATCAATAACATTCGAGTGTACTTGAACTCTGAAGTATACCCATATGAACGTTGGAATTTGGATTTCGATAAAAAACTCGATACTTCAGCTTATTATGCCTATGAGAATTTTCAACGAAGTTATTATGATAAAGATATGAGTGAACCTCTCATGGATATTGGGCAATTTCGACAAAATCCACTATTCATCATCGATTGTTCACATCAGCCGATTGCCACAAAATCATCAACGATTGATATTAAGCTCGAGTTTGAAACCAGGAAAGCCAACTTCCCGGCCAACACCAAAGTATATGCACTCATTCTGCATGATACATTTTTGACATACAATGCATTGGATGGTTCAGTTCTCAGCAGATATTGAAGAAACACACACACATATTATGTATTTTTAATTATTCTCATTTGTATTAATTTCTTTTTCATTTATTGATGTAAAAGAGGAATAGGTAAATAAAACATGACTAAATAATATTACGTTTTTTATTCAAATATCACTAGCTAACAATTCAATTAGTTTTGGGTACATGCAAACAATCTAAAATTATTTCTCCTTCTTCATCACTATCTTCTTGGCCGTCTTCGATTTCTTCATCGGTATGATCATCCAATTGGTACTTTTGGATGATCCCTTCAGGTAGATATGGTAAGAGGCGATAAAGAAATCTTCTCAGCTCACACACAATCATACTATTGCAGAGTTGATCCAAATCCAAAGAACCGTCTGAATATTGTTCGCAAAGATCCGCACCCTTCTTGTAGTTCTCGTAGTCTCGCAAGCAGTATTCAATTTGCTCTTCATCATAACACACGCCCAAGTCGTAATTGGTGGCATGGTGAGCGTCCTCGCCCAAAGCATCCAGTTCTGATGACAACCTTTCAACGGCTGAAGAGATATCTGTGGCTTTGGTCCAATATTGGCTGGAATATTGCATCCACATCTTTCAAGAATGAAGCTATAATCAAGAGAAATTATTGAAATAACTATGCTACAAAAATAATTAGTATTACTCACATTAGACTTGACTTGATTATGTCTCTACCGAAGAGTGTGTTTAACAATGTATGAAAAGTTTTATATTTTCCTTACAATTATCACCTATAATATAAAGAATCAGAATTAGCCTATGACAAGTGGAAATTATATATTACTATTATTCAGTGAGATCAAATTTGACCAATGATCTCGTTTTCATGCCAACAATAGTCTGTTGACTTTGACCCAAATATGCTATCGTATATTTACCACCAGAAGAATTAATATAAGTAACATCAGCATCCGTTAATTGTGCTGAAACACGTTTTGGTAGCCATGTTTTAAATAACGTATCATTGCTCACATCCACCAATGTTAATAAGATTGATTTACCAAACCGAGTAGAACAAAATGATATATTCTTAATTGGGAAAGCTTCATTCAGTGGCAAAGATGATATTACTCTTTGCTCTAACACTTCCATCTCTTCTTTAATTATAGAATTGAGCTTTTGTAAATCCACCTTTGGAACTGACATGATGAAAATATATAAGGAAAATATAAATAATTTTCAATAGAAAAACACACTCACTGATCTCTCTCTCTCTGTGTAGGCACTGAATAACTTCACTACTCTTGCTGACTACTCAACTGCTAGGTATACAACTTCTGATTTCATGTCACCATGCCCACTTCTTTTATAATAGATAGTGAAGCACCCCCACCACAGACTTATGCACCGCGTGTGTGTTGCAAAGACCCCACCATGCGCGAGTTAGCATCGCATCGATAGAGGACGGAGAGTAAATAGTAGTCGCTACATCGCCACAGCGTATGGGTGTGTGACGTCAGCGGACTCACCGTGTCGAGAGCGAGTATCTGACACACATCAGTGGATCATCGTGTGCATTGCGCTGACGTCACGCGACCTCTCCCCCCACCACCGTCGCAAGGTATACATCACGGGAGAGGAATCAGAGCTCACATATCGGGCTGGATCTCCGTGGTATGCGGACGTGTACCGTCTCCATACTTCGGTATAGATTTTCATGTGCACTCTACAAGGATCATACACAGTACCTGAGTAGGTAGACATGAAGGTCATGCAAGACATGGAGGTAAAAAAAAATATGTGTACTTACAAAAAGTACTTGTCCGTGTATGAAAAAAATTCCAAGTCATCTCAAGGTCAAACACAAACCCTGAACACCTCTCCCAACAATATAAATCAAGGTCAAACACAAAATTTCAAAGGCATCTCTAGGGCATGCCAAGGTCATAGACCTACACAAAGGTACCTATGCACCACGGTCATCCCTGAAGGTCACCACAAGGTCAACGATGACGTCATAGTGGAGGGGGGAGGCCCAGAACCGGCTCAAATCTCCTACTATTGATGATTTAGCAAAAAAAATTACCTGTTCGAAACTTTTATACGCTGATGACCTGAAGTTATTCAGAGTTGTCAAAGAGAATACAGACTGCAGCAATTCACAAAAAAATGTAGATTTAGTATTGGTGTCTCCATAATCATCTACAATTGAATATTTCAAAATGTTTCATTATGTCATTTTCAAGAAGGAAAGAGATGATAGAGTTTTCCTACCAAATAGATAATAGTACCATCGATAGGGTCATGGAGATAAAAGACCTTGGGATTAAGTTTGATTGTGAATTCACATTTTTTCTGCAAATTGATGAAATTGTATCTTCAGCAAATAGGATGAAGGGCTTTATTATGAGAAGTACTAGGGAGTTTCGCAATGTTGGGACTATTCTCACATTGTTCTATGCGTATGTGAAGTCCAAATTTGAATATGGGGCATTGATATGGTATCCTTTATACAACTCTGATATCAATTCTGTGGAAGCTGTTCAAAGGAAATTCTTGAAATACCTGATATTCAAACAAACAGGAACGTATCCCCAAAGAGGGATCGATTATTCAATCCTTCTGAATCGATTCGATATAATTTCTTTGCACACTCGTCGTATCTTTGTTACAATATCATTTCTCTACAATTTACTGCACAATAGTAATTCCTGTGCCTCACTTTTACAAAAAATTAACTTTCATATTCCTCGCCTTAATTCTAGAAGTGAGACGACCTTTTATTGTGAAAATATTCGAACAAATGTTATGCGCAGGGCACCAGTGTCGTTAATGTGTTCTAATTATAATTTGGTCTGTGATATATGTGATATCAATGTGAGCCCTCTCAAATATATTTTGGAATGTATAATCAATAGATCGTAAACTTCTCATTTTTTCTTATTTCAGTTTTTTTAAGCGGTGTCGTTCAATATATAATCAATTGTTTATTTACATGCACGTATATACATATATTTATATTTGTCGTTTTGTAATTCGTTATGTTAAATATTACCTTCTAGCATTTCCTTTAATTGGGTGTATACCTGTTGGAAATAAAGAGCTGTCTATCTATTTATCTATTACAGGTCGCAGGCATCATCATGTCCTCACAGGAATACTAGGCTTTCAGGGATAGATCTGTATTGTTGTTATTTCCGTCAACCGATTGCACCCCTACGCGCAACCCTCAGAAGTATTCGAGAGACTTGTGTTAGCTAAGGAAGACGCAGCCCTTATCTTTTAACGTGTGATGCCATGGAAATATTGGATCTTGCATCATTCCCATTAGTTATCATATATTCATCAAAACAAGCAATGACAATGTGGTAAAAAACATATTCCGCTCAGTTCACAGAACATGATCGAAATGATTTTTCCAGATCAAGTTAGCGTCCATAATGAGACCCAAAAATTTTGAATGGTTAGACTTTTCCATAGATTGATGGTTCATTTCTACTAGATAACTCGATAGTAGCAGTTTTTGGTATAAAGGTCATGATTTGTGATTTCATTAAGTTGGCAGCTAAACCATGGTTTAGGCAGTAAATATAAAATAATGGATTGTTTCATTCATAGTTCTGACACCTGTCTTGCTGAGTACTGTTTTTTGCATAGAAAAAATAAAGATTTGGGATAGAACATGATAATACGACATTTTATGAAAAATAAAATAGGTCCTATTATTGAACCCTGTTGTTCTACCACTGGCACACTGCGAGTGCTCGATTTGCTGTTTCCTACGTTCCTATGATGACATTATGATTTGAAGTGACGGAATTTAAATCAGTGAAATGGTCACAGAACTAGTCATTTTGTTGAGCATCATTAATTTTTTCATAATGCCTGGCCAACATTCCTCTGGGTATCCTCAGATTTTCCTATGATTTCATTAATGATTTTCCAGCTCTCTTTTGTTGTGTTTTTCGACTTGATAATTCTTTCATCATTGTAGGAAAGTTTTGCCTTTTTGATTTTTCTATTATAACTCAGTATGAGAGTTTCATATTGATTTGTCATCGATCCTATCTTTTCTCGTTGTTGTGTATATGCTAAGTAGTTCACACAACTTATAGTAAGTGATTCTTCCAGCTCTCTATTATATGTTGTTTTGGAGTTATTTTTTTGTTTGTAAAATTATAATAAAATACAAATTTATAACCAAATAAAGATTCCTTAAACCCTATATAGATGGTTCTGAAAAGCAGTAGATGATTGATGCATCAATCAATAGCAGTTCATCTGAATTACTGCAAATAATATAGGAACTGTTTAGGAGTTTTCCTAACAACAACAGCTACTCCCTTTACTTCTTACTATTATCTTATTCAAGGGCTCCGTATTTTTCGTTTTTAATCTCAAAGGTATTTCGACATATATTAGGAATTCTCAATCACAAATTTTGAGAAGAATATGTATGGGGTTATTAATCTGCAATAATAAATAACGTTCAGTCCTAATTAATTTTTTTCTCACGATTCTAGAAATGTGGTAGCCAACTACGTGGAAGACTCTGTGACGAAAGGTGTCAGTACTCGTCGATACGAAGCCACACTAGGTGATATGCAGAACAACGAAGAAGACAAATGTTATTGCCCTACTCCTAAAACCTGTCTAAAGAAAGGTGTATTCGATTTATCCAAGTGTATGGGAGTACCCATTTACGCCACCCTACCACATTTCTTGGAAGCAGACGAAACGTTTCTACAACAAGTAGAGGGATTGAGTCCCTCGTACGAGAAACATATTCTTCAAATTCTATTAGAACCGGTAAGTTCAGGTGTATTGTATTTTTGTAGTATTATCGACCAATTTGATTCAACCCAATTTGAGATGAAAATGTGCCAATTATCGGGGGTAATACCAAATAATATCTACAATACTGAACAAGAAGCCACACTCGTGTCGGCGCCTTTGATGTCCGGTGGGTAATTTTTGATGACCTCCGCCATTTTGTTGGGGTGCTAAAGGTCAGGACACAGGAAAAAATTCATTATTCAAAAGCTGCCTTCGCGTACCGTAGTAAGTGTTGCGATTTATTAATTTAATTATGATACGAGAAAGGGTTGAACTTTTTCAAGCACAGAAGTTGTTAGATTCGAATTGTAACCATTAAAAATTACTTAAATAATAAGTCAACCACAGAACAAAACTATGTCATAACACAGAACATAATAATTCTGACAGTTGACAATGGCAACAATGAATCAGCTGCATCGACATAACCTTATTAATGATCAGCTGTTCAACATCCGCCATTTTGCCAGTAAACATGCGCACTAGAAAACGATGTTCCCCCACCACTGCCACTGTTGCTTCTTGTTCAGTATTGTAGATATTCTTTGGTAATACTACTAGTGCTCGCAATACTATCCATAGTAATTCTGTCAGAAATCGACGAGATCAAATTGTTTTGTAACACCACGAGGCCTTTAGGACGAGTGGTGTTACCTCAAAGCAATTTGATCTGGTTTAAGATTTCTGACAGAATTATCGATAGTATTTTGAGCACGAATAGTATTTATTGAGATAATTTCACGAACCAAAAAAGTAAAAAAAGTTCCATTGTCGTGAATTCTTCAACAGTTAGATAATGCCTGATTGACATCAGGTCTGTCAAACTGACATTCATATTAGTAGCAATATGATATATTCTCCGATGTTGTTTGGCAGTGATTGCCATGACAAAGTGGTATTACCGGCTCGAAAGGAACTGCTTATTATCGAGGCATACGTCCCTTATTGGTCCTTTTATTGCAGAAATGGAGGGTTTCATAGGGCGAGTGAAATTATCAATCATGCCACCAGAATTGATGGTTTTTTGGGTGTGCTTTGTTATCATAACGTAACATTGTGGATTCGATGGGTAACGTAATTTTGTCGCGATATGATATAATGAGAATGAAAGGTATTCTACAGAAAATGACAATGATCTAGCAGGCAAACCAGAAATAACCGAGAAAAATAGTGCTGAATGAAATAGTTATTTATTGTGCCGAAAATAGTGCACCGCCCAGCCGTAACGACAGGCGCACTACTGCTAAAGACAGTGTACCACATGAAATAATTTTTTTTTCAAATAATGATTAAAAAATTTGAATGAATCATGGTATCATCTAGATACTTGAAAGAAAGAATTCCCGTTGGAAAAACAATTTTAACTGAATTTTTCAAAACGTTATACTGTTATTATACTATTGTTACTTGATTAATTTTTTCCCATCTCTGTTATCTTAAATGACTAATTAAAGATAATAATATATCTACGAATTTTAGGTTTTGTGGAGCCATTTTTATACATATTCTTAAAAAGTCCACGTGATAAAAGTGAATTAAAGTTTTTTATTTTGTTTATAATGAAGTTAACAAAAAGTCCAAGAATTGTTAATAAATATTTTTCCCCAAATATTATGCTATATTGCTGTTTTTGTATCTAACAATGGCATTCACTAACGTTGAAAAAAAAAATTTAACATAATTTCTCATACAATTTTTTATAAACAAAAAGACAAGGTTAATACTTTTGAAATTTGTTTAACCTCTCTGCTGTCTTGGCAAAATAATAAAATAATGATAATTTTTTTTTCTCAGATGATTTTTTATTGTTTATAATCGTTTTTCTAATTTTGTGATTGTTTAAATATTACAAGGAATCATTTTCTCTCTGCAAATCGTGGAAATCTCCATAGATCAACAAGAAAAAGTGTTTTTTTATAAATAATTTCATTGTTTGTTCACTCAATAATTTGTTATAAACAAATTCTAAAAACCGTTAAAAAATCACCAAAACAGGTACATATACCAAAGTACTATTTTTTATGAAACTTTAAAATTTTACACCGAACCGAAGTTGAACCGGCAGCATGATTTGTCAAGTGCCAAATTGATATAACTTATAAACTACTACGATAATGGACATTTAGGTTGTTCCAATAAAGGATTGATTGATCTTTAAAATAAGCTGATGAACAAGTTTATAACGATCGTTCATCAGCTATCATAAGCATTTGTGTTAGCAAAGCGTTGTTTAACTGCTAATTATGGTGGAAATACAATGAAAGAGTCAGACTGTGTAAAACGATGTAACTCGAAAATATATTTATTTAACAACTGAACTTACATTATAAAGTTTGTTTTCATATATCACATGATAAATCTAACACCCACACTTCATGTGGTATTGGTCTAGTTAGTATAGTCCCATCACTCTAGTAGAGATCAACAAGTTTTCACCAGACAGGCCCTTGGTAAGAGCATCCGCAACCATATCATATGTAGAAATGGTTTGAACATCGATATCTCCAAGTGCTTGTCTTTCTCGAACAAAATTATGCCTTATATCGATATGTTTGCTTCGCTTATGTCAGATACAGCTTGATAAAGAAATTCTGAATTGAATATCTTTCTGTTTGGCAAAGGTGTACGAACTGACCGTCTAAGACTTTTGGAAACATTTTCGTCAGTTTCTTCACTTAAAGATGGATCATTTTCTCCTCGTTCGTCTGATTCATTTTCTCCTTGTTCGTCTGATTCTGAAGTTGGTGCAGTTTCTTGATTTATTGGGTATTCATTTTCCACTTCAGACCTTACACGATTCTGTGAGCTTTCTTCCCCTTCTTCAACAACAGTTTCAGTGATGACAGACTGATGTTGAATGATTTCATTATTATCGCAATCGTTTTGAATAGGGAATAAATCATGAATATCATTTTCAGAACTGCAGATAGTTTCATCTTCAAAGAAAACTACATCTCTAGAAATTTTAACCTTCTTGGTTTTAGGATGAATAAGACGGTATCCCTTGGAACTTTCGCAATATCCCACGAAAATGAAGTTTTCAGCTTTGGGATCCAGTTTTCTTCTCTTTTCATCAGGAACGTGGACAAGTGCTTTACAGCCAAAAACATGCAGATGTGACAGATCTGGAATTTTACCTGTCAATGCTTCTACTGGCGTCATATCTTGAAGAGTTTTTGTCGGACACCTATTCTTCAGATATACTGCTGTAGCCACAGCTTCTGCCCAGAACATTTTCGGAAGTTTAGAATCTATGAGCATACTTCGAGCTTTCTACATCAATATTCTGTTGAGCCTTTCTGCAACTGCATTTTGCTGAGGTGTATAAACTACCGTTTTCTGATGCTGAATTCCACTTTCTTTTAACACTTTCAGAAGTCCGCCGTTAACGTATTCTTTACCATTATCTGTACGTAGGCGTTCAATTTTCCTACCAGTTTAATTTTCAATCATCGCTTTATATTCTATGAATCTTCCAGTTACTTCCGATTTCGTTCTGAGAAAATATACTTCGGTTTTTCTTGAAAAATCATCGGTGAAACTTGAGAAATATTTTGCTCCACCTATGGAGGTTTCTTGCATTGGACCACAAAGATCTGAGTGAATCAATTCAAGGACGTCTTCTGCTCGCTGACTACTGCTTTTTGGAAAAGGATTTCGATGTAATTTGCCCTTTATACAAGATTCACATCTGGACTCAGTTATATCAGGACCAAATTCAACTCCACGTGCAAACTTATTTTTCAACAGCTTCATTGATTGAAAATTTAGATGTCCAAGACGACGATGCCATAACTCGAAGTTCTTGTCTGAATATGCTGAATGTATTGACAGTGGGACTTGATCTAATCGGTACATGCCATTTACTTCAGAGGCTGTAGCAAGAATATCGTCGGAATAGGGTTCAACTTCTTTGTTGGTGATGCGGCACCCAGATTTCTGGTCAAAAATGATTGTTCGGCCAGATTCAGCTATTTTACTGACTGATAATAAGTTGAGAGAGATATCTGGAACATGAAATACCTTTTTGATAGTAACGGTATTCATATTCAGCAGAGAAATGTCTAGCTTTCCAAATCCTTCACATTGCAGTTTGACACCATTTGCAATGCTCAAATTTCTGGAAGAATCTTTATGGTTATCTCTCAACCAGCTTTCTTGTGATGTGAAATGAGCAATTGCTCCTGAGTCGATGAACCAATTTCCATTGAATTCTTTACTCGGCAAGTCACAAGTGAATGCAAAATTACTGCTTTCGGATATGTTTACATTCTGTCTATGATTTTTCTTCATTTTTGGACATTCACTAGCTTTGTGATTGGCATATTCATTACAATTATAGCATCTTGGACCTTTATTAAACTTCTGGGGATGTTTTGTGAAAGGTTTTTTAGTACAGAATGCAGCTTCACTAGTAGTTTTGGTACTCAGTCCCTTGACATTGTCTTGAAGTAAGAGACTTTTAACAAACTCAGTTGAAGTTTCTTGTTTTGATCATTGCATTCCCAGGATAAGCGGTTTGAATTCTATAGGGAGTCCTCCAAGAATGATTCCCCCAACAACCTTATCTTTGAATAGTTCTCCAATGTTTTCTAGTTGTTCGGCAATTTTGATGATTCGGTCAACGTAATCCTGCATTGATGAACACAATTCAAATTTAGTTTTGAACAGGCTTGAATATAATCCAAGCAGACGAACAATGCCAGTGTCTTCATACGCCTTTTTCAGATTGTCCCAGGCTTCTTTTGAAGTAGTAGCTCTTTTCGTTTCTGCTGCTGCACAAGGTTTCAAGGATGAATTAATATTCGCTAGGGCACGTTGATCTAAGTCTGAATCAATATTTTGACCTGATTTTGGTTCAATACAAGACCAAAGGCCAGCGTCAACTAGGAAATTTTTCATCCAGAACTTCCAGTCATTGAAATTTGTGCCGTCCAGATGCTTCGATTCTGATAATCCACCTACTGCACTAGAAATTACTGTTGTAGTGGTCCTAGATGTATTCTGGTTCTCGTTGTTTCGGGATTCCAATTGCTTCTTGAGAGCTGCTATTTCTTTGGCCATATTTTCCAAGTTTTCAGTCATTTTTTAATAAATTTTTTGTTTCAATTGCTTTCAGTGTCACTTTTTTTTGTCACAAGTGTCATACAATTGGATTGGAAAATATGAAATATTATTTTCCAATGAATATTTCCGGAACACAGATTTACTTATTCTCTTGAATATTCTGGGCCCATAACCTGTTAGCAAAGCGTTGTTTAACTGCTAATTATGGTGGAAATACAATGAAAGAGTCAGACTGTGTAAAACGATATAACTCGAAAATATATTTATTTAACAACTGAACTTACATTATAAAGTTTGTTTTCATATATCACATGATAAATCTAACAATTTGTTTATGAAAATTTGAGATTTTTGTTTGCATTTTCGTTTCTTATATAACTTATAACTTGGTAAATAACGAAAATACAGCTATAAACCTTCAGCTATTTTTTTTTATAAACAATAGGATTGTCGCTTCTAATCTTCATTTGTTAGATATAATAACTCATTATAAAGCACAGAAAACAAAAATATTGCAAAATATAGGTGATTGATGTAATTGAGATATAAAAGTTCATATTTAATTTAAACTATATGAAATACAGATATGACGTGAAATGTAATTTTTAGATATTTTATCACTGAACAAAATTGTATTGAGGTTAATAGCTGTATTTTCATTATTTAAGAAGTTATAGTCATAAAAGACAAGAAAATGTAAAAAAATCTCAAATTTTTATAAAGAAATGCTGATAATATCTGATAAACAACAGTTATAAACTTGTTCATCAGCTTATTTTAAAGATTAATCAATCCTTCATAAGAATAACGTGAAGGTCCATTACCGTATCTCTAATAGTTTATGAGTTGTATAAATTTGTTAATTGGCAAATCATGCTGCCGGTTCAATTTCGGATCGGTGTATCATTATTTAAAAGTTTAATAAAAAATAGAAGAATATTTTTTTAATACTCTGATGTCTATTTTTTTACCTCTAGAAAAAAAAAATAAAACGGTTGTAGAATTTGTGCAGAATTGCCTATTATAATTTTTAAAGAGAAAATAATGTCCTAACTAATTATACAAACAATTAAAAATTAAAAAAAAAACGATTACGAAAAAAAATTTATTTTATTATTAATTGAAGGAAATCTTTTTTTTAATCATTATTTTGCCAACAATATAGAGTGGTAAAATTATTTTTATGAAAAATGTTGATCTTATCCATTTGTTTATAAAAAGTTGTTCAACAAATGATGAAAAAATGTTTGTTTGAAAAATTTTATTAACAACATTTCTTGGGCTTTTCATTTTTTGTTAATTATAAAAAATCATTATAAACAAAATAATAAACTTTAATTTACTTTTATGGTTTGAAGAAGAAGAAGAAGAAGGGCTCCAAGGAGCCAAAAATTTATAGATATATTATTTAGAGTTTTATGTAGTCATTTAAGTTAACAGTGATTGGAAAAAATTTAATCATTTAACAATATTATAACTTTTTGAAAAATTTACTTAAAAATGTTTTTCCAACGAGGATTAATTTTTTTAAGAGTCTAGATGACAACATAAGTTATTCAAATTTTTAAATTCATATTTGTTATTAAAAAAAAAATTATGTGGTACACTGACTTATGCTGTCGTTACGGCTGGGCGGAGCCCAATTTTTTGGCTTTTTGGCGTTGACTTAAAATTATAAATAATAGAGATAGAGTTCCGGAAGTCAAAACTTTATTTTAGTAAATTTCCTCCTCTTTAAGAAAATTTCTTCAAAATTCCTTAAATTTTAGTAATTTTTGAGTTACTAATAAAAAACGAAATTTGTTAATAACAATTAGAATTTTTCATGTGATAATACATTCTTTCAATACATTTTTCTAGACGTCATTTCGAATCAAATGAGCCATCGCTCATATTTTTAAGAGGTTTATCAAGAATTAACACGTTTTTGAACTTGTTTATCAGACTACTAACTAGCGTCATCTACCCAAAGCTTTTCAGATTACCTGCCATTTCCACAAGCCGAGAATTTTTGTCAATTACTTAGATGAACATTGGTTAGGGAATTAATTTTTTGTTTGCCTTGTTACCGTTTATAAATTTTTAGTACGCTAACATGATTCTCACAGTCGTGATAGTATGGCTGCTCTTGCAGAGACTGATTCCAGAACATATAATTACAAATGTATGAGATTTTATTTTGAAATAACTGAAGAAATTAAACTCTTTCTAGCTAACAGGAACCCCAATAGTAGCGAAGAAAAGGATGCAACTGAATTTACCAGTATCGCCGAATGAAAAAATAACGTTGATGAGAAATGTTTCAGAGTCGTTGCACCCCATATTTTGGATAGAAGAGGTATTTATTGGATAAATTGGGTATTTTATAAAAAAAAAGAGGTATTTTATAAGAAAAAATAGGTATTTTATAAGAAAAAAGAGGTATTTTATAAGATAAAAGAGGTATTTTCTAGAGCAGGTATTCATATTTTTTCAGGTGTCCATTGTGTTATAAAGAATTAGATTCTGAAAATTCTTCTTCAAACTATATTTTTAAACAATATTTGTTTATGAGTATTCGCTATAACATAGTATATTATACAGTAACAGAACTACCACTTTGACAGAACTTCGTTTTCTTTTGGATCTAATTGTCAGTGTCGCATATAATTTTGTGTACCTTTGTTCCACAATTTTTTTTACACATTTCTGTAAAATAATTGAATATTATTCTGCTATTGAATAATTATACACTTCAGGAACACAAACTACACAAAACGGATTCTTCGAAAAAATAACAATACTCTGTTTCACTCCTGAAGAAGCTTTTGACAGTTGCAGAACTTTGACAAAGTTTGCCATGATCACTGAAGTATTTGGTTTAGAAGCAGAGTCTTGAATTGAAAAAAAAATATTTTTCGATTGCCAACGTTTCGTCAAATTATTTTCACATCTTCAGGATACTCTGAGATACAAAAAGATAGATAGTTTATCTCCAACAACTTGGGATATACTGTTTTCAAATCAGCATATTGTGCCCTTATAGAATCTCATCTTAGCTATGGCATTGCTTTCTTGTAGCAAAAATAACTATCACTGTAAGAAAAGAGCGTTAGAATTTTGTGTAAAGCTAAGTTAGGGAAATCTTGTCTGCATTCGTTTACACGTCAAGATCTCCTCACTCTCACTTCACTTTTCATTGTCGAATCAGTGAGTCTATTTAACAAAGATAGAATTAAATTTGAAAATAAATCATCATAATATCATATAACTCGGCAACAAATTCAACTACCTCAATCAAAGAGTCGGTTATGTACAGTGTGTTTCATTATGAATGCGCATGACTTCTGGATGTGATAGCTCGTTCAAAAATATGAAAAAAAGTTTCTACTAACTTACCCTCTAAAAGCCAACATTTTCGAAATAGAGGGTGTTGAAATTTATAAAAAAAATTATAGTTTTTTGCGAATATCTCTGTAACCAATTATCGCATAAAAAACAGATTGTGTATGCATTTCCTACTCATAATAAGCTATGTTTTGTGAAGATTTTTATTTTTTAAAATTCATAATTGGTGAAGATTTTGAAGGGAAAGTGGGTGTTTTTTTTTCAACCTCTACGCCACTGAAAAAAATATGATTTTGAGCAACCTACTTGAACCGCCAATGTTTTCTACACAAAAAAGGAACTCCTGGTCATAAGCTCTAAAGTTGACCGTGTTCAAGAAAAATCAACATTCATGTTGAAAAACATGGTAAATTTTTTTAAATTATTTTTTTCCTAATTATACAAAATTTATTTAAACGTTAAAATAAGTAACAAAATCATATGTTGACTTCTTAATTTCAAAAAAAAAAATAACCATCATACTCAGTTGAATTGTTGGAAATGTCCGCCGTTAGCTTCAATGCACGCAGCAATTTTTCGAGGAAAAAACATTATTTAAACAACATGAAAGTTGATTTTTCTTGAAAACGGTCAACTTTAGAGCTTATGACCAGAAATACCTTTTTTGTGTAGAAAACATTGGCGGTTCATAAAGTAGACTCAAAACTGTACTTTTTCCTGTGGCGTAGAAGTTGGAGAAAAAAATACCCACTACCCCTTCAAAATTTTCACCAATTATGAATTTGAAAAAATAAAAAATCCACAAAAAACATAGCTTATTATGAGTAGAAAATGCCTACGAAACCTGTTTTCTGTGCGATAAACGGTTCCAGAGATAATCGCAAAAAACGATTATTTTTTTTTAAATTTCAACACCCTGTATCTCGAAAATGGTGCATTTTAGAGGGTAAGTTAAAATATACTTCTTTTCATATTTTTGGACGAACTATCACATCCTGAAGTCCTGCGCATTTATTATGAAACACCCTGTATAATGGATTTAAGATGTAAAATCACCTATGTCAAGGAAATAACTGACGAAAAAAAATTCAGAAAAATGGTTATCTGCTGAAAATTTTATTATGAATTGGAGAAATATTTTAGTATTCATCCCATGTATTATGATCATTATCTCATATAATCGACCCTTTTTATGCCAGAATTTGTTTTCAACATTGTCTAAAAATTTGATGAGTTCATCATTTTAACCGCTTTATGCATGCAGCAGAATTCTTTCATCTCTCAAGATAAATTCTTCCTGCAGCTAGAAGGCACTGTTATGAGTAACTGTCTGTCACCCTTATTCGGTAATCTATTCATGAGCAGGTTTAAAACAGATTATAGATCACGTAACAATTATTTTCTGAAAATTTGGATCAGGTATGTTGATGACATATTTTGTGTTTTCGATGTGAAAATTCAGAATATAGGGTAAGTGCACCAGTAACTGAACAGGTGCCAGTGAATGAATAATTTCACGTATATCATCAAATATTAAGAAATTGGTTTGTTTTTGCATAGTAAGCCCTAAACAGTTAGATACAAGTACTATTTTTGTATAAAGCTCTTTCACTGGTTTTGGATACCCACGTGACCATTATTTTTAAAGATGGTGTAATGTGAGCGTTGCCTGCAACAGTGTTGCTTTAAACGAGACGTACTAAGGTGAGCACTGATCTATCATGATCATTTTAATTCTGTGGTTATCTGCTGAAAATTTTATTATGAATTGGAGAAATATTTTAGTATTCATCCCATGTATTATGATCATTATCTCATATAATCGACCCTTTTTATGCCAGAATTTGTTTTCAACATTGTCTAAAAATTTGATGAGTTCATCATTTTAACCGCTTTATGCATGCAGCAGAATTCTTTCATCTCTCAAGATAAATTCTTCCTGCAGCTAGAAGGCACTGTTATGAGTAACTGTCTGTCACCCTTATTCGGTAATCTATTCATGAGCAGGTTTAAAACAGATTATAGATCACGTAACAATTATTTTCTGAAAATTTGGATCAGGTATGTTGATGACATATTTTGTGTTTTCGATGTGAAAATTCAGAATATAGGGTAAGTGCACCAGTAACTGAACAGGTGCCAGTGAATGAATAATTTCACGTATATCATCAAATATTAAGAAATTGGTTTGTTTTTGCATAGTAAGCCCTAAACAGTTAGATACAAGTACTATTTTTGTATAAAGCTCTTTCACTGGTTTTGGATACCCACGTGACCATTATTTTTAAAGATGGTGTAATGTGAGCGTTGCCTGCAACAGTGTTGCTTTAAACGAGACGTACTAAGGTGAGCACTGATCTATCATGATCATTTTAATTCTGTAGTTAGTTATTTAATTGTTGATATGGGTATTATCTATTGAATTCGATTTGTAGGAGTTTAGGAAACCTATTTTTAATGAAAAAACGTCCACGATTCTTTTAGTTGTATTAAATTTTGTGGTGTTCATTTACTGGTGTTGAAGTTGTGGAAAATCCAGTGAATGAACATTTTGTTTATTCACTGGATTTATATGAAAATTTGCGTAACCTATCAAATTTAGCCTTTAAGCACTTGCACATTGGATTCAGAATGCAAAATTTATAGTAGGTCAAGCATATCCAGTAAATGAACGGGGGTGTTCATTCACTGGTAATGTTTTCGTAAGTTAGATGATCATTGCATTTTTTTCATTTTAGATGGCTCATCCAAGGAGTTATGTAAGATTTCGGTATTCTGAGGAACAGTTGCAACTGGCCATCGATGAAGTGCAGAAAGAGTTATCAAGTCAGAATGCTGCGTGCAAGTAATATAACATTCCTAAGGCTACTCTTAGCAATAAACTTAGACACCTTGTACCGCTAGTCCGAAAAATGGGTCCACCGTCTATTTTGACCAAAGAAAAGGAGGATAAATTAGAAAACTGGATTATTGCTAAGGCCCGGCTAGGATTTCCAATGCATCCCAATGAGGTGGAATCAGCGGTTCAAAAAATAATGAAAGCTGGTGGTCGCCAAAATCCATTCAAAGATGATAAGCCAGGCAAAAAATGGATGAAATTATTTTTGAAAAGGAGGCCGTTGATAGCTTGCAAAAAAGCAGAAATTATTTCAAAAGCTTGGGCGTCCGTTACAGAAGAATCAATAAGGAACTGGTTTTCAGAGTTAAATGCGTTTCTCATCGAAGAAGGGCATGAAGTGCAGTCTGACATTAGAATAGTACCTGGAACAAGTACTGCGGGCTCAAAATAAGATCTTTGGAAAAAGTGCCTGCTGTGGCCCCGAAATGAGGAGAAAAAGGAAAGTAAAAAAGGTTCAAACGTTAAGATGCCCTTTGCTTTGACGTCGGCAACGTGGAAAAATTACCACGCCGATAAAGTTAAGGAAAAAATTAAAAGGAAATGTCAATCAAGAAAAAGGCAGAGGATAGAAAACGTAAAGCAGAAGAAAAGAAAGCATTAAATCTAGAAAAATCGAAAATAAAAAGATATAATAAAGAAAATGCTCCTAAGAGAACATCAAAAGACCATTCCATTCTGAATATTTCAAAAAAAACTTAAAAGATAACCATTTGGAAGAAGACGATCAAAACAAGAATTTGGAAGATGATAATCAACGCAAGGATGTTGACACAATCAATTACGACATATAAGTCAATGATTTTGTTATAGTGTTGTACGAAAGCAAATATTTTCCTGGGCAAGTAACAAAGAAACAAAATGAAGAGTTTGAAGTGACAACAATGGAAAAAGCAAAAAAGGTGTATGGAAATGGCCAGCAAAAGCTGATAAAATTTGGTACTCAAACAATAATGTATTGGAAAAAACTGGTACACCAAGGAAAGTTAATTCCCGAGGATTTTTTGAAGTAGAGTAGATAAGAAAATACATTGATTAGACGGCGTTCATTCATTGGAGCAAGCCTTTCAATAACAGGGTTGAAGTGTTCATTCACTGGTATTTTAGAAACTTTCGTTTTTCTATTTTTTTTTAAAGTATTCTTAAATAAGAAAAATGTTTTTGTTTATTCCTTTTGTTTGATTAAAGTATTGACAATTATCCTGAACTGTGTAATTTTTTTAACATCAGTAGATTTATAAAAAACAATTAAGAATGCACTGGCAAATCCTAAAATGTTCGTTTACTGGTGCACTTACCCTAGATCACTTCCTGAATAGTCTGAATTCAGTATTTGAACAAATTAAATTCACGGTGGAGATGGAAGTTGACAGACAGCTGCCATTATTGGACACACTGGTAATCAGGAATGGGGAACGTGTAGAATTAGACATTTATAGGAAACCAACCAACACTAACAGGTTTATACCCGTTGATTCAAACCACCACATTCAACACAAGATGGCGAGTTTCAATTTACTTGTTCGCAGGACAATAAACTTTCCACTCAGTGTTGAACGGTTTCAACGAGAAATAAAAACCATTGAGGAAATAGCCATTAGTAATGGGTATTCGCCGAGACGCAAACCTTCAGCTAGAACGAACGAACAATCTCCGAATGTTGTTAGTTAATCCGAAAGATAAAATTCCAACTTCAGAGAGATCAGGAATCTATATGAAATCAGCTGTCAAATCTGCGAAAGTGTATATAATGGCCAAACGAAAAGATCTACGAATGTTCGTTTTCGCGAACATTTGGCACATGCTAAATATTCGCGAGGAAATAAATCAAGTGTGCCGGTCATTTGTTAGAAACTCATCACAAAATTAATATCTAAAATTTAAAATTAATAAAGCCTGTTAATGATTATAGAAAATTAGATTGTTATGAAAGCATTGCTATTCGAAAAAGAGGCTCGAAACCCTTGCTTAATAACGATAATTGTCCATTAAATTCCAAACTATTTGATATGATACCAGCAAAGGAATGACTAAGTGCTGTTGTTGTTTTGTTTATTGGTGGGGTTGTACCTGTCCATCACGTAGGGTCACTTCCTAGTAAACAGATTACTTCACGGTAATTAATTATGTTATATAAATAAGACTGGTATGACGATTTACAGTTAGTTTATTAATATGTGTTATCATATGATTTGTAAGTTTTATATTTTTTTCAAATTAATGAATATTTTGGAACCTTTGGTGAGAATACAATTGAAGAAAAAGAGACTAAACTACCCAAACACCGAAACTACGTCACAATCACACTCGACGGGCGTTTCGTCAACCAAACGTGTATCTTCAGTGGCAAAAAGCCTACTGAACCTCTTATCTTTCTTCACTTCTATTTATACCACCAGTTTTTAATGGACCTTAAAACCATTAAGAGATATAGTGGTGTAAATAGAAGTAAGGTAGAATAAGTGGTTCATTAAGCTTTTAGCTCCTGAAGATGCTTACTTTGTTGGCGAAACGCGCGTCGAGTTTGATTGTGACGTAGTTTTGGTGTTAGTTTATTTTTCTTCAATTATATTGTTTCTTACTTATTTGTTATATTGTTTTTTTGCACTTTTACACTATATCTTCGTCTATAAGAATAACTTCTTCTTCTGACAATGAAATATATTCTGATTCTGATTATGGAAATCAAAGTCAAGCGCGTAGACATTTTTATTGTATTAATTGCATCCATAATATAAATAATTTTCATCGAAATGTATTTCCAGGGTGTGGAACTAGAGGGACCTCTTCTCCAAAAAATCACCAACATTTTCATACTCCTCAAGCTCGTTAAGATATCCAGATGGTTAGGAGTCGTCTTCGGAGTTGGGGTCATGGCCTACAGTGTTTATTTACACACAAAAAATTCGAGTACAGTTAAAATCACGGCAGTTCACGAAATCACCAATGAAGATACAAATGTTGGGGGAATGACCAATGAGCTCATCGCAAAGATGAGAGAAGAATTCAGGCATGAGAGAGGAATTGTTAACCCTGTGATGACTGGTCGTGAGTTTGATAGATATGACTGAAAGTGATGAAAAAACATAAAATTAGAATTGTACATTTTTAAGGATTTTCACACATTGATCAAAAAAAAAAAATTTATACAACTTCATGGTTGAACAAGTTCTGTTCCTCTTTTTGTCAAAGTCAATTAAATATGTGATTGATATTGCCGAGCTGTGTTATCACAACCTGAAAAACTCTTCAACTGTGGCAAAGACCCTGAAGATTACAGGTTTTTAAGTCGGTTTGCACCAAAATCGTTGAATAAAATTAGACCAAGCTATAGAGGTTTTTTCCCTACAAAATAAACGACGCAAATGGCCCTATACTAATTTTTATAGATAGTTCGTTAAGTAAAACCTAAATATTCGTCCCACCAAAATCGCTTTGTGGAATCTCTTAAACAAACAATAGTGAAAAATATTACAACTTTTTGGATTTTTGGAAATATCTCAAATATTATTCGAAGAATCGTTTTACAGTCAATTGAACTATTGTAGATATTTATGAAACCTACAAAATGGATTTTCATAAGACCGGATCGGTGCATTTTCCACTGAGAAAATCCGAGAAAACCAATAATAAAAAACTATTTTGTATGTTTTATAATTCCCTACAAAAATCCTATCGACTGTAAAACGATTAGAAACTGTGTGTAATAGAGATGTTTTTTGTTTGAATCTTTTGCCTGCTTCTTTGACTCCATTAGTAGACTGTATCGATTGAACTGGTTTCCTTCTCTTCTTGGTCTTGTAAATTATATAGTTGAAATTCTACTTGGCATTTTTGTTTCTTTACAATTACGATACAGAAAAAATGCAGGACACTAGATTTGGTACGAAATTTAACCTACATTTGCAGGAAAACTAGCAAATAATCAATTTTTTGCATTTTTATCTCATTATTTCTACATTTAACACAGTTGTCTCTCTCAATTTTGAAATTGTACTCGATTTCGTTACATAATAAAAGGTAATGCATGAGCCTCCTGTAACGGTCCAGCCGGATGACGGAAAGAACAAACTCAAAACAAAAAGAAAAAGTGAAGAAATGTTCCTACAAAATGTATTCAACCAGAAATATAACTAATGGAGTAGTTTTAAGTTTGTAGTTGAATTAAATTCGGAAATAATTTTATGTCATGGCAGACCAAAAATATAAAAATCAGAGCTGAATTAGAATATGTGGATCAACCGGGGCACGAACTTGGTATCTCATGGTTTCTGGACAAGTGCATTAGACCACTACGCTATTGATCCTTCTTCAAAAACCGGCGATTCATATGTCAAAATCAGCTCATAGCCTACTGGTATGATACCCAAAATTAGGACAACCTACAAATAAAAATTATCGAAATTACTACTAATCTTACAAAATTATGATTATATCTGTACCTTATGAAGTAAATTTGTTTCGTTATCAGCATCTTGAATAATCTTATTGATATCTTCCCTTGATAAAACTTTAGATTTCTTTCCTCGGTATACGACGCTTTTGTTTCTAATGAGCGGGAATAATTTCGAACACTTCCTTATATCAATATTTTCCTTAACATTCAATTCATATTTCAACATCGAATAGACACTCCATAACCTAGGAGGTTTTATGATTTTTGATTTTTCCTCAAAATAGCATATAAATTTTCAGAAACCTATTTTACATGTGTCGCATCATTCACGAAATTGGTCATGTTTTCTCATATACAGGGTGTCCGGTAAACCTTGTACAATATTGGAACTGGTGATAGACCAGGTCAGGACTGTTCAGAATATCAGAACTTCACCTTAGTGAAAATCTCACCGTTTTCGAGATTATGAGCATTTTTTAAATTTCTGGAAAATCACTACCTCCCCTTGAATTTTTGAGTGCCATGTCTACAAATTGAGACCAATTCAAATATCTTTGCTGCTGAAGATTACTGATGAGTGCTGCTTTCAGACGTACACAACAGTTTTTCAGAAAACGATACAATTTTTTAAGAAATGAGGGTAAAATACCAGATTTGAGTTTTACAAATTTTTTTAACAACAGTTTGAAATTATTGTTTGAAAAAAACATAACCAAGTGGAAGTGGATATTCATTACAAAAGAATGCCCATTTTATCCAGACTCTACCATGGTATGAAACATACGATCATTATTTTTGGAAGGAGTAAAATTTCGATTATATTAGAGTGTGATGTTATTCTGAGCTAAAATCAATTCCACTAGACTTTGTTAGTAATGTCTTTTATTTATATCCTATCAAGATGAAATGATTAAATAATTATGAGTAATAACGAATCAACTGCTTGGAAGCATTCAATGAGATGTAAAGAAGTGAATACTAATTTTTTTTGAATCAACATACACTATAAACCACAATAACGATTATTCAACATCACACTGAATAAATGTAATATTCCATCCACTCGTACGCAGAGATGACATCTTTTCAAGAAGAACCTTTTCAAATGCGTTATAGGTTATATCCCCCAAATCAGCGATTCTCTGAGCGGCATTGTGCAATCGGATACTGTTCTGCATAAAGCGCTGCTGCATTCACCATAAATGTAGTGCATATGCGCATATTTTTGATGAGTATAACGTGTGTACGGCATGACGAAGAAATAAATACCAGTGAATGAAACAAGCGGAATAATTTCAAATAACTTCATGCACAATGCTGTATTTCATTTTTTCATTAGGAAACTATTGCTTCTACGGACACAACACAGGAGTTAGAAAGGTTTTCAATTATCAACAAGGATTTCAGCTCCTAAAAATGTTAGAACTTATTTGGTTACACCCTGTATATCTGTCGGTCTCTGCAACTTCGTTGAAATCTGGATGTGAGACAATTGCGACATTTATCACAAGAATTTGTGATAATCGTTGCCATGTCGGATAACCGACATTTCATTTCGATAATTTTATTAGGCTTAATTACATGAAAAGTTAATTTTATTGACATACTATTTAATGCTACCAAGCGGTTTATTCTTCATAATGAATAATCATTTCCACATTTTATCTTGATAAAATCGAAATCAAATAATTTTTGGGAGTAAGTATAAAAGTTGATGGAAGCCTAGAATAAAACTACGCATAATTCAATGGAAATCACTTCCTCCAAAAATAATTATAGTTTGTTTTATACCATGGTAGAGTCTGGACAAAATGAGCATTCTTTCGAAATGAATGTCCACTTCCAATTGGTTGTATTTCTTTCAGACAATAATGTCAAACTTTTTTTTTTAAATTGAAGAAACTCAAATCTGTCATTTTACCCTCATTTCTTCAAATTTTTTTACACTTTCTGAAAAACTGTTCTGTACGTCTAAAAGCATCACTCATCAGCAATCTTCAGCAGCAAAGATATTTGAATTTGTCTCAATTTGTATACATGGCACTCAAAAATCCAAGGAGAGGTAGCGATTTTCCAGAAATTCTTAAAATGCCCATTATCTCGAAAACTGTGATATTTTTACTAAGGTGAAATTCCAATATCCTGAACAGTCATGACCTGATCTATCACCAGTTTCAATATTGTACAAGGTTTACCGGACACCCTGTATATTAACTTGGATTTGGCCGGTAACATATTAGATACTTTTGCATATGACTTCTCGGATATATCTAATGAGGTTTCACCACCACTATCATAATCCATCTTCTTAAAAATAACTTGAAATTGAAGAAACTACGAGCATACACAGTATGTATGTATACATAAGAAAAAAAAATTATATTTTTAAATAGATGGGAAAATATTTTTAAAAAATTTGCTATTTTCAATTTTTTTAATTGTCTCTTGAAACTACGATTATGTGTATAAAATTGAATTCTAAGTGACTTTTTCAAATAACTTTTTTTGATATCTTGCCATCTTACCCCTTTTTTTGCCTTTGCATTACAATTTTTTTCATTTTGCCGCCATTCTAGCGATCACGTGACATGTGTCAAAATCGATTTTTAGGTTATCGGACATGCACAAACTTTTCCCCAGAATATTTTTTCCAATACTCCAATAATAAATTTTTTTCCCATATGGTACATAATTGTTGGCGGTCACTGTATATCAAACTGCCTTTTATTCGCGGGGATAGCTCGAACGGAGAGCGCCGTTGCACCGATATCTGAAGCCAAGCAACGCTAGGCGAGGCTGGGGTTTGGATGGGTGACCAACGGACCTCCTTTCGATATTCTCCTCGGATCGTGCTAGGAATCGCACGTAAAAAGGTAAGACCTCGTTTATCCTTGGCTTGCACAAGTTTTTACTTTTGAGGGCTGTCGTTCGTAAGAGGACGACAGCTGGTTAATGGAAAAAACAATTTTAAACAATTTTTTCAAAACAATCTTATATTTACTCTATTGTTACTGTATCTCTATCGATATACATTACACTGTAACTTGTCTCATCTTTACAACCTGTATGTATGAATATTATGTCAATTCATTTATTTTTTACAAATTGTTCAATAAATTGTTTAAAATTGTTTTTCCGTTAACCAGCTGTCGTCCCCTAACGAACTACAGCCCTCAGAAGTCGAAACTTGTGTGAGCTATGGATTTACGAGGTCTTACCCTTTTACGTGAGATTTCTCAGGTCATCTGAAAAATGTCTGCTGCCGCCGAGGTTTAAATCATCGCCAACTGGCATCCAAAGTGATTGAAATAATGTCGCTTCAACCAATCGGCTACCTGGCCAAATGTCTGAAGTTGAAATCTCCTGGGTTTTTTCAACAGGGAATACGAGGCAGCAAATCACAAAAATTCGAATTATCCTCAGTCACACATTTATTTACAAATGAACACAACAAACAGCCAACAACGTTAACATCAATCAATTTTCAAAATTTTCGTGCTCCTCATATTTACACTACTCGTAACAAAATAATGAACCATTACTCTGAGAGCTACTTTAACCAAATAATACAACAAAACTAAACTAGCGAGTAACAAGGCTGCTACGTCGAGCAAGTAGTATTGTATTACCCCCAGATGCCGGGAGGGAGACTGCAGATGTTTCGCCCCTCGATGCCTCAAAACGTACTCGGTCCAATACACGGCTCTATGTAGAGGGGTCACAGGCTGATCCAGCAGTAAGTACTGGCGCTTTTTCACGTCCTCCCGATATTTCGGGTCGTGAATGACTTTTCTGATGGCCCACAGAAGTTTCTCTGCCGTGATCGCGGCCAGGTCCAGTTTGAGGGCGTAGCCGTCGCTTTCAGCTTTGGCTGCATTGGAGTCATGATCGCAAAAAACTGGGAGGGAAACGATAGGGACTCCGTGGAAAACGGTTTCAAACATGCTGAGGAGGCCGCCATGGGTGACAAAAGCTCGCAGTTTTGGATGACCTGAAAAATAAGACACATGATTATATTCACATGTAACAAATCCCCAAACCCACATTTCACTGATTATTTCATTCGCACATGGCTGCACCAATAAAATTTGATGATTGAAGTCACACTATGTGTGATATTAGCTACTATTCAGGTAAACAAGCGGCTATGTAGGTGACCATAGGCGAACACTGCTTTTCATAGGGCGTCACCCATTTTGGCCAAAAGAGGCAGGTGTCATGCCCAAAATTAACCTTTTTTAAATTTACCGATCTCGGCCCGGGGATAGTGACAGATTTTGGGCCAAGATTTTACTAGTTATATCTTTTGGAGGACAATATTGTCCGTATATCATCATGATAATAATGCATGAATCAAAGAGTCATCGCAGGTTCTTAATATTAAAAAATAATAATATTTTCGAAAAATTATGTGTTTCGGTACGATTCAAATCGGGTTGCCATGTGTGTTGTGATAAAATATTAGACGCAAAAAACTCGAAAATCCATTGGCCTGCCAATGTTTCTTCGAGTATTTTAGTTTTATTATATTATCACGAAACACTTGGCAGCCTAATTAAAATCGTCCTCGACGAATAATAATAATTATAATTATTATTATTATTTCTTAATATGAAGAACCTACGACGACTCTTTGATTCATGCATCATTATCATGAGGATATACGGACAACACTGTCCTCCAAAAGGGATGCTGAGTAAAATCGTGTCCCAGAATCTGTCACTATCTCTATGTCTATTACGTAGACTTTTGAGCGCGTGGAAATTGATAACGTGGGTAGGTTTTGCATCATTTTTCCTTGTGAAAATACATTTTATGAGAAGTAATTTTCCAGTATGATCGAACCAGAACGAATTAACCTTACGTAGACACTGAAGTGCGTAAAAATTGATAACGTATGTAGGTTTTGCACCATTTTTCCTGAGCTTGAATAATCTTTTAATTAGTTTATCGTTGTGGGCCGAAACGGAAATTTTTCCAAGCTCATTAAAATTCACCTTACCTGGTATTTCCGTTTTTCGTGCCAAAATGGGCGTCGCCTTTTTATGTAAACAAAGAAGTAATATCTGCTCTTTTTGGTTTGTATGAGTGTCAAAGTTTGACATAACTCATTCACTCAAAATTGAAATGTCTCGTTTTGAGTTATCTTCGACTACAGAATGGTTATTAAAATACGAGTTGAATGAAATATTGAAACTTATATGAAGGAGTATGTGGATGATTGTATACACTTCATGAAATAATCTTCCTGTATATAAGTCGACCATGACAAAAAGCGACTCGAGCTAAAGCTCTTGGGAGTTATTCAGATTATTATTGTTCAGTTGGTCCCATCAATTGACAAAATACAAGGTACTCTCTATAGAATTATAAAGAAAATAAGAGTCGGCTATTTGTCATGGTGGGATATTACATATTTTAAAAACCGATCAAGTGCCATTGTAGTTTCAATTCAAGCCAATGAGAAAAGGACCTTTCGAAAGCACTGTCTCCTGCCCGTTGTGTTTTCAAATCGGTGTTTCGCCATTTCCTTATTCATACGTTTCTATAGTGTAAGATCAATAAAAATTATGATTTTTAGAGAAAAAATGGTTTCTTAATTTCAATATTCAGCCGCAAATAACTATTGATAATAATTAACAAACGCATTTTTTAACAACAAATAATTTTTTCTAAGAAATTGTTTTTTCTCTAAAAATAATAATTTTCATCAATAAATATAATACAAAAAAACATTTTCGATTCGCTCATAAACGATGTATTTGTTCATAACAATTTCTCAAATAATAGTGGTAAATTTTTTTAAAAATAATTATGTATTAAACCCATAGAAATCGAAACATCCAGGATATTTGAAAAAAAAAAAATTATTTACTTAAAAAAATATTTTCAATTTTTAATAAAAAAGTGGAAAATCAAAATTTTCCAACTTTTGCAACGGTTATCCATCCGTAATCCTATTAAAATGGCGTTTCTGAGTCAAAAAAATCCTAGAGAGTTTTGTTCAATTTTTAACGAGATTTTTATGTTAATATTCGGTTTAGAAAAATTTGTTAATTAACAATGGCATTTGGAGAAATTGAGATAAAAATTTTTTAGCAGCAGATTTTTGTTAAATTGATGTATCCCAATAGTATATGATTTCATTTGATCCCTAATATTCATATTCAATATGAATTTTTTATTTTGGTTGTTGTGTCAGAGTGAGAAGCCAGACTACCAGTTTTTGGCTCTATTTTCAGGGCTATGTAAAAACTATAAATCGTAGTTACAGTTTCTGATGTGGAAGATATTTTACAGCAAATTTGCTTATCTTTCCAGATCTTTTTTAAAATTTTGAAAATCTTCAAAAACTTTTATTATTATTTTCACCTAATTGCTTATAACTTATGCAATTTTTTTCGGCTCCTTTTGACACCTTTTCTTGAACTTTTTCCTAAATTACAAATCGAATGACACCATGATCTTAATTTTCGGTGACTGAACAAGTTTTTAAAAAAATGGTATATGTTGACTAGACTATAGAGAAGTAAATACATCAGAGAGAAAGAAGGACTGCATTTTTGTAACTTACTCATACAGACACTCTTATTCGAATGCTATAACTCATTTTAAATGGAAAATCTCATTATGTTCATATGTTGTGGTTCCTCAAGTTGATAAGGACTTTTTTGGCACAGTCGGTTCCCTGCTAGTACTAATAATAAAAATGGATTAATCAATCCAGACTTCTGCCTTCACCTATTAAATAGGTACAATCGTCTGCAAGTCTCCAATGGAAAACAACTGATGTACCCTACGACTATTGAATTTTATCTGATAGATTTTTGGCAAAGTATTCTACAAGAACAACTTTACAATGTTCCTCCAATCTCAACGCCAAAACATGTCCCAAACCAACATGGGTGTACACCTACGGACCCATTGTATAGGAGTACCTATTGTATAGGATAAGGCAGAAGTCTGGATTGCTTAACCCATTAGCGCCCACCGTACTCCGTTGAATACACCTGTTTTAGGAAGTCACTAACCACCCATCAAACAATAGTTTAACTTTCTGTTACTTTTATTGCATTCGTTATACTTCTAGACAAGTTTGTGAAACTCTTTCGAATCAGTCATTTGTTTCATGAGTTATTGTGGTCATTACAAAAGTGAAATAGTTATCATTCATTTATAAGGGTATTTGCAAAATTTTTCCACAAATTGTGATACGCTTTCCTTCTAGACATTTGAATGATATGTTTGGAAACAATCATGATTTCATAACCTTTATTTGTTAAATGTGAATTGGTGTTGATTTCTGATGTACTTGACTGAGTATAATGGGCTAATAAGGTGTAATGGTCAATATAGATTTATTGATCTCTGGATAAGGATTTGGGGGTCAGAATTATTTTTAGATCTATGGCACGTAATATATTTCTAGAAATAAAAAGATATTTACATTTTTCTGATAATGACCAAATGAACAGAAATGACAAAATGCTCAAATTATGACCTCTAATGGACATTCTGAATGTCCATAAAAATCTTAGTATGAACGAAGCATTTTTTATTTTCAATTGGCCTTGGTACCAAGGTTGTAATATCGTTACTGGAACATTTACAGAATTCAGGTGACCACATAGTGTACTTTGACAAATTTTTTACTACGTCTAGTCTCATGACTCATCTGAAAACTGAAGTTATACAGGCACTATTCGTGGGAATAGACTGAAGAAATGTACCGCTCAGTCTACTAAGAAGTTAGATAAAATGGAAGGAGACACTTACGACTATAGCTTTGACTCTGATAATCAATTACTATTTACTACGTGAAGCGATAGTCCCGAGTCCAAAATGCGATAGTTGCTATAAAACAGCCAATGGTATTCCAAATATAAAATGCTGGATGGATAGCGTTGATTTGACTGACCAGTCTACGAATAATTATGGAATCAGTATCAGGGACAAAATATGGTAGGGGTGTCTGTCCACCCATATGGCCAACGTAACTGTAACCATTTCTTGGAAATTACATCAACTCTGTGCTTCAAGCGAGACAAAAATGAGTTTTCTTGACTTCACAAGATATATTGCTCGATATTATTTACATTTGAATAATGAGTCAACAGAAAGCAGACGACCATGCCCAGTAGTTCCCTAAGCTGTTGGTCATGACAACACTGGTTATTTTCTAGAAGAAATTGAGATGCCTACGGTGTACCTGTGCCATTCTCGCATCTAGCGTTGTAAGAAATGTGTCGTCGCACTTTGTATAGAAAGAGACTGTTTGTAGAAATATCATACAAAACCATTCAACACTACATTTAGGTAATGACCAAATCTCTAAAACTTTTCAGTTGTTTTGTCATAAAATATTATAATTAAATAAGTTTCTGTAATATTTCAAAATTATTATTTTCATACATGTATCAGCTCGTTGTACTCACTCGAGTACGGGATCATATTTTTTGAAAAAAATGATATGAGTGTTATTTTTTTATATCTGTCGTTTACTAAACATTTACACAAGCTACTTCATTAAAAATTCAGTTCATTTTGAAATTGGTTTGTATTTGGGCCTTAATGGGTTAATCCATTTTCATTATCAGTTTAATGGGCTTCTGCCAAGTAGTGTAACAGAATATTTCCATTTGAAATTCCTTCTCTTATTTTATTAGGAAAAAATTCTCTATTGATTGGCTTATACAGACTCGGGCTATTTCGCCAAAATATGAAAATGAACTCGTGCAATTAGTTAACACGCTTTATTGAAAAATTATAGGTAATCTTAATGCACTTATGTAATTATAATTGCAAACATTTCGTTTCTCGATTTGCATTTCAAAATCTAATAACCTTTTTGAAATAATTTATTTAATGCAATTTGAAAGTCAGGCTAATCCTTCACGATTCTTAATTGGGGATTTTAATAAAATGATGTTATGGAAAACAGTATGACTCAATAAAATAGTAATATTCACCTAATATGTCTTGTTGTGGCAACCACTTTCCTAGTTTCACATTCGCTGGTAAATCCGACATGTTATCTGCAGCTTCGTATTTCCAAAGCACTCTTTGGGGTAAGCTTCTGAAGACCATCATCAGCATCTTTCTCAAGTAAATGGGCATGTTGGCTGCTTTCACGGAGGAACCCATACTGAAGTAAATGAAACCAGCTTCTCCTGAACCTCTTATGAACTCTTCAAGTTCCTATGAGAGGAAAATATTTTAGAAAAATAATAATAATAATATTGACTGTGAAAATAATTTTTTTTTAATAAAAGTGTATTCGTTAGTATTATTCTGAGATGATTCGTTTTTCGAATCTTAGTAAACATTTAAAAGCGCATCTGTCTTGAAAACTCAAGAAACTGGGATATCAAAAATATTTAAAGACGAAATCACATAAAATGGTGGAATGGGAATTCAGTTTAGGGGTTGAAAAGTTTTTTTGTGATTTGCGGCGAAACGTAACCTCCTAGCGGAAAATGTTCGATGGCAAAGTTGCAGATAATAAAAAATTCAAAAACTTTTGTGATCAACACTTTACAACATAACCTCAAATTAACCGTCAAAATGACGGAACCCCAATCTTTCAGTAATTAATTTTTTTTCTCGCTTATAAATGATTTAATTCAAATCTTCATTTTTTCGCAATTCAATAGACAAGTTTTCGATTTAGGTACAGTTTTTGAGAAAAATACCCTTATCTTCCACGAACAATTGTTCTGATGTTTTTTTTGTATTTTATAAGTGATCATTATAATTGTTGAAATGTCTACTTTTAAATGGTCTATGTTACTTGGTGGTTTATTGATCGTTAAAAACGCTTAAAATTAAGAAAGCTGCCAGGGAATGACTAATTGCAGTCTATTATGCATTTGTCTACTCGGCAATCAGTTACAACCATTACCACGTGATTTTTATAGGTTTAAATCCAATAATAATAATAATAATAACCTGAGAACCTGCCTTGAAAATACCCCACGTTAAATATGGAAAATGATCATCTTCCTCAAAAGAACAGAATTATGGAAAGAAATATAAGCTGAATAATTAAACATATTTGACAGAGCGACGCAGATGAAATAGGGAGTTGTAACATTTTACCGCATATTTTGACATAATGCCAATCAATTGGCAATCAAAGGCTAATGACCATAGAAGTCGATGCCAAAACCAAAAAAAAAATTAAAATAATAATAATAATAATTATAATGATAATAATAAAGTTCCGCGATAAACCTTCCCGCTTATTCCAAGAGCCTCCACGTGTTGTCGATAACCCGCCAGCTGCTGATCGGGTAGAGACCTTCTTGAAGAACATCTATGAGTTTCCGCAACCACTCAACGTAGACACTCCAGCCCTAGCGCAGTTCGAAACATTCTGCAGGAGGCTTTGGCATCCTGAGCTCAATGATTTGCGCAATCCGATAACCACGGAAGAAGTTCGAAGGGCTCTAAAAGGTTCTAAGAATTTCGCTGCTCCAGGCCCTGATGGGTTGAATAACTATTGGTGGAAGAAGCTTCCAACAACCCACCGCCATCTGGCTAGAGTTTTTAACTCATGGCTAGATGGGGAGCAGTAGATTCCCGAGTGGTTTGTCGAGGGGCGAACCGTGCTCATCCCCAAAAACGGAGATTTGTCTGATCCAAAGAATTACAGGCCGATAACATGCTTGAATGCGTGTTGTAAGGTGTTTACACGCATCTTATATACGCGCATTCTCTCCGCAGTTGATCCGGTGTCCGAACGGATATATGAGCAAAGAGGGTCAAAGAAAGGGGTCGCCGGCTGCAAGGAGAACCTGCTTAGCGATAGGTGAATCACGCAGGACTCCGTACAGTATAAGCGTAACCTTTCGATGGCCTGGATCTATTGGAACTACTGATTCCCCACCCTCAGGCAAATACAAGCCAATAAGCCTGATGTTGTCCTCCTCGACCACCAAAGTAGAACGATATTCGTCATGGAGTTTTCCGCTCCAGGCGAAATGAATATCGTTCGAAAAGAGGAGGAAAAACGGACTAAATATCGAGATCTCCTCTTTGAACTCCGCAGGTTGTATCCAGACCACTCTGTCAAAATGGTGGTTCTGATCATGGGAGTCCTTGGTGGAATGATGGACACACTGCTCTCCAACTTGAAGATAATGCCTGCTTGTCGTAATATGGCAGAAATCTTAGCAGCGCGAATGCAGAAGGCCGTTATCCTTGGTTCGCTCCGTCTACTCAGGGCACATGATTCTCGGACCCAATAGTCACTAACCCTACAGACGTAGGGGGTGGTTATTGGGGTAAACGACACCAGCGCGCCCTCCGGATGTATCGGATCACCGGAGACAGGGCCTGACTGGTACATTCCCAACGGGAAAAAAAAATAATAATGATAATAATAGTAATAATAATAATAATAATAATAATAATAATAATAATAATAATAATAATAATAATAATAATAATAATAATAATAATAATAATAATAATAATAATAATAATAATAATAATAATAATAATAATAATAATAATAATAATAATAATAATAATAATAATAATAATAATAATAATAATAATAATAATAATAATAATAATAATAATAATAATAATAATAATAATAATAATAATAATAATAATAATAATAATAATAATAATAATAATAATAATAATAATAATAATAATAATAATAATAATAATAATAATAATAATAATAATAATAATAATAATAATAATAATAATAATAATAAGGCCCTGGTGAGTTGCGACACCACCTACCCGAGCAAAGGATGCAAAATCGGACCGGCAGCTCATGCGCATCCGGGAGGGAAAAGGCATCTTTCCCTCCGGTGTCGGCCGTGGGTTTACTGGGTTAACCCCCCAGTAAACCCTAATACTCGGTTCCAAACAATCGGGGAAGAGGCCCCCACAACCGACCCCCTTGGATTAGGGGTCAAAGGCAAGGTGGTTTGGCCAACAACGATGATTTGCCAAATGACAACCGCAATGACAACGGACGCTTTGAGTGGACGGACGAATTGAGAGACGGACTTCTGTATATCTACGAGAGCAGTGAGCCCGCCCGGAGAGGATACATGGCAAGGATGCATGCTCTCTGGTGTGAAAGACACCCAGAGCATGCCGCCGTTTCCGCCCAAAATCTCAGGGATTATGTTTCCTATCTCCGGGCTCGAGGCTATGTTAGAGCTCCTCATCAGCCGATTAACGAAGTGGCAGATATGCCACGTGTCGGTCTGGCTGCAGAGGAGGCTCGCATCATACCACCAATGGAGGACATCAGAACCCGCAGGGCGCTTCACAATATGAAGCCCTTGAAGCCGCAAGAACTGGCACGGGTGGATGCGGAGATTGGCGATGTTCTTCCAGAAGAGGCCAACATCTGGCAGATCAATTCTGTCGTGTACGACGCCGCTCTTGCAATATCCCAGACGGAGAGGAGGGACACCACTGCTCTTGTTGGGAGGCATGAGCGACGCGTTCACAAGATGGAAGCTAAGATCAAGTCGGCGAGACAACACGCGTCTCGTATCCAGTGTGTGGTGGACTACATGTCGGCCAATAGGCCTTTCACGCCGGCAGTGCGGCGAATTGCTGCAAGGCTAAGACGAGCTCACCACACATTGAATCAAGGCGTGCTGTTTACCATAAAACAGCACTGTCTTGATAGGATACGAATGCTAGTGGCTGCAAAGAAGTCACTAGTGAGGCGGGCGAGAAGTATCGCGGAAAACATAAAAATCCGCGACAAACCTTCCCGCTTATTCCAAGAGCCTCCACGTGTTGTCGATAACCCGCCGGCTGCTGATCGGGTAGAAACCTTCTGGAAGAACATCTATGAGTTTCCGCAACCACTCAATGTAGACACTCCAGCCCTAGCGCAGTTCGAAGCTTACTGCAGGACGCTTCGGCAGCCTGAACACAACGATCTGCGCAATCCGATATCCACGGAAGAAGTTCGAGGGGCCCTCAAAGGCTCAAAGAACTTTGCTGCTCCAGGCCCTGATGGGTTGAATAATTATTGGTGGAAAAAGTTTCCAACAACTCACCGCCATCTGGCAAGAGTTTTTAACTCATGGCTAGATGGGGAGCAGCAGATTCCGGAGTGGTTTGTCGAGGGGCGAACCGTGCTCATCCCCAAGAACGGAGATTTGTCTGATCCAAAGAATTACAGGCCGATAACATGCTTGAATGCGTGCTATAAGTTGTTTACGCGCATCTTATACACGCGCATTCTCTCCGCAGTTGATCCGGTGTATGAACGGATATATGAGCAAAGAGGGTCAAAGAAAGGAGTCGCCGGCTGCAAGGAGAACCTGCTCATCGATAGATGTATCATGCAGGACTCCGTGCAGTATAAGCGTAACCTTTCGATGGCCTGGATTGATTACCGCAAGGCATTTGATACAACATCGCATGAGTTAAACATGCATTTGCTCAGATGTCTTGAGGTACCCAATCAAATAGTGGGATGCATTGGACAACTGATGCCACTCTGGAGGACTCGCTTCACCATAAGATCTGGTAGAGACATAGTCCAAACAGAGCAGGTCATCATTAGAAGAGGCGTGTTTCAGGGAGACTCCCTCAGCCCTCTTCTCTTCTGCATCTCACTATTGCCATTGTCCGTTGTACTCAGGAATACCCGTGGGTACAACTGCGGCACCCCCAGCAACCGGAGGCATAAAGTCACCCATCTGTTTTACATGGATGACCTCAAATTACATGCCTCTGGAGAAAGGGACCTACATCAGTCCCTTAGGGTGGTGGAAGAGTACACGCATGCTATCGGGATGGAATTTGGGATCGACAAATGTGCCACGGTTCATCTCAAAAGAGGACGATGCGAGGAATACGGAGAGGATGTTCAGCTCGTAGACGGAAGCATCCTATATCATCTGGATGCCGGAGAGACGTATACTTACCTAGGGGTGGAGCAACGCCACTCCCAAGAGGTATTCACAGTTAAGAACTCTCTCCGCGGCAAGTATCAGCATAAACTCCGACAGATCTGGTCATCAGAACTGTCGGGGAAGAACAAAGTTGCTGCAACCAATATGCTTGCCGTTCCGATCCTTCTCTACTCTTTCGGAGTAATGAAGTGGACTAAGGAAGAGCTGCGACAACTCGACGTTAAAACTCGCAAAATGATGCATCTCAATAGGTGCTTGCATCCTAAATCGTCCGTTCCACGGTTATACTTTTCCAGACAACGGGGAGGCCGTGGACTTTTGAGTTTGGAGTGTATGCATAATAGAATGGTTCTGGATGGGGCCTGTAAAGTCATCAGGAGTTCAGATCCCCTTCTCTGCATGGTCCGCGACCATGAAAAAGCAGGGATTGGAGCATTTCTTTTTAAGGCAGCAACCCGTGCGGCCGATGAACTCGGTCTCGTATTTGACACTGAACGGGCTAACCCAAACTCTGTCACCGAGTTGGGACCCGTTCAGCAAAAAACTCACATCAAAGCTGCGGAGACAGAGGTCCTGCTACAGCTACATATGGATAAGCCAATGCATGGTGTCTTCTTTCACAACATCGAAGACCTTGGCTTATCCAAAAGCTTGACCTTTGCCTTCCTCAGGTCGAGTGAGCTAAAGTCGGAGACCGAGGGATTCATAATGGCTTGCCAGGATGGTGTCTTCATTGCCCTCGTCTACCGTAGTCGCGTGATGGGTATAGACGTCCCTGACACCCGATGCAGGGCATGTCGTGGGGCACCTGAGACCGTAATGCATTTGCTATCAGCATGCCCATCTTATGCGGTCTCAGCCTATATCCACAGGCATAACGCGGCGCTACGAGTGTTATACTACCATCTACGACACTCGTACGGTATAGACGAGACACCGGTGTTGCCTTATGTTCCGGGGGATATTGAGTCCGTGGTGGAGAATGAGAGGTGCCGGATCTATTGGAACTACTCATTCCCCACCCTCAGGCAAATACAAGCCAATAAGCCTGATGTTGTCCTCCTCGACCACCAAAGTAGAACGATATTCGTCATGGAGTTTTCCGCTCCAGGCGAAATGAATATCGTTCGAAAAGAGGAGGAAAAACGGACTAAATATCGAGATCTTCTCTTTGAACTCCGCAGGTTATATCCGGACCATTCTGTCAAAATGGTGGTTCTGATCATAGGAGTCCTTGGTGGAATGATGGACACACTGCTCTCCAACTTGAAGATAATACCTGCTTGCCGTAGTATGGCAGAAATCTTAGCAGCGCGAATGCAGAAGGCCGTCATCCTTGGTTCGCTCCGTCTACTCAGGGCACATGATTCTCGGACCCAATAGTCACTCACCCTACGGACGTAGGGAGTGGTTATTGGGGTTAACGACACCAGCGCGCCCTCCGGATGTATCGGAGCACCGGAGACAGGGCCTGACTGGTACATTCCCAACGGGGAAAAAAAAATAAAAATAATAATAATAATAATAATAATAATAATAATAATAATAAGCGGGGATTAGCGCAGTGGTTGAGCGCTCGCCTGGTAATCGAGAGATTGCAGGTTCGATTCCCAGACGGTGCGATCTTTTTTCATTTTCAGATGTGAAAGTCTGAATGATTGAGGCTCGTGTCGGCTGGGAATAATCCTCCACGATTCACTGTTGCGTTAAAAATTAACAGTGCTGCTCCTAAAGTGGCGTATGGAGTTAGTAACAAGGCCTATCCAGAACACATGGCTAATGACCATAGCAGTCGATGCCAAAACACCAAGGAAAAAAAAAAAAAAAAAAAAAATAATATTAATAATAATAATAATAATAATAATAATAATAATAATAATAATAATAATAATAATAATAATAATAATAATAATAATAATAATAATAATAATAAAAACAAAAGAATGGTATTGGATGGAGCATGTAAAGTGATCAGGAGTTTGGATCCCCTCCTCTGCATGGTCCGAGACCATGAAAACGCAAGGACTGGAGCGTTCCTCTTTAAGGCAGCAGCCCGTGCGGCTGATGAACTCGGTCTCAGTTTCGACACCAAACTTCGTGAACCGAACTCTGTCACAGAGTTGGCACCCGTTCGGCAAAAAGCCCATGTGAAGGCCGGAGAAAATGCAGCTCTGCTGCAGCTGCATAAGCCTATGCATGGGGTCTTCTTCAGGAACGTCTAAGACCTTGAATTATCCAAAAACTTGACCCTACGCCTTCCTAAGCCATGTGATGGGAATAGAGTTCCCTGATATTAGATGCAGGGCCTGCCGTTAGGCGCCTGAGACAATTATGCATTTGCTGTCAGCATGTACAGCATATGCGGTCTCAGTGTATACCCACAGACATAACGCGACTCTACGAGTGTTATACTACCATCTACGACACTCGTACGGTATAGACGAGACACCAGTGTTGCCTTACGCTCCGGGGGATAATGAGTCCGTGGTGGAGAATGAGAAGTGCCGGATCTACTGGAACTACTCATTCCCCACCCTAAGGCAAATACTGGCCAATAAGCCTGATGTAGTTCTCCTCGACCATGGAAGTAAGACGATTTTCGTCATTGAGTTTTCGGCTCCTGGCGAAATGAATATCGTCCAAAAGGAGGAGGAGAAACGGACGAAATTTTGAGATTCACTCTTCGAACTCCGCAGGCTCTACCCAGACCATTCTGTAAAAACGGTTGTTCTGATAATAGGGTCCCTTGCCGGTGTGATGAATTCGTTACTCTCGAACCTGAAAATCATACCGGCATGTCGGAAGATGTCAGAAATTATAGCTGGAAGAATGCAGAAGGCTGTCATCCTCGGTTTATTACGTCTGCTCAGGGCACACGATTCCCGGGCCCAATAGCTGCTTACCCCATAGTTTGGGGATTGGTTATTGGGGTAATGATGTTGCCAGCACGCCCTCCGAAGGTATCGGAGCATCGGAGACAGGGCCGAGAATTTTAATTCAAACATATAATAATAATAATAATATTGCACCCACCCATTATTGGCTCATCCTGTTACAACATAGAGCTGGCTCTTCAGTGACACAGATGCTGCATTATTTTACAAAATTGAGGTTGCCACATCTCAGACATTCTATATTACAAAAGAAGATATTTCACAATTTCTGCAAATCATGCAATTAATTTATTATTCTTCCCAACACTTTCCGAATGAACAACCCTAATATGAATGAAGATGAATCTGAATTTTTTTCAAAAGTAGTTTACTGTCGTTGGTATGTTGCCTAGAAACCCTGTCTCTTCTTAGATCATGATATAATAAATTATTTACCGGTTTTAACTTTGTCCAATAATAATTAATTATTCACAGTACAGTCCAATAAAATTGTATATTAAAATGCAATGATCGCGATCATATTTGGGACGGTTTTTTTGGTAAAAGAGTTAATAACTCAAAAACGGTTCATCGTATCAACTTCAAACAAGGTCAGGCTTCTAGATGACGTTCGATTCTATGTACCTACGTCTGCGACAGCACCTCACGATGCTTTTCACATATAATCACAGAAAATATGTAGCAAACTTTATCTATTCGAAATGAATTTGGTATCAAAAGGAAGATAAAACAATGATCTATGTACGTGCTTTGATATGTTTTTTGAAATAATATGTTTTGCTACCTGAAAAAATTACTTCAAAGTAACTGTATTTTTGGGACAATTTTGAGATTTTATTTTGTGAAAAAGTGGATTGAAATTTCGATTTCCATTAAAGCACGTACCTAGAATCAAGTGTCCTCTAGAATCCTGTCCTTGTTTGAAATCGATAAATGAATAAATAAAATATGATGGTGAAGCAGCGATCATGGAATAGTGGCTGCTAATACATATGGGCTAGAGATAATATAATGTTGTGTATATCATTGTTGTATACAATAATTTCTGTATGACCAATAAAAATAAACTATTTGTACTCAAACAGTTTTACAAAAAAATATTGAAATACATCCAAACTATCAAATATTTTTGTAGGTCAGTAAATTTTTTAATAAAATAGCACAATATATGCTCAGCTACAGTGAAACAAAAAGAAATAAAAAATAATATACGATTTTAAAAGAAAATAGACTGTTCTGAACCCACTAGCAGCAAAACCATTTTTTTGGGTTGACGTAACGTGGTAGCATTAGTTGAGAATTACTTGGACTAGAAATACCAAAAATTTTGAACTGTGTATCCAATTTTAAAAACTATTGTTTTCAAATTTAAAATGTTTCTTTTTTAACATTTGTCAATGTTATTTGTACTTTACGGATAAATTAATGAAATGTACACACGTATCTCGTTTTTATAGAGCATTTATTACGTGTATTAAGAGAATTAATAAATTAAAACTTTTTAATCTCCAAGTAAGTGTTTCTATAGTCCTGAAATTTGATTCATATTGAAAAGTGCGTCGTTTAATTTGCCAAAAATTGTTGTATAATGAAAATCCGTGTTATAATAGACTACATAAATCAATAGGGAGCATATATTCAGTTTGCGTAGTACGGGAAATAATTGAAACATTTTCGAGCAGTTACTATAACTGTTGTAAAAAATCATTTCTGAAACAAACACAGGTTATAGACCAAGACGACAACTTACTTCAGGTAACGATTTCGCCCTTTTGCAGTGAATACATGCAATTTCGGCTACGTTGGGGAGGTAGGGCCTAGGATATGTCACAGTAGCATGTCCATTTTGCAGGATGAAACTAACATTCTTCGACATTTCGTAAATGGGCGGCATATCATCTCCGAAATGTTTTCTTACGATGTCCTGCATGATCCACCTCACCTAATAAAAAAAATCAAATTATTACGAAATGTCTTACGTGATAATTTCAAAAAGATATTCTGGATTTTTGGATCAGAGCCAATTTCTAGAACATAAAAATTCTAACCAGTATATAGATGTTCAGAAAATGTATGGTAAGTTATAAGTATATCAGGAAAGATGAAGACGACTGATTAAAAGTTCGGGAAGAAGGTTGGGTAGCTTAATTAACGAGAAAAATTCTGGAAACTACGAAATCGCATAAGGGCCACAAAGTTGAACTCGGAAATTATGACTCCAAACTCGGAAATTCTGACTCCAAACTCGGAAATTCTAACTCCGAACTCGGAAATTCTGACTCCAAACTCGGAAATTCTGAGTCCAAATTCGGAAATTCTGACTCCAAACTCGGAAATTCTCTCGGAAATTCTCTTATCGCAGGTATAACTGCAAATTCCGCGTGTATATTGTTGTTTCTTGTTGTCAATGTGATTGTTCTGCTGACAAAGCTTCTCGAATATTCATTTCTTTTTTGAAAACAATTTCATTTCTAAGAATCTTTGTAGTTAATAAAATCAATTCAGCTATGTCATTCAGAATTTTTGGAACACCTATTTTTATAAATCGGAAAGAAGTTATCTACTGATTATAAGCTGATTTCGAAAACGGAATAATATACTGAGTGTTCTTTTTCAAAAAATTATTGGAGTTGGCGCATATTCGACATTTTGAAACTTTCACCTTTGAATTTTTTATGAAAAGAAGGTTCTTATCTCCTATTTTAGTCCTCCGAAAGACCCCCCACTATCCTTATGGAAAGTAGCTTTCGGTGAAATTCCCTGAATTTTTGGTATGTTGAAGATTTTGACTTCCTCGGCAATAGTGTTTATGGGCACATAAAATCAGCATCATAGTTTTCAAGATACAGGGTGTAAAAGATGAGAAGTGAAGCTTTCTGTTCAGATTTTTTAGCAATTCCAAGAATTGACTAAACGCCTATTCGTTCTGGGAATACAATGCCTCAATGATGGCACAATGTCACCTTGATCTTGTTTTCATCACACCCTTTTCTTCGGTGCTCTACAACATAACAGGTCGAACACAAAAAAATCCAATTTGATTAAATTTGAACCTACCAGTGTGATTTCCTGATGAGAATTAAAGATTCAATTCACTCTTAATGAACTCCATCAATCTTCATCAATCGAGGATACCTGACTTTTTTTTTTATACCGTGTAAGTAGGTATAAGGTAAGGGTACCCCTCGATTTTCAGTTTGGTTAGGGTAGAGCACGTCATATATAAATATCGAACATTGTTTAATGTTGAGGAGGTCGTCGTCGGTCGTCGGTCAGTGCCATAGCAACCAATTAACAAGACGCTAAGTACGCTACACGCTCCCGACAAAATTGAGAGTTTTGAGGAAAATATCTGGCTGATGAACACGAAGTCAATGCCAATCCACGAATAGAGATCCAGACTACAAGATAAGTAATCCTCCGAAGCCCCGGGAATTTCCCTACGGTTAGTGGGGAAACGTTTGCAATCTGAGCGAACTGTCACTCTGACAGTGACAGTTAGATAAACAGTAAGGAGCATTTAGTCAACATAAACGTAACTTTAGCACAAGCACTGACATAAAAATAACCTTGAAAATAATTTTGTATGAGACCTAATATTTTACAAGTTTTAGATTTAGGCATACATTTGAGAATGATAGGTACATTTTATGACATGAAACTTTAGGTACACGTGAATTATGGACAATATTTTCATAGTAAAAGTAAGATTCTTATAAAGTTGGGATTTTCAAAGTGACATGTTTTTAGCATAAACTTAATATTATTGTATAAACGGTGCCATTTGATTTAACAGATTCAACTTTCGTTTTTAACATATATTTATGCACAATTTTATAATGATGTTGACTAAATGCACCTTAAGTTTTTTAACTTTTTGCCTGTATTTTCGCTTATATCATTTGCAAAGCTTGTTCAGATGCTCGACGAATACATCGAGAACGCGGATAAGAGGGAGCTTCTTCGTTTGTTGAAGCACCTTCTTATCCACTTCGACGTCAAACCCACTGATTGGGAGAAAGTACTAAATGACGATGATCAGAGCATTTGCTTAAGCTCAGTCAAAGAAGATTTTCCAAGCCTTCCTCCCGTCGCCTCTGCTTCAAGACCAAAAAAGCTTTGTGTACGTAGATCAACTCAGTCAACGGGGTCCACGTCCGATGTTTCGGAAATCCGAGCATCGCCGACGTTCCCCGAGCTCCAACAGACAGTGCAAAAGCGCGCAATAGATGACAAAATGGACCTAGACGTCCAGAACAAGCCCGCCCCAGTCGCTTCCGGGTCTGGAATTAATTCCAGGTCCGGAAGTCGACAAAGAATCCCTGTTTATTTCGAAGACGAGGACAACAAAACCGTTGTCGAGTCAATGCCCGAGCCCCGACCAGGTCCCTCGCGGGAACCTACTAACAATGAGGACGAAAATAATACTGAAACCAGTACTAAAAAGCAGAAACGTCCTGCTATCCCGCCAATAACGATCCGGCAGAAGGATTGCTGGGTCAAAGTCAATCGAGAAATGGTTCGAAGACAGATCAAATTCACGAAAGCTCAGAACGTGCAGGACGGTATCAGGGTCCAGCCCTCTACCGAGCGAGACTACCGCAATCTAACGCACCTACTCATAGAGGGCAAGGTGCCTCACCATACATTTAGTTTCCCGGAGGACAAACCTCTCAGGGTGATCCTGAGAGGAGTCCCCGAATACATAAAAACTGAGGATATAGAGGATGAACTTCTGGAGAGGGGATTCAATCCGGAAACAGTGGCCAGGCTGTACAACCGCTTCCACAAACCCATGCCTCTGGTTTTGGTTCAAGTACCGAAATCAGAAAGACAGTTATATGATTTAATCAATTTACGTATTTCTACAAAACCACAAAAACCCAGAGGCTCGGTAGGCCAGTGCCACCGGTGCCAGAGGTTCGGTCACGCCCAAAGGAATTGCTAAGCAGTTCCAGCCTGCGTGAAGTGAGCCGGAAGACACTTGACTTGCGAGTGCGTCAAGCCACGCGCTGAGCCAGCCAAGTGCTTCAACTGCGGGGGAGACCACGCGGCCAGTTATAAGGGGTGCCCATGCTACCCCAAGTTGACCAGCAGAAAAGCTAATGCTTCGGCTAGCAGGGGCCCCCCTGCTAGAAATACCAACGTCGGCCAGGAGCCGATGTCGAGACCGGTAGGTTCTGGCGCTGTCCGCGTGGGAACCTCATATGCAGGGGCACTGGGCGTGAAACCAGTGGCAACTCCCTCTCCAGTTGCGTTAGGTGAGGCAGGTGACATCTTTGCCGCCCTTGACCAGATGCGTAAACTGTTCACGCAGTTTCCTAACTAATGTTCATCCAGAACACCGCCGTCTTACCTACCAAGTAAATGGCTTGCCATTTACTTAGTAATCCAAATTTATGTCTAAAATACAAAGTGAATGGCTTGCCATTTACTTGGTAATTTAAATTCACGTCAAAACTGCGTGGACAGTTACATGTCCGCAATCTACCACCCGTGAGTGCAGGGATTTGTGAGTCAGGGCGGCACAGAGTCCACTCTGATGTCGTCTTGCATGTTTTGTTCTTTGAGTCGGCAGTCCTCCTAAGGGAAAGTTAGTGGAGTTGAAGTGCAAGGCATTGACTTGATAGAAATTAATAGGATCCCAAAAAAAAAATGTTGAGGAAGTCGCATAGTAACTTCATGTATACAACGTGAGTAAAAAGAAACGGTCCAATTTTCATAGGAAAATGCTGATTTTTTCATTAAATACCGTGTATTTCGAAAAAGAATAGGTGAATGTTCATGAATGATGTACGGATAGAAGAGTCTGAGAAATATTTTTCAATATCAGCATAGGTCTTCAAGCTTGTTTGTCTGTTATATACTTTCGAATGTGCGGATTTTAAAAATTATATAAGATTCATTAATTTCTGAAGCATTGGTTCAAACCACCTCCTTATTCTTCAAAATATTGAATCTGCCAGTCACAGAATAACGTGCACCCCTAAAGAAATATCATTTTTCCTTTTCAGTGCAATTCAATGAAAGCTTGTCTTTAGAAAGTTTCTCTATTCATATTTTTTTGTTTGAAAATTATTGAAATACATTGAAAAAATGGCCACAAAACGTAGATACTATAGCGGACTATCTTGTAGAATTCTAGGAATTATAATACCTCCATCATTCACATTCACATTTGTTAATTGTAGGTATACCAAATATCACGTTCCCAGGTTTTCGTCGGCTTGATTGGAAAATATGTCCTATTTTGTAGAGACCCCACATTTTACGGAAATAATATGAAATATTTCTACATTTGAATCGAATCAGCAAATAATGGAGAATTATTATATATATTATTATAACAGAAAGTTAATTATGACATCTACAGTCACTAGTTGAAACTTAATTTGACACGATCCAAGGAATCAAAAGTAGAGGTTTGTCTACAAATTGACAGGCAGCCAACAATTCGTTGTTCTGACCAACCCAAGGTTCAATCAAGTTTCTAGTAAGTTATGAGGAACGCAAGCAGAATCTAAGTGAAAATAGCGTATATTTCGTTTTAATTCCGAGAGTTCCAACCTTTGACAGCTGTTTCGTGCACACGCACACATCAGAAAGGATTTATAGAGCTCTCGAAATCAAAATGAATCCACTCAAGAATTAATACCGTGAAGGCAAGACAGATATAACAGAAAGTTAATTATGACATCTACAGTCACTAGTTATATCTGTCTTGCTTTCACGGTATTAATTATTGAGTGGATTCGTTTTGATTTCGAGAGCTTCATAAATCCTTTCTGATGAGTGCGTGAGCACGAAACAGCTGTCAAAGGTTGGAACTCTCGGAATTAAACAAAATATACTCTATTTTCACTTATATTATTATATATAAAGTAACCCCCCGTGTCAACTTTTGAACGGATTGTAATTTTCGCATGAAATTTTTTTTTGGAGGAATGTCAGTTCATAAGCTACTTTCTGACGACAAAAAAAATTATCTTTCGGTCCGCCATTTTGAAAGAATTTTTCAAATGGCATAGGGGGTCGAGTGATACCTCATACAAAACTTCTTACAATGCTCTATACATCCCCAAAATTTCAAACAAAAATATACTTCCAAAGCAAAATGGCGGTTCATAATGTAAGAACTCTCTTAGTGTAACCCCACCCATGTTAACTTTTGAACGGATTGGAATTCTGTTTTGAATTTTTTTTGGTTCAATGGTAGTTCATAAGCTTCTTTTTGACAACAAAAAACAATTTTTTTTTTCAAAATGACGTCTGTCGGCCATTTAAATTTTTTTAAAAATACTATGGGGATCGAGTGATACATCGTTTGAATAGCATTTCAATTCTCTACACAACAACAAACTTTTAAACAAAAATATTCGTCCAAAACAAAATAGCGGTACATAATGTTAGAGCTCTGCTATGAGGATCCTTCGGATACTTTAGTTCTGGAAAAATCATCAAATCTTAAGGTTCCCTTACATTCTGTAATTGATTTATTATCAACAAACAGATAATCAAGCAAAATGAATATATTAATATCGACCCAGGTAATCGAGCCAATCAGTTATAATAACATACCTTAATTAAAACTAAGTCCTCAAATTAGAACAGTCCATCAATTAGTCATTATAATATGGTACCTGTGTAAAGGTATAAATAAGAAATTTCCTTATCACAGTTGTTAACTCAAATTTGCACTTCGCCAGTTTTTAATATTGAGGAGAGAGATGCGTACAGTAGAGGAAAAAGTTTTTGCTGTTAAAGTTTACTACCAGTTTCAAGCGAATGCTCATGCAGCTGTGCGATTATTCAACTCATTAGGGAATTTGAACAAACTGGGAATCTAAGCAATATGATGAAAAGTGGACGACCATCTGTCTCTCCAAACAAGCAGATTGATATCTTGGTGGATCTTCAAGAAAACCCTCAACAATTCACAATTGAATTAGCGGATGAAAATGATATGCCACGTTCGACAGTACATAAAATACAAAAAAAAATTACATCCATATAAAATGAAACTGGTTCACGAACTTACTGAAGACGATCCTGATCGTAGAATTCAGTTCTGTGATCTGATGACTGAGAAACTTCGTCAAACGTTAACAACATTTGTTTCAGTGATGAGAGCACGTTTTTCTTGAATGGACATGTGAATAGACATAATCACCGCTATTCACTGAAAATCCTCATGAGTTCAGGGAAACACATACTCAGTACATGCAAAAAGTTAATGTTTGGACTGGCATACTGGGCAACCGTGGTCCATTTTTCTTGAGAGAAAAATTGAACAGAGTTCGATATTTGAGGATGCTACAAGAGAACATCTTTCCGGAAATAATTCAGGTAGCTGGAAATAATATAGAAAATATTAATTTTCAGCAAGTCGGAGCACCTCCTCATTATTTCAGGCCAGATGGATCCGTAGGAGGGGTCCTATTGAATGGCAAGTTTGCTCTCCTGATTTGACCCCTTTGGATTTTTTCTTGTGTGGATATCTCAAGTGTACAGAACCGCTCCAGGAACGATAAATGAATTGGAGAAACGCATAAGAGACGTATGCAGGAATCTTACACCAGAAATGTTTGGAAATGTAAGAAGCGAATTTCAGAATCGTCTCTTCATGTGCCAGGAAGTCAATTGCGAACATTTCGAACATTTATTTTGATTTTCTTTCTCAATTTTTCTTGATTCTGGATGGTTTTTTAAATTTTGCTGACTTTCAATAAAAGAATCACCTGCCTTCTCACTAAATTTCATTCGAAGATGGCACTCTTTTATCATTTTTAGCAAAATAACTTTCATTTAATGATACCAAAAAAGATATGATGATTTTACTAGAGCTCATTAAAAAGACCCTTATATGGCAGAGCTCTAACATTATGTACCGCCATTTTGTTCTGGATGTATATTTTTGTTTGAAATTATGGAGACGTATAGAGAATTGTAAGGCGTTTCGAATGAGGTATCACTCAACCCCCCATGCCATTTAAAAAATTCTTTCAAAATGGCGTCGGGCTGCTATTTTGAAAGATATATATTCTTTTTTGTCATCAGAAAGTAGCTTATGAACTACCATTCCTCCAAAAAAAATTTCATGCGAAAATTCCAATCCATTCAAAAGTTAACATGGGGGGGTTACTTTATGGACACACTGTATGGAGTGTATGAGTACCAAAAAAATCCGAACATACGAAATTATAAATTCGACAGACCTTTTCCGATATTGATGATATATCAGACTCGTCAAACCATACATCATATAAAAATTCATGAAAATTAACCGATTCCTTTTTGAAATACTGAAAAAAAAACAGCATTTTTTAAGGAACTTGGGCCTTTTCTTTTTAATCTCCTTGCATACATGAAAAATTAAAAAATGTGCGAAGTTCTATATATACATACATTTTAGATTTTTTGATATTTATATATGACATGCTCTCCACCCCTATCCGAACTAAAAAACGAGGAGTTGACCCTTACTTTCGAACCACAGAGTATAAAAAAAGTAATGTAATAGACTGGGAGATGGTGACAGATTTCAGGTGACGATTTTCTCACACTTTTTCATTCTGTGCTTTACAACAGGGTGAACAGAGACAAAAAATTCAATTCGAATAATTTTAAACCAACCGGAGAATTAAAAATTCAATTTATCCTGAATGAACTTCCTCAATCTTGGTCGAAGTTACCTTATAGACTGGGAGATGGTGACAGATTTCAGGTGATGATTTTCTTGTATATGCCTCTGAGACCAGTGAAAGATATGAAAATTATGACCAAAATGATGAAAAATTTTAGCGGTCGCCGCGTGGCCTTCATATAAAAAATTCAATTCCGGCACTTAACCTCACTTCCACATGCGCAAACCTTATGCCACTTTTTTATGGAACATTCATGATGGAAACTTCCATTATTTCAATTGGCAGCAACTAGAAAATCGTCTAAAATAAAAAAAAATTCACAAGTTTACGCCATCATTGGTCACGTGCAACCCTTATGCCTATAATTTTTTCGCTGCTATTGTCTATATCAACATGCCGTTGGTGTACATGGCAGCGACGATAAAATCGACTCAAAACACATATACTTTTTAATGAAGATCGAATTTTTTTATTTGGAAGCCACGCGGCGACAGCTAAAATTTTTCATCATTCTTGTCAGAATTTTCATATATTTCAATGGTCTCAGAGGCATAATCGAGAAAATCATCACCTGAAATCTGTCACCATCTCCCAGTCTATAAGGTAACTTCGACCAAGATTGAGGAAGTTCATTCAGGCTAAAATGAATTTTTAATTCTCATCTGAGATCATACCGGTTGGTTTAAAATTAATCGAATTGAATTTTTTGTCTCTGTTCACCCTGTTGTAGAGCACAGAATGAAAAATTGTGATGAGAGCTTCACTTTTCATCTTTGACACCCGGTTTTTTTTGCACACACTAGGAAGTCGAAATCTACAACATACCAAAACTTCAAGGAATTTAACAGAAACCCATTTTCCAGAATAATTGTGTGGTGTCCTTTCGTTGCGATATACCAGGTGGTCAAAATTATTAGAGGGGGAACGGAGTTCAGACGGGCACTGTATGGCCTATCTGAATGTCAAAATTACTTCAATTTCATTGGGAGAAGTTGATACCTGTTAATCACTAGAATACTCACCATAACAGAATGCATCAAATTGCCGGCCAAATGCCACATCGTGTTCCTCACCCTCTGGTACAAATTCATGTCATCCGTGGCGGCATAAGCAAGAAAAGGGGTGAAAGAATACGGGGTCGGATTACCAGCCAGCGAGAGCGATCCCGTGTGGAACCCCACAGTGTTGATGTACATGAAGGGGACGTTGAAATGGTGGACGAAGCCCAGGGCGCATTCCGGGAAAGCCCCGTCAAGGATCAGCAAGTCGAATTTGTGCTGCTGGTAGAGGAAATCTTTGGTTTCTGGGTCAGAGAGAAGAACATCGCAAGTCTGAAAATTACAGAATTTTTGGATATTACCCATTTCGGTGCTTTATTAAACAGCAATAATCTTGTTTCTATGTGTATTTCAAGCCTCGAAGAAAAACATTTGTGATACTATAGAGGAGTAATAACTATTTAATTGATATTGTCTATGCCAAAAAAAAATACGTTTTGGGAAGTTAATTTCCAGCAAGCTGGAAATCGTTTTAATACCACTGTTTGGTCCTAAATGTGGGTAATCTGAGTTTACACCATCCAAATGCAATTTAATAAAAATAAAATTTGTTTATTTGAATATTATTATATTACTTTGAGGTGCGTCAAGCTGGTGATCCATATCTGGAACTTAGGTATTCCAATGTTCTGTGTATTTTGTGCCCATTTTGTGCCAATGTTACGAATTGTGTGCCGTGTAGTTTTCGAGCTATTTGGAGTTCTTTATATGAGTCACTTGACGCTGTGACTCATATACGGAAAATTGAAAATTTTCTTCTTCCATCAAATTGTGCCTATTTTGTGCCAATTTGTGCCCTATGTTACGAATTTTGTGCCCTTGTCGTTTTCGAGATATTTAGAGTACTTCTTATGAGTCACCAACTTGACGCTGTGACTCATATATGGAAATTTCAAAATTTTCTTGTTCTATCAAATTGTGCCCATTTTGTGCCAATTTGTGCCGTATAATACGAATTTTGTGCCCATGTAGTATTTGAGATATTCAGAGTTTTATATATGAGTCACCAACTCGACACTGTGACTCATATATGGAAAGTACCCCGCACAAATCAAATGGGAAATGAATCCCTGTCGAATTGCCCGAAATTTGGATATGATGTAGTTTATGCCCTTCTGATCAAAAGTTTCCATTTGCCCGAGACGTAAAAATGGAGGTCTATTGTGCAAATCTCCCAAGCGATCACATTTGATTTTGACCATGTATAATCGCGATGACTTTGTTCAGTTTTGACAGGAATAATAACAATTTCTGAATTTTCAATAAATGTCAAGTTTCTACAAATGCTAATGTTTTGAAGATTCTTATTTTGAATAATATGGCTTTAAGAAGAGAATGCCGACAAATATGAAATCGCCATACGCAGACGAGAGCTGTTGAATAGACCACCCAAAGTAAGAGATGCAAATTATTTTTCGATCGCGTGAGAGATCTGCACTGGTCGCAACTTTCGACCTTTTAGACCACGGCCCATGGAGACTTTTGAGCAGAAGGGTATAACAATATCATATCTGAATTTCAGACAATTCAACAGGGATCCATTTTTCATTTGATTTGTGCGGGGTCCTTTCAAAATGTTCTCATTCCATCAAATGGTGCCTATTTTGTGCTAATTTGTGCCGTAAATTATGTGTGACCGAAATATTTAGATTTTTTCCTGTGGGTCACGAACTTGATGATGTGACTCATATATGGAAATATGAAATTTTCATCTTTCCAGTAAGTTGTGACCATTCTGTGCCAATTTATGCCGTATGTTGAGAATTTTGTGCCTGTGTAGTTTTCGAGATATTGAGTTTTGGGTCAACTTTCGTTTAGCTGAAATCAGTTATGGAAAAACCGTTGCCATGGCAACCGTTGCTATGGTAACAAGAATACAGAAAACCGATTCCTATGGTGCGGAAATGCGTGGTTGCCAAGTTGTCTGCTTTAGGGCCAGTTTTTCATGTTCCAGATAAACTCCAGATAACTAACTATTAGTTTAGATGGTGAACGACATTCTTTAAATGACGTTTGTAGGATCACATTCTAAACTATTAGTTATCTGGAGTTTAACTGGAACATGAAAAACTGGCGCTTAGTTTAGCTGAAATCAGTTATAGAAAAAACGTTAGCATGGTAACCGTTGTTAGGGTAAAGAGTAAACAAAAATGCAATTTCCGTTTTGTGGAAATAAATGGTTGCCAAGTTGGACCAGTTATAGTTTAGCTGAAATCAGTGATGGAAAAATCACAAGTAAACAAAAACCCAATTTCCATGATGCGGAAATGCGTGGTTGCCAAATTTTCTGCTTTATTTTAGCTCAAATCAGTTAAGAAAAATTTAATGCCGTGGCAAAATCGTTGCTAGGATTAGTGAAAAGAAAAACCCGATTTCATTCTTGGAAAAAGCGCGGTTGCAACATTATCAACTTCAAAATAAATTGAAACTTGAAAAGGAAAACATTCTCAATAGAAAAAACCATGACTCACTCCACTGAAAGTGAGAACAACCTACGATAAAAATTAAGCTTTTCTTTGTAATATGTAACAGAAAACAATTATTTCCCTGACTGAGGCCTCGCTGGACATTGATCCACATCTGGTAGATATTGTGAAAAGAAATCCGAAACTGAAAATTCGTATTATCATTCAGATAGTTCAAATTAAGTGAAGCTATTTTTTCGTAATATCTAACAGAAAACAACTTCTTTCTCTGCTAAAGCCACTCTGGACATTGAACTATATTGAACTAACCAAACTGATCCTTATTGCTTCGGAAGAGGCAAATGCACTGTTTGCACCAATTGTGGGTCTTTGATTTAAGAATAGATCAAGAATTCATTCACTGCAAAATAACAGATTGATTCAAAATATCAGATTCAGAACACACCAAACGCGAGCGAAGCGAGCGCGTCCGGCCGACATTTCACAAATCCGCTCTCGCGGATTTGCGGAATATCGGCCGGACGCACTTGCTTTCATGTTACTACTTTGTCAATTTCCTCCAGGTAATAATAAAAACTCTTTCCCAACCCTAAGTCCTGAACTAACTAAACTTAACCTTGATGTTGACATTGTTTCGGAAGAGAGGATGTCCACGGTGGAGAATAATCTATTTATAATTCGGTCATATGTTGAATTCATTGTGAACCCATACAGTAATTTGAGATATTAGGACTATATCACAAGACACGCGAGCGAAGCGAGCATGCCCGACCGACATTTCGCAAATCCGCGAGACATTTCGCAAATCCGCGGCCGGACCCCCTCGCCTTCATGTTGCTACTTTGACCATTTTCTCAAATTTATGAATAAGCTCATGATCATTTACAGTGTGTGGCCTGTAGGGCAAGCGATTGGTTTGCTCATTTCTGATCAGAGTAAGATTGACAAATGTATATACTTATACAGGGTGTTTCTTAAGTACGTGTAGAAACTTCAGGACCATGTTGCTGACGTCGAAATAAGAAAAAAGTTCCCATAAACACATGCCCGCAAGTTTTTCGTTTCTAAGATACAGAGTGTCAAAGTTTGATTATTATATTTGTTTTCTGTGAATAAATTCCAAAATATTTGTGATATTCGAGTAGAGTTTGGTACCTGGTATGATTTTTTAATGACAAAATCAAATTTTATGTAAGTTGTGAAAAAGCTAATTTCTGATTGAACTTATTTAAAAATCTTGTCATTCAAAATCACTTGCATCGATTATTTCAAATCTCAATAACTCGAAAACAGTTGCTCGCAGTGACCTCTACCAAGAATATATCTTGCACAAACTAAATGATGAACATTCCCAGATACCAAACTTTATTCAAATATAAAAATTAATTTGAAATTATTCATAAAAAATAAGAATTCAACTTTGACACTCTGTATCTTTGAAACGAATAACTTGCGGACACATATTTATAGGAACTTCTTATTTTTATGTCAGCAACACGCTCCTAAATTTTCTACACGTACTCAAGAAACACCCTGTATAAATATATAAAAATTTAGATGAATAACTATTCATTTTGATATTTTTAACAGTAATTTCCATAAATCTTTTTCAAGCGCCCCTAACTTGGCAACAGCAATAATTTGGCAACCATGCATTTGCGCACCACAGAAATTGGAGCTTTCTTTACTCATGATCATAGCAATGGTTGTCACACTTTTTCCCTAACCAATTGCTGCTAAACCATAATTTGCCCAACTTGGCAATCTCGCATTTCCGCTAAACACGAATGGCATTTTTGTTTACTCTCCACCATAACGACTATCATGGCTACATTTTTTGCATGACAAATTTCAGCTAAATTAAAGCAGACATTTTGGCAACCATGCATTTCCGCACCATGGGAATCGGGGTTTTGTTTACTTGTGGTCATAGCAACGGTTTCTATGGCAACAGTTTTTCCATAACTGATTTCTGTTAAACTATAACTGGCCCAACTTGGCATCTATGCATTTCCGCAGAATGGGAATAGCATTTTTGATTACTCTTCACCCTAACAACGGTTACCATGGTAACCTTTTTTTCATAATCGATTTCAGCTAAACTAAAGTGGACAACTTGGCAACTACGCATTTCCGCACCATGAGAATCGGGTTTTTGTATTGTCGTTACCCTAGCAACGGTTGCCATGGCAACCTTTTGTCTGTAACTGATTTCAGCTAAACAAAAGTTGAGCCATTTTGTCTATTCCGTGCCAATTTGTGCAACAAATATAAATTTTGTGCAAGTTTTGTTTTCGAAGTCAGAGTGTCACAAATGGGTCACCAACTTGACGCAGAGGCATTAAATTTGATTCGGGATTGTCATATTTTGAATAAGAAGTTTTATTTAATGAACGCCACTCTTAACGTTTTTTCATAAACAAACCTGTGTTTGTTGCTAATAATTTCAGAAATCTTTATATTTCTAAGAGCACTCATATAATTCAACCTTCATGTTATTAAATATTTATTTAAAAAAAAGTACCTACCTACTTTTTTAGGTGAGTTAAGCGAAAAAATTATACCTACTTCCTGATAAATACTAGTAGAGTGTACCCAAAGGCATAAATACTGTATTTTAATTACTTTTCGACTTTCCCCCCTGGTTTTCGTAATTTTCACTATAGTAGATGGAGAGAGTATGTAATTTTCTATATATCTGTTCTACGGTGGCACCATTTCTTGTTCTCGATATAAACGCCTTGAAAATGACAAAAACAGTATAAAAACTGGATATTTATTACTTTTCGAATTTCGAAGATTTTTTAAATTTTCATTATCTTGGAGGAAAAGAGTATATGATTTTTGATATCTCCGTTGAATTCTACAGTGGCACCATTCCTTGTTCTCGAGATAAACCCTTCGAAAGTTACAAAAACTGCATAAAAACTGGATTCTAATAACTTTTATGCACTAGCGGGCGGTAAACTACACTTTACCGCCCTGTTCGCCGGGCGTAAAGTAGCACTTTACCGCCCGTGGGCGCATTATGGCCCGGCGGGCCGTAAAGTAGACAAAATTGTCAAATTGTCTATGCTCACACATCATTTCATGCAATTCCTAACACGAATTAGAATCATTTCAGTTCAATAGAGCAATACTCTTTCTAACATTTGTTCATAATCGTTGGCAATTTTTTCGGTGATGATCTATTTATTTGAAACAGATTCTCCAATATAGCACTGAGCTACTATAGTTTCACATTCCTCATATTATGTTACCCTTAATTATTGTATGCATAACGTATGAAACGTGTAGACCATTGCAATTCAAGTCAGTATTTGTGATTCGCGCTATAAAACCGCTAGTGCATAAAATTTTGTATGTATCACGTGCGTAAAATGCGTTTAAGGCCTTCGGCGTGTGATAGCCCTCGGCTAACGCCATCGGGCCAACATCCACGCCGCAGGCCATAAACGCCTACTTCACGCCCTTGAAACATAAATAACTATTTCGACTTTCTCCCTGGTTTTTCTGAAATTTCACTATCGTAGATGGAAAGACTATACAGTGCGGCTTTTTTTAGTCCCCCCTGTTAACTTTTGAACGATTTGACGTACAAACATGAAAAAAAACTGTTTGGAGGGTTTCACCGATAATACTTTTTAAAATAAAAAATATGGTGATTGCACGACAGGGGGCGCGGGGAGACACATCAACTCAAAATTTTTAAATGGCATGGGGGGTCAAGTGTCACATCGTTGAAAAGAGAATTCAATTCTATTCACAACCATCTAAATGTTTTCGAAGTTTGTTGAGAAATTTTTTCCCAATTTCGATTTTTATGCCTTTCGAAATTTTTGAATTGATGTGCCCCCAGCGCCATTTGTCGAGTAATTGCAATATTTCTTCTCTCAAAAAGTAGTATCGGTAATACCTTTCGAAATGTTTTTGGTTTCATTATTCCACATTCAACCGTTCAAATTTATCGAGGTATGAGTAGTTTTCAGATCCGCATTTATGTTTGATATTTCGAATTTTATTTGCAAAAAAAATATTAACCAAATTCAAAAAAAATTAGATGGTTGTGAAGAGAATTGAATTATCTTTTCAATGATGTGACACTTGACCCCCCATGCCATTTAAAATTTTTGAGTTGATGTGCCCCCCGCGCCCCCTGCTGAGCATTTTTTGTACCAAAAATTAGTATTGGTGAAATCCTCCAAACAGTTTTTTTTCAAATCTGTACGTCAAACCGTTCAAAAGTTAACAGAGGGGGGACTAAAAAAAGCCGCACTGTATTATTTTCTATGTGTTGAATTCTACGGTGGCGCCATTTCTTGTTCTCGATATAAACGCCTTCAAATTGACAACAACAGTATAAAAACGGGATTTTCATCACTTTTATACTTATATCAGAAACAACAACTCATCGTATGTTGTTAAAATTATTTTATTTTAAATTATATTCGCAGATGTCAATGAAAATTTGGAGAAAAATTGAGGGTTCAAATAAGCCAGCTCCATATAGAATCGAATTGAATAATAATAATAATAAAGTTTATTCAAAATTCGGTTCCGCGAATACATTGTTAAATTACACGCAATGATTCCAGGTATAGGTATAGGTGGAAATACTATGGAAACTGTTCTTTGATAGTTCCAATAGATTAACGATAGTTACGAATTAGGTAGTTATCAGAATTCTTTAGATTACAATCAATAATCGCAATGTGAAAAGCTACTTTTCAAGTCACTTGAACTTGAATAAAAATATTTCCTACCTCATACCCGTATCTGATCATGTCCAACGGATGGACGGGATCATCTCCCTTCATTCTAGCTCCTACCAAATCCCAATTCGTGAAATTCCTGACGTAAAACACTAACTCCGCAGGAGAAATCTCTTCAAGGCCGGGGACAAGGAAGTCTGCTGGAAAAGCGCTGATGAAAGTGATGTTGTGACCTCGTGGAATCAGTCCTCTTGCTAATTCCCAAAAAGGAATTTTGTGAGATTTTGTGCCACCCATGGTTATCATGAGGATGTTTGCGCAGGTACAAATGTTTATCACAGCCAATGACGCTGTCACTATCGACAGGCGTTTTCCGTACATTTCTGAAAAAAAAAGATTATATGGAGATATTCTGATTGACTATTATCAAGAATGTAAAAGTCTAAGGGCCATTTGCATGGAGAAAAGAATAACTAACATTACATCAAATTTGATAAGAAAATTCGAAATGATAAGAATAAAATCGAAAAAGTCGAAGTACCTTTCACTCCAAACTTCGAATTTGTCGATTTTATTCTTATCATTTATTTGTACTCTCCGGCAAAACATTCGAATTTGTTCGAATTTTTGCAATTACTCTTCCTGGAGTCTTTTGCTGTTTCGAGTAGTGCCTGTTGATTTTCCTGGCGGGTGGCGCTGCGACTGACTGTACTGTGAGTCGCTGCTTCATCCGTAGGGAATTATTAGATAAACAATAAATTATAATTCATTTGGCAGGGACAAGACAACTCAAAGTTGTTGGACCTACCCTTGCACTGATGAGAGGCAACAACCTCGAAACATGTCTGCAGGTGGTCATCTCCAGCTAAATTAAGGATAATCTTTTGTTTGTCTACAAAAAGCACTTGCCATTGAGTCTTCTTGGAAGAACCTTGCACAAATATCTGTCAGATGTAGTTCAATATCCGTCGTGGCATCAGCCAGGGAAGTATTGTTTTCTGTCAGATATTTGTGGAAATATTGTGGAAATATTTGGAGAGAAGAGTACTTTGTCGATTTTATTCTTATCATCAAATTTGATGCTGTGTTAAATATCAGATGCGATACATAAAACAGCAATAACATAATCAACATTCCCATTAACTAAACAAATTTAATTTTATCATTGAAAACAAAAAAGTTGTAGTACCGTGGACACGAAGTATATACAAGTAGCACACCTATATAGATTTTTTGTCTCAATTTAAATAGGGCCTTTTCACAATATCTATCAGATGTAGTTCAATGTCCAGCGAGGCTTTTGCCGGGGAAGTAGTTCTTTTCTGTTAGATATTACAAAAAAGTAACTTTAATATATCGTACATTTTTTCCATTTCCAAAAGAGTAATGTTATGGTTCAATTTTCAATTGATGTTTCTCTTTACAATTCATACAATATTTCGAACATACTGGCAAAATATTTGAAATGCAATATTGGCGAGAAAAAAAATGTGATTATTTGACGAAATTGGTCCAATATTTCTTGAATAATATTGGCGAAATATCCTCCAAGCAATGGCCTTAAAATATTGGTACAATATCGCTGGTACAATATACTGAAGATATTGGCAAAATATTCAAACGTTATATTGTCGAGAAGTAAAATGTGAACATTTTGTGATATTGGTTAAATGTTGCTCAGACATTTCAAAAATAGTATTTGTGAAAGCAATAATGGCCTCAAAACATTAATTGATATTGGTACAATATCATTTGGATATACAAGGATATATTGAAAAATTCTTATCCTACTATATAGAACCAAACAAAATTTCAATGTCAAAATATTTTATTACTCAACACATTCTCCTCTTAATTGGATACATTATTTATTACAGCGGACCTGCAACGTCTCTAGACCTTTAAAAAAAAATGTTTCTTCTTGCTCTGCAAACCAGACCTCCACAGCATTTATTACCTCCTCGTTGGAAGAAAATTTACGACCTTTTAAACAATTTTTTCTGTTAAGGAAAGAGATGATAGTCGGACGGAGCCAAATCTGGTGAAAAAGGGGGGTGTTCTAGTAATTCATACCCTACATCACGAATTTTTTGCATGGCAACATGAGATTTGTGTGCAGGGACATTGTCCTGCAAAAACAAAACACATTTGGATAGCTTTTAGCGCCTTTTCTCTTTAATTTTTTCCCGTAGAATGGTCAGTAATCTTCAGTTATTGTTCCACCCTTATCCAAAAAATCAATCATGATTACTCCATGGCAATCCCAAAAAACTGAAGCAAGAACTTTTCCAGCAGATTTTTGGACACGAAACTTCTTAGGTCTTGGAGAACCGGAGTGTCGCCATTTCATCGCTCCGTTTCTGGATCGTAGAAATGTACCCAAGTCTCATCCATAGTACCAATTCGGTTAAAGAAGTCTACATCGTTTTCAAATCGAGCACAGATCGAACGCAATGCTACTACCCTTGCACGCTTTTGGTCAACATTCCCACATTTGGGGATCCATTTTGCAGCAGTTTTTCTCATGTCCAAATTGACGTGAACTATATGATGAACGCGTTCGTATGAAATATTCAATGCTTCAGATATCCGTTTTAGCCCAATTCGACGGTTTGTTAAAATCATGTCATGAACTGCATCGATATTTTCGGGGACTGACACAGAAACTGGCCTTCCCGATCGGTCATCATCTTCAATGGAAAATATACCTCTTCTGAAGCTTGCAGTCCAATTTTTCACGGTCGCATACGTAGGACATTGATCACCAAGGGTATTAAGCATATCTTCGTAAATCTGCTCACCTCTTAACCCTTTTAAATAGAGGTACTTGATGATGCTCGATACTCCAATTTTTCGATTTTCACAATTTCGGAGGACATATTTTTTCTTTTAATTTATTGCGTAACTCTGGTTTACTTTTTTGATGCTAAACTTTACACTGACACTTCTAATGAGTTATTGTTCGTTGCTATGGTAACATAATATTTTGGTTATGCTGGGAACTGGTCTAGGCTGACTAGATATCAATGCATCCTCGTATTGGTGAAAGTGTCTCACATTTTGTTCACACACAGTAGTTTAATTCATCATCATGAATGGATCTTTAGTTGTCATCATGGTAACAAACAAAGGAAAAATAATAAATCAATTTTTTGACGTTCTACAAATCATTTTGTACGTTATGTAGACAAAAACATTTGTAGCAAGTCAAGAATACGAGTAGGCCAGATGCTAAAATCAGGAAATCACATAAAAATTAAAATATCTATATAAATATGTGTAAAAAAGTGTATAGTATAAGAAAGTGAAAACATTAAAATATTATACAGAAAAAACAAATATCTAACTACTTACATTAAGTAAGATCAGACAACTAGTTACACACATGAAAACATATACAATAAATACACACAATGAGATAATATGTTTATGTTGAACACTGGTACAATAGGTCGGTTAGACATATACTCTTCTGCATCATAATAATATTTGGAGACTAACTCCTTTTTGATGAAATTTTTGAATTTTTGGATTGTATGTTTTTTACTATTTGTGAAAGCATGTTATACAGATTTGTATTGATGGAATTGGATGCAGACTTATGCAGTCTGTATCTGAAAGGCCTAATGAGTGCTGAACTACGAGTACTGTAATCATGGAAGTATGCATTAGTACTGAATTCATTTACATGTTTGTGGATGTCAAGCAGCGTGTGATAGATATATGTAATGTAGGAAGGGGCATCAATCCCAAATCCTTGAATATAGGTCGGCAAGTGTCCTTGTAACCTGCATTCACAATTATTATTCGGACCGCCCTTCTTTAAAGTTTGGAAACTCTATCCGAAGAAGAAGAGCTTTCCCATAAAATAATACCATGTCGGAGATATGAATGAAAAAAAGTTTAATATGCTGTCAACAAAATCTTGGGACTACTTATGCATCTCAACTGACGCAGCACTTAGGAAGCTTAGAGCATAGATCATCAATATGATAAGATCAGTTGAGATTATCATCTAGCAGATTGACTCTTTTGCGTTTTTTCACTTTACTATCAGACGAAAAAATAAGATTTAGTGTTTTGTCTTCATTCAATTTCAACAAATTTCCAGTGAACCACTTTTCTTCCTGATTTTCCGAAAGTCTCATTGTTGCAACTAAACCTTGGCAATTTTTGTCAGAGCGAATGAGTGTGCTCTCATCGGCAAAAACGACACATTCAACAGGTAGCATGTGATGGAAAAAATTGTTAATATATATGATGAAAACAAGAGGCCCCAGAACTGAGCCCTGTTTTCACCAATTCAAATGTTGATTGTTCGTTATTGATAAGAACTACACATTGCTTTCAAATGTTGAGGTAAGGCTGGAATGAAGAAAGTTTAATACCTTTTACACCGTAGTCAGCTAGTTTGCTCAAAAGAATATTGTGAGAGACACAGTCGAAGAATTACCGCAGGCAGCTGCCCATTCTCAAAGCCTTCAACTACCTCTCTCACGACTTTAGTTACGGCTTGTATAGTAGAGCATGATTTCCGAAAACCATATTGATCCTTGTTCAGAAGGTTTTTGCTCTTAAAGTACATTTCTAATCTAGTTTTCAGTATGATTTCAAACAGTTTACCAATTATGAGTATGATGGAAATAGGTCGATAATTTTCCACTTTGTCAACATCTTCTTTTTGGAAGATCGGGATTATCTTGGTAAGCTTTAGCTCATCAGGAAATATTCAGTTATACAGGCATTGAATAATATTTTTAGAGGTTCCCTCATATTTAAATAATTGCCAGCTATAAATGACACCCTGTATATTTCAATGATTCAGCATTGAGTTCTGGGGTTCTGGGACATTCCAAAACTAAGAATTGGGGTTAATTTTTCGACAAAATATTCTTAATATTTTTTTTCCCAATTTTTCTCTTTTCAAGTGGTAACAGTTTGCCAATGAAAAGTGATATTCGATTATTTTTTGTAGTGTCAATCAAATGAGAGTATTCTGAAACAGAATTTTGTGATGAAAAAAATCTCTAATATGTGTTCCACACTTTTTCACTCTTCAATTGGTCAGAGGTAGCCGTGCATATGAAAATATTTCATCAACATGAAGGTAGGTATACTTGAATACAATAATATGAGAAATATTTTTTTATTTTTGGAATTATTTTATTCCCAATGAAATATAAGGCTGTAGCTGCTCAAATTGGGACACACTGTATAAGTAATACGTTTCCCTAATAGCACACCATGTCCCAGGGACGTCCTTATTTGGTACAAATCATGTCTGAATGTCCGGGACTTAAAATCATTGTCCTTGGGACGTCCTATTCGGTGCATTTTCATGAATTTTCCCAAAGGAATTCCTATGGATGTCCCAATGATGTCCCAATCGGTACATCGTATAAAACGTCTCTGCGAGGACGTCTTTGGGATGTCCTGGGTAGGATATATTTTGTAATGTTTCCTAGGACATCTATCGGACGTCCTTGTTGGTAAGTATTCTGGCATTGAAAGGACGTCCCATGGTTGTCCTGGTACGGTACATCCAGGAACATCCCGCATGAATGAATATTGGACGTCGCAATTGGTTAATCTCAGAATATCTCCCTGCGAGGACTTCCTTGGGATATCCTGGATCGTATATATTTTGTAGAATTTTCTAGGATATCCATTGGATGACCTGGTTGGCATGTATTCGGCATGTCTTCGAAAGGACTTTCTATGGTTGTCCTGGTATGGGGACATTCTGGAACGTCCTTGATGGATGTACAACGGACGTCCCAATCAGTGAATTTTAGAAAATGTTCTTGCGAGTACTTCCTTGGGATGTCCTGGATTGAACATTTTTCGAAATGTTTCCAAAGATGAAGGATGGATGATCATAAAAAATAAAACAAAATACGAAAACTGTTACAATAATCAGGCCTGCATGTGTGCCCAGTACCCGTGTTTCCATCCCAGCTAGTGGTTTTACAGAAAAGGTATAAAACAAATCGCATATTTACAATAGGGCTTGAGATTATAGCACAAACAACCCATCTGAAATAAAACCCTCAATAAGGTCATCAGGAGCCATATTATCGAGTTTATACGTATGCCAATTCGGTTCACTGTTTCACAACAATGAACATGAAAAATGTATGTTTTTCTCTCTTGTTTGTATACGACTAGAATTCGAACAATTCCTCTATGTATGGATTCCGTGCATGAAGTTTTTTTCCGTATTTTGTGTTCTGTGTTCAAGTGAAGTGTTGACGAATTGACAGACAATTGTTGAGTATTTAGTATTTACGATTTACCAGCTATGGCGGCTTTTCTATAATTTTTTGTAATTAGTTAGTTTAGTGACTGTTGTGGAAGTTATTTTGTGTTCATTCAGTATAGTCATAACTTTAAACGAAAATAAAAGTTATGTTCTACTATTCAGCACTTATTCCTAACCTATTCATCACTGTTTTGAAGAAGGTGTTTCCGTAAGTAGAGTTAAGCTGGATTTATAAACTTGCCGTTCGCCGTTGGAGTTGGCGTTCGCGCTGGCGTTCCCAATTGAAAGTACAGAAACCCATAAGATCATTTATATCTACCGTCGGCGTTGCCGTTCGCCGTTGGGCTAACGTTCAAGTCAAATGCATTTTAAGTCGGACGCCAGCGCGAACGCCAACTCCAACGGCGAACGGCAAGTTTATAAATCCAGCTTTATGTGTATCTTTGAAACATGTACAAACTAAAACGAAATGTATCAAAACGCCAGCGCAATAGAATCGCTAAACGATTGTCAGAAGCTTTAAAAAGAGAAGTCTCGACTAATTCAAATGTATCCTGATGTTTCCAAAACCGAATTGAATGACTCTGAGAGAGTGCTGAGCTTACAGTAAGTGCATCTGATTCCATCCAAATTGGAATCTCCAGGAATCCACGACAATGTCATAATCTCAGCCCTGAAAGAGATGTACGAACAAACACATCTGATAATTCTGCTGCACATCCTAAGGACGTCCCAGATGTACTTTCGATTGATGTAGTTCGGGGACGTCCAATGAACATCCCAGGTAGATGTCGATTGAATATCCTTATAGATCGTCAAATTTTGGTGAGAAATCGGAACATTGGTACTATCCACGGATGTCCAATGGACGTCCGCGGTACCAATACTGCTCTTTCTAAGGACGTCCCAAATGTACTCTTGATTGATGTAATTCGGGGACGTCCAGTTAACATCCCAGGTGGATGTCCATTGGATACCCTTATAGAACGTCCAATTTTGGTGAGAAGTCGAAACATTGGTACTTCCCACGGATGTCCAATGGACGTCCGTGGTACCAATTCTGCACGTCCTAAGGACGTCCCGAACGTCCTGAGAGGATGTCCTATGGATTACCATCGGACTTCATGGTACTATTAGGGTTATATTAGATTTTCGAAACTATATTTATATCCACGATAGGTATTCTGATCAAAAAATTATTATAATTTTTAGGCATTCATTTTACGCCAGGCAAAGTATGCAAAAATACATTTTTATCAGGGGTAAAATGTATCGAATTAAATTCAATATTTTCATAACCTTATTACGGTAAATGTGAAATATCCAATTTTGCCTGATGCCACAAAAACTTTAGACAATAGTTAAAAACAATATAAATAATATCTCCACATTCGATTTTCATAATTATTATTCATCAAGAGATACTTTCATGATAAATTAATGTTTTTTTACGACAGTGCGTAAACTAAGCTTTTACGCACTGCTGATAGTGCGTAAAGTAATACTTTTTCGCACAAGTACGTAACAAAATCACCTGTGCGTAAAATCATCAACTGTGAGAAGAGTCATTTTTTTACACACTGTTCATACATTGCTGCATTTTTGAAAAATACAGTATTTTTCGTCAAATATATCTCGGAATTTTTTATTTGATAGTACAACGACAATTCATATCATAAACATTCAAATTAATGATATTATTGCTACAATTTGGCAATATAATAATTGGTGAAAAAAAAATTTTGTATGAAACACTTTCGTAAAGGGCATTTTTGTACTCGCGTGTTTGTTGAACAAACTTCACGCTCATACAAAAAATGCCTACTTTACGAACTTGTATCATAAACTGCTATTTTCTACAAACGTCAAAAAATTACAAGGTTCGCGCATTGACAACAATATGCGAAGTGACCCATATTTTAATTTTCCTTCGTTATCATGACACCGTGCACGAAGGTGTGAAATACTTCGTACACTGCATGTAAACTATATGGGATTTTTATATTTTAACCTTAATGTTCCTCAATCAAGCAAAAACCCAAAAAAGTTAGGTGGAGATACTGCTTAGTTCATCGTCGCTTGAAATTTCCCTTATTTCACGGTCATAATAATGTCAGGCACGAAACTGACGCGAACAAAAAGTCACTCTAAAATAGTTTTCAACAACTGTCACTTTGAAATAATTGCCAACAAATGCCATTTTATTTCCATAGTTACAGTAAGTACATGATTTGGAAAAACAATTAAGCCAGTTCAATACTATTTTTTATATTGAGCTAACCTTAATAATTATTTTAGAATAATATTTTTGTCGTTTGTAAAAAAAAATTTGTTTACATCTCGTGCACGATATTCTCGGCTGCGCATCATTAAAAAAAAATCAATTCTCGATCACCAAAGTAACATTTCGCGCACTAGATACACAAATAACTACTATTGATTATTTTGATCAATAATAATTTTACACATTTTCTGGTGAATTTAACTCACCTCTAGCAAGGTATTGGTCCTTAGAAATGAAGGTACAACATTGGTAACATTTTGATTGTGTTAGTGGACGAATTTATATCTCTTCAGTGATATAATATGATGCATGATGTTGATTTGGCAACCCTGTTCCATTAGTGGGACATAAAGAGGCGGTCATTAAATTTTATATTTGGTCTTCTTACATAAGTCTTCGACGTCATACCGTACGATAGAATAAGTACAACTTTCTTCTTTGCAGTTTTCAGTTGCGTTATGATACAGGTGTACTAACGTATGATTACCTTGATACAAATTACCTACTTTGCCACTGAATATATGAATTCGTCTGGCTATTAATTTGTTTTTGTAATGGAACTGTTGTGAACAATTCTGCTGATATAATATGACACACTAATCAGTTTTTCAGAATGAGAACAGTGATACAGAATTCAATTTTCAGTTCATCATGTTTTTTTTCGACCTATAATACAATAACAATTATGATGAAAATAATAATAGTAGATGATAATATCAATAGTTCCGTCCGAAAATAGGAGGAAAAACGGAAAAACTAATAATTACTGACTTATTATCCGCCGCATACATGTATATTGTTACTATATTTAGATGAGGAAAAAATGTGTTTACTTGTTATGGTGAATTTGTTAAAATATTTTCAAAGGAAGATAACGAAAGCAATCTTTTTTTATTAGTAAGAGTTGAAAGAAATACTCCTATATCATTCCAGTGTTGTCAATTTTGATATAATACTTTGGAAAAAAAAGAAGAAAAATATGTCGTTTTATTTACTGTTTGTTTTGTTTTGAAAATTGATATTTTGACCAGACTCGATACTTATTTCTGTTTTATAACCTCTTACCCTTTTTGTTGTAGTACCTCAGCTCAAACTCAGTCGGTGCGCCAATAGAACATAAGAAAACTCCCTCTCTCCAGTTGAGTTCAAATGGGAAGGCTTCTCTTGATGTCGAATGTATCAAAATCATATGTGAAAATAAATAAATGATGTTCAAAAGTCAAATATGGTTTTATTTGAAGGTTGAAATGTAATAATATTGTAGAAAAGTTGAAAAGAATGAAATTAATATGAACGATGTAACCTTTTTCAAGCCTCTCCGAAAAACTTATGTTATCTAGTACAATTGCTGGTTCTTTGTAGTACAATTTTGACAGTCATGTCATGTCAAAAAACACCAGCCAGACTTCAAGGTCAACGATTTGGAGAAATATTGTTTTGGATAATATTAAAGTTCTCAAAACTGCTTAAGGTGCATTTAGTCAACATCATTTTGAAATTGTGCTTAAATATATGTCAAAAACGAAAGTTGAATCTGTTATATCAAATGGCTCCATTCATACAACAATGTTAAGTTTATGCTAAAAACGTTTGATGTTACCGCTATGTTTATGATGATGCTTGTGCTATAGTTGAGTAATTCCACCCTTAGAATTGATAACTATTAACTAAAAAGTTTTGGGAGGGTTTTAAATCACTGAGTTTTTTATTTTGGGGTGAAAGCTTCTGAAGGTGAAATTTTGTGCACAGAAAGTTCTGGTATTGTTTGAAAAGTTTATGTTGAAAATCAGGTCTCTGGAGGACGTTGATATTCGCAAATAACAGGAGAAATACCTTGGATTTCTGCTCCGATATGTTGGTGTAATGATGCTACCTTCTTCTCTGGATAATTTTGAATTTGTTGTTTCCTGGTTAGTAATTTTATGTTGCAAGTGGCCTTTTAGTGTTTGTCTTCCCTTTTATTTGATTTAGGTTTCAATTTATGTTTAATTTTCTCTCATCTGTTGAAAAATCTCTACCCCTTTGTAAATTTCAAAATCTCCCTAATGGCTTCCGGAAAAACTGCGTCTTAGCCCTATTCAATAACTTCTGTGTTCATGGCAATCGTTTTCCTGGTTAGTTTTAGTGCACTCACAAGAATTTAAATTGTGCACTTTCACTTGGCTTTAAAATTATTTTTGTTACTCATTCTACATATTGTCCGATTTAAAATTAACAAAGAACTGATTTTCAAATATTGACTCAACTAATCCAAATTTATTTTCTTTTCAATTATTTATCTATTTTCTACAACAATTATGACTAGTGTTACTGCATCACCACATTACAGTTTGTTTCATATCAACCTACAGAGTGTTTTTCTATAATCAGTAAATTTTACAATATTGAGGATTTAATAATGTTAACTTTGGAAATTTTCAACTGAAGTTCGTTTGTCTCAATGTTCTAATGGACTGAATGTTAACAATTCATTTCATTTCAGCACACAGTAGCTGATATCTGTTAGTTTCTGGTATTGCGAAAGGTTTTGTAGTACTGCTAACATTGTTCGGAAAACTGAATAATTAGAATTCTGATGGTTTTTGAAGAAATATGTTGCTATGGACTAAAATATAAGGTAAGGTATCTAGATGTTTCTAGTCTTTATCGGAGCAATATTAATAATAATGATATGCTAATTTATTTGAAATCCTTGTTTTCATAACAATATATTTCCGGGAGATACAAATTGAGGTAAGTCATTGACGAAGATATTAAGGAAGAGTAGAGAACCTAGTATTGAAGCTTGCCCTACCCCGACATTAGGTTTTATTTCCTTGAAAGTCTCTGAACATTTCATTTCCACTGCGATTCGCCTATTTTGCAGTTATGAAACTATCCATTCTAGCAGTTTAGCTCTTTTACCTAACTTATTTCATTCGACTTTCCTGACCTAGCTGTAGATAAAAATAAGAGGCTCTTTTCACAAAAAATAAAAGACGCAAATGGCCTAACCTACTTTTTTCGAGATAGTTTTTAAATGAAATACATGATTTTCACCCCAGTAAAATCGCATCAAGAAATTTTTTGAAACAAGTAAAATTGAAGAAAATTACAACTTTTTGTTTTTTTCGCAAATATCTCAAAAAGTATTGGAGGAATCGTTTCACAATCGATGAAACTTTTATAGAGAATTATGAAACCTACAAAATGGTTTTCTATAAAATCAGATCGGTGCATTTTTTACACAGAAATTCTGGAAAAACCTCAAAAAAGAAACCATTTTTCAAAAATTCATAATTTTTATAAATCTGGAGCTGGATAAAGAATATTACAGAAACTGATAGATAATATGTGGTTCAACTGTGCGCAAGGTGGTTTCTGCCCGTAGTGTAGTTTTGCACAACCGCGTTATAAAAATTTAAGGGCAAATATTCTAAATGCGACGATTTCAGGGCAATCGTCTGATTCAAATTCTGTGAACTGCATTTGGAAGGGATCAATATCTACAATTTACATATTTTGTATTTCCATCTGAGAGGTGGGAAATGTGTTGAAAATGTCACTGGAAGTAACTCTAAATGCTTCAAAGTGCACCCGAATTCACCCGAACTCAACTCGAGTTAACTTTAGTGCTATACTTTGGGTGACTTCGGACGCACTTTGAAGCGTTTCGATGAACTATCAGAGACATTTTGAACACATTTCCCACCTTTCTGGTGAAAATCGACAATATACAAATTGTAGATATTGAATTCTTTTTCCAGATGCCGTTCATAGAATTTGAATACGACGATTCCAATTAAATCGGCGCATCTTGCAAGATCATTATCTATCAGTTTCCAATAAATAGTTTGTCCAGCTTCAGATTTATAAAAATTAAAAATTTTTGAAAAACCGTCTCTTTTTCGCGATTTTCCTGGATTTTCTCAGTCGAAAATGTATCGATCCAGTAGTATGAAAATCTATTTTGTAGGTTTTATAAATCTCTACGAAAGTTTTATTAGTCCCGGAGAAATCGGCGCATGAGTACCGAAAACTATATCGTCCTACTGATGATATAAATGCATGTTGACATGGGGCAACCCAGTGCCATAGATAGATAGATAGATAGATATATTTTCACCATTTTACATATAGCAATACAATTATGGCATGTCAATATATTGTTTAAACCGAAATTGTTTAAAAAATAGCAAGGAATTGTTAGTTTTCAACCAAGCAATTTTTTTTATATTGTTTATTGAAATACAAATAAGAAAGATTCGATGACTTTTCACGATAAAGTTGATATTTTCAAAGATATGAAATTTTAATTGTTCAAAAAATCTCAAATTTGGGTAGTTTCGACCCATGAAAAAGATATTAAAAACAAGGATAAATATAAATGATATAATTTTTTTCTATTGTTTATACAATAGTTAATAATACTGTTTTTTAATTGTCAATTTCGCGCGCTCACAAGGATGCGTTGCTTACCTTTAAGTATCGCCTTTTCTCTCTGACTCATGCGCTGCATCGGTCTCTCTGTGTCATTATTTGTCATTCATCTTGAAAACTATCAACTTTGTCATGATTGTTGGAGACAGGAATGTTATTAATAATTAAATTGTCTACAATTTGTTTTTTACAAATTTTTTTCTGAAATACATTTTTCAAAAGTTATTAAAGCATAAGTCGGAACATGTAATTGAAATAACTTTTTTATCAGTTTACATTACTTTTTTGTTATTATCATAGTAATTTATGCATGTGCATACGTTTATGGATATTTTTTGACTGTCGGAAGGGCAGATAGTGACATAGTTCTGAGGTAAGCGACGCATACATGTGAGCGCGCGAAATTAACAATTAAAAAACAGGTATAAGCAATGAAATTTTTTCAAATATCTGTCCACGATATTGTCAACTATTGTATAAAGAATTTAAAAAAAAATCATTTATACATACAGGGTGACCCAGGGGTGTGTGCATGGTCCATAACTTCTTTTCTATGCAAGCAATCGACTTGATTTTTTTTTCAATCGATAGGTTCAACAATGAGCACATTCTGAAAATATGTTCATCGATATACAAGATGTTTCAAAATAAAATACACGACTACGTTCAATTTTTTAAAACGGCAACCCTCATTTTTCATTCCATTTTTGGATTCGCCACTAAATTGTCAACATAATGCACCCTGGTTTCATATAACTATCTGCAATAGTTTTTGACTTATGCCAATTAATGTGTCAAAATCGCGTCGTGCATAGACCCACAGAAAAATTCATAACTTCAGAACCTTTCAAGATAACTCAACCTACTTTTTCCCATACTATTCCTCAAGCTTCAGAGCATCCTTTGAAATGCTGGCGAACTTGACGTCAATGTTCCTTCGCCTACTACGATTTTTTTCAAATGACGGTTTACAAATGGCAATAACTCGATTTTTTCAAATGCAACACCCTGTATTTTATTACACCATAACATGGCATTTTCTAAGAGCTTTCCGTCAATATAGCTTTTGTGGGGTATACTTTGTGTAGTTTGCGAAATATGTTGAAAATAAGAAATGTGGATGATTTATGGAGAGAATATGTTTTTGAAATTGTAATATAAACAGGAGTACATTACAAAGAAAATAATTCTAGTAATAGTAACAATAACAGGAAAGAGTGATTAAGATTAAGAGGAAAGGCCACTTATAAATGCTCAAATAGGTCCCCATCACTTTCTACACAAGCTGCTAGTCTTCTTGTGAATGAGTCCCGAACTCTAGCAAGCATTGCTCCATTAGTTGAACGGAAGGCTTCCGTGATCCTATTTTTCATATCATCTGCAGTTGTCGAACGATCTTTGAAAACCCTTTCTTTCACGTACCCCCAAAGAAAGAAATCTACAGGCGAAAGGTCTGGGGATCGCGCGGCCTATCCAACGATTAGGATAGGATTGATCCAAAAATTCTCGAACTATACTATGGTTATGCAGCGGCGCAGCATCGTGCTGCAACCACATGGTTTTTCGGGTATTCAAATCCACTTCTTCTTACATTCTCGGAAGATGTTCGAGAAGGAAACGTAAATATCTTTCACCATTTAGCACATTGTCGAAGAAGTAGGGACCAATAATGTGATTTCCAATAATTCCTCCCCAAACATTTAGCGACCATCAGTGTTGGTGGTCAAGGGTCCTCAACCAGTGTGGATTTTCGACTGCATAATAATGCATGTTGTGTTTGTTGACCGAACCGTGTTCTTGAAAGTTGATTCATCAGAAAACAGAATTTTGTTTGAAGTATTATAAATCCTCATCAATCATGCCATTCATTTGAATACAGAACGCAACTCAATTGGCAAAATCATCACCATACAATTCTTGATGTAGGTTCAGATGAAAAGGGTGGAACTTATGTTTCAATATTATTCTGTTCACACTACATTGTGAAATATCCGTTTCCGCTGCTATTTCCCTAGTGCTTACGTGAGGATTTTCCTGTAGCATCAATAAAACTTGCAACTCATTTTCCTTATCAATTCGACCACCAACAATTTCCTTTTGAGTATAAGACACACTACCACTAAGTTCAAACCGATCTCTTAACTTTTGGAATGAAGACCCGCGGAGTTCTTGCTTCCGGATATTTTTCATGGTAGATTCTGCTTGCTAATAAAGGATTTCTGTCAGCATCGCCAATACAGTAGACCATATTCACTAATTCTTCGCGAGTGAAATTCATTTTCAACAATTTTACGAGTACAATTATTATTGACAGTACAAAGATGTCAAATTTTACGAAAGCAGCCTACTAGATTTCTCAAAAATCATCAACATTTCTTATTTTCAACATATTTCGCAAACTACACAAAGTAGACCCCACAAATGCTATATTGACGAAAAGCTCTTAGAAAATGCCATGTTATGGTGTAATAAAATACAGGGTGTTGCATTTGAAAAAATCTATTTATTGCCTTTTGTAAACCGTCATTTGAAAAAAATAGTATTATGCGATGGAACATTGACTTCAAGTTTGCCAGCAGTTCAATAGATGCTCTGGAACTTGAGGAATAGTCTGGTAAAAAGTAGGTTGAGTTATCTTGAAAGGTTCTGTAGTTATGAATTTTTCTGTGGGTCCATGCACGACGCGATTTTGACACATAAATTGGCATAAGTCAAAAACTATTGCAGATAGGTATATGAAACCATGGTGCGTTATGATGACAATTTAGTGGCGAATCCAAAAATGGAATAAAAAAGAGGGGTTGCCATTTAAAAAAAATTAACGAAGTTGTGTATTTTATTTTGAAACATCTTGTATATTAATGAAAATATTTTCAGAATGTACTCATTGTTGAACCTATCGATTGAAAAAGAAAATCAAGTCGATTGCTCGCATAGTAAAAAAGTTATGGACGATGCACACACCCCTGGGTCACCCTGTATATACATTTTTTTAAATATATTTTTCACGGGTCGAAAGTACCCAAATTTGAGATATTTCGAAATTCATATCTTAAAAAATATCAACTTTATCGTGAAAAGTCATAGGACCTTTTTTATTTGTATTTTAATGAATATGAAAAAAATTTGTTCGGTTGAAAGCTAACAATTCCTTGCATTGCTTGAACAATTTATATTTAAACAATATGGCACGGGGTTGCCCCATGACAACATGCATTCATATCATCAGTAGCGCAATTTGAAGAGTTTCGATCCGATTCCTCCTGGACTATATAGACTCTAAAACGATTCCTTGAATTATTTTTGAGATATTTCTAAAAAACCAAAGAAGTTGTAATTTTTTTCACTATTGTTTGTTTAAAAAAATCCACAAAGCGATTTTGCTGGGGCAAAAACTGGGGTTTTCTTTAACGAACTATCTTATGAAAATTAGTATGATCCATTTGCGTCTTTTATTTTGTGGGGAAAAAACTCTATAGCTTGGTCTATATAACCATATTGGCAGTTGGTTGATATTCTGTTGTCTTCCATGAAACAATACATTCCATAATTGCAAAAGACTTCTGAGCAATTTCGGAAAGAAAACTTAATGGTACTATAGGTCAATAGTTTTCAACAGAATATTGATCTTTTTCTTCATAGAGATAAAATTGAAGTTACTTTTTTGAAATATCTAACAGAATACAACTACATCCCCGGCTAAAGCCACGCTGTACATTGAACTACATCTGATAGATATTGAGAAACACCCTATATAACTTGAGACCAAAAATCTGAAAGTGAAAATTTGCATTTTCATTCAGATAGTTGATAATTTATTCCATTAGAGATTCTTATCTATAAATGAGATAAGGGAGAATGTTATTCAGAAGTATATCACTCACAGAAAATCGCTCATTTCATTGATGCGTAAACTGCATCTCTTTCGCTAGGCCTCCAATACATTTTGGTCGACAAAAATCTATTTCACTCTTCTAAAGATCATCAGATGTAGTTCAATGTACAGCGTGGCTTTAGCCGGGGAAGTAGTTGATTTCTGTTAGGTATTACAAAAAAGTAACTTCAATTTTATCGTAGGTTTTTTCCATTTCCAGAGGAGTCATGTATTGATTCAATTTTCAATTGAGAATGTTTCTCTTCACAACATTCTCACCGGAGTTTGAATGACCCTGTTCAATGGATTATATGAATTATTACTTGATATTCTTACTCCACTTGCTGATATATATTCGAACCGGAACAAAAATCACTTTCAAGCGTGGATTATTCATGACCCTTTACATTTTCCAAGGCTGACAAAAGAGAAATATCAACATTCAGTTTCATAATGGACACGTTTCGAGTCATTCTTGATTGCATTGTGACCTAACATAACATTTTATTCCTTAGTTCATTGAGTAATCAATTACCAAGTATCTTGTTTGTAGACATGTTGTAATCAAAACTGCTACGATTCCATCATCCACTAGTTAATTCATAAAGCTGGTTTGCGTTACCAAATTGCAGAATGTTCAAAACATATTTTTTTCTACAAACGATCGGAAAGTATCATGTTTGCGCTTCAAAAAGAAAGCAAAGATGCACTTTTCCGAGCAGCGAGCGTTTTTTTACTTTGCCGCTTGCCGAGCAGCAAAGTAGGTAACCAAAACGCTCGATGAGTTACCATGGAAACCACAATAGCAAATCGTCAAATATTTTTGAGACATTTGACACCAGATTAGCCCAAGTATCACCCCTGTAATGGTAGAATATTGGTACAACTTTTTTAAAGAGAAACATTCTCAATAGTTGATTACTAATTGAAGATTCTGAACTATAAATGAGATAAGGGAGAATGTTATTCAGAAGTATCAGGGTGGATTGTCAACTTTAGCATAACCATTATCATAAACATAACGGTAACATCAAAGGTTTTTACATAAACTTAACATTGTTGTATAAATGACGCCATTTGATATAACAGATTCAACTTTTGCTTTTAACATATATTTAAACACAATTTTAAAATGTTGTTGACTAAATGCACCTTTACTCACAGAAAATCGCTCATTCCATTGATGCGTGAATGGCATCTCTTTCGCTAGGCCTCCAATACATTTTGGTTTACAAAAATCTATTTCACTCTTCTAAGATCAACAGGGAGGTCGGAAGAATTGGAAAACATACTCTCTAGAAGCAATTTCACACTGTAATGAGGAATTGTTGGACTATTCCTTGTGCGGTGAAACTTTGAAAATATTTTTCTGACATAAAACTTGTCATGGATATGGCATGTTGATTTCATTCATTTCAAGTAAGCTTTCTTGAAAACAAGTTATGTGAAATATTTAATATATTTCCTTAGGTCTATATGTGGAGCCACCTAACGGATGTTTATCCAGGTTTGATCATAATATAATTTTAATATGGTTCATTCAATATTTATGAAGCGCAGTTTTGGTTAAAAGTGTTTTTACAAATATTTAATATTTTATTTAAATATATATTTATTGGTTGTAGCATTATTTTTTATTTTGCTTTCCTATATATTCATTTTCTACCAAACACAATATATTTACGTTTCAAGCGTTGCAAATATACTAAAACGTGACTGCCCATATATTCATAAATTCGATCTATTTTACATCGTTTAGAGATGTCTCAGCCGACGCGATTCAATACACTCTTTCAGTTCTAAGGTATTTGACTTTGAATAATCCAATGATTATTCAAAAAAACTTATAAAAAAGTATTCTGATAATATATTCTGGCGAATGCGATATCATTTTATATAAATATGTGGGAATTCACGATTTTATATATTTGGAACGCTTAAAACGTGAATATATTGTGTTTGATCAAAAATAAACATATCGGAAAGCAAAATAAAAAATATTGCCACAACTAATAAATATATAGACACACAATTTTATATATTTGCAAAAACACTTTTTACCCAAAGGGCGCCTTATAAATATTTGTCCAACATTCAAAATTCATCTCATTCTAGATGTAGGAAACAATATGGAGACAACATTGTTTTATCGAAATCGGTAAATATTGAATATAAATGAAAAATATCAAATATCTGTCTCAAAAATGGTTAAACCAAAATATCAAGTATGATAAGTAATTTAACTGAGAATTTTATTTGGAGTGCGAAAATGAAATACAATACAGCCTTTTTCATAGAAAATGGAAACTTGAAAAATCAGAAGTTTGAAAAGAAATTCGGTTTTAAAATTTGAATTTCTCAAAAATATATCTGCAAAAAAGCTTATTGCGCTAAATCAAAATTTTCCCAAATAAAACTGTTGCATCCCAAAATACAAACTATTCAAAAACCCTTCGTAGCTCGAAAACGTCTTGATACATCAAGATACGCTTTTCAACTTTCGAATTTTCTTGAAAATCGAGCTTCGCATGTGGGGATCAGTTTTTTCTCTCCTGGAAGTACTTCAAACCACCCAAAAGTGCCTTGTATTGTATTTTGTGAATCAGTATCTCACGTGTTTTGTTGTGACTTGTTTGAAATGAGATGATTAGGGCGTTTCAATGAGGGAAATTGTCACTGAAAATTCAAAATAATAATCTCCCCATGATAAAGATTAATCCTGCAAACTGTTTACCGTTGCAAGACGGTGACCCTCTGCATCTATCTCAGTTTTTCTATCAAATACATCATTGTTAGACTGGTGCCTATGATTTTTGTGAAAAAAAACAGGCATGGACCAGGTGAAAAATGTTGTTGAGGTTCCAACTTTGTGTAAAAAACAAAATTAAACACGAAAACACTCAAAATGGTGAAATGGGGACACAGTTCAGGGGTTGAAAACGTTTTTTTTGGGGATTTTAGGCAAAACATGACTTTTAAGCGGAAAAGGTTCGTGAAAAAAAATGTAGATAATAAAGTAATCAAAAACTTTTGTATTCATCACTTTTCGACATAACCTCAAATTATCCGTCAAACTGGCGAAAAACTGATATTTCATTATTTAATTTTTTCCTCTCGAGAGAATGATATAATTCAGATGAAAATTTGTAGAATATTTTTTTTTTCGGTGTTGAATAGGCATGATTCTTTCGCAATCCAGAAAACGACTCGTTTTAAAAAAATACCCATGTCTTCCACGAACAATTGTTCTGGTGTTTTTTTGTATTTCGAAAGTCTGTTAGTGATCATTCTGAATGATGAAATGTCTACTTTCAAATGGTATATGTGGTAAATGGTGTTTTTTGATCACTAAATCGCTTAAAATTGGGAAAAACCAACAAGTCTCTTTGAATCATGTTTTTCTCAATATTTTCAATGATTTTCAGTAGTAGTAGAAAAGAATAAAAATTAAAGAACCCCCCACCATTCTTATGGAAAATGGGTCCCGGTGAAATTCGATGAATTTTTGATATGATGTAGTTCAAGTCAAGCTGATCAAAAGTGACCATGGGCCCAACTCAATGCTATGGCTAGTTTTCGAGATACAGGGCGTGAAAGTTGGTAAGTGGCCATTTCTTTAAAGTAGTATTGCTTTCAGGAAAACATCTGAAATAAAAATGTATTTCACGACAGATATTTCTTACCCATACAGCAATACTTCTAGACTGGTTTTTAACAAAAAAATATTGTTGGATACAGGGTGAGTCCAGCATTATTCAAAATGAAATTCTCAATCAACCCTACGAAGTGAAGATGTGACCAAACCAAGTATCACACTGATATGCTCATCTTTTGAATATGCCAAAATTGATAAATTCAACATTTTGTACAGGGTGAGTCAAAATGTGACAGTTTTTATGGTGACATTTTGTATATTTTTATTTTATATTTTGAGCTTAAGGGATACTTGATCACCAACCTTTCAACATATTCCTTGAACAAAATTGATATACAGTATGAGACAAACACTAGGTGATGACAAAAATTGCGATTTTTTTACAACTCATCCTGTAATTGATTTGCTGAATTTTTGATATGGTGAAGTTCAAGTCAAGCTGATCAATAGTGTTCATGGGCACAACCTTGAAAAATAAACAGTTTTTTCTCTACAAGGTGTTGAACGGTACCGTTTCAAACACTTTGATCTATATTTGTCGATTCGTTTCATTTATATTAAAATATTTTTACATTTTTCATTTCTAGCTTCTCACAAAATGAAAATTCCTGTTGCGTCCAGGGAACATCGTGTGAAGCAAAAAAATCTTGTTGATTTTTAATTTTTGAACATTTCAATTCTCAGGGAACAAATATCTCGGTAAAGAATTCGAATGCTGGGTTGTTCAGTTCAAAAACAAATAAAATATAAGAGAGAGCGAGAGCGAGAGGAAAAGAGAAGAGAAAGAAAGAGAGAGGGGGTGAGAGGGTGGGGTGGTACTGTGGGTCTTCAGACTTCCAACATAGTGGTGGGAAAAGTGTATTTTTCATGTTGATTTCATTGAAAATATGAACTGGATGTTCATAAAGTCAGTTGTGGAATCATCTGCGACTGAAAGTTGGAATTTAGTCGCTGTTTTCCATCGTACAAGATAACCTCCCTTGGAATGGATTCATGTTTTAAAGAGAAACATTCTCAATTGAAAATTGAATAATGTTATCGCAACGAAACTATCGATAGACTACCACATGCCTCGTTGGAAACCCAGTGTATTGTTGATGAACACTATTGATCAGCTTGACTTGAACTTCATCATATCAAAAATTCAGCAAATCAATTACAGGATGAGTTATAAAAAAATCTCCTTTTCGCAATTTTTGTCATCACCTAGTGTTTGCCTCATACTGTATATCAATTTTGTTCAAGAAATATGTTGAATGGTTGGTGGTCAAGTATCCCCAAAGCTCAAAATATAAAATAAAAATATACAAAATGTCACCATAAAAACTGTCACATCTTGACTCACCCTGTACAAAATGTTGAATTTATCAATTTTGACATGTTCAAATGATGAGCATATCAGTCTGATACTTGGTTTGGTCACATCTTCACTTCGTAGGGTTGATTGAGAATTTCATTTTGAATAATGCTGGACTCACCCTGTATCCAACAATATTTTTTATCAAAAGCCAGTCTAGAAGTATTGCTGTATGGGTAGGAATATCTGTCACGAAATACATTTTTATTTTAGATATTTTCCTTAAAGCAATACTACTTTAAAGAAATGGCCACTTACCAACTTTGACGCCCTGTATCTCGAAAACTAGCCATAGGATTGAGTTAGGCCCATGAACACTTTTGATCAGCTTGACTTGAACTACATCATATCAAAATTTCATCGAATTTCACTGGGACCCATTTTCCATAAGAATGGTGCGGGGTTCTTTATTTTGTAGAGAAATTTTGTATTCTAATGTTCCATTATGAACGATTCAATATTAACTACTTTTTGTTATAAAAATATTGAAGAAAGTCGAAAATAATTGAAAATATTGAGAAAATCATGATTCAGAGAGAATTGTTTCTCAATTTTTAGCGGTTTAGCGATCAATAAACCACCTAGTTACATAAATCATTTTGAAGTAGACATTTCAGCAATTTAATTGTTCACTTATAGACCGTCGATATACAAAAAAATATGAAGTGAATTGTTCGTGAATGATACGGGTATTTTTTTCGAAAAATGTTAATAACTCGAAAACTAGAAGTCTCATCATTTGGGAAAAAATCATGATGATTCGACACAATAAAAGACCTGTATCTACAGATTTTTATCAGAATTGAATCATTTTTACGCGAAATGAAAAATACTGAAAAATCGTATCTTGCCATTTTGATTAATTTGAGATTATGTCAAAAAGTGTTGAATGAAGAAGTTTTTGATTTTCTTATTATCTACAAGTTTTTTTATAACTATTGAAAATCATTGAAAATATTGAGAAAATCATAATTCAGAGAGACTTGTAGGTTTTTCCCAACTTTAAGCGTTTTAACGATCATTAAAACACCAAGTTACAAAGACCGTTCGAAGAAAAATATTTCAACAAATGAAATGATCATTAACAGACCTTCGAATTACCAAAAAACACCAGAACAATCGTTCGTGGAAGATAAGGGTATTTTTTTCGAAAAATATACATAATTCGAAAATTGGGCGTCTTCTGAAAATGCTCATTCTACACCCAAAAATACATATTTCTACAAATTTTCATGTGAATAGAATTATTCATTCGGAAGAAAAAAATTAAATAATGAAAAATCGGTATTTCGCCATTTTGACGGATAATTTCGAAAAGTGTCGAAAAGTGTTGAATACAAAAGTTTCCGATTAATTTATCACCTTCAACTTTCCTTTCGAACATGTTCCGCTTGTCCTTGTCTGTTACTTTTTTTCTTATTTTAAGCGTTTAGAATTAAGGTCTTTATAATACTCGAAATATGATCAGTTGTCACTCAATAAGTTGACAAACCTATTCAAAAATGCATGAGTGAATCTCACAGTAGTAACTCATTTTTTGATACCAACACTTTGCGAGTTTTTTCAGATTAACTATATGTCTGGAGCTGCAAAGATTTATTATATGAAAAGAAAACAGAAATGTTAACAGGAGTTAAGAAATGATATATTTCAGTTCAATTTGGTTTAATTTGATGTAATATACATCTGAATAATCCAAAAATAACGAGTGCACGACTATTGCCAATGATAAGGAATCATGAAATCATCATTAAATTCATCATTTCCTGCTTCGACACTTACATAAATAACTAGACTGCAATTTATTCAAATTATTCCATGACTTCCGGTAATTAGAATACTTTTTCATAAATATTATTATGAATGTGGAATTATATCAATAGAAACAAAAAATTCTTATGATAATCCCAAATGGATTATTCAATCTGTAATTCTGCTTAAAACTATATAATAGGGTAGGTACTTTCGTCGTCTTCAACAGAAAATAACAAAAGCAAAAAATCACTCTGTGGAAAAAACATTATTAACGGGTTCATCATGTTTCCAAACAAGTGCAATTGGTGGAATTAAACTTTATAATACTTCAACATTCTATTATTTCATATATTATTATTTCACGGACTATTTGAATAACAACAACTAATATGTAACAGCTACTGAAGAATGTTATTATACGAGGACGTATTGATATCTAGTTAGCATAGACCAGTTCCCTGCATAAACAAAATATTGCGTTACCATAGCAACGAACAATAACTTAGAAATGTCAGTGTAAAGTTTGACGTCAAAAAAGTAAACCAGAGTTACGCAATAAATTAAAAGAAAAAATTGTCCCCCGGAATTGTGAAAATCGAAAAATTGGAGTATCGAGCCATCATCAAGTACCTGTATTTAAAAGGGTTGAGAATTAAGCAGATTTACGAAGATATGCTTAATACCCTTGGTGATCAATGTCCTTCGTATGCGACCGTGAAAAATTGGACTGCAAGTTTCAAAAGAGGTAAATTTTCCATTGAAGATGATGACCGATCGGGAAGGCCAGTTTCTGTGTCAGTCCCCGAAAATATCGATGCTGTTCATGACATGATTTTAACAGACCGTCGAATTGGGCTAAAACGGATATCTGAAGCACTGAATATTTCATACGAACTCGTTCATCATATAGTTCACGTCAATTTGGACATGAGAAAAATTGCTGCAAAATGTATCCCCAAATGTTTGAATGTTGACCAAAAGCGTGCAAGGGTAGTAGCATCGCGTTCGATCTGTGCTCGATTTGAAAACGATGTAGACTTCTTAAACCGAATTGTTACTATGGATGAGACTTGGGTACATTTCTACGATCAAGAAACAGAGCAACAATCGATGAAATGGCGACACTCCGGTTCTCCAAGACGTAAGATGTTTCGTGTCCAAAAATCTGCTGGAAAAGTTCTTGCTTCAGTGTTTTGGGATTGCCATGGAGTAATCATGATTGATCTTTTGGATAAGGGTAGAACAATAACTGGAGATTACTATTCGACATTACTGACCACTCTACGGGAAAAAAAAAGAGAGAAGACGCGGAAAGCTATCCAAAGGTGTCTGGTCTGGTCTGGTTTGCAGAGCAAGAAGACATTATTTTTGATAGGTCTAGAGACGTTGCAGGTTCTCTGTAATAAATGTATCCAATTAAGAGGAGAATATGTTGAGTAATAAAATATTTTGACATTGAAATATTTTTTGGTTCTATAGTAGGCTAAGAATATTTCAATATATCCTCGTACATCCAAAAATTTGTATTGGAATTTTAGTGGAATTATGGTAATCAGATCTTCTACTGGTTTGACATTTTTTTTCAATGACAGAGAAGGAGCATGAATGGAATGGGGGCGTTTGAATCAAGATTTCAAGAATTTGACTAACAAAATCGAAATACTCTGGGTACTTTCCAATTTAAATTATGGATCAATAGAGAGAAGCATCAAAACTAATTAACTTTTTCAGATTTAGGTAAAATTAAATAAATTATCATCTAATTTTCTGTATTCAACAGTGATATTTGCTTTTGTTGCTACTTGTGTTGCTAATTTTTATAAACTATAACAAATATTTGAAATAGGTTTGTGATGTTTTTTTCTTCATATTCTCAAATTTGATTACTTTGTCTTTGGAGGCAATTGTTGTGTTTACAAAAGATGCCTCAAAGAATAGTACAGACCCTTCAAATGAAAAAACAGCTATTAGGGGCTAACTTGCCTGCCTACAGTTACAGTCACCCCATAACCACCATTAAAACTAGGTTCCAGAATTGAATGATATTTTTCAGATGTAGTTCAATGTACAGCGTGGTTTTTGCCGGGGAAGTAGTTGTTTTCTGTTATATATTACAAAAAATTGACTTCAATTTAACATAGGTCTTTTTTTCCATTTCCAATTTTGAATTGAGAATGTTTCTCTTTACAACAATGAGGAACTAAGAGGAAACTCAGCACCCGAATACAACGAAATTACTGTTAGGGATATACATAATATCAGAGAATTCTATCAATTCTACTACATCCAATTCTAGTACATCTGATCAACGAAACCATCGAAAGTGGGAATCTTTCCATAAGAACTAAAGATGAGTAAAATTACTCCACTGCACGGGCGTAGCCAGGGAGAGGGTTTTGGGGGTTCAACCCCACCCCCCGAAAAGTTAAGATATCAGCAATAATAAATGAATGAATCTTCTGTTTTTTTTTTCATACTTATATTGAACCACCCCGATACTAAAACCTGGCTATGCCCGTGCTTCACTGTTTAAGTCGGGAGATGAAAATTCATAAATAATTACAGATCTATTTCGGTATTTAGTGTATTTTCTAAACTCCTAGAAAAACTAATGAAGAAAAGAATGTTATCTTTCATTGATACCCACCAATTGATCGATGAATTTCAATATGGTTTTATAAAAAACAGTAGCACACTTGGTGCTGCTACTGACTTTATAGATTTTATCTCAAGGGCTGTAGATAGGAGGAAAGTACTTAAAAATTATCATCGACCAAACCAAATATACTGTATATAAGCAGAAAAATGAAATAATTAACGAATCGCATCTTAACCCGAATGGTGTACCGATAGAGAAAGTAATGTGTATAAAATAAATAAAAAATTGAAATAATTGCAGATGAAAATTTGAACTGGTCTCCAGACATTACCAAAATCTCTGAAAAAATAGTTTCAATGCTATTCGCTTCGTACAAATGTCGAGATTATCTGTATATGAAAAGTTAATTTCTAGTTTATAATTATACTTTCTCAACACACTTCAGGTATCTTTTGCCTGTGTGGGGAGTGTGCGGAGAAGTTAATTTTGATAAAGCTCAGAAATTACAAAACAAAACCCTTCAAATATTAATCAAATATGATTGGCACACTAGGACACATATAAATTTATTCAGAACTGAATTTAATTCGATCAAAAGAAATTCTGGATGTGGAGAAATGCAAAGTTGTTTATAAAATACTTAACAATCAATAGAAATGTATCGTAAATATTGAGTTTTACTTTGATGAACATGATTACCAAACAGGATCACATAATAACATGTATCGAATATATACAAGGACAAATATAGGTTTAAACAATCCGATTGTGGATGGAATCAGAAAATTTGATGATTCAAATTCACCTCAGTTTAAAAAAGACTTGAATAATTTCAAGAATTTTGTTAGAAAATTGAAAGTTTATGTAAACGGTAATCAATAGCCTTTGCATCAATGTAATAACTTTGAATATTGTTATTCTCGAGGCCGGTGTTTAAAGCACTGATTTGAAAATTTTTGAGATTAGTTTAATGATATTGTAATAAATGTTGTTGGAATAAACGATATTTAAAAAAATATATTGTGAGCAAACTCTAGGATTAATTCAAAATAACTCAAGAAGAGGTATTCTATATATCACGATACCACAACGTTTGTTGCAAATCTTACCTGGAATCACTGTCAACTTACTGCGTAACCAAACTTCTCTTTTAGTTATCCTGGAATATGTTTACTCGTACAATCTTCCTGATATTGTTTCCGGTGCATCATCCATCACTAACTTCGTACTACCACAAATCCGTACTGACAGAATATTCAGCGAAGAATTCAGAAAACTCTAAAAGGTATTCCAAATTTGGATTGCAGAATCGTTCAACCTCAACCTTGGGAATTAATTCGACAATAAACGAAATTATCACGTTTCGACAATGAAATTAAACAGTCAATAAAAATACTAATAATAGATTCAAGCAATTACGTCTCTTGTATTGAAATATAATCCGTTCTTCTTTGAGTCAATTGCAGCGAATTTCCCAGCTCCAGATCTGAATCATATTACTAATTAGTCGGCACAACATGCCATGCATATTTTGTCCCGATTCGGAAACAGAATGTGGAATTCTTTGCAGAAAACAATGGCTTTGGTACGTATCTGATAGCAAGTGTGTACCAGAGATGAACCATCAGACTGGAAAATACGTCTTTTTGTTTTCCACCAACTACCACAGTCGCATTTGGTTTTCCTCATTTGAAGTGAGTCATTGAAATCGTCGCTGATCCAAATAGTTTTTTCAGTAACTCTAACGCTCCAATACCGATTGAAACGTTGAGTCAGCACAAATATTCCCTTATTCATTTAGGTATTTCAAAAACAAACAGAGAATAAAGTCTAGTTATATGTTTCTAATGAAATTGAAATTCAACATTTTTGGGATGGATTTAGCTAGGGGCTATGTAGGGTGGGCCAATGGAAACTTTCCAATTTGTAGGATTTAAAATAAAAATTTTGGAAAACGCTCGAACACATCGATATTTGATTTGAGGGAACACCGATTTTCAGTTTTTTTTCATCCCCATAGCTTTAACCTTGTAGTTGGGGGGTGAACAACCCTCAAAATTTGAATAGGCAAAAGGGGTCATGCCATACTTCTTTATGATCCTATGATTATGCCTTATTATTTTTATCGATAACGAAATGACAGGTTGTCAAAATCTTGGAAATAGACTATTGTTTTCGTAATAAAAATACCACATAATTAAATTTTCAAGTTTATTAATCAGGTGTACACGTCAAATTTATCTTACAAACTATTCGAAATGTCCTCCATCTGTCCTCTATCTGTTCTCTAACATTCTGCAACATATCAGCAGTTATTCTTTGACACTCTACAGTTATGCGTTCTTGAAGAACTTGAAGAGAAGCCGGCTGTGTTTTATAAACGGTAGACTCCAAATGGCCTCAGAGAAAGAAGTCAAGAAAAGAAAGATCAGGAGACCTTGCAGGCCCCTCAATAGATTATCTACGGCCAATCCAATGTCCTATTGATTTTCGTCTAGAAAGTTCCGAACGGGTGGAGCTCCATCTCGTTGAAAAAAAATCATTGCATGTTAAGTTGTTATCTTCGGCAATGACCTCCCTTATTCTAGGAAAAATATTTTCTTGAAGCAAAGTGAGATATCTGCCCAGTCAGATTGCCTTGCAAAAAGAATAGCCCAATTATGTGCTTTCCATAAATACCTGCCCAGACATTCAACTTTTCACGATGTTGTGTATGGCACTCTCTAAATAAATGTGGATTTGAATCGCTCCACTATCGACAATTGTGTCGATTGACCAATCCATGTAGAAAAAAGGAACATTCATCTGAAAAGCAGATATTATAAAGGAAATATGGATTGCCAATATAGCGTTCTCTCATTTCTTCTACAAATTGTAACCGTCAATCATAATCATCATCATTAAGTTCGTGAAGCAGTGTTATCTTGTATGGGTAAAATTTGTGAGCCTTCAAAATTATTCTTCTAACACTTGTTCGTGTGACGCCAGTAACTTCGTCAAATTTATCCATTGTAATGTGCCCTAGCACTGCGATTTGCATGGCTTCATTTCTAGCGACACGAACCGGATTATCTTTTTGGTTCTGCACTGTTCCAGTCTCCAAAAACTTCTCCATCAGTTGTCTAACGTAAGTATGTGAAACATCTTTATCGTGATGTCTTTCGTTAAATTGTTGTGCTGTTTGTCTTGCACAGTAATTTTTTTTTAAAGAATAGAAACCAATTCGACCCGCTCAGCTATAGTGTAAACTATACTTATCAAATTTCGCTATAAACTCTCGAACTAACGCTATGTAAATGATGGTGCGACAAGTGCGACAATGTGTAGTAGATATGAAGTTTGTAAAAACATACGTTCTTCTTCAACGGCCAAAAAGTCGGATATTTCTGTTAGTTTATATGTCAGTAGGCGACTACTAAAGTTCCTGCGGCTGAGATTATTTTTAATTTTTGTCTGTTACCTAATGTCACGCCTAAGAAAACCGGGGTGACTTTTTTATAGAACGAATTTTCATGGCTAACATTTTGAACAGCTTGGAAGATAAATTTGACGTGTCCACCTGATAAGTAACTCTAATTATTTGGTATTTTCATTAAGAAACCAGTAGTCTATTCCCAAGATTTTGACAAGCTGTCATTTCGTTGTCAATGAAAATCATAAGGCAAAATCATAGGGTCATGAAGAACTCAATAAGACCTTCGAAAAGAGGTATGGCACGACTACTTTCCCTTATTTAAATAATGAGGGTTGTTTACCCCCCAGCTACAGGGTTAAAGCTACGGGGGTGAATAAAACAGAAAATTAGTTCTTCCTCATATCAAATATAGATGTGTTCCAGCGTTTCCCAAAATTTTGATTTTAAATCTTACAAATTATGGTGGAAAGTTTCCATTCGCCCATCCTGTATGTGAAAATATAAACAGAAAAGTTATTGAGTATAACCCTCAAATTGTTGTGCAACCGTATACATGTGTTTCGAGTTTAAGCTCTCATCAGTACGGTAAAATCAAGAGGGAAGATTTGCAACACTTGAATGTGAAAATAGAAACAGAAATTGCCAACAATGAACCTCTTCAAAAAACACAACAAGAAAAATTTATTAAATGAGCAGTTCGATTCTGTGAGGCAAAGAAATAGGATTATAGATTTAGAAATCTTTAGAAAGGAATTAAATTTTATTTGTAATTTATTTATTAATTTTTTGTTGTTCAATTTCGAGTATGTGTTTTCCACTCGCAAATAATTGAAGGGACCTAGCTACAATTTACAAGTTTTTTTCATATTTAAAAATATATTTGATGCTTCATTTTTGTTCACATTCACATTTTATGGAATAATAACAGGGACCCCAGATACTTATTATTATGTTGGGATGTGTTTTGGGAAATAGAGACCTATATGTATCTATCTATCTATTTAAGAGCAAATACTACTTGGTATACCTAGGACGCATTCAATTCCTGCGGGAAAGGAAACCACCACCGAAAGGGAAACCGAAATACGAACCGGCTCCTCCACCAGAAACGAATGATTGCCAGCAGAGATGCCATGGGTCCGCAGCTTTCCATCAGAAGTTCAAGAAGTAGAATTCAAAATAATCCCAGATCCTCTCCTACACCATTCACCCGAACATACACCTACGCAGCCTTAGACGATTAGGCCTTTGAAGACGCCCGTGACTGCCATGGATATCCATGGAAATGACAGTAGAAAATTTTAAGTGATATAAAAGCTGGTCGCGAGAAGTATCTATGTATTTCTTATTATAAATTGAATTTTAAATTACCTCAAGATTTATTCTCTCGACAAGCTTTTATATCATTTAAAATTTTTTAATGTAACAAATTAATGGGTTTAATTCACTTCAAAATTTATTTCTTATTTATTTTATTTAATTTTTCATTTCTTTTTTTAGTTTTCTTTGGATATGTTTCTTAGTCTGTTCAATTCAATCAATGCGTCATTGTTGCACAGTCGCTTGCCTGTAGATTTACTACAATCTAGTTCTTCAATGACTTGACTCTACTTGAAGCCACGTGTGCTTGGCCAGCAGCGAAAAGCTTTTGGCCTACTTTAGGGGGGTCTGAGCACCCTGAACAATATTTTCTTTCGTAACAATTTTCATCGTCCGAAACAATTAGGAAATTTTCCAATTCTTTACGCTTCTCAATCGAGAAAGGGGTTAAAATCTTTCAAAACTATATTATCCGATGATTAGATATTTTTCACTATTTTTACGGATTTTTTCGTTTTTGTTTCCGCAACTTTTTTGAACTAAACCATCATGTGGAATTTCTACTCCGTAGAATAGGAGAAAGAGGTTCTGATTCACCTTGCAAGATATGTACCCATCTAACACACATACACAGAGAAAGTAAAATAAAAGCATTTAATTAACTAAAAAATTGAGTTATTCTGGAAAATAACGTGTTTGAAGTCTTTTAAAACCTTGTAACTCAGTTGATACTAATCTAAGTGAATATGTTCATTATAATTTTTAGTCTCAAAATCAACTGATGATGCTACCAACGTTTGTCCCATTCAATCTGGAACACCCTGTGTAGCAATATGAAACTATTTCAAGTAATCGGTTGAATTCAAAAAATATGTGGGGATGTGGATATCATTATACTTGAACTCCATATTACTTGGCATGTATTTTTTCCATTTTATCCAGCTATAGGGCCTTTCTAGTTGTATAGTTCACTTATATGAAGTGTCCAGGGTTAAAACCGCTTTACAATGTACAACACCGTCTTAAGTAAATAGACTTTAGTGGAGTTTCTTTGGCATAATGGAACTTTAACGCTATATTTAACCTCTTTGAAGTGATTTTACCACATATTTTAATGACATATTCCACACGAACTGCTGTGAAGTGGGATTACCCCTGGACCAATCGATTTGGTTGTTAGACGCGTACTCGTAGGCCATTCGTAGTACACTGTCACTGTTTGGCTTAATTGATCAGAGAGTAATTAGAGTATTTTATTTGACTGTATTATAAATACATGTTTGTAGCATGTCATAAAAGCGAAAATACTAATATCGGATTATTTAAAATATAAAATACAGTGTAAATGACAAAAATTACAGATAGTGTAAAAAATATATTAGGACAATCAATAGAGTATTTTTTCCGAACAAAAATACTAGTAGGAAACCGACTGTGCCATCACATGGAAGACAGTCCGTAGTTATATTCTGTTATGTTTTCGACTCGCAACTGTCATTTATTAATTTTTTATAAACATTTAAATAACAATACGTGGTTTTTAAATTGTTTTGCTCATAAACTAAAAACTAATATAGCAATCTGTTCGCTCCAATGGAAATAATTGTAGATAATTGGAATACAAACAAAATGGAATGTTTTACGACCCGATCGGATCATTAGTATCGGAGGAAAACCGGCAAAACCGGAAAATTCTACGATTTTAAAAAAAAATTCATAACTCTGCCACTTTTCAAGAAAAAGGGTTGGACCTTCTCATGAAACTATTGAATCATGTGTACTTTGTGTGTGCACGATACAGGCTCTGATAAATCATTAGTTTTGGCACCATTGCAATTTTTTTTTTTTTGCACTATCTTGCAGCGTGCCTGGATGCTCTAGTCCGATTCCAACCGATAAAACAGATTTTGGAAGTAGAAGTACAGTGTCTCAAAACGTTCTCATTTTGCAGTAAAATGCTGCGAAAAAGGTGAAAAATGCTTGCAAACATGACTGAAAACTGCAGAGCTGGTGGAAGCGGTCGAGTGATAGGAGTGAGCGGGAGATGAGGGAAAGCGTATTATCACCTGATCCGTTCATTAGAAGAATTCCTATCATCTCCTGGACTCTTCTACCACTCGGCAGCTAACGCGGACTCGGCCGTTTTCAGTAATGTTTGCATGCATTTTTCTCCCATTTCGCACCATTGTAGTAATTTACTTCTACTTCCATAATCGGTTCGGAAAATTGAAATCAGGCTATCACCAGAGCATCCAGGCACGCTGCAAGATTGTGCCAAAACTGAAGTCCCGACAGCGCCTGTTTTGTGCACACATAAAGTTCACATGATTCAGTACGTTCATGAGAGAAGCCAATCCTATTTTTAAAAAAATCGTAAAATTTTATGATTTTTTCAGTTATTACTAATGATCCGACCAGGTCGTGAAACATCCCATTTTGTTCGTATCTCAATTATCTACAATTATTTCCATTGGAGCCATCAGATTGCTTTATTAGTTTTTATTCTATAAGCAAAAACATTTTAAAAAAATGGTTTTGTTTATTTAAATGTCTATAACAAATTAATAAATGTCAATTGTGAGTCGAAAACATATCAGAATATAACTACGGACTGTATACCATGTGATGGCATAGTCTACTACTAGTATTTTTGTTAAAAACTCAGTTCATATACTGTGTCATATTCTTGCTCTCCATAGATTCTGTTCTTTAAAGTGCCCCACAAGAAAGTACCAAAACTGTCAGGTCAGGTGACCTTGCCGGCCACCTCACTGGTCCAGAATTTCCTAACCACCTATTATCTTTGGTGTAAATATTCGCAAACATGCTCTTTTATTGTGTGGAGGAGCCCCGTCATGCTGAAACCAACAGCTGTTATAATTAACAAGGGGAAACGTATCCATATATTCTTCGAATTCGTTTCTTAAGAACCGAAGATAGGTTTCCCCGTTCAAAGTATTAGAGAAGAATTGAGGTCCAAGTATTCGGTCGTCATAAATTCCAGCCCACACATTCAAACGAAACCGAACTTGTTGTGGTATGGCTTCTCTGAAGTGTCGTGGATTATTTTCACTACAAATTCAATCCAAATTCACTAGAAATAATGAGCTCCATTATTTCTATTAAAAACACCACAGTTAGAAAAAGTACTTTTGTCGGTCCAAATAATGTTTTTCAAGAAGTCTGTAGGGTCTACCCTATTCGAGAGCCAGCTACATAATTCCATCCTTCTCTCAGGATCACCTGGATGTGATTTTTGTGAAATATGTATCTTATAACATTTCACACCACTTTTTTTGAATTACCTCCAAACGCTCGTCTGTGGCACATCCATTTCTGCCGAGACTTGATGTGTTGATTTGGAAGAATCTGCATTTATCTAAAAAGTACCAAAAATAATTATACTTCTTCGAATATGGAATGAACAATTATTTTACCTCGGCTAATAAGTTACGTCTAATAGTTTGTTCCATTCTGCTTTCATATTTCATTTTTGGTTTTTGAAACGCACCGTACTCAGCCGAGTGTTTGTCCAAAATTCCGAATAATGTTCTATCCGGCTGTTGTCTTTCCGGATATAATTCAACATTAATTTGTGCTGTTTGCCTACTATTCCTATCAAATTTATAATAAAGTTTCAACATATCTCGTTTTTCTTCATTTGAGAATGAGGACATTTCGACTGAAGTATTTTTGCAAACTTATGATGTTTAATGAGTTCTGAACTAGTGTTTATTAAACAAAATTATTCTCAGATGAAGTTGTTTTTTTTTTAATATCTGTGGTTTCAGAAGTGCAAAACATAACAAATTATACATCAATGAAATCAGAATGAGAATCACTATTTTTCTGTATAAAAAAACAATATGGCGCCCGTAACAGAAAAAAAAGTTGATGATGAATGCCAGAAGACGAAACGTCGGATAGTAAATCTGAACATGAAAACGTGTAGCTGAAAAAAAGCATCAATGAAAATGTACTTTTGGTTTTGAGCTATGTTGTCAAATAACGATAGAAAAAAATAAAAACGAAAATTCCGATTTTCAGTTTTTTCCCTATATTTCCGGAAATACTTGGAATTTTTCAAGTTTCAAAACAGCATTTTGTTAAGCACCAGAATACGCAACTTTGCCAATTTAAGCTTCGACGTAACTCCTGTAGTTTAGGAGATCCCAATGGTGGGGGTCGAATTTGAACTGCCCTGTATTGTGGAGATGGTTATTTAATTAATTTTTCCTGAATTTGTTCAGACGGACTCAGTTTGATCTTGAGTTCTCTGCTTATCTAGTACCATAGCTGGGAATAGCAGATTGCATCGAAGACTTTTTATGAATCTCTATCAAAACTTGAAGACATATAAACACGTCAAGGGCATCATTCTGAGTTCAATAAACGAAGATTGACAGTGTGCGAGATAACTTAAGCTGAATAAAATCCTAACAGCTCTTTTCTGCAAACGGAAAACTGAGAGAGATTCAGACGAATAACCACCCCAAAGAAAAGCACCGTAACCAATGTGAGAATGAATTAACAAAAATTAGCTTGTTTTAGGTGCATTAAAATTAGTTACATCATCTAGCTGAACATAGCGCATAACTTGGGATTGACTGATGAAACAAATTTTTCTCTTTCGCTTTCGGAAAAATAATTCATCAAAGTTCAGACAGACGGCAAATATCTTAGAACGTGGAATGTCAACTGCTTGCTAAACCAATATTGACAAAGCAGATAGATAAAAAAATTTATTTATAGTCACGACCATTTGGTTACTATTTGAATATCAAGTTTTGGAGTGGAATAGGTGTACATCGAATTATCGATATGATGCTAATCAATTCATCATACAGTCTCATAAAGCCAGAATCAGTTGTAGCCCTCAGGACAAATACCATAAAAAAATTTGTTACCTAACCGTTGAGGATGTGTAGGTATACCGGGTGACACAGTAGACATGTAACAGCCTGTAGTTGTTTTGTTTGAACAGATGCAGATTTGAAATTTACATGGTTTACTTAATCAATAATAACGCTTTTTTGAACTCGACAACAATTTTTTTCAACCACCTGTCAAACCGGAAGTAACCCCAACTTCTTTTTACTCAAAAGTAACTTATATATCTCTCAAGACGATCTTGTTAGTCATAAAATTATCTATTCAACTATCACAAATTGATATTCTTTCCTTATTTGGCTGCTGAATTACATTTTATTGAAAAATATCAAGTTGGTACTGACCCGAATTCGATGCATGGCAGGCTTTGAATTAGCCGATTTCATTCCAAATTTTTCCAAAACCAGTTCAAACCCTGCAGGTTGTCAATGATGTTATTTCTTGAGTGATTGTAGCATGAAACATTTTTTTATTTATTTAAGAAAGAAAGTTGCATCAACCGCAAAGGGTTGTCAGCATTAACAATGCAGTACAATATTGCAATACAGTTAACATTTACAATTATATAAGGCACCAATATTTAGTAAGTTAACAAGTTTTCAAATAATGTCTATAATTTGTCGGTCAGATTAAGTTCGTTTAAGAATGATATCAAATTTTTTATATCACAACTCTCTCTCAAAATGTTTTTAAGATCCGGGTCCAAATTATGTTTGTGTCTGAGATTTTTAGATTTGGGGCACTCAATTAATAAATGTTTTTCACTCACGGGCACTGTGAAGTATGGTAATGTTATTTCAAGTATGGTTCATACTGTATATAGTTGAATATTTCATCGTAATAGTGTGGGGTTGTTTCTAGGGTAGCAATATATGTTCTTTTGTAAAACAAGTTTGTCATAAATGAATAATTATTAAAAATTATAAAACTACAGGAATTTGAATAGAGTTATTCCAATACATTACAGATGGCGACGAGAATATTTAAACCTACGTGAAATGGCAGAGAAAGCAATTCAATATACTGGTCATATTCAAGAATTTGTTCCTGACTCTTTAGATTGGTATATTTATAAGCGCAGACTTCGAAATTATTTCACTGCCAATAAAATAACTGAAGATGAGCGTAAAAAAGCTATTCTGCTGAGTTTATTGAATGAGGATGCTTACAAATTATTATTCAATATGTGTCTGCCTTTGGAACCAGAACAAAAACAGTATTTAGAAATTGTCACGTTATTAGATGACCATTTCAAGTCAGTCATATCAGTTTGGGCATGTAGAGAAAGATTTTTTGAATCTCGCAAAATCGACAATGAAACACCAAAAGATTGGGCAGCACGGTTTCGAAATTCAGTCTCAGCTTGCAAATTTGGAGGAGCAGAAGAGATAGAAAGTGCGTTAATAAATCGATTTATCATTGGATATGATTCCGGAAAAGTGAAAGATAGGCTGTTCGAAGAGAAAGAAGACATAAGGTTAGCAGCAGCAGTAGAGATAGCTTCATCAAAATCACAGATAGAGCATTTACATACCTTGAAGAGAGAACTTTCCATACATTATGCGGCGGATCGAAATTCCAGAAATAGGGAAGTCAAATCTGTGAGTCCAAAAAGCACTGAATCCCGGCCGACAGAAGTGCAATCCATTCCTGGGAATTTCTCTTGTATTAAGTGCATTTGTTGTGGGCGTAGAAATCATAAGGTAGACAAATGTTCTTTTCGAGAATGTCATTGCCATATTTGCAATGAAAAGGGACATTTAGCACCCATGTGTCCAAATAGAAAAGTCAAAGGTAATTAATTCAACCGTAATAATTTTCTGGTAGCTGACGAAGATTCATTATTTACTTTAGATGTCAAAACAGATCCAGTTTTGATAGATGTCATAATTGACAGGAGACCTTTCACTTTCGGTTTAGACACTGGGGCCAGTTACAGTGTGATTTCGAAAACATTTTGGAAAGAAAATTTTTCCCAGCAGCATAATTTTCAAATCTAGTAAAATATTTACTTTATATAATGGTGATATAATTTTACCAATAGGAATGATTAAGTGCGATGTGAGTTACAAGAATATGACAACGGAATTGGAGATTAATATAATTGAGAATGGTGGTCCACCGTTGTTGGGAAGAGATTTTTTTAATCGTTTCTGTTTGAGTATTTTTAATTTGACCACTGTAGATTTACCAGACGATTTACAATTTTTGAAACATAAATATCAACAGATTTTTTCAGCAGGTCTTGGTAATTTCAATAAGGGCACTATTTCAATAAAACTGAAATATAGCAGTAAACCCAAAATTTCTCCGAGCTAGGCAACTTCCATTTGCAATGAGGGAAAAAGTGGAGAACGAATTAGAACGACTTTTAAAATGTGGAGTCATTGAAGAAATTGATTATTGTGAATGGGGAACTCCAATAGTTCCAATTTTGAAGTCTAATGGGTCAGTTAGAATTTGTGGAGATTTCAAAGTTACAGTCAACCCATTTATTGAAATAGACCAGTTTCCTTTACCAAAAATTGATGACCTTTTTGTCAAATTACAAGGGGCAGTTCATTTCAGTAAATTAGATTTGTCGAATGCATATCAACAAATTTGTTTGGATGAACAATCGAAAAATTTCACTACAATCTCAACACATAAGGGTTTATTCAGATACACACGAGCTCCATTTGGAATATCGAGTATTCCTGCTAAATTTCAAAAAATAATTGAAACATTATTACAAGGTTTAGAGGGAGTTGTTAGTTTTCTTGACGATATTTTAATTACAGTAAAAAATAAAAATAAACATTTAGAAAGATTGGAAGCTGTACTGGGTTGCAAGAAGCAGGGCTCAAACTTTTACTAGAAAAGTGTAAATCTTTTCAGTCGAAAATTACTTATTTGGGATTTGACATTGATAAAGATGGACTTCACACTTCTGAATCCAAAATAACAGCTATCAAAAATGCACCGATACCAACTAATGTTACATCATTGAAATCATTTTTGGGTCATATAAATTATTATGGTGAATTCGTGAAAAATCTCTCTATGGTATTACATCCATTGTTCCATTTATTGAAACCTTCCTCTAAGTGGAATTGGACAGAAGAGTGGCAAAATGCTTTTGATAATGTGAAAGATTTGTTGGTATCAACAGAATTTTCAACCCATTACAACCCTGATTTTCCCTTATTATTGTCAACAGATGTTAGTGTGTACGGGGTTGGTGCGATTATTTCACATATTTTGCCAAACGGTTTAGAGAAGCCCATTGCTTATGCTTCCAGAACTTTATCATCAGCGGAATCAAAATATTGTCAGTTGGAAAAAGAAGCCTTGGCAGTCATTTTTGGACTTTGTAAATTTCGGAATTATTTATTTGGTAGAAAATTCACTTTAATTATTGACAATAAACCACTTTCCGGAACACCCATGGTATAGATTACATCTAGATTTCATGAGCCCGTTTCTAAATAAGCAATTATTGATAGTGGTTGATGCACACAGTAAATTCTATTCGCGAATAAGTTTTGAAGTCTCTTGGAGAATCTGTACTTGTGCGATGGCTGGTGTGTATTGGCGGCAATTTTTGAAGCAAAGCAGAGGCTCAAATACTGACGTCTGATATATAGTGATGGCTCTCCAGATTCGAGTAGATACTGGCTATGGGTGTGGTACGCAGGGCACCGAGAACGTTTCTGAGTGCGGTGTTATGGACTGAATCCAGGAGCTTGAGTAATTTTTTACCGGCTGAGGCATATACTACTGAAACATAGTCTAATTTTGATCTTATCAGTGCTCTATACACCGAGAGCAGTGTTTTGCTGTCTGATCCCCAGCGATGGTTTGAAAGTACTTTCATCAGATTCAAGCTGTTTCGACATGATGATTCAAGCTTTTTTATATGGGGGTCCCAACATAGCTTCTTATCTAGCATCATTCTGAGATATTGTACAGTGTCCTGGACTTCGATGTTGCTTCCGTTCAATTTGAGAGTGGGTTCAGCAAGGGTGTATTTCTTTGAAAATAAAATGCATTGTTAACCAGTTTTCAGTACTATTAATTGCAACTTGGAGATTATTTTGTACGATAGACATGCTTTTTCATTTTGAGTATATCAGTAAGTCGTCTGCAAACAGGCTGATTCGTACCGGTGACTCGATCCGTTGTGCAATTTCATTGATGGCAAGTAGGAATAATGTGACACTTATTACTGATCCTTGAGGAACTCTATTTTGTTGTTCTCTGAGAGCTGAAATTGCGCCGTTGCTTCTCACCCTGAAGTATCTGGATTCTAGAAAGTTACTTACGAATTTCAATCAATGTCCGTTTATTTCTTTCGATACTATCTGCTGAATTATGTGATGACGCCATGTCATATCGTAGGCCTTTTTTATATCGAAGAATATTGCTGTACAGAACTGTTGGTTTGCGAATCCTTCGTGGACGTAACTTTCGACATCTATCAGGTAGATCTGGTCTTTCGAAAACCATTCTGTTCAGATGCCAGGTACCCATATTTTTCCAAATACCACATAAGCCTTCGGTTAATAGTTTTTTCGAGTAGCTTACACATTGTACAAATTAGTGAAATTGGCCTGAAGGACTCTGGACTCGTATTAGATTGGTTCTGCTTCATTATTGGTATTATTATAGCATCTCTCCATGTGTCTGGGAAACATCCTTCTATCCAAATTCTGTTGTAGATCTTGAGAAGAATGTCTGTCGCCTTTGGTGGAAACATTATTTAAAATCGTAAATTTGAACGAATGAGTGAAAGCGAGTGAAGAATATTCTAACCAAACTTCAATATTCATAAATAAAAAGAGCTAACTAGGTAGGTTAGGTTAGGTTTGAACGTGAGTGGGCCTGTATCAGGCCCTTCACTGCGGCCAATGGCCTATTGTGGCTCTACAACTAATATTCATGAAATTCTTCAATTCGATTATATTTTTCACAAAATTAACTACCAGAATCACGTCCTTAATTAAATTTATACCAATCAGTTTGACAAATAGTATCAGAATGTTCTTCATAATCTTTCATTGCAGAAATAAGATTCTTGTCTTTTCGATAGTTCTGCAATTTTCTTCTGTATCTGTTTGCTATGGCATTAGAGCATTCTTGAGGTGGAAAGATTCTGTGTATTTCATTCGTAATAGATCTAGTAGGTCCTGTTTTTTTGCATCTCTGCTTTGAAGGTGTAAATTATTAGAAAGTGTACGCAAAAACGGTAAACGCCTTTCAACTTTTTTTTATTGATACCTCATTTCACCTATTTCATGCACGACTGAGCGCGCGTTTTTTGTAGTTACCATGGCAACATCAACAACTAAGGAAACGTGAAGTCTGAATGAAAATTTTTCAGTTATTGATCTGACAGGAATACCTTGCAACGTCAAATAACATTTTACTAACGAATGCAAGACAGCACAACTCGTTCATTTATATCTGGTTACCGTTTCCATCCATTTGATGAACTATATTCTTTTTATACGCTTCATTAGATTTTTGCGAGAATTTAGGATTTCAAAAGGTACCAATCAGAGCTGTCCCAAAGTGGGATGAATGCGAGACTAAATTCTATAGTGGGATATGTTAAAATACATACCGCTGTGATAACTCATATTCCGAAATTGCAGACAAGTAGCGAAATATGTATGGTTTATTACATGTACTGTTTTTCTAGCAATTAGCACGATTCCCATGTTCCGTTCTCGCTCCCGCTCCCTCGTTGCCGCTTTGGTTTGACGAAACCTTAACTCGTTCAGTTACATCTTTTTTATACGCTTCATTAGATTTTTGCGAGAATTTAGGATTTCAAAAGGTACCAATCAGAGCTGTCCCAAAGCACTGCTCTCAGTGCTCGTGAAAGTGCTTAAATCATTTTAGTGCTCGTAAGCACTGTGCTCCCGAGCACTTTTTGGATTCAGTGCTTAGTGCTTAGTGCTTCGAGCATTTAACGAAAAGGCACTGCGGTGCTCGGGAGCACTAAGCACTAAGCACTAAGCACTAAGCACTAAGCACTAAGCACTAAGCACTAAGCACTAAGCACTAAGCACTAAGCACTAAGCACTAAGCACTAAGCACTAAGCACTAAGCACTAAGCACTAAGCACTAAGCACTAAGCACTAAGCACTAAGCACTAAGCACTAAGCACTAAGCACTAAGCACTAAGCCTTTTCTCAGCTATGGATCTATGAATGTTGTTGAAAATATAAAACACGGTCAGCGGCGCCCCCACCCCCAAAACCACTGATTGCGGCCTTATATTATGCATATTCTAGGTTCGAGGGCTCGAGGGCTCAGTCCTGACATAAAAAAGTGTTTATAGCGTTAGCAGTGAATTAAGTGCTTCACCACACTGGATTATTTAGTGCCACACACAATAAATAATAAATCCACCAAAAATATAACAAAATTCTTTTTCATTTGAACCAAATTATTTATTAGAGAAACAAAAAAATCCGACTGCGGTTTAAACTAAAATGCACAAAACAAGTCATATAATAATCCTTTCATAAAGAAAAATTGAAAGTGGCCGAGACCCATTCTATTTCTATAGATTTTTTTAAGCAAATAGGTCCCGGCTGCTTCCAATTTTTAATCGATTTGAAATGATATTACTTCTTTTTGATTTTTATTTTAAACACAGTCGGGATTTTTAGTTTAATTATTTACTTTTTTTATTTTCAGCTTTTTAGTACACAATTATTATGTTGTATCAAGAAGGCCAATTTGGCGCAAAAAATCCGCTATTTTGATTTTTCATCATTTTAACATAATAAGTGTCACTTGCGGTATCAAGACCAATCTAACGACCGAAAATTCAGCAAAATCGGTTCAGTCTTTTAGTGGTTACAAAGAAAAAGCGACTTTATTGCCACACTCCGCTGAACGTGATGATCCGCCTACCCCCTGTCTCTCGCCCCGTTTGGGAGGCCCGCGGTCCACAAAAGACTCTCAAGTTATAGTTCGTCAGAAAATGACAGATTTTGCTGACTCATTTTCTCTATTCTGAGATTTTAATCACTGAAAATAATGTCAGTGTTGAGCAGAAAAAAATAAAATTTAAAAAATCATACGCTTATGAATATGAACATTTCATTTTCTCGATGTGACTAGTTCAGCTCGTCTAGCGTCTACCGATGGTTATCAAAATCACATTCCTATTTCATTCTTATTGCATCACGCTCTGACATGAATGAAATATACTATACAATGGTGGTTTCTGTCCGAAAACTGCCGGACTACGAAGTCAGTGAAAATGTTGGTAAGGTAGGAACTATTTCGCGCCGCTCTATATTTCAATTTGGCTATTCGCTGCCCATTTCGGAAATCAAATTAATCTCCCAAACGACAAAGTCTGGATATTCCCTATCAGTTGGAAATTGAACTGTTTTCATGAGTCTTTCTATTAAAATAGAACTAAAGCAAGTATTGACTCATTTCCTTCAATTGCCGTACAAAAAAATCGCAATTTTCGATATCAAATCAATTTCAATATATTCAATAAGTACTCCAATCCTATCTGAGTTGACCTACCAAATTTGAGTTTTCCAAGTGAAACCGTTTCCAAATGCAATATGAACTTGGAATACACGAAATTGAACGCCCAACTTAAACGGTCTCGCCCTTTCAAAAAGTGCTTAATGCTCAGTGCTCGCTAAATCGAATAACTTTTTGAAAGTGCTTAGTAATGGCGAGCACTTCATGAAAAAAAGTGCTTAGTGCTCGAGATTCCTGAGCACCTTTCAAGAGTGCTTAGTGCTTAGTACTCGAAGCACTTTTTTTCAGTGCTCGGCACAACTCTGGTACCAATATAAAAAATATCTCAAAGTATTCGTGGATAACTGGTCTTCTTAACGCTTGCTCTATTCGCACGTGTTTGAAAGACCTTTTCAACCACTTATACTTTAATATACTACCTATTTTATTGCCAGTATAAATAATTTCACCATTCATATCGTAATATTCAAATTACTGAAGAAACCATAGGCCACCTTTCATTAATCCTAGCCTCATTATAATATATGAAAAAAATTTGATAGACTGCACTCACACCAGCTTAACTAAAACGACAATAAATTGCACGGCACGGCACGCTCTGTGATTGGTCACTGTAATGGCGGTGAGTTTGAAAGGTAGACAAGAAGAAGGCAAACTGAGTTGAAAAAGCTTGAATTACTAGCCAATCTAACCTAACCTTGCTAACCTTACGTAGACAGAATAGCCATTCAAAATTGGTGGCGATTTAACGACCATGCATCCAAAATTGCTAGCATTGGTCAGAGCGCTTATGCCGTGCATTTTATTGTAAAGTGCTTAAGTATTATTTATTTATTTATTTATCAATCACGATTTTGGGATAACACCAGGTGTTAACCCAATACAGTATCCACCAATTCACTAAGTACATTTATCTCATGGTTTACAAATATTGTTTTTTATTTTCAAACTATAAATATCTATACCTGCCTGTATACATTTAAATATGAAAAATGTGTTTAGTATGAGATTTGAATGAGGATATTGACTTACAAGATATATCCAGCTCAGAGAAAAATATATTGAAGGTATCGCTCAATCTAGGAATAGTAGAATTTTGGCCTAATTTGGTATTCTTATGAGTAATCTCAAGGAGAGCCTTATTTCTAGTGTTTCTGGAAGGCACGTGGAAACCCACTAAAGCTAGAAGTTGGGGAGCATCAAACATATTTTTGAGAATTTTTAACATGTAGACCAAGTCCGTTATTATTCTTCTTTGCTCTAATGTCAAAATACCGAATTTACATTTTCAATGTTAAACACCATTTACCTTAAAGTTCAAAAATCTTATGAACTTACTTTGGATTCTCTCAAGTCGTACCTTGTAAGTTATAATGTTGATTCCAGATAACACTAGCAAAGCTCAGTCTGCTATGAAAGTAGGCAAACTATAATGACTGAATAGCCTTCTGAGTTCTAAAATTCTTACATACTCTGCTAATAAAACCTAACATTTTGCTACATTTATTAACGATATATTCACAATGCAGATTGAAACATAATTTATTATCGAAAATTACTCCTAAATCTTTGATGTGATTGACTCTTACTAAAATTTTACCAAGTAAGTTGTAATCGAATTCAAATTTATACTGATTTTTCGTGAAGGAAATTGTAGAGCATTTGTTAAGGTTAAGGAACAATCGGTTTGAACTGCAAAATTGTGAAAAACGATGTAAATCGGACTGAATATTCAAACAATCAGCAGATGATTTAATTTATGAAAATATTTTCAAGTCATCAGCGTAAAGTAAAATGTTGGAATGTTTAAAACAATTTTTTATATTGTTTATGAAAATCAGAAACATTAAGGGGTCGATGATAGCCTTGCGGCACCCCAGATGTAACAGCGATAGGTTCAGACTTGAAACCGTTGATTGTCACGATTTGTGATCTATCGAATACGAAGAGGCAAACCATCTTAGCAGATCTCCATGTATACCCACCTCAGCAAGCTTTGACAAAAGTATGTTATGATTATAATAGAATATGACGATTTCGGGATTTTACTATCTTCATTCTACTCTTCGATCTTGTGATCAGAATGTAGACTGGATAGCAGTATAACATTTTGTTTATCATTAGTTTTTGTCCTATATGATATGAAAGTTCCGTCATCTTCAAAACCGAATGAAGATGAGCCATCATTTCGAAATTTGGTTTCCTTTCGGGTTTATTTTTCTTTAGTGTTTCAATAATAATTGACAGTTCTTTATTTTTCAATTCTGACAAAACAATATGATACATGAACCAGTTGTCACATTTTATATTTCTACCAGATCCACGTGAAGGATTTGCCATTCTCCTTAGAATAGAGAAGACTAGAACAGCAAATGAGAATCTCTCAAAATCTCCATTTTCTCGCCCCTCTCGTTCAAACAACTCAAAAAACTGAGCTTCCTCCTCACGAAAACATTCGTGCACACACGTAGCCTACTGTAAGAACTTACAATAAGCTGATTAGTTGACATTCAAATTCGGCGCACCGAAGGATGTCATTTCTCATGTCAAAGGTCTTCGAAGACTCATGAACACTCATTCACCACGAAGAACAACACCAAAATAGAAATTTATGGTTCAAGGGCACAGAACATACGCATATTCGAGGGGTTTCCAAAGATGACATGGCTGAAACATTGTACAGAGTGTTCTTTCTTTAAACTATTACTTATATAACGCACTAAATGAACAAGCCTTACTAGATGTCGATTTTCATTGGTCAATTTACGTGTTACACCATGTCAACTGGTTTGTTGCTTATTTGATATGGTCTTTCATTCTGACAACCAACATATACTTCTAGATTATACGTGAAAGATACGGGCATTGAAAAGAGCATATTTTGATGTTTTTTGGTAAGTTCATATACTGTCTGAATAACCACCTATATTGATATGTTTTGAATTTGTCGTCGATAGTGACAATTTCCTCAACCATACAATTTATCTAGCGGCTGTCGGAACTCAGACAGTTTTTAAGAAAACCAAACTTATTGATTGATCCCCATGTATTCCTCAATTGTTCAACCACGGTTTCCTCTCTGTTCGAAGTAATTTCAGGTTCGATTTGCTTAGTTGAAAATTCCCGATAGATGAAAAAATCCAATGAATGCTTTCATTTTCATTTCATCTTTCGGTCTGGAGGAATTAGTTTTCATTTGGAAATATATCGATTTGTGAACTGAATAATTCTATCAGGTATTGAATTGTCTACTAAGCAATAACAAGTATCCAGAATATCTTGAACATTTTCAGCAGGACCGAGTACATCTAGGGGATCAATTACAATATTTTGTCGACCAATTTTTGAGTAATTTTTTTTTGTTCATTGATATAGAAGTTGTCGGTTTCTTATTCACCTCTCTCTTCTCTTTCGTCGCTGTACTTATTTGCACCCTCCTATCCGTAATTATTTTAACTATAGGTCTCATCATAGGCGAAGAGCCGACCGCTAAAAATGGCACCTGATTGGTTAAAGGACATATATTATTGGAAAATGTAGTATTCAAATAGATTAAAACAATGATATAGGAGCCTTAGTCCCCAGCCATCACTTGACTATGCAACCATTTTTTAATTTTTGTATAGTTGCTTAGCTTATTAGTTAAAGCATGATTTTAGCATCAAGTGAAATCTTGGACTTCCTGGTTATAGAAAAAAAAATGGTTGCCAAACCTCTGACTGTTTTTTAAGACGGGCAACCCGATTGTACACTATAACCATTGTTTATATAGAAGATAGTTAGTCAACCTTATGGGATTATAATTGGATCAAAATGGATGCGACATGTAGATGGCGATAGTGAGCTCGCATCCAAGTCATGTCGTAACTTCAGTGATCTGGCCTCCAAGTCATGTCGTAACTTGATTTAAACAATGGAAAAGCATTAAAATCAGGGTTTTTTGAAGAAACCTGCATTAAAATGACGTCAAATATTCATGTTTGTAACTAATCACGCTAGATGACACTCGCGTTTGTGTCCAATACCTTTTCCACAGGCACTGACTAACTATGTTCTATTTAAACAATGCTATAACGTAGTCCATTTATCTCAATATTAGAAAGAGATTGAAAGCGACAACTGCTCCTTCGTTTTAATGTATCTACCCTGGCCTGGTCAGTCTTGCAGTCTAGCAAAGATATACTGTGATTTTTGGAGTGTAAGTTGTGTTGTGGAAATAATATCACTATGAAGTTGTGTTTTCTGTGCGGGAAATCTGAAGGGTTGGTTAATATTTTCGATGCAGAAACTTTTGAAAAATTCACTCTTATGAGTCTTTTTCGAAAAATTAAAAAGCACAAATATTGAAAAATCGATGTTCCCAAAACAATTGGTGAGATTGGTTATCACTATGACAATGATGAAGAAATTGATGAGCAGTATAATGATGATGTTACAGAGGAAGAAAATGAATAATTTGTAATTAGAATAAGTTATTGAAACTCATAATCCATTATAATAAAATTAAAGTCTAAAATATAAAATAATTTTTAAATATACTGCCCAATTATATAAGCTTATAATATTATACTTTCAATAAATGAATTGTTTAATTCAGTGTTAATTCTTTTCCTTAATTTATTTCCTATGTTGTAATTATGTACGTGATAATTAAAACAAATTGATTGTGAAAATAATTAATTTTATTATTCATTTCTTAAATATTCAAAATATAAAAAATAAGTTTGGTAAAATTTAATGGGATATTCATGAATTAAGATATAACTCTCTTACGGAGTACGGTATAGTCTTCAAAGCGGGCTGCCACAATTTCTAACAGTCAGAGGTTTGGCAACCATTTTTTTTCTAAAACTAGAAAGTTCAAGATTTTATTTGATGCTAAAATCATGCTTTAACTAAGAAGCTAAGCAACTATACAAAAATTTAAAAAATCAAAAAATGGTTGCCTTGTCAAGTGACTGGCTGGGAACTGAGGCTCCTATATCATTGATTTAATCAATTTGAATACTACCTTCTCCAATAATATAAGTCGTTTAACCAATCAGGTGCTATTTTCAGCGGTCGGCTCTCGGACTATCATCACAATTTATATTTTCTGTTTCCAGTCCATTATTTTTGGCATCTTCATTTTCAGAACTACTACTCTCCTCATAAATAATCAGATGAATACTTCTCGTCTACACTGTCATCGTCTTGCAGCATTTGAAGAAGTTTTTTTTTGTCATCATCGAGGTAATATAGTTTCATTGTAGTAAAACGTAAAAAAAATTGTGTTGATTTCAGATTTCAGAAAAAGTATTTTTTCTAAAATCGTTCAAGAATGCCCACTTTCTTGGAGCAACTTCAGGCCTCAAATTACGCTAATCTAGTATTTTAGTCCGTTGCTAAGCAACGAACTTTCCCGGACCGTTTTCGAACCTTAACGGTACTCCCGTACTATTCCCATAGTAATTTACGTAACAAGTACGGAAAATACTGTTTTTTTGGACGAGTAGATCAAATTCTAGGACGAGCGTTAGCGAGTCCTGGAAATCTACGAGTCCAGAAAAACTGTTTTCGGACGTGTTGCGTACACCATTTTTTCGGCAATCATGTAGAATAACAAATCAATGAGTCAAAGATACGAAGAGAGGTCGACTTTCACCCATCTGTTAACCGGATGAAACGATTCCAAATTTGAATATTTCGAAAATTCCAGTTCATATTTGTATTATATATTGAAATTCGAACAGAAGATAGGTACCAACAGAAACATTCTAATTCTTATTTATATTAATATTTATATTAAGTTCGAGCACTTCCCGGCCTAATCCGGGAAGTACGTACTTCCCGGACTAGGCCGGGAAGTGCTACTTTCCCAAAGAAAAAGTGTCCGGGAAGTGAACACTTCCCGGATGGTTGCCGAAAAAGTACTTTCCCGTATCGAAAACGATATGGGAAAATTTTTGCCGGCTTGTTCACATTTTAGACAGTTATTGAATTCACGCAAACAATATGTAGAATTCCTTAGTTTTTGATAATGCTGATTGCGATTTCAGAAAAAATAGTATATGTACCTCGTAGTAAAAGCACATTCCCAGACTTCAATGCTTGTTGGCCTCGTCTTAACGCCTCGGCCAACAATTTACATTGTCGTCCGGGAATGTATTGCTTTTACTACTAGATACACAATATACTATTGTTGGTTGGAATCAAACTCTTTTTTTTCAATTTATTTTCTATTCATTCATTCTTATATCTTACAATACAGGCATGATTCTATGATCATTTGTATTTTTTTTAAATAGTTACACTGTATATCAATATGTACTTAATTTGATGTATTAACTGTACCTGTGTCAATGACCAAATGAGCAGTCAAGACACGTTTATTTTGAATTAAAAAAAAATACAGGCATATCTCCAATAGAATACTAAAAAACTAGAAGATTATGTTGGGTTCACCTAAGCTTAGGAAAGCTTGTGTTGTGTTTCCATAATCTGTTATACTTTGCCTACATAGAACTAATTTCTCAATTTTCTTATGAATGATAGCCTATGATTTTATTTCAGCATGTCTTTTTAATAATTTTTTCTTATTTTTCATTTTATTTTTTTATGTATATGCATCTGTATACATATACTTTCATTAAAGAATTTGTGTATTTGAGTAAGAATGGTGACGATTTTTGAGTAAGAATGGTGACGATTTTTGAGTGAGTGCAAGGAGGTTTATTTTCTTTAAAATGCAATTAAAACAAATTCATATTTGTGAGCATCAGGTTTTTTACTTCTCCTTTTAAGCGTTTTATATTGAGTATACACTTGATTGAACTTCGAAGCATATTAAATAATTTGGGGCCATAGAAAAATATTGTGTTATGTTTGTGAGTTTTTTTGAAAATCGGTAGTGTTGCTGATTGATGTTTGGTAAATCTATTGGTCCGTGTATGGTAATTGTTCAAATTTGGTTTTTCTCTAAAGGTCCGTACTAAAGCATTGAAGACAGAAATATTTCTAATATTGAAGAGTTTATTTGTATTATATAATGAATTTGAGGAGAAATGTGTTTATTTTATACATAAAATTCTCATAATAGTATTTTGTATTTTTTGTACGTTTTTTATAATTGCATGTGTTCTTCCCCACGCAACAATACAATATCTGATAACGCTTTCCGCAAGGAAAAAATATAAGGAGTTTCTTGGTAAGTATATCCCTATATAATATTGTAAAATGTATGAATCAGTTGTGTCATTCTTTTGATGACATGATTTGTATGATCTTCTCATCTCAAGTCCAATATGACTCCTAGATATTTCAAAGTTCTGTTTTTCTCAATAATGGGACAATTGCAGTTTACTTGGGGTTGGGAACAATTTTCTTTGTGGATCCAAAAATTAAAGTCTCAATATAAATAAAACTAAACACATCACTTTTTCATTGTTGGCACCTGATCAACCACAAATGTTTCAGACTTAGTGGATTGTAATTCAGCCAGAAATGAATTTTGCTCAGATCACTTTCTGCTTTAGAGTAATTATACATTATCCCATGTATCGCCGAAAAATACTTTAGCAGTATCGTCTGCATACGATATAAGATGCCCATGAATATCATCGATATGAAATACATAAATAAGAAACATCACTGGCCCCCAGATTGTACCTTGAGGGATACCTATGTTAACCTTTTTGAGTTCACTGTAGAAATCATCAATTTTATTTTATTCATTCGCGTTTAATAATGTTTTGTTGATTCAATGTTTTTTTCTGCGTTTACCTTTTCGGTTGAAAAGTAAGGAATAGAACCTCACTACATGCGGTATCCATCATATAATATGAAAGGTTACACAAAAATAATAGTTTTCACTTTGGCAATAACAATTTACTGTTCAATTCAAAAAGATGAATGATCAAAATGATTTTTTGGTTTTATGAAAATCCCCTGGCAACACGCAGGTATTCCTCAGGTAATTTGGACTCGCTAGTCCTGACCTGAAGATAGATAGTACCCGTGCGTTATGTGAATATTTGTAAGAGTTAATTATTATATGAAAACGAAAGAGAATAATAACCATAATTTTTATTGGCTCTATCGTGCTTTACGCTTTCGTTGTTATTTGAAGTGGTCATAAATGCGTTCTGATATTCTGTAATGATAGCTATCACTTAGATTACACAATGGTATGTATGTTTGCGAATGCCTCATTTCATGCTTTTTCCTGTAACGTACTTTCATTTGTTGAATTTGCAAATGATATTTCCCTTTCTCCTGGAATTAAACAAAGTTTCTGAAGAAAATTGTTACGAATGGTATTCAAACTGGATAGAGATAAAAGTACCATACACAATCGTTACATAGTCAGTATCCATTTAGATAGATGTTTTTGATGATTTACGTATGGGGATATATTGAAAAATTCTTAGCCTATTACAGAACCAAACAAAATTTCAATTTCAAAATATTTTATTACTCAACATATTCTCCTCTTAATTGAATACATTTATTACAGCGAACCTGCAATGTCTCTAGACCTTTCAAAAAAATGTTTCTTCTTGCTCTTCAAACCAGACCTCCACAGCTTTTATTACCTCCTCGTTGGAAGAAAATTTACGACCTTTTAAACTTTTTTCAGTTGAGGAAAGAGATGATAGTCGGATGGAGCCATATCAGGTGAATAAGGGAGGTGTTCTAGTAATTCAAACCCTAAATCACGAATTTTTTGCATGGCAACATGAGATTTGTGTGCAGGGGCGTTGTCCTGCAAAAACAAAACACCTTTGGATAGCTTTCCGCGTCTTTTCTCTTTAATTTTTTCTCGTAGAGTGGTCAGTAATGTCGAATAGTAATCTCCAGTTATTGTTCCACCCGTATCCAAAAAATCAATCATGATTACTCCATGGCAATCCCAAAAAACTGAAGCAAGAACTTTTTCAGCAGATTTTTGGACACGAAACTTCTTAGGTCTTGGAGAACCGGAGTGTCGCCATTCCATCGATTGTTGCTTTGTTTCTGGATCGTAGAAATGTTCCCAAGTCTCATCCATAGTAACAATTTGGTTTAAAAAGTCTACATCGTTTTCAAATCGAGCACAGATCGAACGCGATGCTACCACCCTTGCACGCTTTTGGTCAACATTCCAACATTTGGGGATCCATTTTGCAGCAATTATTCTCATGTCCAAATTGACGTGAACTATATGATGAACGCGTTCGTATGAAATATGAAATGCTTCAGATATCCATTTTTGCCCAATTCGACGGTCTGTTCAAATCATGTCATGAACCGCATGGATATTTTCGGGGACTGACACAGAAACTGGCCTTCCCGATCGGTCATCATCTTCAATGGAAAATTTACCTCTTTTGAAGCTTGCAGTCCAATTTTTCACGGTCGCATACGAAGGACATTGATCACTAAGGCTATTAGGCATACACTGACACTTCTAATAAGTTATTGTTCGTTGCTATGGTAACACAATATTTTGTTTATGTAGGGAACTGGTCTAGGATAACTAGATATCAATACATCCTCGTAAAACTGTAATACATGTACGCAATTTCAATGTGAAATTATTTAGCTGGGAAATGACGTCGGAAATGACTTGTTCGTATAATTTTTTGAGGCATCTAATATGATAACGTAAAAAGTGGAGTAGAAGTTGACTTTCAGAGAAGAAGGCGAATAATTTTCAATTGCCAGAACAACTCGACTCTTATTCTAATGAAAAAACCCTATGCTTTCAACGATTGAAAATAATCATAGTTAAGCAGTACATTCAGATTTTACTAGAACATGAACCATGACGTTCAAATACCAACATCCAGATAAAAAATTCGGAAAATTTCAATGCGAATTACTATTAAAAACGAGACAGGATGAGAGGTAAGTCCCATACAAAACAGAAATGCAAATCAGAAGTACAGAGAGATTGAAAGAAATATTAGAAGAAATTATCAAACAGTGGAGAGAAGTAGAAGAAGGATGCAAGAGGGTGTAGCTGAATAAAGAACTGAAAGACGTCAAGGAAGAAAATCAAGAGAATATTTCGGAAAGTAGAGACAAAGATCTAGAGAGAGAAATCGGTAAAATGAAAATGGTTTGGAATTGAAAAGATGTAAAATGATAACGAGCTAAAACTGAAAAAAGGAAAAAAATGGTGATTCAAACACTCGAAATAAACATTAACGTGAATGAAGATATCGCTATAATGAGAACATTATGATATAAGAAAATTACAACCAGGCTCCTACTGAACGAACTGAAGGAATGGAATGGAAAAAGAGAAATTAAGCATCATCAAAGGTGAAAGGAAGAATTTTTTGAACATGAGAAATACAAGAAAAACAAAAAATCTCTAGGAAACATAAAGAAGGCGAGAGCAAAGTGAAATAAGTCAAACAAGTACTATAAATATAAATAACAAAATTCTTACGGTCGATAGTATAGGATACAATAACGGCAGAGCAAGCAAATATAAATAAATAAAAAAGCGCATGGGAAGTTTTCTGAGAGAACTCCAGAAAATCATACAAAATATATGAAGTGAAAAACAGGAAACGACTAAGCAACGAGAAGGAAAATATGTAAATAAAGAAAGGATAAAAAGCAATTGGTATAGGGAATGAAAGAACTAAAGAAAAAAGAGAAGAAGTGAAGGGGAGAAAATAAACAAATGAAACGTATCGATAATGCTGGAAACAGGATGAGTGTAAGAAATAGGAAAAGAAAAAAGAAATATAACATAGGGACAGTTGCAATTCATGACATACACTGAAGAGGGAAAAGACAAATTGAAAAACATGATTTTACATTACATCATTCAGAAGCACGAAAACAAAGACACCACGGAGTAGGATTGACGATATTATGAAACTCAAAGAAAAATGTTAGTAAATTCATGCCAACAATAAATGATGGAATGATAGGAACTCTAATATTATTGTGATTCAAATAATAGTAATCAATATGAGATGATATATAATTTGTTGAATATTTGTGAAATAATATTTAACAATGCCTTTTAGCCGTGCAAACGATAATAGCGAAATACTGGGATTGCAATATTCATTCTAGATGTTAGAAGCAATATGTGAACAAGATTCAATATTCAAAGGTGTGGACAGTACTGGTAAATATTATTGAACCTACATTGACCCCATATAAGTTAATATGACTTGTTGAATATTGGTGAAATAGTATTCATCCAATCTGCAATCAAACGTCGATATAAAATATAGTTCTTTATCACTAGAATCGATATGAGAGGAATATTTGGACTGCAATATTTATTCTAGATGTACCCAATATGAGTAAATTCGATTTATTGAATAACTGCGAAAAAAAATTCAACCAATGAGAAATCAAATTCGGATATACCATATACTTTTTAATTGCTAGCCCTAGATCCACCCCATGGGGTCATCGGCGACCCGACGGTTTATACATTGTGATTCATCGGGAAATGCGCATACAGTTAAGGTAGATGGAAGACACCGAGGTCCTTCTATATAACTTATCTTTTATGGGTCTATCGTTTTCTATAACCAAGATTTATTGATTTTCCCCATTTTTTCAATTAATCATAACTTATGAACCACCCTATACATTTTTTTGATATTTGGTTTGTATGTTCTTTGTCCACAGTAGTGTCGATTAACATAATGAGAAAAAGTTTTATTTCAGGTCCGGCCTTAAAAAATTAATAAGTAGGTTTCGAGTAGAAACAACATTCTGTATATCAATATTTTAAAATTTTATTTACAAACTTAGAAAGAGCAGGAAAAAATAAGTAAGACTAAAAGTATTTGGTGTTTCCGCAAACAGCTTTTTTACTTATTAACTTGAGTCAAATCTAGATGTTTCGATAATGAGGTGCCACAAAATTTAAAAAAATAAAATTTCTTTCCCAAATGGTACTTTTCCTGCTTCAATCCATGAAATCGTCATCTATTTCTTATTCTGCTGATTCCTGTATCCCAACCTAATTCAAAAACGAGAGGACATATCCACAATTGGGACAAATTATTATTATCAATGAAGAACTTTCAAACACCCTGTATGGTTAAAAAATTATCATAACATTTGTTCATTGCGCTAAATTTAGAAAAAAATTATAAAAATGAGGAAAAATGCCCATTCCGAAAAAAGCATAACTTTATTTTAAACAAAAATAACATTGCAACAAATCTACATTTCAAAGGTTAAACATAACAGAAAATCAAAAATCTAGAATTTTCTTTATCCGCGTCTAATTACCTTTTAGACTCTTCTGATGGATTCTTGATAATAATAATAAAATCAAGCAGTCTGTACATATTGCTTGATTTAGTAAATAATACACTTTAGATTTGATATCCCAAACTGTTTTAATTGCCAAGGTGGCTGATGTCAGAGTAAAATTTTGACATTAGTTGATGACTTTGTACTTGTGTTGTTACGTTATTTGTTGATAACAGTTATTTCTTACTTAAAATGCTACACCAATTTGATAATAATGAATATGCAGACGTGTTGTATGTATATGGATTTTGTGATGGTAATGGAAAAGCTACCCGAAGAGAATATGCACGGCGATTTCCTGGCCGGCGGTTACCTAGTGACAAGACTTTTTCTAATGTGTTCAGTTACCTTAGAGAACACGGTAAATTTACAACTGTAGCACAAAATGAAAGTTACGAAATACGACATATCGATTTGGAGCAAGATATTCTTAATTTTGTACAAAATGATCCAAAAATTAGTTCGAGAAGAATCAGTCACGCCACTAATGTTCCTCAGTCTACTGTTTGGCGAAGAATTAAAAAAAATCGTCAACATCCGTACCATTTACAGCAAGTTCAGAGGCTACAAGCTGTAGATGAAACTGCTCGATTGGCTTTTAGTAGATGGGTATTACAAGATAATAGGATCTTATACAGATGTTTATTTAGCGATGAATCTCAATTTACCAGAGACAACAAAATTCGTTCGCCATAAAACAAAAACATTCACAAATTAGGTTCTCCTTTAATGTTTGGTGTGGCGTTATTAACAACCGATTAATTGGACCCCATATCCTACCACATCTACTAACGGGTGAAGTGTATTTGGAGTTCCTGCAAAATATTTTACCCATATTGCTAGATGATGCAGGAGTTGATGTTGGAGGCATGTACTTTTAACATGATGGGGCTTCACCTCATTTCAGAGTAATGGTGAGAGAGTCTTTAAATGACAACTTCCCAAATCATTGGATAGACAGAGGAGGAGCTCACAACTGGCCTGCAAGGGGGCCCGATTTTAATCAACTCGATTACCATGTTTGGGGTTATTTAAAATCAAAAGTTTATTCAACTGAAGTAAACACTAGAGAGGACCTTCTACGGAGAATTGAGGACGCTTGCGACGAACTGAGAAATGACCAAGCTATGATTAGAAAGTCGATTACAAATCTTACTTCAAGAGCACGAAAATGTATTGAGCAAAATGGATGCCACTTTGAACAACTGTTATAAGTTATGTTGTTTACATTTTTTTGTGTCTAATTCTTTTCGTTTGACTTAATACAATTTGTTGCAACGTTATTTTTCTTTAAAGTAAAGTTATGTTTTTTTCTGAATGGGCATTTTTCCTCATTTTTATATTTTTTTTCTAAATGTAGCGCAATGAACAAATGTTATTATACATTTTTCAACCATACAGGGTGTTTGAAAGTTCTTCATTGATAAAAGAATTTGTCCCAAATACGGACATGTCCTCTCGTTTTTCAATAAGGTTGGTATCCAGGAATCAAGAGAATAAGAAATAGATGATGATTCCATGGATTGAAGCTGGAAAAGTGCCATTTGGGAGAGAAATTTAATTTTTTTTAATTTTGTGGCATCTCATTATCGAAACATCTAGATTTGACTCAAGTTAATAAGTAAAAGAGTTTTATGCGGAAATACCAAATGCTTTTAGTCTTACTTGTTGTTTCCTGCTCTTTCCAAATTTGTAAATAAAATTTTAAAATATTGATATACAGAATGTTGTTTCGACTCGAAACCTACTTATTAATTTTTTTAAGGCCGGACCTGGAATAAGATTTTTTCTTATTATGTTAATCGACACTACTGTGGACAAAGAACATACAAACCGAATATCACAAAAATGTATAGGGTGGTTCATAAGTTATGATTAATTGAAAAAATGGGGAAAATCAATAAATCACCCTGTATCTTGGTTATAAAGAACGATAAACGCATAAAATATATGTTATTTAGAAGGACCTCAGTGTCTTTCATCTATCCTAACTGTAAGCGCATTTCCCCATGAATCACCCTGTATAGTTCATGAATCTGGAAATTTTAGTAGCTTCAATATTCGACGTTTTACTGATATGAGTACGCACTTCGCGATTTTCCAATCATTTGAGTAATTTTTCATGGTTCGTGTTGTATAAGACCCCACAGTGTTATTAACGTTTATTAAATTCCTTCTGAGAGTTGACTGAATAAATTGGATTTCGTCATTTCATCCCATTGTTTCTTGACTAAAATCATAAAAATGGACACAAATATGCTTCCTCTTTGAAACATACCTCTGGAATACTCTATATGAGGATTACAGTGAAGGTGAGACAGGAAGGAAATTGCAGAGTAGGTATGAAGGTCTTGTGATTTTCGACAAGTCCGATGAAGATGAAATAGATAATGAATTTGGTTTTGAAGATACTTCATAACAACCAACCACTGAGAATAGTAATAGCATATGAATGCAAACAAGGTGTTTTTGGAACCTTTCCATGAAAAATATACCAGGATATCAAAAGAACATTTTGATACAAGAAACAAAGTACAAGTAGTGTTCAGTTATCGAAACTGTAAACATTTCTCTTGAAAATGCCAACCACTCGTGTTGGCGAAACGTCGAGTTTTTCTCTAAATAAACGTCGGCCTAAAAACCCGAAAAACCATCATTCAGTACTTATATACTCAACATTGCTATTTATTACATATGTGACCATTGCAAATAGTTGTGAAATGCTGCTGGTTTTTCTGTATTATATTATGTACAACGGTTCAATTATTTTATGCCGTCAAGGTACCTACCTAAAAACACATTTATTTATTCATTTATTCAGCGTTGCTAATACAATATCGTTTTATCACATAAATAAAAGATGAAGTATGTTAACGTGTAACAAGACAAAAAAGGAACATTAAAAGGAATATTAACATATAGACATAAGTAAATCTACAGATATATAAAGTCTTATAAAATCCTAGTTGTTAATTAAAATAAAGCAGTGGCGGAGCATAACACAGCTTTGAAAAAGATCACTAAACCTACATAAATCTGAACACAACAAATAGAATAAATTGCATTACTGGAATTGATCATGTAAAATATATTGACGAATATTACTTTTGAAGATATTGATGTTAGGAGACAATTTAATGAAGTCAGGTAAGTTATTATAAATTACCATTTCAGCGTCAAAGATACTTTTTTTCGTACACATCAGATTAGTTTGACGTACGTTTGCGTGATTTTTTTGGCGAGTATTATAAGAGTGTGTTTCTTTGCGAAACTGCAAACTTGTGGACAAATATTCTGGCAATATATTATTTATAAGTTTGTGAATAAAGATCATTGTACGAAATGTAATTAAATTTTTTACTGACATCCAATTTAACTTTATTTGCATTCTGTTAATATTTTCATATCTGTTGGTATTTAGTTAGAATCCCATACTCCTATTTTGCAGAATCTGTAATTTATGAATATCTGAATTGTTACACATAAAAAGTAAAGAAGAACAATATTCGAAATGTGGTTTTATTATACTATTATATATTAATTGTCTAGTGTATTGAGTTAATGTTTTGCTAATTCTATATGCAAAACCTATTTTTTAGATATTTTCTTGGAATGATAATTAATATGCTCACTAAAATTGAGGTTTTCATCAATGATTATACCTAAATATTTATTCGATTACTTCTTGCATTTTTCGCTAATTTTTAATTATCATATGTTTAGATTTATTTACGTTAACAACGATCTTATTATTATTGAACCAGTCGCAAATTTTTATATGAATTTGGTTTAATTTTCCTATCAAGTTATTAATATTCTCACCCATAATGTAAATTATAGTATCGTCTGCGAATAAATGTGCTTTGCATTCGCCCAAATCCAGATCTAATATGTAATTAATGTCATTAATAAAACATATGAAAAGCATAGCACCCAATACACTACCTTGTGGTACTCCAGTTAAAACAGTTCCTTTTGTGATATTTTATTATTTATTTTAGTTTTTTGATATCTATGTTCTAAATATGACTCGAACCATTTGTATGCGGAGGCATTTACTCCAAAGTAATATTTGAGTTTTTTTAAATAAAATTGACCTATTTATAACTTCAAATCCACAACGTAAATCTAAGAAAACCGCTACAATACATTTGCCTTCATCAATAGCATATTCAAAGTCATTCACTACTTTTTGCAGTGCGGTGTCACAAGAGAAACCGTTTCAAAAGCCTGACTGGTTTTGGTTAAGCAATTTTTGAGATTCAAGATATACTGTGTATTGTTTATAGATTGACAGCTCTAATATTTTTTCCAAACGAGGTAAAGTGTTAATAGGTCTAAACTCTTCAATATTTCCAGTGCTGGTTATCTTTGGTACTGGGATTACAACTGAGGTTTTTAAATTATCGGGAAATTCTCCGACCTGTAATGTAAGAGATGGTAACCAATAACACCAAAAGTATTTTTTATTAATTTAAAATTTATTTCGTCTTCTGAAAATTTATTCCTTTGCTCAAAAATAATGTTTTTTAGTTCTCCAAGTGGAAGTTCTTTGAAATTGTCAAGTCGATTATTTGGATGTATCGCTTGATTTTCGAAGTACGAAACCTCGCTCATAACAAATTCACCATTTATTAAGTCGCCGACAATCTGTTCAATACTCAAAACAAAATAATCGTTGAAATCATTTTCTATATTTTCATGTCCATTCTGAATCATTTTTATTCTTAGTTTTCTATGATTTTAGAGACTTTGTTGGCAAAACGCGCGTCGAATGTGATTGTGACGCAGTTTTGGTGTTGGGTAGTTTCTTTTTCCTTGAATTGTATTCACACCAGAAAGGTTTCAAAATATTCATTTATTTGATAATGCACACATTGACTACGACAAAACAAATTTTCAAGTTTTCGAATATTGAGTTTTATTTTTACCATTTGCTCCATCAGAAACCCCATAGTTCATGGGGTCACATAGACCCCACAGTGCGGTATTAGCCACAAATGAATCACAGTGTGGTATAAGGGCTAGAATCGATATAAGAGCAATATTGGGGTTGCAATATTTTTTCTAGATGTCGAAAACATTATGAAGACAATATTGTTTCATCGATATTGGTAAATATCATCAAACCAATATGCACCCAATATAAGTTAATTCTATTCGTGGAATATAGTTGAAATAGTATTCAACCAATGGATATACAATATAGTTTTTCACCCTTAGAATCCATATTAGAGGAATATTGGGATTGCAATATTCAATCTAGATGTTGAAGATGATATGTATCGTCTTATCGATAGAACTCATTCAACCCAACCCAACCCAATATTACATGTAAAAACTTACATTCAGAATAGGCTAAACCAATATTCACCCATATTGGAACAATATTATTTTGACATTTACAATATGGTCCAATTAGCCCAACATGAAACCAAGATTCAGCCAATATGAGGTGTTCAAATGAATTTGCCAGAAAAACTGAAACTGATGGGGTCAGTTTTTAAGGTTTGAGTTAAACTCCAGATAACTAACTAATAGTTTAGATGGTGAATGATATTCTCCAAACAATGTCGGAAGGATCACATTCAGTCCATTAGGTAATTAATCTGGAGTTTAACTGGAACCTGAAGAACTGGCCCTGAATGAATTATCTCGTCTGCTAGAGCCTGATTCTGATGGAATGTCTTCATAAATATTCACCGATGTACTCAAAATAACTACAAACGTGACAACGTAATATCAAAACAACCGAACGCTGAAACAGTCGGAAGTAATGATCGCACTCTCGATTTGGTCAGTCAGCCACTTAAAACGAATACCTGCATAACAATAACGAAGAGAGAAATCTGACGAAAACCCAGTATCGTGAACGTCAACAGCACCTCAGGAAATCTGTCCCGGTTATGTAATTTGATTATATAATTTTATTGATTTAATAGGAAAAATATATTTTGAAATGTCGTTTCGTGCAGGTCTTTGCATAACCCGCCTTGAATATTATCGAGATGGGTTTTTCAGCGGAGTATCTAGACCAGTGTACCAAACGAAAGTTACAGCAGTTTATACATCAATTAACAAATTCTTTATTTACAAGATTATGCAAACGCGATCGCCTCATTCTCGGGGAAGAAGGCAGAATAGATTGAGGTTTGAATATCAAGTGGAAATGTTTTTTTTTAGGTCAGTTGCCATATAATAATAATAATAATAATAACATAACACGGCTAATGACCATAGCAGAAAAAAAGTAAGATAAAACTTCCGTTACATTGAGTGTCTCAATTTCAAAAAAATGTTTGACCTCCTGCACAAAAAATCCAAATGAAATTTTTGGAGGTAAATTTTTGGAAGTACTTTCAGAGATACGGGCCTTTTTTTGAATGATAGCTGGCATTTTCTATCACACGTTTCTTCTTTGAAAAACACACTCAAATGCTTCCTTGTTTTCACCAGCACATTATACACACCCGAATTCACCAGTTTTTTTTTTTTTTTCATTGAAAGCAGTTTTTTATCAAGAAATTCTACTTTTCTTTAACAAAATCAACAAATTCATGCTGCTTTGTTTAGCGAATATCTGTCATGTCAGGATTGTCAGGTTGGTAACTTGAAAATGACTCGCCGCCAACTTTTCAAAACAATGGAATAACGTGAAGGCGAAGATAATTTTGCGACGTTGCCAATGTGATTCCAGAAATATTTAATTCACGTATCACATGGAATATTTTAATGATTGAGTATGAAAAATTAATTGATATAACCACTACAACTTCCCATCTACACTTTACCTGCTCATTTAAGACAATGGTAGTTATAGTGTTTCTAATTGACTAGCAAAATTTGAAGGACGAGACAAATCACGGACATACCATAATATGAATACACATGCGCACAAAAAATAAAGATCACTTTTAACATAAAATAACCTACTTTAGTGACTATAACTTAACCTGACCGACCCAACCTTATATACGGTTAGGTTGCGTCTTTCTCTATCTAATTGCGCACATACCAAAAATGAATGTTTGTGATCCGACACTTTTTTAAGTAATTAATTCTTCGCAAAAAATGCCTCCTACATGCTCTGTCTGTTTAAAAAATATATTTTTTCTGCATTCAAAATATTAATAAGGTAGTGTTGGGGAATAAGGCCCGGCGGTAAATAAGGCCCAATGTCTTTTTCTTTGAAGACTGGCAAATTTTTTCAAATATGTCAACATGGTTAGTTTCATCATCCGAGTGGTGAAGCTTTATTAAAAGATCGTTAAGTTCAGTTCGCCATTAACAACACTAGGTGAATGTTCAGTTTCAGGCTGTACAGATTATAAGTTCGCAAGAAGGTGAGACGTCGTTTTTAATTCAACCTATTTTACTTAAAGAAACAAATAGTGCTCCATCAGTTACTATAACATTGGTACTATCTTTCGCACTGAGAGAAAAATTTAAAGAATTGGTAATTTTTCTGGAAATTGCATGTTTAAGAAAAAGTGCTCGCCCGGTAATATGGCCCTACCAACGATCGCGTAATAAGGCCCGCGGGCAACATGCGAAATTGTCTAGAATGTGGAACTTGGTTACACGAAACTTGCATGGGACTGACGGCTGAAGATTTTCACGGTAGGAAATGTTCTTAGAATTCAGTTTATTAGTTTTTTTATAATTTAATGTCCTTGTTGAATTTTGTTAAATTTATCACTTTTTGTAGAAAATAATGTTTATTTTTGTTTCATTGTGTTTCTACTATTTCTGATTAATAAAAATGATCTGTATATATTTATATATACAATAAATAAAAGAAATTCTGCATAACTTACTATGGGCTTTATTACCCTAATAGGCGGGTAATAAAGCCCAACAGCAAGTTTTTGAAATTTGTCTTTTTTTGGTTACTGAGGTATTGAAGGAGACGAATATTGATGTTAACATAGCGGCAAACATCACAAGCAATCGACTCATCAAGTTTCTGATTTTTTTGAATAAAATATAAAGGATAAAAAAAATTGCAAAAGTTAAGTGGGCCTTATTACCCAACACTACCTTATCAGGATTTTTTTTCCAATCCAGTAATCTCACAATTAAATGGCTTCTTTCATATCAAAGAGTAGCCAGTATCAATGTCTTTCATTGAACCAACAATGAGTCTCAATAACTGTATGAGAGTACAATGCAACGTTGTCAGATTCCCTAAAATTCCTGCATACTGAATAATGATAAATATGGAATTTTTGTAGTGAATAGTTTCCAGAAGTATTGGCAACCTAGAGACTGATAATTTTTTCATCAATAATAATAATAGTAAATAATAATAATACTTCCTTATAAACACTCGAAGAGTGTACCATTCTTAGTGAAGATATTTAGCAAGAAATACGCAAACGAAGCGAGCACGCGCATTCCTATTACTACTTTAAATCTTACTTAACTTATCCCTTACTTCTTGTTGTAGATACCTAGCAAGAAAGACGCGAGCGAAGCGAGCTTACGCTTTCCCATCACTACTTTGTCGATTTCTCGTATAAACTTCTGTATAAACTTTCATCCCTCATTTGTTAATGAAGAACAAGACAAGAAATACGCAAGCAAAGCCAGCACGCTCCTTTCGCTAACGATTTTCTTGCTGTATATCTTCACCAACAAATAGGGTATGAGCGTTTCTACATAAAGTTGAGAACATTATTCAAACTATCAATAGGAATGCGCGCGCTCGCGTATTTCTTTTCTTGTTCTTCACTAACAAACGAGGAGTGAAAGTTTGTACTCAAAGTTGAGAGATATCGACAAAGTAGTGATGAGAATGTGCGCGCTTGCCCGACATTTCGCAAATCCGGGTGCGCGTATTTGCGAAATGTCGGGCGAGCGCGCTCGCTTTGCTAGCGTATTTCTGGTCTTGTTCTTCACTAATACCTAATAATCTGACAACGTTGCATTGTACTTTTATACAGTTATTAAAACTTACTGTTGGTTCAATGAAAAACATTGATACTGGCTACTCTTTGTTATGAAAGAAGCCATTTGGTTGTGAGATAACTGATGTGGAAATAAAATTCCTGATACTAATATTTTGAATGCACAAAAAATATATTTTTTAAACAGACAGAGCATGTAGGAGGCATTTTTTGCGAAGAAACAAATTACATAAAAAATGTCGGATCTCTATCTATTTGCGCACATAACAAAAATGAATGTTTATAATAATAATACGAGGCTTGTTTGGTAAGTCCGTGACTTTTTAAATTTCCCGCGCAGTAACTTTAAATGCAACACTGCTGCTGTCAACCACCATCTTTCAATAGACTACTGTCAAATTTTGAGCAAGCTGCGACATTTGGTTTGTGTTTGACAGCAATTAGAAGCAGACAACCTCGTGAATTTTAACAAAAATGGAAAAAAGTGAATTTCGTGTGTTGATTAAGCATTATTTTTTGCGTAAAAAAACCATAACTGAAACCAAGGAAAGACTTGATAAATACTATGGGAACTCTGCACCATCAATTTCAATGGTTAAGAAGTGGTTTACTGAGTTCCGTTGTGGTCGTACCAGCACAAGTGACGCCGTACGTTCAGGTCGCCCAAAAGAGGTCATCACGCCAGAAATCGTCGATAAAATCCATGGAATGATATTGGACGATCGGAGAATAAAAGTACGTGAGGTAGCTGAGGCTGTAGGCATCTCAACTGAGCGAGTACATCACATTTTACATGAATATTTGGACATGAAGAAGCTATCCGCGAGATGGGTGCCGCGATTGCTCACACTCGACCACAAGCGCAACCGTGTGACCACTTCAAAGGAGTGTTTGGCAAAGTTCAATCGCAATCCGGGCGAGTTTTTACGCCGTTATATAACCGTAGACGAAACATGGATCCATCACAATACCCCAGAGACCAAGGAACAATCAAAACAGTGGGTGTCAACTGGTGAACGTGCACCAAAGAAGGCTAAGGTGCGTCTGTCAGCCAACAAGGTTATAGCCACAGTTTTTTGGGATGCACGCGGTGTCATTCATATAGATTACTTAGAGATGGGTAGAACGATCAACGGCGAATATTATTCAGAGCTTTTAGACAGATTCGATATTGATTTGAGGCAAAAACGACCACATTTAGCGAAAAAAAAAGTGCTGCTTCATCAAGACAATGCACGAGTGCACACGTGTGTAGTCACTATGGCAAAAATTCATAAATTGGGCTACGAACTACTACCCCATCCAGCATATTCTCCAGATTTAGCCCCTTGCGACTATTTTCTTTTCCCAAACCTGAAGAAATGGCTGGGTGGTAAGAGATTTGGGTCGAATGAAGAGGTTATAACCGAAACAAACGCCTATTTTGAGGGCCTTGAGAAAACCTATTATTTGGAAGGAATAAAAAAACTGGAAAAACGCTGGACTAAATGTATTGATCTAAAAGGAGATTATGTTGAAAAATAAAACGCTTATTTGCCAATTTTTTTTTTCTTTATTCAAATAGTCACGGAGTTACCAAACAGCCCTCGTAATAATGAATACTATCAATAAAAGCAATTTATTATTATTATTATTATAAACATTTCATTTTTGGTATGTGCGCAAATAGATAGAGAAAGACGCAACCTAACCGTATATAAGGTTGGGTCGGTCGGGTTAAGTTATATTCACTAAAGTAGGTTATTTTATGTTAAAAGTGATCCTTATTTTTTGTGCGCATGTGTATTCATATTAGGTATGTTTACGCACACGTCCGTGATCTGTCTCGTCCTTTAAATTTTGCTAGTCGATTAGAAACATTATAATTACCATTGTTTCAAATGTGCAGTTGAAGTGTTGATGGGAAAATGTAGTGGTTCTTCAACTAATTTTTCACACTCATTCATTAAAATATTCCATGTGATTCGTCAAATGAATAATTCTGGAATCACATTGGCAATGTCGCAAAATCAGCTTCGCCTTCACGTTATTCCACTGTTTTGAAAAGTTGGCGGCGAGTGATTCTCAAGTTACCAACCTGACAATCCTGACATGACAGATTTGTTGATTTTGTTATTGTTAAAGAAAGGTAGAATTTCTTGATAAAAAATGTTTTCGAAGAAAAAAAAGTTTAAAACTGGTGAATTAGGGTGTGTATAATGTGCTGGTGGAAATAAGGAACCATTTGAGTGTGTTTTTCAAAGAAGAAATGTGTGCTAGAAAATGCGAGTTATCATTCAAAAAAGGCCCGTAACTCCGAAATTACTTGAGACCGCCAAAAATTTGATTTGGATTCATTGTTCAAGTGGTTAAAAAAGGTACATTTTTTTTGATAGCTAGTTAAATTTTTTTGAAATTCAGAAGCTCAATGTAACGGGAGTTTTACCACAAATAATATAACTTTTTTCAAAAAGATGGGTTCATAAAAACACTATATAAAGTGAATAAAATATCAGGTTGGCGATAAGTGTTATAACACTTGTTTCTCAAAAGATAGAGGTTTAAAACCTTTTATAGGTTAGTGGTCGATATTTTGACCGCGGAGAAAAATTATAGTCACCGAACAGGTGCCGGTTTTGTTTTTAGCCAGAACACACTACATGACATCCATTTATATGCGGCGGTCTTTAATTCGACCAGATTATAGCTCCTTCGCACATGGTAAGGTTTGCGGCTAATATTTGGACCATTGTTATTTCAGTAATACGCGTCCTTGTAAGTTACAATTGTGCTTGTGATGTTTTCTCCAACAAGTTTTCTTAGGTGTTGATTGAACACTGGTTGAAATATCGACCACCAAGAAAAAAATACTGTTTTATCATTACATAACAACTTTCATCAAGTTCTTCAGTCCGATTTGAAATAAAAATGCATTCTTTTCGCTTTGTATCAATTTGCCCTATAAAGTGTTGAATTTAAATATAATCAAATATCACTATAAAAAAAACACTACAAATAATATATATATAAAATTGGATCATCGACACAAGGAATTATGAGTTAAATTCAATTCAATTAGGCGTCATTACATTAAAAATCAAACATGATTTATTGAAGTAGAGTGAACACAAAAATGTAAGATACTGCACAATAATATGGATAAATTGCAATACTAATATACAGGGTGGGGCACCGAAAACGAAACAGATCGAATTCTTCAAAACGCATGTGTTGTGAATAAATTGCAAAAACAAGTCGATTTTTAATCCAATGGGGACATCTTCCTATCATAACCTCAACTGTCATACCTCTCCCCCCACCCCTTGAGCACTATCACCCAAACAATTTGAATAGGGAAAGTAGTAAGTATGACATATCATTGAAAAGGTAATTTCATAAGGAATTCAGCTATGTCAATTTTTCCCACCTAACTTTTTACTTTGGCGCCCTCTTGCGGGAAAAATAACTGTTCCGAATTCCAAATTATAATAATGCATTTGCAAATTAATTTGACATAAATCCGGTGACAGTGCATTATGGAATTTTTCTAAGAGAAAAAACAAAATGGCGGCTCCAAAATGGCGGACATGATTTGCAATTTAGGTCCGATTCGATTCAAAATTGATATGTGGCGGTTTTCAAGATCGGAAATTATGATTTGTTCGTCAATGCAAAAAAAAAACAAGATGGTGGCTCCAAGACGGCGGACGAAATTTGTAATTATGGTCCGATTCGAATCAAAATTGATAGGTGGGGATTTTCAGGGTGAAAAATTATGATATTTTTGTAAATGTAAAAAACCAATATGGCGGACAAAATTAGTAATTGTTGTTCGATTCGATTCAAAATTGGCATATGAAGGTTTTACAAGTTTCCAGTATGACTACAGTGAATTAATTGAATTGATGAAAAAAAAATTTATACAAATTAGGAAATAATATTTTATTTATATGTGTGACGTAGGTTATTCTGTGCGTAACAGAATCAGAATTTTACCGCGACTGAAAATCCCTGAAAATCTTCACATACAAATTTTGATTCAAATCGGACCAGAATTACAAATTTCCCCTGCCATCTTGGAGCCACCATCTTGTTTTTTTGCATTGACGAACAAATCATAATTTCCGACCTTGAAAACCACCACATATCAATTTTGAATTAAATCGGACCATAATTGCATATCATGTCCGCCATTTTGTAGCCGCCATTTTGTTTTTTTTAGAAAAATTCCATAACGCACTGTCACCGAATTTATGTCACAATAGCTTGCAAATGCAGTATTATAATTCGGAATACGGAACATTTATTTTTCCCGCAAGAGGGCGCCAAAATAAAAAGTTAGGTGGCAAAAATTGACATGGCTCAATTCCTTATGAAATTACCTTTTCAATGATGTGTCACACTTACTACTTTCCCTATTCAAATTGTTTGGGTGATAGTGCCCAAGGCGTGGGAGGGAGAGGTATGACAGTTGGGGTTATGATAGGAAGATGTCCCCCTTAAATTAAAAATCGACCCGTTTTTACATTTTCATCACAACACATACGTGTTGAAGATATTCGATCTGTTTCGTTTTCGGTGCCCCACCCTGTATATTGTAGTGAAATTATAATAATACACCAAGCAATAGAGCATAAAATGGGTGAGTTTTTAACCAAAATACTAGGAAATAAACGACTATGTCATCACATGAAAGAAAGTCTATAGTTATATTCTATTGTTTTCGACTGGCAACTATCATTTATTAATTTGTAATAAACATTTAAATAACAAAAAACGTGTGTTTTTAAATTGTTCTGATTACAAAATGAAAACTAATATTATTTGTGACTATCCACATTGAGAATGGGTTCAACCAACATTCCACCAATATTATTAAAGTAATATTGGTTTCTGAATATTCACCCATATTGGACCAATATCATTATTTAATTTACACTATATCTATATTGGCCCAATATGATACCAAGATTCAGCCGATATGGGGTAGTATTGGCGATACCACTCATGGGTGGTATGATTAGAAAGAGTATTCGCTTGTACTTCAAGTAAGAGCTTTTACTTCCTAGTAGTTTGTGGAGTATAATGTTTTACATAAAGTAAATTCTTCGATGGGAAGTGTTGACATAGGTTAGAAGTATAAACTACTAATAAACACTAGTACGTGATTAACCTCAAATTGATTCGATTGTTTTGTTGTTTGTTCTGTGGTTCTTGATAATCATGAGTGAGAGTAATGATAGTGTTGAACCAAGTACCGAGGTTGCTGAAGATGTTGATTACTTTTGACACAGTTGTTTGATTTACCCCGACATCTACACCTACTCCTTGTTGAAACCCTGGATCACGTAGAGCTCTTAAAAATACCTCCATTTTCGTTAAATTTGATAAAGCTGCTCCCCTCTTCTCAATTTGATTTCCTAAGAACTCTCTAGCTATACATTTTATTAAACCTAAAAGTACAGAGCTCAATAGTAGCAATCCAGCTGAAGTAATTGACTTTGAAATATTGATATATTGAAATAATTTTCTATATTGTACCTCCCTATACGTTCTACGTTCACACGTCTATCCTTTTCCTACCAAAATTTATGAAAAAAGCCATAACACCTTTTTAATTGAAGATATGAAGTTAGTCTTTGAGTAGCTTCTTAAAAACTACACCAAACACTCCCAAATGGAGGAAATACTTGACAACATTAGTAATTACTGCAGTATTAACTTCTATATATCGAAGTAAATAAAGCAAAGTATAGAGTAATTGCTACTAGTACTTACTTAAGTGTTACTTACTTCAAGAATTATGTGGAGTAAATGCTTTGATTTTTTGAAGTGAAAACTACAACATGGAGCATTAACTTGAAGTACAAGCAAATAGTCCTTTTAATCATACTACCCATTATGGTTGCTCGTCAAATCCTTCAAAAGTAAACAAGGTGGGGGACTAGAAAATCCGCACTGTATAATAATAGAAGTATATATCCCAAAAGGGAGGAATATTCAAACAAATAGACCTAATTCTTTTAAAAAATATGCTATTTGGTACAGCTTCAGTAATAGAACCTAATAGGGTTTAAATAAGCCAAATAAGTTAACCCAAATAAAAAGAATTCAGGTTAATCATTTGCATATGTAAATTATTGCTATTCTCGTGAATATTACGAAATTGTTTTCTCTACCATCTCCGGTCTGCTGGGGTCTATTAAATAACAAAAACAAAGCCATTCTTCTTGATGCCTTCAAAGAGAAAATACTTTCACATGAAATAACTGGAAACAAGACAGCGTTGACTCATGATTTTGGACACGAAACCAGCTTAATTGTTGGCGATGTAATAATGATATAAATTAAATTCATATTAGTACTGATATAATTGATAATGGCAAATAATATTGTAAACTTAACCAATGAATGAGAAGCAATTGTGACTGATATAAAATGAGAATTTATAAAAATTGGCTAGTGCAGGTAGCGTTTTGATCGCACAGAATAGTCTGATTACCAAGTTCAAAAACGTGTTAATTTTTGGTCAAGCTCCTAAAGATGAGCGATGGCTCAATCGATTCGGAATTACGTCAAGAAAAATGTATGCATTAACACATAAAATATTGCAATTGTTATTAACAAACTAAGATGAAAAAAAAGTAGAATTTCGTTTTTTGTTGACAACTCAAAAATTATTAACATTTAAGGAATTTTTTAAAAATATTCTCAAAGAGGAGGAAATTTTCAAAAAAAAACTTTCATCTACCTGAACTCTATCCCTATTATTTATAATTTTTCTTCAACTCCAAAAATAGGGCTCCGCCCTGCAGTAACATAAAATAATCTTTTTTTAGTAACAAATATTGATTTAAAAATTTGAATAAATTATGGTTTCATTTAGAAGCTTGAAAAAATAAATCCCTGTTGGTAAAAAAAATATGTTTTCGAAAAGCGATACTATTCTTGATTGATAATTTTTTTTCCAATCTCTTTTATCTTAAATGACTACATAGAAGTTTAAATAATGTATCTATAAATTTTTGACTCCGTGGAGTCCTTCTTATACGTATACTCAACAATATCACGCAATGAAAGTGAATCAAAGTCTATTATTTTGTTTATAATGATTATTTAAAGTTGACAAAAAATTGAAATTCCGTGAAATGTTGTTAATTAAATTTTTTTTACCAAATCTATTGCTGTTTTTGTATCTAAACTTGGCATTCAGTAACGTTGAAAAATAAATTTTAAATAATTTGTTAAACAATATTTTATAAACAAATAGACAAGATTATTATTTTCCAAAAAAAAAATTCAACACCCTGTGTTCTTGGCAAAATAATGATTGGAATTTTTTTTTCTCAAATGAATTTTTTCATTGTTTAAAATTGTTTTTTTTTCAGTTTTTGATTGTTGAAATAATTAATTAAAAAATTATTTTCTCTTTCAAAATCATAATAGACATTTCTACATAGATTACTAGATTTTTTTTGATAATTTCATTGTTTGTTAACTTAGCAGGTTGTTATGAACAAATTCTAAGAACCATTATATTTTTTTTCTAGGGCTGAAAAAATAATGAAAACATGCTAACCATGGGTATCTTTTTAATGGTGAGAGTTACGAGGTCGGTTAAATGACACCAAATGTGGAGATTATCAAGGCCAACTATAATGTGAAAAAGTATTTTGATAAAATCTATTCGTTTTTGTTTTATACGCAAAAAACAGATTTTGATCATTTTCATGTCTCCTCCGTAACTTCTTCATTTATGAAAATATTAAAATTTCACATTCTCATGGCAATTTTTCGATGAGATTTCGAAAAAAATATGAAATTTATACCAACTCTTCTAGAATTTGAGATATCAGCACCAACTTTTATTTTTCAAATGTAGGTCATAGCTCATACTATGACTTAATTATGAATAACTTATTTTTATTTCACAGATGATGTATCACAGTAATAGTTTTTTGTTGATAACAACGGAGTTATCGTCATTTATACAAAAACAAGAACTATTTTGAAGTCGCCATGTTGAATTTATAAATTTTAACAAAAAAATCATGATTTCCTACCTCAAAAACTCCGACATACCAATTTTGAATGGAATCGGGCCATAATCACAAATCTCGTCCGCCATATTGGAGAAGCCGCCATTTTAAATTTTTTATTTCAATAAATATTCCATAGTGCATTGTCACCGGAATTATGAACAATTGCCAAATTTCAAGTTATTAGGACCACCAGAAGTGGGTCAAAATTCACTTGCAAGAGACATGAAAATGATCAAAATCTGTTATTTGCGTATAAAGTAAAAACGAATAGATTTCATCAAAATATTTTTTCACATTATAGTTGACCTTGATGAAGTCAACATGTGGTGTCATTTAACCGACCTCGGATCTCTTACCATTAAAAAGACACCCATGGTGAGCATGGTAAGTGGGACACACTGTATATCGAAGTACTAAACAAATGTTCTTCTATTTTTAATTAAACTTTTTAATGTTACACCGAACCGAAGTTGAAACGGCAGCATGATTTGTCAAGAAACAAATTGATATAATTTATAAACTATCAGAGATCGATAATGGACGTTAAGATTGTTCTCATATATACGATTGTTCAATCTTAATCAGCTATTATAAGCATTTGTTTATGAAAATTTTAGATTTTTTTGCATTCTCTTTTTTTATGACTGATTACTTGTTGAGTAATTAAAATACAGCTATAAACCTCAATATAATTTCGTTCAGAGATATCTATAAATTAACCATATATCATATAGTATAAATTATATACGCGTTTTAGTTAATATTTATTTAACTCGTTTTTCGTTATGTATGCATTTTTATATCTTAATTACATCACTTACCTTACTTTGCAATATTTTAATTTTCTATGCTTTATAATAAGTTATTCTGAGTTTCTAACGTTTAAGTGAGCAGCTGCTTTTTGCGATGGTAAATTCTTTTGTTAATTGTGGAAAACTCCATAATTTGATGAAAAAAACATTTTTTTAAAATAAACAATAGTTGTTCCTTGAATTAGAAGCTGCAATAACTTATTAAAAAGCATAGAAAATGGAAATATTGCAAAATATAGGAGATTGATGTAATTCAGAAATAAAAATTCATATACAACGAGAAACGAGTTAATTGAATATTAATTGAAACAAGTTTATAATTTGAACTATATGAGATACAGATTTGTTGTAGAAGTTGATTCATAGAAATGTCATGACTGAACGAAATTGTTTCAAAGTTTATAGTTGTATTTTCATTAATTAGCAAGTTATAAGTCATGAAAGAAAAGAAATTTCAAAAAAATCTCAAATTTTTATAAACAAATGCTTATAATAGCTGATAAACAAAAGTTATATATTTGTTCATTATCTTATCTTGAGGATAAAACAATCCTTCATAACAACAACTTGAATGTGCATTATCGTAACTATAATACTTTATGTTATATAAATTTTTTACTTGACAAATCATGCTGCCGGTTCAACTTCGGTACGGTGTAATATTAAAAAGTTTTATAAAAAATAGAAGAACAATTTTTTAGTACTTTGATATATAAGCCTATTATTGTAATTTATTTGAGCTTTAGGAAAAAAATATTATGGTTGTTAGAATTTGTTTATAACAAATTGTTAAGTTAACAAACAATGAAATTATTTATAAAAAAAAATATTTTTTTCCGTTAATCTATGAAGAAATGCCTGTTATGATTTTTAATGAGGAAATAATTTCATTACTAATTATTTAAACAATCCAAAGATGTAAAAAACGATTATAATCAATACAAAATATTTCCAAGAAAAACCAATTTTTTTTCAATCATCATCTGTCAACAAAATACAACAACATACAACAAAATAAAATGTTTTTCCTAAGAATATTGATCTTGTCTATTTGTTTATAAGAAATTGTTTAACAAATGATTTAAATTTTTTTTTCCAACTTTACTGATTGCCATTGTTAGATACAAAAACATTAATAGCATGATAATTGATGAAACAAAAATTATTAACAACATTTCATGGACTTTTAATTTTTTGTCAACATTAACAAATCATAGTAAACAAAATAATGAACTTCAATTTACTTTATTCGCGTGATCTTGTTGAGTATACGTATTTGGAGGGCTCCACGAAAATTTTTTAGCAATATTATTAAAACTTCTATTGAAGATAACAGAGATTGGGAACATTTTTTTTTAATTAACAATAGGATAGCTTTTCGAAAACTCGACATAATTTTTTTTTCTAACAGGGATTTATTCTTTCAAGTTTCCAGATGATACCATGATTTATTCAAATTTTTAAATTTATATTTGATACTAAAAAAAGAATTTATGTGGTACACTGTCTTTAGCGGTAATGCGCCTATGTCGCTACGGTTGGGCGGAGCCCTATTTTCAGCATTCAATTAATATTATAAATAATAGAGATAGAGTTCCGGAATTCACGAATTTTTTCTTGGAAATTTCTTCCTCTTTGAGAATCTTTTTTCAAAATACGAGGGCTGTTTGGTAACTCCGTGACTATTTGAATAAAGAAAAAAAAAATTGGCAAATAAGCGTTTTATTTTTCAACATAATCTCCTTTTAGATCAATACATTTAGTCCAGCGTTTTTCCAGTTTTTTTATTCCTTCCAAATAATAGGTTTTCTCAAGGCCCTCAAAATAGGCGTTTGTTTCGGTTATAACCTCTTCATTCGACCCAAATCTCTTACCACCCAGCCATTTCTTCAGGTTTGGGAAAAGAAAATAGTCGCAAGGGGCTAAATCTGGAGAATATGCTGGATGGGGTAGTAGTTCGTAGCCCAATTTATGAATTTTTGCCATAGTGACTACACACGTGTGCACTCGTGCATTGTCTTGATGAAGCAGCACTTTTTTTTTCGCTAAATGTGGTCGTTTTTGCCTCAAATCAATATCGAATCTGTCTAAAAGCTCTGAATAATATTCGCCGTTGATCGTTCTACCCATCTCTAAGTAATCTATATGAATGACACCGCGTGCATCCCAAAAAACTGTGGCTATAACCTTGTTGGCTGACAGACGCACCTTAGCCTTCTTTGGTGCACGTTCACCAGTTGACACCCACTGTTTTGATTGTTCCTTGGTCTCTGGGGTATTGTGATGGATCCATGTTTCGTCTACGGTTATATAACGGCGTAAAAACTCGCCCGGATTGCGATTGAACTTTGCCAAACACTCCTTTGAAGTGGTCACACGGTTGCGCTTGTGGTCGAGTGTGAGCAATCGCGGCACCCATCTCGCGGATAGCTTCTTCATGTCCAAATATTCATGTAAAATGTGATGTACTCGCTCAGTTGAGATGCCTACAGCCTCAGCTACCTCACGTACTTTTATTCTCCGATCGTCCAATATCATTCCATGGATTTTATCGACGATTTCTGGCGTGATGACCTCTTTTGGGCGACCTGAACGTACGGCGTCACTTGTGCTGGTACGACCACAACGGAACTCAGTAAACCACTTCTTAACCATTGAAATTGATGGTGCAGAGTTCCCATAGTATTTATCAAGTCTTTCCTTGGTTTCAGTTATGGTTTTTTTACGCAAAAAATAATGCTTAATCAACACACGAAATTCACTTTTTTCCATTTTTGTTAAAATTCACGAGGTTGTCTGCTTCTAATTGCTGTCAAACACAAACCAAATGTCGCAGCTTGCTCAAAATTTGACAGTAGTCTATTGAAAGATGGTGGTTGACAGCAGCAGTGTTGCATTTAAAGTTACTGCGCGGGAAATTTAAAAAGTCACGGACTTACCAAACAAGCCTCGTACCTTAAATGTTATCGGTTTATGAATTATTAACAAAACACGAAATGTAAAAATGAATATTATTTTTGTGTAACTGATCCTGAATGGGTTAAAGTTCTGCTATTACTCTTTTCCTTCATTCTTGTATAACCTTTTTCTAGAGTTTTTAACTAAGGATATTTATTTTCAGAAGTAATATCCGGAAAAAATGCTGAATTTTCAAAAAATACTTTCACCTTGCTGTCACGAAAACTGTGTTGCTTAGAAACACCACAAGAGCTTGTGCGAGTGGAGTTTTGTACAACAACACAGTTTGAGCGACTGGCAATGTGAAAGTATTTTGAAAGTTCTGCATTTTGAAGGGATATTCAATCAGACAATTTCAGGAATACATCATATTATTATGGCCTAAATGCGTATTGCAGGAGCGGTTGATCTTGTGTCATCAATGACAATTGAAGAGTAGAACCGTCAAACTGACGTTTCTAAATTTACAATGATTGTTGTATCTGTGGAAAAGTATAAAAAAGGAAAAGGCTAAATACCGATTTAAAAACCACGGGCTGGAGACAGTATTTTCGAAAAGTAATTTTCTCATTGGTTTGAATTCAAAAAATGATGGAATTTAATTGGTTTATGTAATATGAGGAAAATACCACAAATGCTCGCAATACTATCGATAGTAATTCTGTCAGGAATCAACGAGATCAAACTGCTTGGTAACACCACGAGTCCTTTAGGACCACTGAAATGAAATTATAATATGATGACTGGAATGCTCTTAGTTCCACTGCGCACCCGTATAAAGTGATAACTATAGAAGAAGAAGAAAGGAGGCACATGCAGTCTAGCAGTTTTGCAGATATGAGTCGACACACCAGGGTTTTTAGTCATCTTATTCGATAGTTATAGATATAATGACTAATAGACATGAAGTCTGTCAGACTGACATTTATATTAGTAGTAAGATGATGATATATTCTCCAAAGTGGTATTACCGGTTCGAAACCAAAGAACTTTGTATTATCGAGGCATACTCGTACGTCCCTTATTGGTCCCAATATTGCAGAAAAGTAGGGTTTCATACGGCGCGGCGAGTGAAATTATCTATTGAATCAAAATGATATCCATTGTTGGACAAATAGCAGTCAACAATGAGAAGCTTCACGATAAGTCATGAAACAAAACAAAAGAAATAAATATTGAATGAAAGTTTGTTTTTGTGAAGGATATTCGTTTGGGAATTTTAACCTTCCACAGTATGAAAATGAAAAAATGTTAATTCAAAGAAATTTGTACACGCGTAGAGGGGCAATAATCAATTTGCCCCTATCAGTTACCGCGTTTAGAAGACTGTTGTCTTGAAAACAGTTTATTATTTCGTCAGTAACGTATCGAATACTAAATTTGCCTATATGACGAGAAAACATTTTAAATTGACTAAAAATACTTCTCTTTTTCGAAAACTTTGACGTTTCGGATACTAAATCTGTCAAAACCCATTGAAGGTTTCATATGAAAAACAAAGGAAGGACTTTACCATGACCTGTTTGAGCAGACGAAGAGAAAATGCACAAGTTATTTTTATCTCCAATGTTTTACAAGGTGAAATTTCTATACCTGATATCCTAAACAAAATCAATATAAACGTACCCGACATAAGACTGCGACGTAGAGAAACCACTTTTAAATTATTTAATATAGGTTCACCAATTGAATACTGCATGATTGCTGCAAATAAGTTGATACAAAACAGTGACAATGACATAGATTTCTTCAATATGAAGAAAACCCAAATACTAGCAATATTAAGAGAATTGTCAATCAGTCATTCATTTATTTCTTTATATAAGTTGACTATGAACTGTGATATTCTGATTTGAGAACTATAATCTATACTCCAGGATTGTTTAAAATCTAATTGTACTAATTGTATTATTTTATGTCTACTTTTATAAGTTGACCATATCTAAATTTAATTTTAAATTTCTTATATTATATTATAATATTATATCATTTACAATATTCATACTTATTTATCTGAACTGTATACATGTAAAAGGTCTATCTGTTTGTATGCAGTATAAATAAATAAATCAAAAACAAATCCTTTCATATCCAAGCTGATGAAAATAGAACTTTTAGCAAGTCTTCATCATTCGAGTTTTGATAACGGAGACAGATTTAGTTTCCGAAACGTCAACGTTTTCGAAAGAGTGAAGTATTTTTAGTAAATTTAAATTTTTTTCTCGTCATACCTATAGGCAAATTTAGTATTCGATACGTTACTGACGAAATAATAAAGTGTTTTCAAGTTTTCAAGTTCTAAACGCAGTAACTGATCGGGGAAAATTGATTATGCCCCTCTTTCTTTGAATTAACATTTTTTCATTTTCAGACTGTGGAAGGTTAAAATTCCCAAAAAGGTATGTCAAGAATCAAGAAACAAAAATAAACTCTCAATCAATACTCATCTTCACATACTTACCAAGCTAATAAAAATTTTAAGAAATGTGAACCGTTTTCTGAAATTCTGAACATAACTGACATTTATTTCATAAATCATGAGAAAACCAAATTGTTAATGGGACATCACTTGTATGAGGGTTGCACATTTTAGTGAAAAATACTTTTTACACACTGTATATGGAAAAAAACAAATGGTTTCATCGAAATATTAGCATGGAGTTGGGTGAAATATTGATAATAAACATACAGAATCAGGCAATACTAGAAAGTGGAATATTTCGCCATTCACGATAGAGAAGCATAAAACAAAAAACATTTCGAAATACTTATCGGATGCTTCTTTGAAACGTCTAGCACTACCTGGTAGACATTTCTTTACGAGTACATTGCATAAAATATTTCAACATTTCCAAGAGAGCAGAACGCGAATTAAATTTGTATACGGTAACAATTGTGCAAAGGACGTTGATAACCGTTGAGAGAGCGCAATATTTGCATATTAATATTAACTGATTGTGGAACCTGATTTTTTTTTTACAATTAATCGCCAATTATTCGAAATCACCTATTCCAAACGAATATATCCTTTGGAAATGTACAAGGACAATGATCCACCAAAATAATATAATTTGTGGGGGAACAGGAAATATTGTTGCAAGTTTTACCGCTTTTTAATTATTTATTTATTCACTAAAAAATGTCTATCCCAATTTCTCCATAAATTATGCATTTGTTGATTTTTCTAAACTGAATGTCAACATAAAAACCCCGATAATTACTACAACTAAAACCCTAGGATATGTTTCATTTCGTAAAGTTATTTTTGCTAGGCATACAAATAGATAACTGATGAAAAAATTTAAAATTTTGAGTTTCTAGTTTTTAAATAACAAAAATATTTTTTTTTTAAAGTAAATACATTTTTTTTATATCGTGAATGTATCGATTCCTAAGGGTTTGAAGCTACATAAGAATATATATTTTTTTTAAATCTTTCACCACTATTGTTTAAAAAATTGTTATAAACAAATACATTGATAGGAGCATATGATTTTTTTTATAATATATTCATTGATGAAAATTATAATATTTAATATTCGTTAAAAAAATTACTTGTTGCCAAAAAAATTTTATTTACTTTTTATTTTCAATTGTTGATGAAAAAGTGGAAAATCAAAATTTTACAATTTTTGTAACAGTTATTTTTTTGTGCGACTATTAGGAAAAAGTTCACGGATTAAAAAAAATCCTAGGGTTTTAGTTCAATAATTATCGGGGTTTTTATGTTAACATTCAGTTTAGATAAATTTGTTAACTAACAAATGCATAATTTATGGAGAAATTGGGATAACATTTTTGAAACCGCGGATTACTGTTAATTAATGTATATCAATGGTACATGATTTTTTTAATTCAATTAAATTCATATTTAATATGTTAAAATATTTTTTGTTGTTTTTGTGTCAGTGTGATGCAACGCGTGCGTAAGCCAGACTACCCGCTTTTGGCTCTATTTTCATGGCCCTGTAAGGATTACAAATTTTGGAGGTACAATTTCGAGACTCCTAACTTTTTTTCAGAAAATTTGCTGATATTTTCATATCTTTTTATTTAAAAAATCTTCAATATTTATAGAAATATTAAAAAAAAATCCGGAGCCCCACATTTTTTCAATAAATTGTTTATAACTTTTGAAATTTTTTTCTGCTCTTTTTGGGACCTCTCCTTCAACTTTCCCCATGACACATTACTGTTGCGCATTTTTTAGTAAACTCAGATTTTTGAAGACGTCATCGCTGTTCGAGTTATGGAGTCATTATAATTTTTTTTAAATGGCATTACCCCATTTCTGTAACACCTTCAAAAAGGACGCATTTTTCAGTGTATAGATGTCATACTTTTTCTTATGTTACATAACCGTAATTTCGAGAAATAAAAGATATTTCATTCATAATTTATTAGATCCGATAACGTTAACTTTTGACTTGAAGTAACCCCACAAAAGAAATCTGGCGAGATAAGATCAGGAGATCTAGCTGGCCACTCTAAAAATCCTCGTCTTAGATCGAAATCCGGAGTATGAGGTAATTTTTCTCAAGTATCGATAGGCGACCTCATACCTTGTCGTGAAGCAAGTGCGATGTATGTTGCCTAGATGTCAATCCCGACGACTGGTGTTTGCTCGAAGTGTGCAACCGACCCCCCGGGGTGGGGTTGTGAGTTTTTTCGGGTTTTCCTGTAGATGAAAAGTGAATACGCCATCAAAAATCAGAAAGTCACTCAGGAGCGCCACTGAAAATGATAATAGTAGCTGTCCTCTACCCGCAGACGAGGATTTTTAAGTGGCCAGCTAGATCTCCTGATCTAACCCTACTAGATTTTATTTGGTGGGGATGGTTGGTTGGTTGGTTAAAGGCTGACGAGCGAGATACCGGGTTTACCTTGTGGTTTCCCTTAACACTGAGACCAGCTGGGGTCTATTGTATTGTTCTGTCGTCAGTGGTTACTAGTTAAATAGGCCTGTGTTTTTCACCAGGTTTAGTAGTCTATTTACTAGGTGTTCCGGATTCATGCCTGTTTCTAGGTTGCTCTGTCCGAATATTCTGTTGCGCTTGTTGGTGAAGATACCTCAAGTCAAAAGTTTACGTTATCTGACCTAATACGAATATTATTATGAAAGAAATATCTTTTATTTTTAGAACATACGGTTATCTAACATAAGAAAAAAAATTACTGCCATACACAGGAAATTCGTTCTCTTTGAAAGTATTATCAAAATAGCGTAATGCCATTTAAAAAAAATTATAATGAGGTCATAACTCGAACAGCGATGACGTCATCAAAAATCTGGGTAAACCGAAAAATGGGCAAATGAAAAATATAATCGACATGTCTGAACTTATTTTCTCTGGTACCGCCCAAGAACAGGACAGCTTTCAGGAGCAGTCTTCCTAGACGTCTCCAAGGCCTTCGATAGAGTTTGGCACGATGAGCTGAACACAAAAAATTACCGACGCAAAGTCGGAAATGCTCCCAACACGAAGGAGGCTAGAAGCAGGAGTACCACAGGTATCCGTACTGTCGCCACACCTGTTTCCGATCTACTCCGCAGACATGCCTATGTCGGACAATCCCATGACCAAACTGGCACTCTATGACACGACAATCTTTGCTGAGTCATCCCATGAGAGAGGAGTAACATCGAAGCTGCAACTTCGGATAAACAAGCTGGAACCGTGGTTCAATCGTCGGAAGATCGGAATCAATGCAGACAAAGGCAAGGCCATACTGTTCACGAGGCGACGTAGGACACCCGAGGGCCATGTTACTATGAACGACGAGAGAATTCCATGGGTAGACGAAGCCGTATACCTAGGAGTAACGTTGGACAAGAAACTCACGTTTCAGAGGCACGTCTCCCACAGATTAGCTCTGGCGAAAGCCGCACGGCATAAACTATAACTACTCATCGGACGTAGGAGCAACATGGCACTCGAGAAAAGAATCCTTCCACCAACCATGCTTTACGCGTCTACTGCTTGGGGGCAATGCGCGAACAGTTCAAGGCAGAGAATGCAGGTCTTCTTCAATGACTGCCTGAGAATGGCAACAGACGCACCACGATATATGCCTAACAGGTTTAAATATCGAGACTCAGACACCCATCCGGACTACATCGACAGACTGATCAGGCACCATGTAGAACCTCTGGACAGAGTAGAGACACACACGAACCCGCTGCTCACGGAGCTCCTCGAGAACAGACGTGAGCAAGACGACAGATACAGAGACAAATGCAGATGACCAGTGAACCAGAAAGACGACGACACCCCTGAAGAAGTACAACGGAATCGAAACCTTCGGGGACACCAACGTCTACATCAACAGGCTTGAGTCACGATAATAATGCTTTTTTGTTTCAGATTCCAAGAAGAACCGATCAATAAATAAACTCAGTAAATTTACTACACAGCACTTGGCCCTCAGCCAAGTGTTTCATCAGGCCTTCAGCCAGTTTCAGGGTGGCACCATGCACATTAAGTAAAGTCATTGTTGAATTCTAATTTCAACTCATATCAGATATGAGAGAGCTTCAGGCTGAGAATGGGCCGAGCTCTTCATATCAAACTATCAGATTTCATTCAGCTGATCGCTAGTCATCAGGATGAGGAACCGCTATAACGAGCGGGGGTGGTGGATAGTGGGGGGTGAGCATTCCAGTAGGTACGAGTGCTGGGGCGTTCATCCTTCCGGGCCTCAACCTTAGGGGGTGGATGGTGGTAGCCTTGTTCTCAAATCTCAAATCTCAAATATTTATTCTGAATAACTTCCAATTCATGTTTGTATACCTCATATTGAGGAGACCTTAATATTACAGATGCATAATGGACCAACCTATAGAGGTTACCCCCACAAAATGAAAGACGCAAAAGTCCTGTACGGATTCTTATGAGACAGTTCGTTGATGAAAACCCCAGTTTTCGCTCCAGCAAAATCGTTTTGAGGAATTTTTTAAACAAATAATAGTGAAAAAACAACTTTATGGGTTTTTGAAAATATCTTAAAGACTATTCAAGAAATCGTTTTACAGTCGATGGAACATTTGTAGAAGTTCATGAAACCTACAAAATAGATTTTCATACAACCGGATCGGTGCATTCTCTGCTGAGAAAATCCGGGAAAACCTCAAAAATGAGACCATCATTCGGAAATTTATGATTTTTATAAATCTGAAGATGGACAACAGTATTGCGGAAACAGATAATAATATATGTTTTAACTGTAGTTTTTGCACAATCGCGTTATACACAATTTGAGCTCACATCTTGCAAGGTGCACCGATTTAATAATGATAATAATTATAATAAACGCTTCCATTGGTAGAAGCAGAGAAAAACAATCATTGACAATGAACTATACAGATCTACCAAAAGGCAGAGTTAGCTGTTGCCTGAGCCACAGGGGTCACCAAGTTGACCCGATTCGCAAAATTAAAGAGGAATTCAAGATGATTCCTAGGTTTTCAGCACTGTCAGAGGGAGAAATTGACATATCCTTGATTTTGATTTTGATAACAACGAGATCGGGACAGTCTCCTACCGAACAAGATTATCACAGATTTTCCATGATTTATTGAGAAACAAAACTTATCAGAAATTGATATGATTGACTCTAAATCTGCGTTCAGTTTAGTATTTGCTTCCATTAGACCAGTCTCTGTGAATGACTGATAAATTTGCGTGTCGTCGGCATAAAAGTGGCACTTGCTGAAATGTATATGATTGCGGAATTCATGAGTATAAATAATGAAAAGTACCGGGCTCAAAATCGATCCCTGTGGAACACCATTCTCCACAGTCGAAAACTCAGAGACATCCCTTTCCAACATAACCGCTGGAATTCTATTAAATGAATAGGACTGAAGTAATGATACTGCATCTGTAGAAAATCCGATGAAATGTAAAATAGCAAATAAACGCTGATGTTTGATTCTGTCGAACGCTTTCGTATAATCAATCTTTGAGGGAAATCATCGTATTTAAATTCTGTAAACAGCATCTGGAAGTAGTTCAATATTTAGAATTTGCTTAGGATTTTTACCTGAGAGGTTGGAAATGGGTAGAAAATGTCACTTAAAGTTAATCAAAACGCTTCAAAGTGCATCCGAAGTCACCAGAAGTCGCACTGAAGTTAACTCAAGTTGAGTTCGGACGACTTCGGGTGCACTTTGAAGCTTTTATTGTAACTTCCAGTGACATTTTCAATACCGTTCCCACCTCTCAGGTGGAAATCCAAAATATTCAAATTGAAGATATTGACCTCTACTTCCAAATGCCGTTTACAGAATTTGAATGAGATGATTTCCCTTAAATCGGCGCATTTAGAAAGATTTGCCACTAAATTGTTCATAACGCGATTGTGCAGAAACTACACATCGGACAGAAACCATATTGAGCATAGTTGAACCACATGTTATTATCGACCAATTTCCGCAAGTTTTTGTCCAGCGTCAAATTTATAATTATGAATATTTGAAAAATAGTCTCTTTTTCCCAGTGAAAAATGCACCGATCTGGTAGTATTGAAAACCATTTTGTAGGTTTTGAAATTCTCCACTGGAGTTCTATTGACAGTAAAACGATTTGCAAAAAATTAATAATGTTTTTCGCTATCTGTCTTGAGGAGTGCTTATTGATTTTCCTGGAGGGTGGCGCAGCGACTTACAGTAAAATGTCGCTGCTTCATCCGTAGGGAATTATTATATAAACAGTGAATTATAATTCATATTGCAGGGACAAGACAACTCAAAGTTGTCGGACCTACCCTTGCACAACCGCGAAACATGTCTGCAGGTGGTCATCCTCAGCCAAATTAAGGATAGTCTTTTGTTTGTCTACAATAAGCACTTGCAATTGAGTCTTCTTGGAAGAAAGTTGCACAAATATCTGTCAGACGTGGATCAATATCCGTCGTGGCATAAGCCAGGAAAATAGTTGTTTTCTGTCAGATTTTTGCCTCATATTTTCCACTTGGTGGAAAAATTAGGAGAGAAGGGTACTTCGACTTTGTCGATTTAATTCTTATCATTCACTATACAGGGCAATTTAAATTCGACCCCCACCATTGGGATCTCCTAAACTACAGGAGATACGTCAAAGCTAAAATTGGGGAAAAGTTGCGTATTCTGGTGCTTAAGAAAATACTGTTTTGAAACTTGGAAAATTCCGAGTATTTCCGGAAATATCGGGAAAAACCTGAAAATCGGAATTTTCGTTTTAATTTTTTTCTATCGTTATTTGACAACATAGCTTAAATCCAAAAGTACATTTTCATTGATAATTTTTTTCAAGTTTTCATGTTCAGATTTACTATCCGACGTTTCGTCTTCTGGTATTCATCTTCAACCTTTTTTTCTGTTATGGGCGCCATATTGTTTTTTTATACAGAAAAATAGTGATTCTCATTCTGATTTCATTGATGTATAATTTGTTATGATTTGCACTTCTGAAACCACAGATATTAAAAAAAACAACTTCATCTGATCGAAAAATTTTGTTTAATAAACACTAGTTGTCAGAACTCATTAAACATCATAAGTTTGCACAAATACTTCAGTCGAAATGTCCTCATTCTCAAATGAAGAATAACGAGATATGTTGAAACTTTATTATAAATTTGATAGAAATAGTACGAAAACAACAAATTTATTTTGAATTATATCCGGAAAGACAACAGCCGGATAGAACATTATTCGGAATTTTGGACAAACACTTGGCTGAGTACGGTGCGTTTCAAAAAACCAAGAATGAAATATGGATGCAGAATGGAACAAAATATTAGACGTAACTTATTATCCGAGGTAAAATAATTGTTCATTCCATATTCGAAGAAGAATAATTATTTTTGGTACTTTTTTAGATAAATGCAGATCCTTCCAAATCAACACATCAAGTCTCGGCAGAAATGGATGTGCCACAGACGAGCGTTTGGAGGGAATTCAAAATAAGTGGTTTGAAATATTATAAGATACATATTTCACAAAAATTACATCCAGGTGATCCTGAGAGAAGGATGGAATTTTGTAGCTGGCTCTCGAATAGGGTAGACCCTACAAACTTTTTGAAAAACATTATTTGGACCGACGAAAGTACTTTTTCGAACTGTGGTGTTTTTAATAGCAATAATGAACACATTTAGAGTGGAAATAATTCACGACACTTCAGAGAAGTCAGACCACAAGTTCGGTTTCGTTTGAATGTGTGGGCTGGAATTTATGACGACCGAATACTTGGACCTCATTTCTTCTCTAATACTTTGAACGGGAAACCCTATCTTCGGTTCTTAAGAAACGAATTCGAAGAATATATGGATACTTTTCCCCTTGTTAATTATAACAGCTGCTGGTTTCAGCATGACGGGGCTCCTCCACACAATAAAATAGCAGTTTGCGTATATTTACACAAAAGATTTCCTAATAGGTGGTTAGGAAATTCTGGACCAGTGAGGTGGCCGGCAAGGTCACCTGACCTTACAGTTTTGGATACTTTCTTGTGGGGCACTTTAAAGAACAGACTATGGAGAGCAAGAATATGACACAGTAGATGAACTTAGAGACAATATCATCACGCAATTCAGGTCTATTAGAAGAAGGGATATTGTTAGGGCTGTTCTTAATTTGAGACGTCGAGCTCGGTTATGTATTCAAGAGGAAGGTTATCATTTCGAACACTTGTTGTAATACTTTTTGTGCATTTTCTACAAGCTTATGATTTCATTCTTGTTTTTTGAAACGCACCGTACTCAGCCGAGTGTTTGCCCAAAATTCCGAATAATGTGTTCTATCCGGCTGTTGTCTTTCCGGATATAGTTCAAAATTAATTTTTGTTGTTTTCGTACTATTCCTATCGAATTTATAATAAAGTTTCAACATATCTCGTATTTCTTCTTTTGAGAATGAGGACATTTCGACTGAAGTATTTGTGCAAACTTATGATGTTTAATGAGTTCTGACAACCAGTGTTTATTAATAGTCATTTATGTATAAAGGGCGTAAAGTAGGCGTTTATGGCCTGCGGCGTGGATGATGGCCCGATGGCGTTAGCCGAGGGCCATCACATGCCGAAGGCCTTAGCATTTGACGCACGTGATACATACAAAATTTAGTGCATAAAATTTTGTATGTATCGGTTCTATAGCGCGAATCACAAATACTGACTTGAATTACAATGAATCGTGTATCATACGTTATGCATACAATAATTAAGGGTAACATAATATGAGGAATGTGAAACTATAGTAGCTGAGTGCTATATTGGAGAATCTATTTCAAATAAATAGATCATCACCGAAAAAATTGCCACCGATTATGACAAATGTTGGAAAGAGTATTGCTCTATTGAACTGAAATGATTCTAATTCGTGTTAGGAATTGCATGAAATGATGTGTGAGTATAGACAATTTGAGAATTTTGTCTACTTTAAGGACCGCCGGGCCATAATGCGCCCACGGGCGGTAAAGTGCCACTTTACGCCCGGCAAACCGGGTGGTAAAGTGTACTTTACCGCCCGCTAGTGCCTAAACAAAATTTTTCGATGGAGTCATGACAATCTCGGATGAAGTTATTTTTTTTTTAATATCTGTGGTTTCAGAAGTGCAAATCATAACAAATTATACATCAATGAAATCAGAATGAGAATCACTATTTTTCTGTATAAAAAAACAGTATGGCGCCCATAACAGAAAAAAAAGTTGATGATGAATGCCAGAAGACGAAACGTCGGATAGTAAATCTGAACATGAAGACGTGTAGCTGAAAAAAAGTATCGATGAAAATGTACTTTTGGATTTGAGCTATATTGTCAAATAACGATAGAATAAAATAAAAACGAAAATTCCGATTTTCAGTTTTTTCCTGATATTTCCGGAAATACTTTGAATTTTCCAAGTTTTTAAACAGTATTTTGTTAAGCACCAGAATACGCAACTTTGTCCCAATTTAAGCTTCGACGTATCTCCTGTAGTTTAGGAGATCCCAATGGTGGGGGTCGAATTTGAATTGCCCTGTATGTTGTTCAAAAAATTTCACAAAGCGATTTTGCTGGAGCAAACACCTGGGTTTGTATTTATATTACGTATTATCCACATGTTATATTTTGAATGTTTCCGTCGTTACTTGAATTATGACTTCATTGTAAATGGGCATGTATTAATTGCATAGCCGCTCAAACTTATTATGAATAAATCTCAACATTTCAATTTATGTATTTGGATTTCTCAAGCTAAAATACTCTTGTTCTCATGTATCGGCACATGTATATGGAAAGTGTAGTGTATGTAATAGCGTTACAATAAGGTCAACTGTAAATTCACTTTTACTTACCGGTTGACTTCAACTAGAATCCAAATATACGTAACAGCTCTTTATTGAAAACTCAATGTTCACTTCGAATAACTCCCCAGATTTTCAGTGGACAGTACGGAGCATTTTCTCAATTTTCATTTCACTATTCCATTCATGCCAACCACAGTTTCATCGGAAACTATCACTGAGACGTACTAGCGGATTGCGGCGAAAACTCATTAAATTGGATAACAATGATTACAACCGAAGAATTGTTGAGTAAACAGCTATTGGTAACGATTATGTGGTACTTGTGGTAGTTGTGTTACTCCGCTGAAGCGTCAAGTCGGCACTGGGAGTACCAACAAATGAGTTGAAAGTAGGAGAAATGTAATGGTACTGGAGGTAGGCGCCCAGATATTTCGCGGATAGACTCAAGTCCATCTTCTTTCATTTAGTGGGTCACATGGTATTCATGAGCACATATGTTGGTGATAGTAGTGGTACTTTTTTATAACAATAATAATAATTATCAAAATATACATAGTCTTATACATTATATACAGTGTCTTTCAAAAGTATCTGAACGGTCTCATATTTCAGAAACGGCAAAGAGAAAATTCATGAAAACCTCGACATGATGGTTTTTGATGATGCCCGATTCAATGGTGATATCGGCAATGTTGCCAAATCCATAGTTTTTCGGATATTGAGGAGTACTCAATTTTTTCAAATGGAATACCCTATTAGTTTTCATTGCAATCCATTCAGCGACGCCTCATTACTTACGTCTCCAAATATCACATTTTCCATTTAATTACTTTTCGAAATATGACAACATGGCATTTTCGAAAGTCTGGGAACCTTATAATATTTTCAATACGGTTCAAGAAAAATTTGTGAAATTTCATACAAGATGCTTTTTGATGATGCCCGATTCAATGATGATATCGGCAATGTTGCCAAATCAACAGTTTTTCAGATATTGAGGGTAATTCAATTTTTTCAAATGGAATACCCTATTTGTTTTCATTGCATCCATTTGAGATGATTTTTGATGATGCCCGATTCAATGATGATGACAGCAATGTTGCCAAATCAACAGTTTTTCAGATATTGAGGGTAATTTAATTTTTTCAAATGGAATACCCTATTTGTTTTCATTGCAATCCATTCAGCGACGCCTCATTACTTATGTCTCCAAATATCAGATTTTCAATTCAAACAGTTTTCGAAATATGACAACATGGTATTTTCGTTCAAAAGTCTGGGAACCTTCTAATATTTACAATACGGTTCAAGAAAAATTCGTGAAATTTTATACAAGATGATTTTTGATGATGCCCGATTCAATGATGATATCAGCAATGTTGCCAAATCAACAGTTTTTTAGATACTGAGGTTAACTCAATTTTTTCAAATAAAATGCCCTATTTATTTTCATTGCAGTCAGTTTAGCGCCCCCTCATTATTTATGTTTCCAAATATCAGATTTCGAATTAATGTGGTTTTTGAAATATGACAACATGGATTTTTCATTCAAAAGTATAGAATATTTTCAATACGGCTCAAGAAAAATTCATGAAATTTTATACAAGAAGGTGTTTGATGATGCCCGATTCAATGGTGATATTGGCAATGTTGCCAAATCAACAGTTTTTCCAGATATTGGGAGTATTTTATTTCTCCATGGAATACCCCATTTATATTCATTGCAATCAATTTGTTTGTCAACATTGTTCGTTGAAATGTCTGCAAACGGAACAATATTTTCATAAGGGCTCAAGAAAATATCATAAAATTTCATACAAAATTGTTTTTGATAAAACAACTTTTTAATAATTGAATTCTTTTCCAATAGAGTATTGAGTCAAATAACAGAAACTGAAAACTATCTGCCCAAGTGCTCAAAATGTTCGCCATCATTTGCTAAACAATAGCCCAAGCGGTCATAAAATTCCCTTAAGGTATTAGTTAGCATTTGAGGCGTAATTAGAAGAGCTGCCTGACATATTTTATTTTTTAAGGTTTCTAAATTTGCTGGTTGCTCCACAAAAACCCGATTTTTGAAATTTCCCCAAAAAAAAAAGTCTACTGGTGTCAAATCGGGAGAGCGGGCTGGCCATTCTATGCTTCCTCGTCGTCCAATCCATCCTAACAGTCATAATTAATTATTATTTGCCTAGCAACATGAAAAAAGATATTTTGTTATTCAGATGTTTCCGATTTGCCAGTGTGTACAATATAAATAACATGTAACTCATGATTGTAAAGGCGTGAGACTATTGGTTAGACATTCTGCCCTTCACGCCGGCGACCGAGGTTCAAACCATGGACCCGCATTTTTTTTTGTTAAGAGAAATGGATTTTATTGCCAGCAATTTGGATACCGACTTTGGCTATATTATCAATAATTGTGAATATTGTACCGTGAATGTCAATCTCGTAAATAATAAATGAAACAAATTATATTAGGTAATAATGTATGGTTAATAAAGTATCGAGTTTTTTTTCTGTATCCGAGATCTGCGTTTGTCTTAAAAGTATTGTGTTTAATTCGAGCGTAAAGTGTAATTGCCGCTCTCCAGATTACCGCGTTCCGCTTCTTTGTCGAGAGGCAATCCATCACTTTGTGCTCTAAATACACAAATAGCTATTGAAGTGTTTGTTACTGATTACAAAAACTAAACGCTATTAACTATTTGAGTGACATGGAATGAAAAGACTGCATTAAAGGAGCGAGTTGCGAATTGATCGCAATAAAATTTCATGATATTTTCTCGTGTTCTTTTGACAATATTGAAGCGTTCGCGGACATTTCAATGGAGCATGTTCTCATATTTAAAAAACCACACGTATTTAATGAGGGGGAGCTGAATTGATTGCAACGAAAATAAATAGGATTTTCTATTTGAAAAAAATTTATTACCCTCAATATCTGAAAAACTGTTGATTTGGCAACATTGCCAATATCACCTTTAAATCAGGCATCATCAAAAACCATCTTGTATAAAATTTCACGAATTTTTCTTTAACCGTATTAAAAATATTGAAACGTTCCCAGACTTTTGAACGAAAAAGACATGTTGTCATATTTCGAAAACTACAATAATTTAAAATCTGATATTTGGAGACATAAGTAATGAGGCGTCGCTGAATTGATTGCAATGAAAACAAATTACCCTCAATATCTAAGAAACTGTTGATTTGGCAACATTGCCAATATCACCATCAAATTGGGCATCACCAAAAACAATTTTGCATCAAATTTCACGAATAATTCTTGAGCCGTATTGAAAATATTGGGAAGATCCTAGACTTTTGAAAGAAAAATCCATGTTGTCATATTTCAAAAACCACAATAATTCAAAATCTGATATTTGGAGACATAAATACTGAGGGGGCGCTGAATTGATTGCAAAGAAAACAAAAATGGTATTCCGATTGAAAAAATTGAATTACCGTCAATATTTGAATAACTGTTGATTTGGCAAAGTTGCCGATATCACCGTTGAATCGGGCATCATCAAAAACCATCCTGTTGAAGTTTTCATAAATTTTCTCTATGCCGTTTCTAAAATATGAGACCGTTCCGACACCTTTAAAAGACACTGTATAAAGGACCCTGCACTAACATTATGGAAAACCGGTTTCGGTGAAAATCGCTGAAATTTCAATATGATGTAGCCCATACCTTCCTGAACAAACGTTACCATTGCGCCAACTCTCTGAATGCCGGCGTTTGGATTCTACAGGGGGTTAAAGTTTGATATTTTAACGATTTTTCGAAAAATCTGGAATTTTATTTTTATCGTATCATTCTGATTTTTTATGATGAAATAGTCCACAATATGGGCAATCAAAAAGTTCAAATGACAAAAGTTTCTAGTTTCGGAGGTAAAAATTAATTGTCACGATTTTTAGCAAAAATTAACATCCTTCAAAAAAAAAGTTCAGTTAGAGAGTTGTTGGCAATAAAAGGTTCTACAACTTTTGTGATCATCATTTTTCCAACTGATACATGGTTGTATCTATAATTTCATAAAGAGAAAAGAGCTGAAAATATACTGGGAGTCCTATTTGAAAATCGAAAGTTAAAGGAACTTCCGGTGAAACCGGAAATTCGTGAACTTGAGTTATTCGTTAACACACACCACACAGTTATATGTCTCATGTAGATCCTCCAAATTTCCTTTTATCATCTTCAAAAACAAAAAAGTTATTGGTGTGAGTCACCTTCCACGGACACCCGATATATCGTTCTGCTGAGGAACTCAAAGTGGCATTAGAATTACTGATACTCATTCGCGCTGTTTCCAAAATATGTGATTGCATTATTAGTGAAAATGAACAGAGTTTGTTCTAACAGAATTTCCATTACTAGAGAATGTGCCATTCAGAATATCCACAAATCAAATTGATTTCATCATTAAATAATTGATTAGATATGGTCAGAGGAACTTGTTTCTTGTAATTATTCGTTTAAGAACGGTGATCAAGCTTTGGCCCAAATACATATAGTAATCTAGTCGTTTGGCAATACTTCTCGTGAAGGTATTGCGTAAATATTTTATTGGCAAGTATTCATCGAGTCCAGTACTCCTTGACTCGGAAAATGAACTTCATTATAATAAGTAGATCATTAAAACCACAAAATTAGTTTGAAATGAGACAACTAAATAATAGGTACTTCCAAAAATGCGGAACTTTCTCCAAGTGATTCATAAGTCAAAATTCCACAAGAGCATGAAATGAGTGAATTTTTAACAACAATACCAGTAGGAAACCAACTAGGAGTAAGGTTATTCTGGACTTTCATTGTCTAAAAAAAAACAAAGAAAAATTCAATTCTCTACAATTTTTAATCACGACGTTTCAACTGATAGAATCTACAGTCGTTATCAAGTGTATAATGCGACAATCTCAAGGATACTCTTATATATGATGTGGAAAATTTTGTGTCATTAGCCTAGGGGTAATTTGGCGGTATTCAGGTAAGCTTGTTAGTTACAGTGCCAGGCCCCTCTGGTACAGCATTGTTAACTCTTATCGCAATTTCAATTGATCCATGCCACTAATTAAGGGTTTTCACACATTACGGATTTCTATGATAGCTTGACTATGTCAAATTTTTTTCAAATACTCCAATAACTCGTGAACTAAACGAAACGGAAAAATGTGTATAGTCTATTTTATTGCCATTTTATTAACAGTCCCACAAAAAATTCCTATGAAATTTTTATATATTAAAAATAAACGAGATGTGGCTTTGCCTGTTATTTTTGAAGACACCAAAAATTCGAACACAAAACGAGATATCGAAAAAATGTATATAACTACTTTTATTGCCCTCAAATAGGTCTACAAATCTCCTCAGTTTGTTTTCAAATATTGCATTTGTCATATTATTCTTATCATATTGGTGCACATTATAGTTTTGAATGCATCAAAGTCGTTGTATTCATATTGTTAGTGTCCAATTATAGTTTTGAACGCATTAAAGTCGTTGATTCCATATTGTTTGTGTTCAGTTATAGTTTTGAACGCAGTAAAGTCGTTGTATTCTTTTTGTTGGTGATCAACTATAATTTAAAACGCTTTAAAGTCGTTGTATTCATATTGTTGGTATCGAATTATAGTAGTTAACGCAGTAAAGTCGTTGTATTAATTTTGTTGGTGCCCAATCATAGTTTAAAACGAATTGAAGTCGTTGTATTTATATTATTGGTGTCCAATAATAGTTTTGAACGCAGTTAATTCGTTGTATTCATACTGTTGGTGACGAATAATGGTTTTGAACGCATTAAAGTCGATGAATTCATATTTTTGGTGTCCAATTATAGTTTTGAACGCAGCAAAGTCGTTGTATTCATTTCGTTGGTGCCCAATCATAGTTCAAATCGTATTGAAGTTGATGTCGTATTTATATTATTGGTGCCCAATTATAGTTTCGAACGCAGTAAAGTCATTGTATTCATACTGTTGGTACCCAATAGTAGTTTTGAACGCATTAACGACAATTAATTCATATTTTTGGTGACCAATATTATAGTTTTGAACGCATTCAAGTCGTTGTATCCATATAATTGGTGTCCAAACTTGGTTTTGAATGCAGTATAGTCGTTATATTCATATTATTGGTGACCAATTATAGTTTTTATCGCATTTGAGTCGTTCTTCTCATATTGTTGGTGTCCACTTATAGTTTTTAACGCATTGAAGTCGTTGGTGTCTAATTATAGTTTTGAAGGCAGTAAAGTCCTTATATTCACATTATTGTTATCCAATTATAGTTTCATACGCATTAAAGTTGTTTTATTAATATTATTGATGCCCAATTTTTGTTTTGAACATATTAGAGTCGTTGTATCCATATAATTGGTGTTCAAACTTAGTTTTGAATGGAGTATAGTCGTTATAGTCATATTACTGGTAACCAATTATAGTTTTTATCGCATTTAAGTAGTCTTTTCATATTGTTGGTGTCCATTTATAGTTTTGAACGTATTGAAGTCGTTGGTGTCCAATTATAGTTTTGAAGGCAGTAAAGTCCTTAAATTCACATTATTGTTGTCCAATTATAGTTTTTTAAGCAGTAAAGTCATTTTATCAATATTATTGTTGCCAATTTTTGTTTTGAACATATTAGAGCCGTTGTATTTATATTATTGGTCTCCAATTATAGTTTTAAACACAGTAAAGTCGATGTGTTCATATCGTTGGTGCCCAATTATAGTTTTAAACGCATTGAAGTCATTGTATTCATATTATTGTGGACCAATTGAAGTTTTAAACTTATTGAAGTCGTAGTATTGAAAAAATTACTTTCAACTTCTAGGCACTTCAACTTCCGAGCTTTTCTCGAAGTAGTTGAGTCGAAGTCAAATCCCTACAACTTCTAGGCCCTCAACTTCCGAGCTCCTCAATTTCCGAGCTCTCACTTGCTTTTTAATATCGTGCATGGCATCACTCGCTGAAATTTAAGGGCTGCGACTTCCCTAGCTCGCACAACTCTTTCGGGCACTTCTGAGGGTTGCGCGTAGGTGTGCAACAGGTTGACGGAAATAGCAATTAAAACAATTCCAACATCAATAAGGCACTTGTCAGTGTAATACCACAAGTGATTCAATTTTCGCGATAAGTCTGTCGATACATTTCTGAACGAAACTAAATTGCTCCGAGAAAACACGATACAATTCAGTTGAGTTCAGAAATAAAAGACAGACTCATGAGATAAATTCAATCACGAGAGGAATTTTATTAGACTATTTTACAAAGCATTAAAAGTATTATTATAAACATGAAAAATCAATTCATCATTACCATAATCAATCAACTATAATCACAAAAAATGTATCATAACTATCAATAATTCATTATATAGTTACAATGCGACGACTCATTTTGACGTTTTCGCCTGCAATTATGATCTGTCAAAATGTCTGCTTTGTCATCTATGGTTCCATCGTTGCAAACACCAACGCTGACAGCCAATCAGAATTGACAGACAGCTGGTGTTTTCGCGATAATACAAGTTGTCTTTGATTTGTGATTGTCAGATTACGTGAATATCTTGAGAAGAGTGGAATAGTCAAGAAAATATACCTTTGCGATACCCTCCTTTAGTCTCTTATTGCACTAATTACCAAATTCGAAAGAATGTGAAAGAAATATTGAAAACATTAAAAAAAATAACATGAAAACTTACCAAACAATGATATCAATGATAGTCAGTTGCACACTACAGAAAAGTATGTCACTTTGAAACTCATCAATGAACTATATATGTATATCAGAGATCAAACCAGATTACGAATTTATTTCATCATGAAAATGTAATTATCTGATACCTCATCAAAACATTAGGAAGTTGGTCCATGCATAATATCCAAACTAAAATAGTGATGATGAACATCATGATACAATTTTAAGAGAAGAGAGTCAGAAAACAACGAATCATTTGTAATTCGCGGTGGAGGAATATTAAATAATTTTAGAGCAATTTACAGAGTCACCCTGTTAAGATTTTTTTCATATGAAAAAGGCGCATTTGATTGAAAGCTAGAATTTGAAAATTTTTTGTTCGGCTCATTTTGTTTCAGTCAATTTCCTGTAAAATATCTGAGTAGTAGTGATATGAATCCTATTCTCGGTGTAAAATGAAACTGTATATAAACATTTTTTCGATAACTCATTTCGTTTTCTGGTTTTCGGTGTTTTTTTCAAATTCTTCAAATTTTTTCCAAGTCCATATTGCAAATTTTTTTTCAGACAAATGGAAAAATTTCATCTACATTTTTTGTAGACCAGTTGTCGATTTCCCGTTTCGATTTCGAGTTTTTGGTGTTTTTAAAAAAGTGCCGTTAAAAAAAAAAATCGAGATGTTAAAAAAATGTCATGAAAACTTTTTGTAATAATAATAATTGCGGTATACTTTATTGTCATCAAGAATAAATCTTGTGGACAAAGCTTGGAAAAAAATTAATATAAATGTACATCTAGGAATATTAAAATATAAAATGTAAATATAAAGTGTAATTATAGACACCTACAAACAAGAAACACAGTTAAAATAGTCAGATTTGTTTGAAAAGATTACTAAATTTATATAGTACACACAATTATTAAACATATAATATACATAAACACACCTATATAAACCAGTTAAACACACATTTATTTCCAAGCAAGAATATAACAAATATATATATATATATATATATATATATATATATATATATATATATATATATATATATATATATTATATATATTCTAGTATGCACATTATGTCAAGTAAAAATCTCTTCGAAAACTTTTTATAGAACTCTTTGAGGACAACAAAATTGTTGTTATACATCTTTCCGATAATATCTAGTTTAGTTTTCGAGATTTTGGCGATTTTATAAAAAAAATATAAATTTTCCACTTTTTATATATTTTTTATATATTTTTCCAGTTTTTATTCGAGTTGGAATTTTTTTATAGATTTTTATGAAAACACCTTCGTGGTATCTTTTAGTGGCAAACTATTATTTTTATGTTTGCTGCTATGAAAACAAGTATTTCAATTAATATCATCCTTGCGGGTAAGATATTTTTTAAAATATTTTTTGCGCTTACTCATGTGGCTGGCAGACAATTTCTGTTGTGGAATTCATGTGGCGTAGATAATTCGTAAGCTTGACAAGTTTCAACTGATACGTACAATAAGTTTCGCGTATGCGCCTATAAATTTTTGTTGTTGATTTTTTCCTTCCATTTTAACCCCCCTGTAACCCCCTGTCGAGGGGATGCGGTGGCAGACGTGTATATTACTATTGTACGTTACACACATAATACACACAAAAAAAATTTGGCTTGCGGATATGGTGTAACGAAATCTGTCGTTAACTCCCGAATCATATTAACTTTTCTGTGGAAATGAAAGTGAATTGAATGAAGAACTGATCTGTGATCTATGAGGAATAGATACATGAAAGGAATTAATGAAAAACTAAATTTCCAAATAATGTATTTCATTAATAACAAAGATACTGGTTACAGTTGAGTGATTCCATGAAAACATAATTCTGCGTATTGGAAGAACATTATCCTTAGCCCATTTTGATATTTCTCCAGGAGAACTTAATAACAATGAGATTTGAGCTATTCTTTTTTCGGTTTGAACAACGTCGTTCACTTATTCCTACTTGACCTGAGGCTATATTTAAGAAAAAGTTAACTTTTATCAATACTATATGAACACTACATGAATAGGCCAAATTCATGTTAGACTTGGGATAGTGTGCTTCCAATATACGGATTTATGCAATAGATCTAATTTCACAAGCCTTAAAAGAATTACATACATACCTAATTGGACTGTGATTTCTTGAAGTAGTCAGAATCTATCATTATGATAAGGAAATTTTATGCTGACAAGAGTACAATAATGTCACAAACACACTCGCTAGGTGATTTGCTAGGCGATATGGGCTCTATACCCTGTTTGGATAAGGCACTACTTATTACACGTTTACCTGTCCTGTTTGCAAGACAAGTTTTGAAATTGACTACTTACGCAACTAACTGAACTGGAAAAATTAAAATTCTCGAATACGTAATAGGATGACTTCCGAGTTCGATCTGACGTAAAATAGTGTGATAATGAAAAATAAATGAACAGTGCCTAAAACATCAATTCATGCACAGTTGATTTTTTTACACACTTGTGCTAAAAAGTATGACTTTACGCATTATCCCACTAAACATGTAATGTTACAAAATATTGCGACAATATTACGTATGGCTTGCCATCGTAAAATAATTATATAAAATTGCATAAGGCTCAATGCAATGTTTAAGTTTTCAACATAAGAGAAGAAACTACAGACAAGTTGTTTGTAAGTTATAAAGCAAGCTATTGATTGAGTTTCAAGTGCAATGTTACATGATCCATGAAAAATAATTGTGAGTGCAAGTTACATTTGGAGCTATCGAAAAAATTCAAATCGCAATGTTGCACTGAGATTGAAATACCATGATATTTACAACCATTCATGAGCTAACTACAAACAATATTGACAGTATTTAGAAAACACAAAACATTTTCAATTTTCGATTGCATCCTCGCAGAAATATACAAAATGACACGCTAGGACAATTTTAAATGGTAAGTATAGAGAAACTTGAAATAATATTTCATCAATCAATGAGATGCCACCTATCGGGGCGACACCCAGTCACCCAGATCCCAGACAAGCACACGCCTTGCGCCCTTTTGCTATTGTGAATTGTATTGTTGTTGTGTGTCTTGCTGTCGTGCCTTTGCGTTAGTATTTCGTTTAAGATACTTTCATTCGTTCGTTCTTAACCTAGGTACCTTAGTAAAGTACACATTCTTCTTCAATTTTGTTTTTTGTTAAAGAGTTCAATTAGTGTTGAAGCAGCACAATGGATAATGCTGATAAATTTAAGGCATCTTCATGCAAGGTAAGGCGATACATCATTTATTATTTTAGGTTAGGATGGTCTGGTATGCTCATTTTGCATTTAGTTGTGAAAAAAAATTTTCCCTTTATATTGCGGTCTAGTAGTAGTGTCAATTTGAAAGATACTTTTACATTTGTAAATGATGTGGATACCTTTACATTTCGATTTTAGTTGCATGTTCTTCAATATATTGGTGGCTTGAATGAAAAGTCGTGTGTTGGAAGAAGTCTTGTGTAAGTTTTTTCACAAATCATTGTACCATGTTTTGCAATTGGACCAGCAAAAAAAACAATTCCAGAATCAAAGAATTGAAATCTATACAAATTTTAAAACTTGAGTCAATTTGAATATAAAGCAAATATAAAGCAATCGTGTCATAATCAAGTTCAATTGTACATTCTTTATTGAAATAAGACCATAATTGTTGAGTTGACTAATTATATATTCATTTATAATATTTTGGTTTCAGATGCAGTGAGAAATTCATCTCCATGCATCAGAGATGATGCATTTGAAATAAATGTGATGGCTTGGCTACAATTCGCAAAAACACGTTACGTGTAGGGTTAGGTAGTAGATCAAGTTGTCGATATTTTTTAAGCTGCACATTCAATTCAATGATTATTTTGTTTCAGGTACCTGATAAGGCCAAACAGATTTCTTTTTATTTTGACATTTTAATATGAGTACTTATTTGTTTTTTTGTGATATTTAAATTAAAGGTTTCATTATCAAATTTTTGTCTTTTTGACCTCCAAAACTTAAATGGACATTTAAATTAATAGGTATCATTTCAGAAGATTTTTCGGGTTTTCACTTCTTGTTTCTAAAACCTAGAAAATGATGAATTTGATTTCCATAGACGACACATCAATACTGAATGATATTTTCCAAGATATCAAAACTGATCTGTCTCCCATGAAGATTGCATTCATTTTCTATCAATATTAGTAGAAAGTAATGAAAATCCAAAAATTCTTCAGTAGCGAACAAACCTACTGGAACGTAATTTATGAAATCGCACTGTTATGTTATGGACAGGAATAGACAAGATTGGTGGTAAGTTGCTGCTATATATTATAACAATATTGAATATGTTATTTTCTAGTAATTTATATTCTATGTTGCGGTAACCTTGCTGCAATTACCAATTATGAAATATTACATCCATCAATCCATTTCAGTAGTTGCTGCAACATTGTTATAAGACGTCATTTTTAATATCACATTTGCAATTTTCCTGTATATTATATGCAATGTTGCAGTAACCTAGCTGGAATAATTGATAATGTCATATACCATTTGTAATAATGCTGAATGTCCGTTTCAGTAGTTGCAGTAAGGTAGCAGAAAACTCTGATGTAACATTACACATTACCATGAAAGGTTACTGAAATATTGAATGAATGTTACATTGCTTAGTGGGATGGACAGTGCGTAAAACCCTTGATTACGCACTGTAGCAGAAAAACATATTTTCCAAACGGCTTGGTTTTTAAGATACAGGGTAGTTAAATTATTTTTCAACGTTATTCGGAGTTTACTAGTACATTTTCGATAATAAGTTGAAATTGGTATCTACTTATAATTCATTCAATAGTGAACACGAAACAAAATAAATAAACAAAATAATCAACAGTGTCTTCCTTTTTCAAAGGCATGCCTCGTTTAAACTTTCGGAATTTTTCTTCACCGACACTAATGCATACTGAATAAATAGTACTCAGGATTGTACGGAAGCGTAGAAGGGCCATTATTTTTTATTTTTATTTTTCTCCTCAATTCCGAGTTGCAACTCGGAAAATTACTAAATTCCGAGTTGCAACTCGGAAAATTACTAAATTCCGAGTTGCAACTCGGAAAATTACTAAATGCCGAGTTGCAACTCGGAATATTACTAAATTCCGAGTTGCAACTCGGAAAATTACTAAATGCCGAGTTGCAACTCGGAAAACTATTAAATTCCGAGTTGCAACTCGGAAAATCACTAAATTCCGAGTTTCAACTCGGAAAATTATTCTCGGAATTTAATAATTTTCCGAGTTGCAACTCGGAATTTAGTAATTTTCCGAGTTGCAACTCAGAATTTAATAATTTTCCGAGTTGCAACTCGGAATTTAATAACTTTCCGAGTTGCAACTCGGAATTTAGTAATTTTCCGAGTTGTAACTCGGAATTTAATAATTTTCGGAGTTGCAACTCTGAATTTAGTAATTTTCCGAGTTGCAACTCGGAATTGAGGAGAAAAATAAAAATAAAAAAATAATGGCCCTTCTACGCTTCCGTAGGATTGTGTCATTTTCCAATTTCATGTAATAGTAAAATTTTATTTGTACGGTTTAGAAGGTATATGGTGTCGCATGAGTTAAGTAAAAAAAAAATTATTATAGCATGAAGTTGAGTCTTCGATTAAAGGATACTGCAAACTTTAATATAATAGGTAAATTGGCCTCCTGTCGAAATGGCTGAATTTTTGATATGTTACAGTCCATGTCATTCCAAACCAAAAGTTCAGTGGGCACAACTTTTTCTATAGGCTAGTTTTTGCGATAGAGGCCCCTGAAAACTCTCATTTGTTCTTCATTGTTAAACAACACAAAACGTAATCGTGGATAATCATGACTATCCTGATTGATCAAAATGTAGACAGTCATTAATATGAGATGCTATTGAAAGTATTAAAAGTGTTTTGTTATATTTGGTCATTTATTCAGTATGTTCCAGCTACTTACAATTTTTAGAGTTCAATAATTCTAAAATGGTTACAAATCGCCCTAGGGATCTACAATCAAAAAATATTCATGAGTCCTATTCTACACCATATTTTACGTCACAGGGTCGAAAAAAATAAGTAGTGTTCCTCTTAAAAGAAAGCTGAAGTTATATTCGAAAAGTTCCGTTTGAAAAATATTTTTCGACCGTCCTGTATAATTTCAAGACATAAGAAAGTATAAGAACTATTACAAATCTATCTATAAAACGGCATTACAAATATTTTTCTACATCTATCATTCTAATGTCAGGGATTTTTACGGAATGCATCTGCAAATGGACTCATTTCGACCAAAAATTCGTAAAATCCAAGCGATTCAGAGACAATCAATAATAGTTAGGGGTGAGTGAAGGTTACGCAGATATTTGAATTTACTAATATATATTATTATTAATATTTCATTTTAAAATAACTCCACCTTCCAACCTAATCATTTTCGTATCGCCCTTTATGGTTGGCAATAAATTCTTGTTCAACAGGATCAAGTTGTCTAGTTGATTTTCGTTTTTAGATCGATATCACAAAAGAACTTGAGAAACCGAAGTTTGACGCACTATTGTCCCACCCTGTATAACAATGTTATAGTCCAGATTTGTTTTAAAACTTGTTTGAGTATTTTCGAAATTGTGGTGTACGCACTGGATGATATGAAAACATTACACCCCTTTAACGTAGAAAAAAAACATTTTTTTGTAGATGGCTTTTCGTTAGGGTTAACGGTACCAGGTTCACTAGGTACGTTGAATGTAACGTTAAATATATTGAGTAATAGCCCATCATTTTTTCCATATTATACTTAAACTAAATATGCGAATGGAGGCTTGGTTGACCCGCCAGGGACCCAATTTTTGAAATCGTATGAATTGATTCTCTCATGAAATATTTCTCTAGATTAAATCCCCACGTGAAACAATGAAACGAGAGGACTGCTATTTTTGAACACCGTAGGAAGTCATTTCCTAGGAGCTTAGTTTTGGGACGTATGTCTTGCATGCGATCATAGAAGAATTTTGTTTGGCCAATTAAAAAATAGGAATTTTGGTGACACGCATTTGAATTTGACGTTTGCAGATACGATTTTTGAAAGGTTTCGTAATAAAACTTCTTAGAAATAGACGTCAACAGAAGATTCATAAGCAGTGCTCAAAAAAAATGCATTAGAACTGCAGAAAATGATGCAGAATTAAGAATTGGTAAAGTTAAGAAAAATTTTACTCGTAATATCGCAAAAGAAAGGTGGGAGAGTATTGCCATTACATTGAATGCTACGACTGGGGTTTGCTGAAAAAAATGATACGTTGGTGGAATCATACATAAGACCATAAGAGATAACGTGATGCAAAATTTTTCCTATCGTAGAGTTGGCGGTAAAATTCCGTTAACCGGGCGCTACGAACTATCAAAAAAATTTTTTGTGAAATGTCGGGCGAGCGCGCGCATTCCCATCACTACTTTGTCGATTTCTGTCAACTTCGCGCACGCAGATTCGCGAAATGTCGGGCGAGCGCGCTCGCTTCTCTCGCGTATTTCTGGTCTTGTTCACTAACAGATAAGGTATGAAGATTTCTACTCAAAGTTGACGCGCGGATTTGCGAAATGTCGGGCGAGCGCGCGCATTCCCATCACTACTTTGTCGATTTCTGTCAACTTTGAGTAGAAATCTTCATACCTCATCTGTTAGTGAACAAGACCAGAAATACGCGAGCGCGCGCATTCCCATCACTACTTTGTCGATTTCTGTCAACTTCGCGCACGCAGATTCGCGAAACGTCGGGAGAGCGCGCTCGCTTCTCTGGCGTATTTCTGGTCTTGTTCACTAACAGATAAGGCATGAAGATTTCTACTCAAAGTTGACAGAAATCGACAAAGTAGTGATGGGAATGCGCGCGCTCGCGTATTTCTGGTCTTGTTCACTAACAGATAAGGTATGAAAATTTCTACTCAAAGTTGACAGAAATCGACAAAGTAGTAATGGAAATGCGCGCCCGTGTCTGTCTCGCAGATATCTTCACCAAGAAGTAAGAGATGAGTTACATAAGTTACAAAGTAGTAATAGGAATGCGCGTGCTCGCTTTGCTTACGTATTTCTTGCTGAATATCTTCACTAAGAATGGTTCACTCTTCGAGTGTTTATGAGGAACTATCATTATTATTACTATTTGTGAAAAAAGTACCAGTCTCTAGGGCTCCAATACTTCTGAAAACTATCCACTACAAACACTTCATATTCATGAGTATTCAGTATTCAGGAATTTTAGGGAATCTGACAACGTCGCATTGTATTGTAAAGTTTTTAAGACTCGCTGTTGTTGATTCAATGAAAGACATTGATACTGGCTACCTTGTTATGAAACAAGCCATTTTGTTGTGAGAAAAAATCTTGGTATCAATATTTTGAATGCACAAAAGATATTTTTAAATAGACAGAGCTAGGAGGCATTTTTTGCGAACAAATAATTACTTGAATAAACGTGTCGGATCTCAAACATTCATTTTTGGTAAGTGCGCATGCGCAAACAGATAGAAAAGACGCAACCTAACTGTATTGTATAGTCGGGTAAGTTCGGTTGGGTTTGCATGGGATCGGGTCTGTCGGGATAAGTTATAGTCATTGAAGTAGGTTCATTTTATGTGAAAAGTGCTCATTATTTTTTGTGCGCATGTGTATTCATGTTATGTTTGCGCACATTTCCGTGATCTGTCTCGTCCTTTGAATTTTGCTAGTCATTTAAAAACAGTATAAGTACCATTGTTTCATAGGTGCAGTTAAAGTGTTGATGGGAAAATTTTGTGGTTATCAATTTTTCTTACTCATTTACTAAAATATTCCATGTTAAGTCTTGTTCAAACCCTCGCGAATTTCGCAATTTTTCTGCGAATAAAATGGCTGCCAGTCATGCCGGACCAATCGTCGATGCAGAACCATGTCGGCAGACATTTTATTCGCAAAAATACTGCGAAATTCGCAAGGGTATGAACAAGACTTTATACGTGAATTGAATATTTCTGGAATCACACTGGCAATGTCGCTTCGCCCTTACGTCAATGCCATTGTGACCAACCTGACAGATATTAACTAAACAAAACAGCATTGATTTGTTGATTTTGTTATTGCTAAAATAAAGTAGAATTTGTTGATAAAAAACTGTTTTCAATGAAAAAAAAAAGAGTGTAAAACTGGTGAATTAGGGTGTGTATATTGTGCTGGTGAAAATCAGGAGGCATTTGAGTGTGTTTTTCGAAGAAGAAACGTGTGCTTGAAAATGCCAGTTTTCATTCAAAAAAAGGCCCGTATCTCCGAAATTACTCGAGACCGCCAAAAATTTCATTTGGATTTTTTATTCAGGAGGTCAAACTACGTAAGTCCCAATTTTTTTTTGATAGCTTGTAGCGCCCGGTTAACGGAATTTTACCGAGTTGGCAAGATCTGAAAAATCATGCAATTGAAAAGAATAGGGACGCAAAAATTATAACAAAATGAATCAGCTTAGGGCCACTAAAAACATTCACTGATAATGACTAGATGAGGAATTGAAAAAAACACAGCGGTCTATAATTTCATTTGCATGGGATATCCAAGGCTATTGAAAGTTTAGTTTATTTTCTCATTGCGAAATCTCGAAAGGGTTAATGCAGCTTATCATCGATTTCTAACAATAACTTCTGAAAAGTGTCCTTAAATTTGAAGTGTTTCACAAACTGTCGTTCACTTGAATTGTGGAACGAATTTTGGTATCGTAAAAAATTGTGTAATGCTTTAGCAATTGCAGCCTCCAAATTGGTCAAAACCATCCCTTGTACAATATCCATACCTATACATTCCTGAAAAATAAAAATTTCATCAATCCATAGAAAAAATCTTCGAGTTTCTTTAAACTAAAAACTAAATTCCTTGGAGAATTTTCGAATTCTCCTGCGTTGGGTACTAGGAATTTCATCTGTCGCTATCAAGAGAAATATTTCTCTCGTGATATTTCAAAAATAGCTATTGCTTGAAATTAAGAGAAAATGACGTCATATTTCTCTATAGAACCAATTTCGACAATTCAAACATTGGGTCACAGGAGGAGTTTCTCCGCCACTTCCTGAGCGCTAATGAAATAATCAGATATAGTTACATACTCATTCGACACAACCCTATCGAAATCAAATAGGCCCCTTTTTGTTATACCTTCCTAGAGTCGCATCATCAACTTGAAGAATTAATTGAGTTGTTGGAGGAATAATGAGAGTTTTCAGTAGCCTCTAGGGTCAAAACTAGCCTATCGAAAAAGTTATGCCTTTTGGACTTTTTGGTGGAAACAACTTGGACAATAACATATAAAAAATTCAGGTAATTCGACAGGGGGCCACTTTCCCTATTAAAGTGTGCGGCATCTTTCATTTGAATTATTTTCGATAGTGGCGTTTGTCTTTCAGTTATAAAAAATGTCAGTTTCGTAAAAAAATAAACTCTTTTCTTGAATACAATAATTATGAGGTCGGTTGATCGGTTGTTGCTTCTTCTGGAGTATCGTAGTAGATACTCTGGGCCGGTGCTGGGTCTCTCCCCACTACTACTACCTCTTTCCTCCGGTGACTTTTATGGTTTTGTCTGGTGCATAGACTACTTGATGATAATCCACTGTACTTTGGAGATACGAATTCGTTTAGTTGAATTCCTGCAAATCAGCCGACGCAAAGTCGAATAGTTTTAGAAAACCGAAGGTTAAGACCTTGTTTGAGCTCTGTTCTCCTCTGCCCATAGAAAAAATGCACTATCCATAGACATGAGTAGTGAGATTTTGTGACATTTATCCCCTCCTGGCTCTGTGCGTTACAACTGGATTCAGGCGTATGACCCATCCTATCCAACCAACTTCATTCTGGTTTCAGAGCTACAGATTGAACTCCATCCCAACATTATTTACTATCTCTCATAATGTCAAAATTCCATCTTAGTGAAGTATATAACCGCAATTCAATCGTTTGCTGAGACTCTGCAGAATTCTTTCCGGGAGCGGTCACTGTATTCATTGCATCACTTGCTATTTTCACCTTCTTTCCGCTGTGCATTGTCGATACTATATTCCTCTTTCTTCTCTCGGTAGTACTTTACACTTCATGTGGATTAACAGTATCATCTGCTCGTTTGTGGTCACAATTCACTGTTGCGTTAAAATTAACAGTGCTGATTCTAAGGTGGCGTATGGAGTGCCACCCAGAACACATAGTGTGTTCAATATTGATTGATTTCCACCAATCATAAGCTGAACGTGGAAGTTCAGCATTTTGTTCCACAAATACTCCTGAAAAAAAAACGCAGTTATTAGTTCAAATATGTCATATTTACCGAAGTAATATTGTCATTTAGAATGTGGTAGAAAACAGTTACTAAGTACCATACAATTATATCTAATAGAGGTGAGAAGTATTCGACAATATTTGCCTACCTTGTAGGATTACTGCAGAGATGAGAGGATATATGAAAGGTTCGGATATTTACTGATAGTTTAGTATTTCTACTGATGAATAATTCACCCTCTTTTTGACTTCATCATTTCGAATCTTCAAGGGAATATTTTTACATGAAATGGACTGCCGGACAAAAACCGATCTTTTTTTGTAAACAGTATGATTAATTTCCAATTGTCAGAAGCAATCGACAGTTTTTTAACACTCTGATTTAGGTCAGTGGAAAGAAAACACAAAGATCTATTCAAAAATATTATACCGGGTGACCCAGAGTTGAATTGCCAAACGTTCAGGATTGGTTTTTCAGGTGAAAAGGAATATTTTTCCCATAAGAATGTGTCTTAACTTGCTTCGTTCTTGAAAAATCAGTTTTTTATCAATTATTTGGAGACCTTTCTGCTGATTTGGATAAAACCGGGCCTGCTTGATTGCGGTAATAAGAGCCTTCTTTCAATTCACTCATAAGAGACTTATCAATTGCAGTAGCGTCCCAAAGGGTAACATAATTGATAATGGAACAAATTATTGTACTCCACAATATTTTTGTCTGTTTAATTTTATTCTTATTCTGCCTAATTTTTGAGAAACGATTTAAAATTCGTTTCCTTGCATGTAACACGAAAAAAGTATCGAAATAATTGATACCACGACAAATTTATTTACTTTAGTTTAACAGAAAACTTGAAACAAAAATCTACAGAAAATGCTCAAAATAAAAAAAAATTCAATGCAAAGTTCGCAACTGCGAACGGCAGAATCTGCAGCTGCACAGTGTGCTATCCGGTGCTGCTAGAACAATTATTCCCCTGAGAGTACCTTCGTCGTTGATGGGCTCAGCAAAAAATCCATGAGGGTAAAGTCGGAAGAGCTTGCAAGCCTAGGAACTTTTAAGCCCTGTATTTCAAAAACGAAGTTAGGACACATGATTAAAAAAAAGAAACATTTCATTTTTGGCAAAAAAATCGACCCTGAACGTTTGGCGGTTGAACCCTGGGTCATCCTGTATATTCAGTTTGATATAATTATTTACCAGTACAACAAAAGACATGCCATGACACGTATTAATACTTAGTTACTACAGAATGATATAAACAGGATAAATAGTGAATATCGACAAGGTTCCTTATGGAATAGCAGCGAGAAATTAGGCACTTCCAATTACATAATCATGGAAACAACAAACATTATATAGCTATATGGTTCCAATTTTGATTTGTAATTTTTATTTGTTTAGTTTCTGTGATTGAACTTATATTTTATGTATTCTTTCAATGTCAATGGTAGTACTAGTATAGTATACACAGTAATATACTGTAGTATAATATACAACACAGTATAGTTGTAATAATTGAGTGAAACTTTCAGTGATAGAAAACCGAATTACAGGAAAACTTCTCCAAACACAAGAATAAAATAGAAATAGCTTGCGAATTGAATACCATTTAAAATATTATTGTTGGCTTTACTGATGAGTTCCTTGTGCACGAAAGTTTATTTTAAAATTTATTTTTTTATGGCAAATATTTGATTTTATTTTCTTATTTCAGATTTTTTTGAAAACTATTTTTCTGAATAACACTTTTCGTTAATTTTTTTAAAGGAGTGTGATTTGAGAAGAAATTCGTCCAAATTCATTAATGAAGGAATTTTCCATATGATGCATACTTATATTCTCTTGTTAACTGTATAATATGAGAGGAATAAAAAAAGGAATAACAAATCCAAAAACTTACTCAGTTCAGACTCTACTCAAACTGCCGTCCATGCTCTGACATTCGAATTCTTCTATCATCCTTGTCCTATTCCTACTGACGTCTTTGAGCAGAGTTTTTTCTCTCACTTGCTCCATCTGCAGAATTTTTCGAGGCGTTTCCATAACTATTCGGCTACCGTCAACAGGGAAACATGCAACTGCGGTGGTTCCAATTTTCGAATTTTCCATCAGGTTCCTATCACAGGTGCTCTCAACGTTCTGGTCGTCCATTCCCAAGAACCGTTTGAGAGCTTGTCTGAACTAAAATAAACGTAATTTTTTCATAACTCAATATTTTACTAACTGGTTAGTTACAAGTGAACCTATTGAAAGCGTGTTGAAAAAATTACCTCAAGCTGAGAATTTGGGTGAGCAGAAATTTCTTGAACAATAATGACAATTTTCCTCATAGATAGATAGATAGATAAGCTTTATTGTCTAAAATGAAAACATTTTGTCGACAAAGTCAATAAAAGTTAATAAATTTTACAATAATTTAAATGTTACAAAAATTGTAAATAATATTTACATATACAGGGTGTTTCTTAAGTACGTATAGAAACTTCAGGAGCATGTTGCTGACGTCGATATAAGACAAAAACTTTCCATAAGCGCATGTCCGCAAGTCATTCGTTTCTAAGATACAGAGTGTCAATGTTTAATTCTTATGTGAATAAATTCCAAAATATTTGTGATATTCGAGGAAAGTCTGGTTCCTGGGATCATTTTTCAATGACAAAATCAAATTTTATGTTAATTGTGAAAAAACAAATTTCTAATTGAATTTATTTTAAATTTAAAAATCACTTGCATCGATTATTTCAAATCTCAATTACTTGAAAACAGTTGCTCGCAGTGACTTCTACCAAGAATATATTTTTTACACAAACTAAATGATAAATATTCCCAGATACCATACTTTACCCAAAAATCAAAATTATTTTGAAATTATTCACAATAAATTAAAATATGAATTCAACTTTGACACTCACTATCTCAGAAAAGAATAACTTGCGGACAAATATTTATAGGAACTTTTCTTGTTATTTTGATGTCAGCAACAAATTTAGGAGCGTGTTGCTGCTCCTAAATTTTCTACACGTACTTAAGAAACACCCTGTATACATAGAAATTTACTTATGACATCTACAGTCACTAGTTGAAACTTAATTTGACACGAACCAAGGAATCCAAAGTAGAGATTTGTCTACAAATTGAAAGGCAGCCAACAATTCGTTGTTTTGACCAACCCAAGGTTCAATCAAGTTTCTAGTACGTTATGAGGAACGCAAGCAGAATCTAAGTGAAAATAGATTATTTTTCGTTTTAATTAAAACGTTTTAATTGTTGGCTGCCTGTCAATTCGTAGACAAATCTCTACTTTGGATTCCTTCGTTCGTGTCAAATTAAGTTTCAACTAGTGCCTGTAGATGTCAGAAGTAACTTTCTGCTATATCTGTCTTGCCTTCACGGTACTAATTCTTGAGTGGATTCATTTTGATTTCGAGAGCTCCATAAATCCGTTCTGATGGGTGGGTGAGCACGAAACAGCTGTCAAAGGTTGGAACTCTCGGAATTAAAACGAAATATACTCTATTTTCACTAACATTCTGCTTGCGTTCCTCATAACGTACTAGAAACTTGATTGAACCTTGGATTGGTCAGAACAACGAATTGTTGGCTTCCTGTCAATTTGTAGACAAACCTCTACTTTGGATTCCTTGGTTCGTGTCAAATTAAGTTTCAACTAGTGACTGTAGATGTCATAAGTAACTATCTGTTTATACTGTCTTGCCTTCACGGTACTAATGTTTGAATTGTTAGGTAGTTTAGAAGATATAAGACATATCTTCTAAATCAGATTCTCTCTAATAGTGAATCTAAATCAGATTCACTATTAGACATTTCTCTAATGATACCAGAGATAAGAATGTTCACAACAAATAACTCACAAACCGACTGACAGTATATCTACAAATACAGTGACAAGTAAATTTACAAATTGTCAGATTTGACGCAACGATTGAGTAATATTATTCCATCGAATTGTCATTATTATTCAATTCTATATGGTAATGCATGGCATTACTAGATGAAAATCGCATATTTAACAGATTTATTAATTAATAGTTGTGGATGGAAGACTTTATTTACATGCTCATTTAGCATACCGAAAAAGGATTTTTTCCATACGCTGGTGACATTTTAGCTGCCTATTTACTCGTCAAAATTAAATAATATATTGCTGACAGTTCTCTAGAAATCGCAAATTGTTTGAATATTTCCTTACCAACAGGGTAAATAACGCTTGTTTCTTCCAAATGCCGTTTACAGAATTTGAATAAAATAATATCCCTCAAATCAGAGTATTTAGGAAGATTTCCCCTCAAATTGTTTATAACGCGATTGTGTCAAAACTAAGCATCTGACAGAAACCATCTTGCGCACAGTTGAACCACATTTTGTTATCTATCAGTTTACGCAATATTTTTTGTTTAGCTTAAGATATATGAAATTTATGAATTTTTGAAAACTGATCTCTTTTCCAACTTTTTCCTGGATTTTATCACTGAAAATTTTTTCACTATTTCCTGTTTAATTTTCATCTACCACCTATCTTATAAAAAGTAGTACAGGCCGGCCGTTTGCGTCTTTTATTTTGTGTGAGAAGAGCCTCTTACTTTTATTTACAGCTTGGCCTAATTAGACTAAAGCTGATGCATTTTTGAGATAAAAAAATTATTAGCAACATGAGACCTACTGTAAGTAGAGCAAAATATTGTTCGAATGACGGGAACAATGAATTGGTGTCGAAAAAATAGAGAAGGGTGGAACGAGGTGAACTTTTAGGAGTGAAATCGATATTTCATAGTTTTTCGTGAATTGCAGCGAAAGTTGACCTCTCAAAAAAAAAAATTTATAATAACGTTATTGATAATAAAAATATCTGGAATTTTTGTCTCCAACATTTTTTAACATTTCTCGGAAAAATCGGAAAAACCTATTTTTCAGTTATTAATGTTTTGCTCGCTCAAAAATCTACTTTTTTACGAAATCTGATAGAAATATTCTTATCATGCTTGAAGTGAGCTGTAATTTTTTTGTAGCGGAATACAGATTTTTTTCTTTTTTTCTACAAATTCCGAAAAAACGACCTTATGTTCAACCGAAATGTTTCACCGATAAAGCTCTTCTTTTTGAGCTCGCCAGCTGCCAATTTTTTCGTTGAAGTATCTACTTTTAGATTATTAATAAAAGAGTAGCACTACTGCGGATTTTTTTTCCAGAAAACGCGAAAAAATTAAAAAACAGATTTTCAAAAATCAATTATTTAAATTTTTTTTTCTATACTCATTGAAACCTTTCGAGAATAATGATTTTGTGTTACCTTGATAGATACAAAAAATAAACAAGGACATTAAAAAGGATTTGATTATAATAGATGGTCGAAAGGAGGTGAACTTTTGGGGCTGAAAATGTTTCCTCACGATTTGCAGCGATAATTAACCTCTTACAAAAAAATGTTAGGTTAGAAAGTTTTTGGCAATGAAAAGATCTACATCTTTTGTATTCAAGGTTTTTCCACATGAACTCAAATTTTCAAAAATCGGTTTTTCGCCATTTTAACGGTAAATTCGAGGTTATATCGGAAGGTGTTTGATACAAGAGTTTTTGATTATTTTATTATTCAAAACTATTTCCTTGAACATTTTCCGCTAAGACGTCACGTTTCACCGCAAATCCCAAAAAAAACGTTGCAACCCATAAACTGCATCCCAATTTCACCCTTTTGAGTGTTTTCGTGTTTAAATATTTTTTTTCGTCGAAGTTGGAACCTTTACCTCCACCTGGTCCTTGCCTGTTTATTTATTTCTCATTTTAGGCGTTTAAAATTCGTTTTGATAACTAGGAGCCGCCCCCTTTCCGAGTACTTCTAAGAGTTTCGAGAAAAATGAATATTTCGCTGCAAAAAAACTTCTAGTTCAGAACATAAACAGGTTTATTTTCACTAGACTTCGAAACAAACGAAAAAAAATTCAAACTAAATTAAAATGGTTTTTCGATTTTTTCCGGAATATTTGAGGTTATATGGAAAAATCTCTAATACAAAAATTGTGGATCTTTTTATTGCCAACAACTTTTTATTCAATTTCTTTCTGTAGTAAGTCTCTGCTGCAAATCGTTAGAAACCATTTTTACCCCCAAAAGTGCACCTCCTTTCGCCCTTATATGTCATAAGCAAATCCTCATTTATGTCCTTGTTTATTTTTTGTACCTATTGAGGTAACATGAAATAAATATGGAAATTTCCATTCTCGAAAGGTTTCAACCATTCATTCCAATACTTTTAATAAATAAATATGAGTTTAGAACAAAATAAAAAAAAAATTATTTTTGAAAATCTGTTTTTTAATTTTTTTGCGCAGTAATGCTACTCTTTCATTACCCAATCTGAAAGGTGACGCTTCAACGAAAAAACTGGCAGTAATCGAGCTTGAAAATACGAACTTTATCAGTGAAACTTTCCAGTTGAAAATGAGGCCGTTTTTTCGGAATTTGTCGAAAAAAAAGGAAAAATTTGTAATCCGCTATAAAAAAAATTACAGCTTACTTGAAACATGTTGGGTTATATTTCCACCATATTTCGAAAAACAAATGATTTTTGCGCGAGAAAAAAACTAAACTGTAAAATTGGTTTTTTCGATTTTCCCGGAAAATTGGAGGTAATGTGGAAAAATGTTTATCACAAAAATTGTACATTCTTTCATTTTCAACAACTTTTCACTTCACTTTTTTTCGATAGCAGGTCAACTTTCGTTGTCAATCGCAAAAAACAGTTAAATATCGCTTTCAGCCCCTAAAAGTTCACCCCGTTCCACCCGCCTCCATTTTTTCGACTCCAATTCATTTTTCCCGTCATTCGAACAATATTCTGCTCCTCTTCCAGTAGGTCTCATACTGTTTGTAATTTTTCCCGCTTTTATACTTTTTTTCTTCCATCAGCACTGGTCTAAATAATATACCACCATCTCATTCAAATAAATAAGTACAGCTACACATCTAACTTCTTGAAACCCACCTGACTGTTCAGTCCAACATAAATAATGGGGTTATAACATATACTGCTTTTTGCTAATATTGCTGGTATAACTCCTGCCGCTGGCGAGATCATAGTCGAGTCCCAGAATTGGACTATAAGGGCAGAAATAGCGTAGGGGGACCAGGCTAGCAGAAAGGCCCCTATCATCGCGAGGACCATTATCGCCACCCGTCCTTCTGCCTTCATGGCTTGTCCCATTCTACTCTAGAAATGAAAAACATAGCTTTGTTTCATGGAAAAGCTGACAATAGTAATGATGGAGTTTTATTATTATTATTATAAAAAAAAACTCATTCACGAACAATACAGTTCAATTAACAGATGAACAGAAAACATTTGAATATGATTAGTCACGGTTCACACAGTAAATACTATTCTAATGGATGATAATAATAAAAAATATGCCACTAGAAAGTTCTTCATTTATTTCCTGAAACTTTTGCAATAGTGTCCGGCAATAAAATATGTGTAGGATTCATACCATTACTGGAATTAAAATGAATTTTTATATATAGGATAGTGCCAAAACGGAATTGAAACACTGAAAAAAATAAAAATATAACAGGCTAGGATCAGATGGAAAATGATGTTAGGTTCTAATTTTCAAGACAAAAAATATTTAGGCACGAAAACACTCAAAATGTTGAAATGAGGATGCAGTTTAAGGGTCGAAAATGGTTTTTGGCAATTTGCGGCGAAACATGACCTATCAAAAAAAAATGGAAGATAATAAAAAAACTGAGAAATTATTGTTTCCAGCAGTTTTTGATATAATCTCAAATTAAACGTCAAAATGGTGAAAAACCGATATTTCAGTGTTTAATTTTTTTTCGGCAACCATCCGGGAAGTGTTCACTTCCCGGACACTTTTTCTTTAGGAAAGTAGCACTTCCCGGCATAATCCGGGAAGTACGAACCTCCCGGACTAGGCCGGGAAGTGCTCGAATTTTAATACAAATATTAATATAAATAAGAATTAGAATGTTTCTGTTGGTACCTATCTTCTGTTCGAATTTCAATATATAATACAAATAAGAACTGAAATGTTCAAAATATTCAAATTTGGAATCGTTTCATCCGGTTAACAGATGGGTGAAAGTCGACCTCTCTTCGTATAAATGCGTCTCATTGATTTGTTATTTAGTAATTTTCCGTACTTGTTACGTAATAGTGATTTACGTAACAAGTCCGGAAAATACTGTTTTTTTGGACGAGTGGACCAAATTTTAGGACAAGCGTTAGCGAGTCCTGGAAGTCTACGAGTCCAAAAAACTGTTTTCGGACGTGTTGCGTACACTACTTTTTCGGCAATCATGTAGAATAACAAATCATGGAGACGTATTTAGTCTAAGAGACGAAGTGAGGTCGACTTTCACCCATCTGTTAACCGGATGAAACGATTCCAAATTAGAATATTTCGAACATTTCAGTTCTTATTTGTATTATATATTGAAATTCGAACAGAAGATAGGTACCAAGAGAAACATTCTAATTCTTATTTATATTAATATTTGTATTAAAATTCGAGCACTTCCCGGCCTAGTCCGGGAAGTACGTACTTCCCGGAATAGGCCGGGAAGTGCTACTTTCCCAAAGAAAAAGTGTCCGGGAAGTGAACACTTCCCGGATGGTTGCCGAAAAATTACTATTTCCCGCGTATAAATAATTTAGTTAACAAAAGAATTTGTAAAAACATATGCTTTTTGGCATCGAATGAACATGATTCTTTAACAATTCAGAAGACTGATACCCTGATCTTCCACGAACAATTTTCTTGATATTTTTTTGTATTTCAGGTCTATAAATGATCATTTTATTTGTTGAAATGTCTTCTTTGAAATGGTCTTTGTAAATGGTTGGTTCATTGATCGTTAAAACGCTCGAAATTGAGAAAAAATTCTCTCTGAATTATGATTTTCTCAATATTTTCAATAATTTTCGACTTTTTTCATTAGTTTCATAACAAAAATCAGTTTATATTAAATCATTAATAATAAAATATTTGAATATGTAATTAGACTACAAAATTTGTTTATCAAAATCGTATTAATTTTTTTTTTTACATTCATGCAAAAAGCAAAACTTCAATGAACTATATTCAGTGGAAAAAGAAGTTCTTTATTGCACTAGTGCAATAAAGTTTTTATTGCACTCATCTGTCATTCTACTTCAACGTGCTGTCATCATGACAAACATAAACGTTTAAACCTACTACATATTTAGCAGATATTCTGTGAGATTGGCAATAGGTATTTTACTACGAAATATTCATATTGAAAATTGCACCAATTGTTCATTCACTTTCAACATTGAGGGTAAAAATAAAGTTTGAGTTAAATTGTTCGTAACGTATTAGTTCCTGTTTCAATGCAAATCGATATTAATAATAAAGTATTCAAGTTGCGCTTTTCATTTTCCTACATCTAGTGCCGCACCTCAATAAATCATTTTTTGCTTTTTGCATGAACGTAGAAAAAATGTTGTATGCAAATCGTGCAAAAATTGTTTATTGCACTCGACGTATTGTCCAACTCGGCCTAACGGCCTCGTCGGACAATTTCACGTCGAGTGCAATAAACATTCACTTTTTGCACTTGTTGCATAAATAACTATTTATTGCTATTGAAAATATTGAGAAAATCATGACTCACAGAGATTTGTTGGTTTTCCTCGATTTCAAGGGATTTCCCAAGTAGCAAAATCTGTTTTATAAGAGTGATAGAAACTGCTATACAACAAATCTAATAAAACTACAAATATCCTATAACGCCCTTTACAGCTCTAATACAGTACGTATACAACCAAAAGAGGCCCAAATTATAAAATATTTTGGTTCTTTAACACATAGCTTATAACTATTTATATCATCTCAATACTGTCTTTATGTGATTGTTAAAAAACTGTTTTATGAATATGTCTATTAGATTATTCATACAGCATATCCAAATATGCGGTTTACAACCATTATAATTATATTTCTTAGGGATCCTATAAAGCGGTTTGAAACTATTTTAAGAATACGAACATAAAAAACTTGTTTTATAAGGATGATATAACGCTGTCTGGTCAGTGTCCTATATACCGGGTGACCACGGGGTGAGGTACGCCCCCCAATTTTTCTATAGTTTTGAAGATACAGGTTTCAAATTTGGCACGTCGATATATTACTCAAATACGCATATTTTGACTCCATAACCGAAAATTCACCACTTCCGGTTTAACCGGAAGTGACCCCAAACTTTTTTTTTTAAATGACACCCTGTACAATTTTTTTCATTATCAGGAAGAACACGCAATTTGTGATAACACTGTTCTCCAAAATTGAAAATCGGTTGAAAAATGGCGGAGATACAGTTGATTGTTCAATCGAACAAAGTTGGCCATGAACATCAAACTCAAATCATCACAACTGACGAACGGCGTCAGCATTTACGAGAGGAAGGTTCGAGGTAAGATACAGCTGAAAATTGAGCTTCCCATGTAATTGCAGCAACCATATTTCCCATCAATTATCAAACATTTCCTCAAAACGGATTAGTACCCATAAAGAAAGGCTCACAACTGCCATTTCTCAAATAGCAACATACTCTTTTCACATTGTTATGTTGAAAGATGATGAATTATCAGATTACTCGAATGAAAAGATTTGAAGAATTCCGAAAGGAACCAGAAATACAATATAAGTGTTCCCAAAATTGAATGTTCTTCAACGAAGGCGGCTTTGAACATAAGAAAGCTAAACAAAAAAGCATATTTTGTCAACAAAGTGACAATTTGTTCTACTCATTCAATACAAGAGAATTGTAACTTGTTGAAAAACATTCCGATGGAGCGAAAATTTACTAGAAATGAAAAAGTAGATTTACTGCTAATTTATGGCGAGTGTAGAAAAAATGCAACTGCGGCTTGCATTCTTTACAGTGAACGATTCCCTCTCAGACAACGCCAACCAAGTAGAAACTATTTCGCACGTTTGGAAAGGCAATTCAGGATAGAACCAGATGACAATGTACATGATCAGGATAGTTTTATTATTGATGAAGAGACGGAAACTAATGTTTTGGCTGTTGTTTATGTAGATCCCACCATATCACTTCGACAAATCGAACATGAATTACCAGTTGGACGAGAATCAGCTCGAAAAATTCTAAAAAAAACATGGGTTTAAGCCGTATAAATATCAGATACATCAGCGCCTTTACGAAAATGATCATCAAAGAAGGGTCCAATATTGCAATTGGCTACTTGAGAACCACATAAGGAACCCGAATATGACGAGAAACATTATATTTTCCGACGAATCAAGATTTACGAATCTTGGTATGTTCAATAGAAACAACACCAGATACTGGGCAACTGAAAACCCCAGGCTCATAAGACAAGGGAATTTTCAGGAACGCTTTGGATTCAACGTGTGGATAGGTCTGATAGGAACTCGAATCATTGGGCCCATAATATTTGATGGTATGTTGAATGGGCAACGCTATTTGGGATTTCTACGAAACGAAATAGAAGGATTCATGGAGAATTTACCTCTCGACGTCTACCAAAATATGTATTTCCTGCAGGATGGTGCACCTCCCCATAATTCCCGAATAGTAACCAGTTACCTAGATGAAACATTCCCAAATCGATGGATTGGCACGAATGGTCCTACAAGATGGCCTCCGAGGTCACCGGACCTCACGCCACTGGATTTTTTCATATGGGGTTACCTGAAGAACAAGGTTTACTCTTCTAGTCCTACATCAAGGGAGGATTTGGAACATCGCCTTAGAGAAGCAATTGCAAGTATTACTCAAGCTCAGTTAAATGGAGTTATGGAAGCAATAGTGAGACGTGCAATTTTGTGCAGAGAACATAATGGAGAACATTTTGAACAGTACTTGTAAATCATTTTTTCATTACTTTGATTTCTGTTAGTGTAGTAAGTGACCAGAACCAATAAACAATTTACTTCATACCTTTTTTTTCGTTCAGAAATTAGTTGTATCAAATGTTAGAAATTGGAATAAATATCTAATACATTTTTTTTACTCTTATGGTGGATTTATACAGCAGTTCCAATTCATGAGTTTTTAGTCACTAGTAAGAAGTCATAAGAATGTTCGTTAATGGAATATTTATTCCAACAACGATCTTAAAACTGCTGTATGAATCCACCATCAATTACGATTAGCATACGAGTAATGAGAAAAAAGTTCGCTCCATCGCCGTAGAATGTTTTTCGACAACTCATAATGTTCCATTATTCAGAATGTACCGCAAATTTTCACTATTTTTTTTTAAATATGAATTTTTGTTTAGCTTTCGTAGGTTCAAGCCGCCTCTGTTTAAGAATAGTCAATTTTGAGAACACTCATAATGAAACATCCCGTATCTTCGATTCCTTTCGGAATTCTTCAAATCTTTTCATTCGAGTAATCTGATAATTCATCATCTTTCAACATAACAATGTGAAAAGAGTATGTTGCTATTTGAGAAATGGCAGTTGTGAGCCTTTCTTTATGGGTACTAATCCGTTTTGAGGAAATGTTTGATAATTGATGGGAAATATGGTTGCTGCAATTACATGGGAAGCTCAATTTTCAGCTGTATCTTACCTCGAACCTTCCTCTCGTAAATGCTGACGCTGTTCGTCAGTTGTGATGATTTGAGTTTGATGTTCATGGCCAACTTTGTTCGATTGAACAATCAACTGTATCTCCGCCATTTTTCAACCGATTTTCAATTTTTGAGAACAGTGTTATCACAAATTGCGTGTTCTTCCTGATAATGAAAAAAATTGTACAGGGTGTCATTTGAAAAAAAAAGTTTGGGGTCACTTCCGGTTAAACCGGAAGTGGTGAATTTTCGGTTATGGAATCAAAATATGCGTATTTGAGTAATATATCGACGTGCCAAATTTGAAACCTGTATCTTCAAAACTATAGAAAAATTGGGGGGCGTACCTCACCTCGTGGTCACCCGGTATAGATGAACACAAGTGAAATTATATACGATACTTTAGAGACGCAATTTACATTGAGTATGTTGAATAACGTTGACATAACGTGGGACGATGAAACTTCATCGAAATGGTAGTCATAGTTCGAAAAGATAAAAGTGAAACAGTCGCCATAATAAAAAACGTGAAAATATGCGATATCATTGGGTTCATAAAATGTGTTCAGCACCAAGAATTACCCTACGCAGCGAAATTTTCTGATTGAATATATATATATATATATATATATATATGTTTGTGTTCGGTATATATGTTTTTAGTAAAAAATAGAAGCGCCTTGAATCAGTAACAAATTGGCCGATCTGATAATAGCTATTTATGCAACAAGTGCAAAAAGTGAATGTTTATTGCACTCGAAGTGAAATTGTCCGACGAGGCCGTTAGGCCGAGTTGGACAACATGTCGAGTGCAATAAACAATTTTTGCACGAGTTGCATACAACATTTTTTCTACGTTCATGCAAAAACCTCCGAAATAAAAATAAAATATCAAGACAATTGTTCGTAGAAGATGTACATAACTCAAAATAGATATATTTCATCTGAATTTATTCATTTATACGCGAGAAAAAAAAAGGAATACTGAGGCCATTTTGATGGTAAATTTGAGGTTATGTCAAAAGTGTTAAATTCAAAAGTTTTCGATTTTTTTCATTATCTACAATTTTTCTATCGAACATATTCCTCTAGAAGATCACGTTTTGCCGCAAATCCCATAAAAACGTATCCAACTCCTAAACTGCACCCCATTTCACCATTTTGAGAGTTCTCGTGTTCAAATACATTTTTGGTTATAAAAATATTCATGAACGAGAAAAAATTTCCGGAAATAATTTAACCTCGTGTAGTATTCGGTAAGAAAATTAAATTATTTAAGAATTTTGTTTTTTGACTCTCAACAAGGACAAATATTTTTCTTCGACAAAATGCTAGCAACACATACAGCCGTATGCATAGTCATTTCCAGCGACTCGCCAGAGTTTCGCCGCTCGCTACACAAGAACTATTAACAGTCGAGCTCCAAACAAGTGGTACATCGCCAGCGTTTCGCCAAAATGTGACTTATCGCGTGGTTGTCACTTTTTTGGAGCTCGACTGTGCATTAAAATCCTTGTGTAGCGAACGGCGAATCGCTGGTGAGTCGCTGGCGATTGACTATGCTTACGGCTGATAGAATATTCTCATTGACTTAATTGTTCAGTTACCATGGCAACTAGGTAAATAATACTAAAATGTACTTGAGTTCCGAATATGTTAAGCGACACGAAGCTGACGTCAAAATAAATTGTTTCGCTTCCGCCAAGAAAATGAAGAAAATATTTTTCATGAGATTCAGCTGTCATCAAATTTTAATTGAGAATGTTTTCCTCTCCAACATGAATCCCTTTCAAAGTTATCTTGAACGATGGAAAATGGCGACTAAAGTTTGTCTTTCAGTCGCAGATCATTCCAAATCTGACTTTATGAACATACTGTTCATATTTTGAATAAAGTCTACGTAGAATATTATATTCTTCAATTTCTCTTCAACTTTTGGGCTACTACAAGTAGTAGAAGATAAATAATTTCTTAGTGTTTTATATAGGTCATGAACAAGTTTAGATTCGTCACCAATGAATTATTATCCTATAAATTGTTGATTTCTTCTCATTCTAGTAGCACAAAATCACTATTTTAGGACGTGAAATATTACATGCCTTCATTTTATAGTTACTTAGAGCTACTACAATTGGTAGAAAATTATAATTTTACCGGTTTTTTCTTAAAGGTAGATACATAACATTTAATTTGCAATAACATTTTCGGCAGCGATTTTATCCCATGAATTAATGAATTCTACTTGTTCATTTTCTAATTAAATTCGATGTTGGGTACACAAGAGAGATGAAATTCCACTGAAATACATACTACATACGTTGCCATGGTAATCTGTGAAAAAAAAAACAACTTTAGTTAATTAAAAATGTCTGGTTTGGAATTTTCAAATGAATCAGTACAAATAATACTTGTAAGTGAACACATATGTACAGTGTGTTCCACTTTCAGTAGCCACATCCTCATATTCCATTGACGATAAAATAATTTGATTTTTTTTATATTATAGTATGATGGAGAAACTTTCGTATATCAGTTTTCCACGGCTAACTATGACCAATTGAAAAGTGAAAAAGTAAGGAAAACATATTGGGGATTTTTTCATCATAAAATTAACATCAAATTCTGTTTCAGAGTAGGTACCCTCAAACACTCAGAATTCAATGCTTGAATCAATTGATTATACAGGGTGTCATTAGTTGCTGGCACTATGATTAACTCTTTTTCATTGGTAATATTTGCTTAATTTTCAAAATTACCTCACTTATCAAAAAATGTACAAAAATCTTCAATTAATACTGCAAAAAATAACCAAATATTACTTTTCCATGGCAAACTGTGATCACTTGAATTTTGAAAATTTGGGAAAATTTTGCCATATACAGATGATACACTATATATTTAACAGGGATTGAGATCTGAGGGTGTCAGAGTGTTCTGATTCAGAATCTGATCTTAGTTCAGTGATAAAAGAATCTATAATATGTTTTACCCAATTTTTCAATATTCAGTTGGTCATAGTTAGCCATAAAAACGTGATTATTGGTTACTTTCTAAAGTAATAATGGTACATTTTTGTGCACTTCGTGACAGAAGAATACAATTTTAAATCTACCGAGCATTATGGAAGAATAAGAGTTGGTGATATTACCAGCTACGTATGTCACCCTGTATATTTCAATGATTCAGCATTGTTTTCTGGGGTTCTGGGACATTCAAATACCAGGAGTTGGGCAATTTTTCAATAAAAGTCTCAATTTTTTACTATTCAAGTGGTAACAGTCTGACATGGAAAAATAACTTTGGTTATTTTTCGCAGTATTAATTAAAAAGTGAAGAAATTTTGAAAATTAGGCAAATATTACTGATGAAAAAGATGTAATCACATTGCCAGCTACAAATTCCTCCCCCCTATAATTAATTTATTCAAGCATTGGGATTGAGGAGTTTAATAGTATTCTGAAACAGAAATTGATGATAATTTTGTGTTGAAAAAATCCCTAATATGTTCTCCCCATTTTATCACTATTCAATTGGTCATAGTTAGCCGAGGAAAATATACGAATATTTCATCAATGTAAAGGTAGCTATGCCTGAGTACTATAATATAAGAAAAAAAATCCAAATCATTTTATCCTCAATGAAATATAAGGGTGTAGCTGCTCAATGTGGGACACACTGTATAAAATATATCCTAGTATAGCCACTGGAACAAATTGTTGAAATGTTATATTTCATAAAATGAACGGAAGTTTGCCTCACCTGTTTCATTGTCTTCATTATCTGAGCATAGCTGAACAGGATGACAGCAAGTGGTAGGAAAAAACCAAAGGCGAACAAGAACAGGATGAAGCTCATTGCGTTCAGAGTTTGCTCTTCCCAATTCACCGAACAACTGAAGCAAATGAGTTTGAATGTCAGTTTAGGTTGAGAAAAGTTTTCGCAAAGTAATTTCGTGAAAATGATGCACAATAAAACTTTATTGATTTCTTGGAAAGTTGAGTTGAGAAAATGAAAGAGTACCTACTTTGTTATTTGTGTATTAATATTATTATTTCAATATAAGCGTGTGGTTGTCGTAATAAGTTTAGTCAATATGGGTTGATATAATTTGTTGAATATTCGTCGAATAATATTCAACCAATGTGCTATTAGGTAAATTTAGTCAAGTCAACATGTACCATTTGAAAAAAATAATTGTATAGTCCCCGAATATTATATGATCATGGTGTCATTCGATTCGTGATATCATGAATAAACTTTCAGAGAAGGTCCCAAAAGTGGCCTAGAAAAATTGCAAAAGTTATAACAATTAAGTGAAAAAAAAGTAGGGCTTTGTTTTTTTGAATATCTTGAAAAATATCAAATATTTTCGAAATAACAAAAAAGATCTGAAAATATCAGCAAATATTCTGAAAACTTATTACTCTCGAAACTATACCTCCAATATTTATAATTTTTACAGAGACATGAAAATAGAACCAAAGGCGGATAGTCTGGCTTCCGCGAGCGTTGCGTCACTCTGCCACAACAACAACAAAAAATCATGTTAACATATTAAAAGTGAATATTATGGGTGAAACAAATTCATGTTCTATAGGGATACATCCATTATCAATAATACGCAGTTGATAAACTCTTATCCTAATTTCTCCATAAATTATGCACTTGAAAATTAACAAATTTTTCTAAACCGATTGTTAACATAAAAACCCCGATATTTATTGAAATATAACCTTAGGATTTTTCACTTTGCGAAGTTATTCTCAATAGGCTTGCAAATAGAAAACCGATGCTAAAACTGTAAATTTTAGATTTACCCCTTTTTTAATAAAAGTGAATAATTATTTTTGTCTTCAAATAACTTGAATGTTTTGATTTCTAAGGGTTTAGCTACATAAAGATATTTTTCTTACTACCATTGTTCAAAAAATAGTTTTAAACAAATACTTTGTGAGCAAATATTTTTTTTTCATTTTACCTCTTCAAAGCACGCCTCAGTGTGTTTAAATCAAACTTTCAAAAACGCGCTGTTTTTAAAGTTGCCATGGTAACATCAACAACTCGAAAAACGTGAAGTCTAAGTGACAACTTTTTGATTATTGATCAGACAGCAGTACCTTGGAACGTCAAATATATAAAGGTTTCCCCAAACCAACGCGGGAACGCGCGAGCGGGAGCGGGAGCGGGAGCGGGAGCGGGAGCGGGAGCGGGAGCGGGAGCGGGAGCGGGAACGGGATGAATGCGAGACTAAATTCTATAGTGGGATATGTAATTGCTATTTGTATTACTAGGAAGGAAAGTGCCACTTTTCCTCCCGCAGGATGTAGTTTACTGCCCGACGCGAAGCGGAGGGCAGTAAACATCCAAGGGAGGAAAAGGCACTTTACTCCCATGTAATACATATGATTTTTCATCCTACCAACTCAATAAAACCTTTTTGTGACTATGTTTGCAAATGGACCTATTCTTACTTGATGGAAAGTATAGACAATACAGTCATGTGTATCTGAGAATATGCCGTGGTGCAATGGCTAGCGTCTTGGGCTTGTAATCCGAAGGTCCCGGGTTCATCTCCTGGCAATTACAACTTTTTTTTTTAAATAACGTTATTTTACCTTTTTCTTGTTAGTGACTTGAATTATTGGACATTTAGATAGCTTATACATTTCGGATTGCTATTGAGTGATTTTCTCATAAGTAATGTTATGTGCCTATTTGAATGAAGTGTCGATAATTTTTTTTTCTAAGAGCTGCGCTTGTAGGAAAAATGATGTATGTATTTCGAGCACAAAGTGTCATTGTCGTTCTCCAATGATTAATCTCTTTGTCGAGTAACAATCAATCACTTTGCGCTCTAAATACACAGACAAGTAGCGAAATATGTATGGTTTACGACATGTACTGTTTTTCTAGCAATTAGCACGATTCCCATGTTCCGTAATCGAAACGAATCCTTAACTCGTTCATTTACATCTGTTACCTTTTGCTTTTCCATCCATTTGATGAACTGTCATTTTCTTTTTTATGCGCATCTTTAAATTTTTGCGGTATCAATCGCCATTCTGCTTTACCATTCAAAGAATCGATGTTAGAATTCATTGACAGTGACAACAATAATTGATCTTTGATGACAAATTGAAAATTTATTTCGGGTTTTCTCATTTCCATGAAAACGAAAGGTATACTGATCACGAATTCAACCATTTTACATTATTAGTACATATTATAAATATTTTTTTGTAGTAATATTACCAGAATTTATGATTTCGAATTGCACCAATTGGATCCTAAAGTATTCGTGGATAACTGGTCTTTCAAACACTTGATCGCGTATTTGATAGACCGTTTTATCCACTTATACTTAAATATACTATTTTGTAATATATTCATTGATGAAAATAATGATTTTTAAAGAAAAACTGATTCTTCAAAAAGATTTATTTGTTCCAAAAAATGTTTATTTACTTTTTCATTTTCAAATCTTATTAAAAAAGAAGAGAAAATCGTCGGCCAACGCTGCAAGCAGCTGCTGTCGTTTATCTCGCTTGCGCAACTAGCGCGTGACTGTCTTTGTTCTTCTAACATGCCCAATCATTTTTCACTTTTAAATTGGTCTGGCTGGAGGTCTAACAATCGAATAATTGTTTGGCAAATTAATTTTGGGTTTGCAGTTACTTAAAAAACATTACGTAAAAATTTCAGTAGTTCTGAAATATAATGTAAACAAAATTTCATTCAAAATTAGCGTCTAGCACAGTTCAAACAGTGATAAAAATATCTGGCATCAATTGATTCATGTGTCAAAGAGTTCAATTAACCTAATAAAAAAAAATAAACCTTCTCAAATTTATTGGAAAATTCAATATTTTACAGATATAGGTATGATGCGCACTGATGACTGCAACCTCTACCGCCAGCCAGATAGCCCATATGACGTCCGCGAGAGTGAGAGAGATAGTGCATCTAAGAACTGGCAGACCTGAAATTCTCTCTCGAAAACGTTGCTAGCTCTTAGACTATGACGCACTACCTGGGATAGCCTTGTGTATCCGCTTGTCGAGACGTTTTCTTTTATCATAATTATATTAGGAGAGCCAAAGTAAGTATGTGTTTTGGAACATCAAAAACATATCTGCCAAAATAATGTCCACTCGGGAACATTGTAGATGAGGTGATGAAATTGAATCATCTTCCGAAATGCGCTTCCAAAGTTTCAGTACTCCACTCACCTTATATTCGCTGCTTCATTTACATACTTTCCCCATCCAATTAGCGGGGGAACAGTTAAAACGAGAGAGTATATCCAAATTCCTGCTACTAGATAGATAGCACTTTTCCTGCTGAGGCCCCTGTTTCGGAACGGCATAGTCACTATCATATACCTCTCGAAGGCTAATACTGTCAGCGTTGTTATGGAGTTTATACCTGCGGTGAAGTGTATTAGAATTCGAATAGGGTGATATCTATTATTTTTCATGAATATCAGGAAAAACAAGTGAGTTTTGTTACTGGTAGATAAAAGCCTTTCGTGGGCGAGAGTAAAATAATTTTGACTTGTAAACTTTTCTTGTTGGAAAATGCATTCAATCATGTATTTTTGAAGAACAACCCATAACATTTTGTAATAAATCATCCCTCTCATTTTTACTCATGGTGATAAGTATCCTTCCTACCGCCTACATGTATTTCAATATTTTGTATGAATGTATTGAAAATAATGGAAAGCATTCATCAAACATCTCTATTATTATGCAAACAATGATAATAATGATGATAAAACAATTTCACACAAGGCTTTCATGGAAAATATTACACTATTTTCATGTGAAATCTCTACACAATGGTATTTAACAGGACGAACTCATGATCCTTGTTCTTTCCACGACAATAAAGTCACCTTCAAGTTTGAGTTTGATAATTTGTACTTAGATAACCGGATTATAACAAACAAGCCACAAACTAAGTTTCTAGGCCTAACTATAGACAACAAGCTGAAATTTGATGAGCATGTAACGACCTTGAGCAAAAAGTTAGCCTCTAGCTGCTTCGCGATGAAAATTGTTTCGAGGGAATTAAATTTAGCCTCGGCTAGGATGGTCTACTTTTCCCTAGTCGAGTCACACTTGAGGTATGGCATTGCCTTCTGGGGATTATGCAGTGATCAGTTATTTCGATCTGTTTTTGTACTACAAAAAAGAGCCATTCGATACCTGTGTAAAGTTGAGTATGGCTGTCACTGTAAACCACTTTTTATTAGCCAGCAAATCCTATCACTCTCTTGTTTATTTATTTTGGAGACTGTATGCCTTGTCCACACAAAATATGGGTCAACACCTACTGAATTAAAAAAATATAAAACAAGGAATGAAGACTGTGTTCCCTTACCCTTACCTAAATTTAGCCTGACAATGAACTCCATCATGTATGAAAGTAAAAAAATCTATAACCATCTGCCAGCTAGTTATAGAAACATCACTTCTCTGAAGATTTTTCGGAAGAAGGTGAAAAATGCTCTATTACAGAAAGCTTATTATAACCTGCAGGAATATTATGATGATATGGTTCCTATGTAAATTAATTTGACAATGTAACTGGACAATGTGATTTGACACTGTGACATTTTACTTACTCGTTTTTAACGTACTATACTTGACAACGTTTTTATTTAAACATACAATCTTGTTAACTCTTAGTTCTATACGAATAAGCTGTTATACCTAGTATTTAACTAAATTTTAATGTGCTTGTGTATTTATTTACAAATTATTCTGTTAATTATAATCACCTTCTCATTTCTAATTAGGATATCAGTTTTTAAGTATTTTTAATTATTCTTCTAAGTGTCTTTTATTCTTATTTATCCATCTTGAGACTTTACCCTCTCATTATGTTCATATTGTACTTGTAACGCTTTGTCAATAAGAATCATTTTCTTCAGACAATAAAGTATACTTTGATTGATTGATTGATTGATTGATTATGATTTGATTTGCTTTCAGAAAATACTCCAATGCCCCCTACACTTGCCGAATCATCTTTGCAAACACCTGGAGAAGCCTACAAAAATAATGGGATAATGTCAGACGTCTACATTGAGAACATTTTCAGAACATTTCAGAGGTGGGCTCCGAAAAATGTTTTTCTCAGAATTTGCCAATTCTGAAATCAAATTTGATTACAGAATGCTGGAATTCTCTCTCTTGAGATTGAAGAAATATTCTGCAACACCTCTGCCTCCATGCAATTTAAATTTATTTACATTCTGTCTCTTGTGATAGAATAATATTCTCACAATAATGATAACATTAGCCTTGACGCAGTTGATTGTTATAAATTATTGCTGTCACGTTTCCTATCTTTGATCGTGGAGAAAGTATAGTCTGCTACTCGGTTAGAATGAAAATTCGTGATGCTCGTGGTTCCTCACGCTCGTCTTCGGCTCGCGCTCGGAACTTTCCACTCGCATCGAATTTTCATTCTAACCTTGTTACAGAATATACTATTATGGAAAGTTTTGGTTATACATTTTTTGTTCATGAAGTTTAGCCCATAGTGAAACCAACATGTACTGGGCTACTGCTGCACATTACATAAATAAATTGCCTATTTTTTAGAGATTTCAAAATTGTATATAAAAAAAGATATGGCTATTTTTATCAAAAAGGGTACATTTCTGATGAAATAAAGTTGGTGAATTCTTTTGAGAAATCTCCGATTTTGCATTACCTGGTGAAAAATTTCAGTCTTTTACGTGAATATATGTTACTTTCACAATCATTTACCTCAAGTATAATTATTCATTACTTTCGAGGAGTTGCTCTCCACCGACTATTGTAGGATTATTTGTTAAAGAACAGAGATTACCCAGCTCGACATCAATTTTGCCGGCAAATGTTGCGAAAACATTATGCAGCTCCAGATTCTTTTAATAAGATCATTGGGATCGACGAGTCTTCTTGTACCAAGGATGGGTACATGAATCTCCACAGTTCGCATAGCTGGCATATCATAAAACCACACGAGAAAAGAGAAGATACATCACAATATCGATATAGGTCAATCTGTGGACGGAAGTATTTAACGGTGCGATTTTAAGCCCGTTCGAATTGTAGCCCTCACTAAACGCCAACAACTATTTGGGATTTTTAACCGACCAGCTGCCCATTCTATTGGAAGATGTGCCACTGCCTCTGCGGCGTACACTGTGGTTTCAACACGAACTTATCACCACCGGTGGATCGAAAGAGGTGATACACTTTTGTGGCCACCTCGTTCACCTGACCTAAATGCTCTGGATTTTTATTATTATGGACAAAGTTTATTCAGAACCCATACAAGATGAAGTCGAATTGAGAAAACGCATAAATTGATTCGGAATACTAAATATTTTCTGTTTTGATACATACCCAACAGAGACATGAAGAAGCCGTAAGCCTTACACATGGTTTTTCCAAATATCCATCTGTAAGACAGTGCCGATGCTAAGGTCCATGGGGTTCCGAAAATTGACACTGAAAAATCGCTGCATACTAGGTTGAACAAGATGATGTTCAGTGGTGTCCATAACTGCAAAATTAATCCAGTAAAGTGCAACTGGAAGGTTATGGTAGATTTGAAAAAAAAAAACATTGTGAAAGTGTATCTGCTATGTATACTTTAATTTTTAACATTATGAGTATTGTTAATTTTTTTCAAAAAGCAACATGGTGGCTCGTCGGTAAAATAGCATTTAATTGGTCCAGGAGGAATCGGCGCAGTACCGAAAACTATTTCACCTCAATTTTTTTATGCGATTCTCTTCAAATTGCCCTACTGATGATATTAATGCATGTTGCCATGGGACAACCCCGTGCCATATTGTTTAAACCGAAATTGTTTGAACAATTGCAAGAAATTGTTAGTTTTCAACTGTCCAAATTTTGATTAAATTCTTCATTAAAATACAAATAAAAAAGGTTCCATGACTTTTCACGATAAAGTTGATATTTATAAAGATATGGATTTTTAAATGTTCGAAAAATCTCAAATTTGGGTACTTTCGACCCATGAAAAATCTATAAAAAATATATATAATCAATACTTTTTTCTATCCTTATACAATAGTTGATTATATTGTGCATAGAGATTTATAAAAATTTACCTGTTTTTTAATTGTTAATTTCGCGCGCTCACAAGTATGCGTCGATTACCTTTAAGTAATTACATTGAATAACTTCTTCAAACGAAGGTTATAGCTGGAGAAGTATGAAATAATGAAACAAGTTCTAAAAATATGTATTCATTTATTATCAATATCATTTTTATGTACTATATTCTTACAGTCTTCTGAATCACAACCCCATAGAAGTATGCAACTGATGTTATTTTTTTATAATAAAAAGCTTTGGTTTTACAGGCTTTCTTACAATTACACGATTTTTCAAGATTAGTTGGAAATGGGCTTTTGTTTATAAATAAAGGTAGTAAAGTACCATACTCTAATTTGTATCCGAAATTCCTAAAATCTAATATTTCATATTGGGGATTCAATGCATTTTTCCAAATGTATGGTTGATCCGAAGCTGTGAGTGCATGCAATTGCAAGGCATCTGATGTGCACGGAATTTTAGATAGATTAATATTAGTGCCAAAGCAACGAGAAAAAATTGTTTGTCTAGCTTCAACCGCGGTGTTACCTTTTTTACCCAAAATATTTAAATACAAGGTTTCTAAGCCTTTCACTTTCTTAGTACTTAATTCTAAGCCATTGCCAAGAGGGACTAAAGATTTCAGAAAAAAAAAATTTAAAAATGCATTGTAGACAATTTAATTATTAATAACATTCCTTTCTTTAACAATCTTGATAAAGTAGATAGTTTTTAAGATAAATGATAAATAATGATTCAAGACACAGATAGGCCGATGCAGCGCATGAGTCAGAGAGAGACGGCGGGATACTTAGGTAAGCGACGCATACAAAAACGGGTATAAACAATGAAATTTTTTAAAATATCTATTCACAATATTATTAATGCAAAAATAATTTAAAAAAAAATATTATTTATATATTTTTTTCAAGGGTGGAAAGTACCCATATTTGAGATTTTTCGAACCTTTAAAAATCCATATCTTTAAAAATATCAACTTTATCGTAAAATGTTATGAAGCCTTTTTTATTTGTATTTCAATATGAAATATAAGAAAAAAATTGTCCAGTTGAAAACTAACAATTCCTTGCAATTGTTTAAACAATTTCAGTTTAAACAATATGGCACGGGGTTGTCCCATGGCAACTTGCATTCATATCATCAGTAGGGCAATTTGAAGAGGATTGCATAGAAAAAATGGGGTGGAATAGTTTTCGGTACTCATGCGCCAATTCCTCCTGGACTAATTAGTTTCAAATAAAATTCCACTATAAATCTAAAAAAGATTATGTTAGTTAGCGTACTTCTCTGAGGGTTGATGCGCTTTAATCTGTAAATGAAAAAAAACACAAATAAACTAAAAAAGGCTTACTCGTTTGTCTTTCCACATGAGCACGATAACACACAGGTTGAAGAAAAACCCGAAGAATCCAATGAAAATCAATGTGATGGCAGCTGCGATGTACCCACCAGCTGACATCAGCAGCACCTTGCTGACCCCATCGTTGGCCAAGGCCCTCTTCGTCGTGTTGGAAACATTCAAGATTATTTCTGTCATCCGATCAACGTTGTTGCGACACGTGCTGCTACTTCACGGATTCTGCATGATTATCTTCTCACATTGTTGGTCTAAAAAAAAATGTGCATGTTCGCATGTTCAGGTTAGTCTCCAGAATATATTATATCTTCTCCAAATTATATAACCGTGTTTAACAATGTTTGTTGGTTACTTGTAAATTATTAAGTCTATTCATAAAGAATGATAATTGTCTATTATCATTATTATTATATTATAGGTAATATTGCAGTACATCAATTTATTTGTTGTTGAAACAGCAACTTTTGATTATTTGAACGTTCTAAGTGCATTTAATTATGTTTCCACTATTAATTCTAATACCAGAATAAAATCTTGCATAGATCATATTATGTTCCTATGAATAAGGCAATCCTCATGAACCTGAACATAAATCTAAAGAAATACCTGAATGAATCGCCAGTATATGAAGTTCGACAAATCGCGATAATAAAAAATTGAAAAGTGAACTAAATAATTTTGATTGGAGTATCCTGTATATTACCAATGACGGCCTGATTTCAACCAATTACTTTATAAATGCCTTAAGTAGTATTATCAACAACAATACCAAACTTATAAAACAAAAACGAAAATTTTCAAAAAAGAAGAAATGGATAACCACTGTTATAATAAAGTCGACATCCAAAAGAGACTTTATGTATTGCAACAAAAAATTAAAGAAGGAAGGAAGGAATTGAAAAAAGACATTTAATCTTACAGAAACCAATTGAATCGAATCATAAGAGCAGCAAAACGAAACTATAATAAAAAACGAATAAAAAAATAAAGAAAATGCAAAGAATTTATAGAAAATCATTAATTATATAAGTGGATGAAAAGAAAGTCCTGAAAAATTTCTCGAGTAATTAATTCTGATATCGAGCTCACGAAAACTGATTTCAAAACCGTCGAAACCTTCGTTGATTTCTTCACAGGAATGGTCCTCCAAATCTTTCCAAAAAAAATTGTAAACTCCTCAACTATCCCAAGAAGATTAGCCAATGAAAAATGCTTCCTTCTTCAACCTAGATGAAAATGGAATGAATAATATAATAAATACATTGAAACGTAATAAAGCACTAGGTGTTGATAGTTTCAGGGCTGAGACATTGAAAGAAATTTCTGCGTCAATAGCAACAACTTTGACTTTCCCCATGAACAGAATGTCCGAAACTGGTATGTCCTCCAGAATTCAAAGTTGCTATCATCCAAATAAATCTCTACCCACACAAAAACGGAGACAACAAAATCACTTCCAATTTTATGCCAATTTCAATAATTGTAAGCAATCTGGCAAAAATATCCTAGAAAGTTTTGAAGAAATGAATAGAATCGTTTCTTGAAAAATATAATTTGCTGTCAAAAAATTAGTTCGGATTTCAGTTAGGTTGATCTACCAAAGATGCAATATCCGCTGTAACGACAAGAATGTATAATGCCATAGACAAAAGTAAATCATCATTTTGTGTTTTCGTTGACCTTGCTGATGCCTTCTAAACCATGGATCACGAACAGTTATTAGAAACTTTGCTTCAGGGTTAATATATTTTCTCTCCTTCAAAGTAAATCCTCCAGCAGAAAGCAAATAGATGAAATCGATAATGAAAGAATCCTCAAATGTGGGGTTTCTCAACGAACTGTGTTGGGCCCTATTATCTTCGTTATTTATATCAATAGCTTACTAACAATTAATACCAGTGGAGATATTTTCAGATTTGCTCATGACACTGCAATAATTTATTCTTCAAATTCCTGGGATAGCCTGATAGAGAAAGTGGAAGCTGATCTTACCAAGATATTTGGGTGATTCAATTGAAAAAAAAAATCCACTGTAAATGTTGATAAAACGATGTTCCTTCCATTGACCAACTACAAAAATAAACTTCCACACTTTACTTGTCTAGAAATGAAAATAAATGGAAAAAACAATACTGTCAACAAAATACGCAAAATACTTAGGTATTACAATTGACAGTCATTTAAGTAGGGATCATCATATCAACAAAATCTGTATCACCATCAGAACAATGATACATGAAATCAAATATTTCAAACGTAAGCGAGCCTAACAGGTTCAACGAGGGCAGTTTCTATCCAGTGGCAGCGCGTTCCTACAAATCAATTTTTGTAATTCCTTTTGGTTTTCAACTTCTTTTAGTGGGGAGAGCACACTGACAAATTTTGTGTTAGTGGTGGTAATTCACCCTGTACATAAGAATATATTTACAAATTAGTGGGAAACAGTCAAAGGGAGACCAATCGATACTATTTCTATTTCCATTTTAAGCATTTGAATATTTTGAATTTCTTCTTCAAGACATATTCAATAATTATTTTTGTATCAAGGGCGTAAAGTGGGCGTCTTACAGTTTATTCAAATTTAAAATTATCCAATGGATCCGTAGTATCGAGAGAACTGATATCCAAAAGTTTATAGGTACCAGAGACCCCTTTTATCTATTGTAGAACAATGAAAGAGAAATACTGCTGAATGTTATTGTATAGATATATTCATCGTGTCATTTTATTTTGCATGTCCACTTTATATTTTAATTTATTTTACGTTGTCACATTTCCATATTTTATACATTAATGAAGTAAAAATAATTCCAAATTTTGATCGAACCACACTGGCTAAAATGAATGGAATAATCCAACCCACACACAAATTTACTTTTGTTGGAAATTCTTCAGTTTATTTTCGATAGAGTTCTTGATGTACTTTTATACATTTTTTTATAATATTATCATTGTACGTCTTTATGCGGAATAAATTATTATTATTATGGCCTGACGCCGTAGGGCCATTACTCGCTGAAGGCCATAACGCATTTTACGCACTTGATACATACAAAGTTTTGAGCACTAGTGGTTAAGCACGAGTCACAAATACTGACTTGAATTTTGATGGAGTACACATTTCATACATTATGTATAAATTCAATAATCAAAGGTATGGTGCCGAAACGATACCTGTGAAAGGTCCTGAATAATTGAAATTTAATAGTTTTAAAATACTTCCATTTATTATTATCACTGTTTCAATCTAAAGCAGGAATTCCGTCAAACTCGATTTACTGAGGTTTAGTCACCCAGTAGAGAAAAACATTGAATCTGACGGTAGCAATAATTTAACTGTCAAGAAAAGTCAAAATTTGACAGATAGAGAATCTCAGAATTCTTACTTGAGAGTTAGTTTGAATACTAAGGGGCAATCGTAAGTTGAATATCAACAATTATTTCGACTAATTACTCATATATAATTCTCTTTTGTATATATTTGAGTATTTATACATATATTGCCAAACATATTCTGAAATACAGTTGCTGGTAAAATCAGTAATATAAAAGTACTTCATTGATATACTGCAAATTGGTCTCCAAATTGATGTTCAAACTAAAAGTATTCTCAATCAATACATGTTCTCATAGCGATGGGTATGTTTGTAAAGCAGCTTTCCATAAGGAATAATTATATTCAAGAAAAAAGGGAATATTTTATCGTTGAAATTCTTTTTTTGAAATTGATAACGGTACCAACTGCATTGTTAATATAAAATTTTAATATTCATACTAATTGCCTTGATGTAGATTATGAATAGATGTCAAATGAGTATTTCTTCATTGAACTGAATTGATTATTTCGTGGTAGGTACATGAATTGATGTATAAATATGGGCAATTTGAGAACATTACCAACTTTACGGCCCGCGGGACATAATGGGCCCGCGGGCGCTAAAATGTCACTTTACGCCTGTAAAGCCAGGCGGTCAAGTATACTTTACCGCCCGCTTGTGCATTGAAATATTTACTGTTCTCTCTCCTTTAAATCTCGTACAACTAGACATTTTGAGTCATTTCAGTCAATTTTCAGTCATTAAATCTTCGCTTCAGTCATCGGTTTGGGTCTTTCAGTCTTTTAAATATTTTGAGTCTCGTACACATTTTAGCGAGTTGTTTCCCTCTCGGTATCATTACATTATTTGAGATACAAACGTGAAATTCAAGATAAAACAGAAACAAAAAGAAACATCAAGGTGACAGAATTTGAAAGGACGAGTTGACAACAAAGTATATTATATTATATTACTCCATCTTATTTCCGGTAAGCCAAACAAGAGTTACAGAGTGACAAGTTATAAAATGTATACTACAGGTATAAATAACTATACATATGATATTTCAAATAGAAAATGCCCACACATTTTATGAACAGAAACGAGTCTAACACTTTATGAGGAAATTCACGATATTACCGTGTTGTGACTCAGTTCCAAATTCAACATAAGAAAACGAGAATGGGACAACAAGAAGGATTTAAGCACCTATAAAAGGAATGTCCTGACGTCGTTTCATAATGAGATATTCAAATTAAACTATTATGTGATATCAATAAGGAAAACATATTTTACGTGATAGCCTTTTTCTGATGTGATTTATTAGCACCCATTTCCTCATATACAATGGTAACCTTCTGGTGTCATGTTAGTTTTCCACTATACTTCTTGTAATAGGTTTGATGGCTATATTAACTTTTCCACTTTTAGATTTATTATATCAGATTATTTGAAGGCGACGCGAAGTCTATTCCGCAATGAGTTGAGATGGTGAATATTTGTTTTCCCAGATTTTCTTGATGTTGCTAACTTTCGAAACAGTACAATATACATAGAGTACAAAATGACAATATATTGAAAAATTAAAACATAGAACTAATACAATCAATCATATTTTAGGATAAGAAAACATAAATAGATTGCTATCACTGGGTAATTCACAATTGTCCCATTCTTCAATTCATAATTTTAATTCACGAATAACACACAAGACTTTTTATGATTATCTAGCGACCCACTTCTCTCCATCTCACAAGGCAAATTGTTGAACAATACTAGACCTCTTGTAAATAAAGTATAACAGAAAGAAAACATTTCCAGAATAAATGTAAAAATCATTGGCTGCGTTCCTTCTGGTATTGTGACAATGTACATCTTGAACATAATTGGATAGCATGGAAGATGCTTGCCTTTGCTCTTAGATGTATAAATTATCATATTCGCACTTGGACCCAATCACGTGATGCAAAAATGTACGCATGAAATCACTCAACTGAATCACTAAACATTTTAAGGAAGCAACAAATTTAGATCTTAACATTTACTGGTTGAAGTGATATTTCCATAGTATATCCTAGAAGATTCAAGATTCGAAAAAAGCAGCAAAAATAGTCGCAGAAGTTAAGAGCTGACTTAGGTATGAATTACTACATGGCGTGACCAAACAAATCTCTTCGTCTTCCAGCATATTCACTGTTCCATTCCTAATCAGTTGAAATGTACAGAACTTATTTCATCTGTATCTGCTCATTTTGATCAACTATTCTAATCCTTAGTTTTTAATGCCTAATGAAGAAGGGAGATATATTCTAGGATTTTGTAAGACCTACCTGTAAGTAGTTTTTTAGGCACTATAGTGTGTCTATACAGTGTGACAATTCAAAAACTTACAGTGGGCTATATCTCACGAACGAAAGATGATAACAAAAAATGCTCAAAATCGTTTCTAGGATAGGAAGGAGGAACTAAAATGACCCACCTACCCCAACTAAAACAGTTTAAATAGCAGACCCCTACTTGTGATACATCGTTGAAAATCCTCTAAAAAATGTTATCCAATGGTATACATAAGAATTCTACAGGGTGTATCAATAATTACCAAATTATTATCCAACAATTTTAAAAACAAACGTAGGAACCCTACTTGAGATACAATGTTAAAAATCTTTAAAGGCCAATAAAACCTTATTTTCAATGATAAGTGTCCGAGGGGACTTTTTGTTGTTGAATAAAAACTTTAATTTGCCGTCTTTGTAAAAAACAAGTTGTAAACATCTGTTTTCTGGTGTCTGTCGCAGTCAATCATTTTTTGTTTATTTGAGACATTTAAATGTCATTAGTGTCATCATTGTGTACGATCAGTACTGTCATTCGCTGTAGTTGTCACGATGGTTTACAGTATACCTGAACGTGTGGAGATAATTTTCATATTTGGCTCCCAGAACCAGTGTTATTTACGAACAGCTCAAATATTTAATGAGAGACATCCGGACAAACATGTAAGTCACGTGTACATCTGCGATTTAGTTGAAAAATTTAGAGAAACGGGATCAGTGCAAAGTAAAAAAAGGGATGCCCCAAGATTACTGAATGAAGCAAGCCAAGTTGAGGTCCTTGGACAATTTGCAATAGAGCCTACTGCATCAACACGTCAGGTATCTACAATGACAGAATTATCACGTGAGTCGGTCAGGAAGGTGTTGAAATTACATAAGTTTCACCCGTACAAAACGCAAATTCTTCAAGAACTAAGCGATGATGACCCAGACCGACGAATTGAGTTTTGTGAACTAATGAATGAAATAATTCGCGTTGAACCTAGACTATTGAAAAATATTTGTTTCAGTGATGAATGTACTTTTATGCTGAATGGCAATGTGAATAAACAAAACTGTCGGTACTGGAGTGATACGAAACCGCATCGATTCAGAGAAGGTCACACTCAATATCCTGAAAAACTTAATGTCTGGGCAGGGATATTAGGGGATTCTTTAATTTGCCCCTTGTTTATACCAGGCAATTTAAGTGGCGACATTTATCAGGATATGCTGTAAAACACCATCCAACCTTTAATTGTGCATGAATTAGAGAATCAAAGGTATGACCACGGCAATCTAGCTCTAGAAGAAGATTTGCTGCACTACCAACAAGATGGAGCACCTCCTCACTATGCCGCTGCAGTTAGGCACTGGTTGGATACTAACTATCCGAACAAATGGATTGGAAGGAGAGGTTATATTGAGTGGCAACCGAGGTCACCAGACTTAACGCCACCTGATTTTTTTTATGGGGTTACCCCAAGTCAGTTGTGTATAAAACTCAACCTGCGTCACTTTGGGACTTGCGGGAAAAAATTACTCAAGCATGTCGCGCTATTACTAGAACAACATTTGTCAAAGTTTGTGCAAAATTTGAAAATAGGCTGTACTATTGTTTACAAAACAACGGAACCCACTTTGAACATTTACTTCATTGACATTTTTAACAAATTTGTAGTTCAACAAAAACTTCATTAAATTTTCCTTTTAAGGCAAGGTTTTGTAATTATTTATTCACCCTGTACCATTATTATTCATACCGTTGGATAGCTTTTTCTGTAGGCTTTTCAATGATGTATCACAAGTAGGGGTCTGCCATTTAAACTTTTTAAGTTGGGTTAGGTCGGGCCTAGGGGTTTGATGGGGGCGAGTTCTCTTTCATGTCATTTTAGTTCCCCCTTCCTATCCTAGAAAAAATTTTTGAGCATTTTTTGATATCATCTTTCGTTCATGAGATATAGCCCATTGTAAGTTTTTAAATTGTCACACTGTATAATTTTCTATCTGTTGCATGTCATTTTAAGTGATCAAAGACACTGATAGTGATTTATTTATTTATCTGATTATACATTGCCACTACTTATCTGCACCCAGTATTGTTGTTGTACATTTGAATTGTAAATCTGTAAGTTTTATCGTATATGACCTGTCCTATAGCTTTTTGTGAGTTCAAAAGGATGAATAAAGTGATTTGATTTGATTAACTATGCACATTTTCATTTGTACATCTTCATTTTATTGGAAATTGAATTGATATAATTTAAGCATTTTTCAAAAAGCTGAAAATTTGTTTCAGGTCTTTCATGGAAGAAGGAAACCCTAGTAGTTTCGCTTCGGTCTCCACAGAAGGAGTATTAGATAACTGCTCAAGATACAGAAAAATAATTATACGTAAGTCCTTTTTTTGCGAACTAATCAAGTTTTCCTCTTGATACTTAAATTTTCAATTGATATTTTGTTTTAGCTTCGGTTATGTCCTTTTTTTTATTTAAAAGGTCATATTTATTTTATGTAATTCAATATGATAATAACTATTAATTTTCAACATGTACGGAAAACTCACTCATGAGATAAAAACCATAAATCATTAATTATTTATGAAATATACCATTTTGACAATGTGTGTCAAATTTTGTATTCATAATTAACAATTCATGAGACAGTGTTTGTAAGAGATATGTAATACTATTATTGAGAACGTTTTTTTAGTCTATTTTGAGAAAAAATATTAGTTACAAAATAGACTCCTTCACAGGCATATTTTTAGAATAGCATGTGTGCAGTAGAGAAAAATGGACACATGTAGAGAAATAATCAGAAGATTATGTGACAGATGATGGTCATTGCATCCTGACTGTATTAACTCTCACAAAAACCAAAATTGCTTACCTCAATGAAAATAATTTTTTGAAAAAATTATTGTTTATATTTTTAAAATGTAATAATGAATTCTGTTACCATTTTGAACATTATGTCACACATAATAATTTTCGATTGATTTTCTAATACGAATAACGCACTGCAATACCGTTACAGCTGTTAATATTATCAAAAAGCTGAAAATGTTTATAAGGTATTCCATGAAAGAAGAAACACCTAGCAGTATCGCTTCTGTGTCTACAGAAGGAGTACCTAATAGATAACCGCTCAAAATACAGAAAAAAATCATACAGCTAAGACATTTTTTGTGAACATATCAAGTTTTTCAATTTATACTTTTTTAAAATTTTATTCTGTTTTAGCTTTGTTAATGTTGTTCATTTTGATCTGTTAGGTCCTATTTATTTTATGTACTTAATTCAATATGATTATTACTTTTGATGTTCAAAATATGTAAGAACTCGCTAATGAGATAGAAACTATAAATCATTAATTATTTATGAAATATATTGTTTTGACACAGTATGTTAATTTTTTTCATTCATAACTAACCATCTATGAAACAGTGTTTGTTAGAGGTATTTATTTATTTATTTAATAGTCATGAAAGATACAAACAGACAAAGAGTCCACTAGAGTATCTACATCAATATATAATTATAAATATACATTTACTAAATCTATGTTGAAAAGTTGTTAAACTCCTAACATTACAGCACATTCACTTACTTACTTACCTAAACATAAATATTATTGCAATTTATTCACGACCTTTCTGATGATGACTGTAGAGTAGTTTTTGGGCATTAGGTCTCAGATTAAAGAAAACGATATTTCTTAAAAGCCGAGGTTTCGTCAATTTATTTTTCGGAAATGGTCAACATAATGAAGCATGATACAGTTAACTACAGAAAAGATGTGGAAAACTTGAATAGCGCGTATTTCAATCTGATAGCAAGAATAAGGAACAAAAACTGACACGCTCTGTATAAATAATATGTATTGTTTTTATTTCCCTACTTTTTCAAACGTACAATCGTGGCATTTCATCAGTTCCATTTTGAATGCACTGAAGATGTCAAAATAAGTTTTCTTTAATCTGAGACCTAACTCCCAAAAACTACTCTACAGTCATAAATATTATTATTTAAAACAAGTACAATTTCAAACCAGCAATTGAGCCAGAAAGTAAAATATAATAAATTAATGAATTAACAGAGAGAAAAGTAGTTTATTAAACGATTGCATTTACTAATTTACTAAATTAAATAGAAATTCATTCATACGTGTGACGTTACAAAATGGTCTTTAATTTTTGATAGGATGTAGAGAAAATATTGATTTGATCGTTGTACCTGTTAGTATTGCAAACAATTCTACATAAAGGAGAATTATGGGACGAATTAGTATATTGGCATTGTCTATGGAATTTGAGATGATTTTGTGTAAAAATAAAATATCAGAGATCACTCTTCTACTCGATAGGGATACGATATTGAAATATTTTCTCGCATTTTGAATGTCACCATTGTAATTGAAATTTTGTTTAAAACAAATATATCTGTCAAACTTGTTCTGAATATTTTCCACCATATAACAGAAGCGAAATTTAGCTTACTGTACACAAATGCATTATAAACACAAATTGAAGACTTGATGTTTTCGAAATGTTTACATGTTCTCATTACATAGCCTAACATTCGTGAGGCAGAGTTTGCAATTGATTCGATATGTAAAAAAAAAAATCAGCTTGGAATCAAATATAATTCCTAGGTCCCTAATCTTGCTCACTCTATTTATTCGATCATTTCCTATATAATAATCAAAATGAACCAAGTTGATGTTCCTTGTAAATGTGATGCAATGACATTTTTGAAAATTTAAGAACAAGTAAGACGAGTTACAATATTCAGTAACTCTATTAAGATCGTCTTGAATCTTGTAACAATCGTTTAAATTTCGCACGGCGAGGTAAAGTTTCATATCATCTGCATATAACAGAAATTTGGCATGTTTAAAACACGATTTCATATTATTTACATAAATGATGAAAAATAAAGGTCCCAAGTGTGATCCTTGAGGAACACCTGATGAAGTAATGTACTCTTCTGAACGAAATCCTTGAATTGTTACAGATTGGGACCTATTTTTTATATAAGATTCCACCCATCTTAAGAGTGAGCCACGTACCCCGACCTCAGCTGCTCGAGAAGAAGATTATGACTAACCTTATCGAATGCCTTGCTGAAGTCGGTGTAAATGGCGTCAACCTGCACTCTGTTGTCCGTGCTAGTGTATAAATATTCACTATATTCTATTAAATTCGATTCCAATGATCGCCCTGCAAAAAAACCATGCTGTTCCGACATTATGGTGGATTTCACGAGAAAATGCATATATTTGTAAACCAATTTCTCGAATAGTTTTGGGATCGCAGATAGTTTACTGATAGGCCTATAATTTCGAATTATGTTTTTTTACCACTTTTGAATATTGGTATCACATCAGCGATTTTCCAGTATTCAGGAAATTGTTCACTATTAATTGATTGATTAAAAATTGAAGTTTAGCTAGAGATTTAAAGCAAGTTTTCAAAAATAATGGAGGTATTCCATCAGGCCCCGCCGATTTGTTACTATCAAGCTGTTTCAATCCATTTTCTACCTCATTTTCTGAAAGTTGAACGTAATGTAGCTCGTTATTAGTATTAGTTGACGGTGAACTATTTTAATTGAAGTTATATGTTTCTGGTGTGTACACACTTTGAAAGTAAGTTGAAAACAGGTAGCAGAAATCCTTTCCATTATTAGCTACGATGTCGTTATAAATAAGCTCATTTGGGATTTTACTTGCGCATTGTTTTTTGATAGAGGTATATTTCCAGAACTGTTTCGAGTTAGATGGTAATTCATGTTCTATAGAATGCAGATAGTTTTTGAAATCGATTTCGATTAGACTTTTTGATCTAGCTCTGAACACTTTGAATATAATAAAATCATTCTCATTTTTATATATTTTCCATTTTTTGTGAAATTTATTCTTTTCTTTAACCGCGCGTATTGTTACTTTCCTATAGTAAGGTGGAAAATATCTACTTTTGCTATACTTTGGTACCTCGTTGTCTATAATTTCTCTAATAGTTTTATAAAAATAATTTACTTTGTGGTTCAAGGATTTTCCAGCAAAAATCTTCCATGCTATAGCAGATACTGCTTGGTCTATTCGAGAGTATTCGGCTTTTTTGAAGTTATATTGGCAAATGTTTGTTTGTCTTCGAAGGCTTCTTCTGATTTGGCTAACGTCGCATGGACTAGAAGATTGGAACAATGATGTAACTGATTTATTTTGCTATGATTGCAGAAAATGAGGTCTAGAAGCTTATTATTAGCGTTATGAAAATAATTGAACTGCAAAAAATTTTGAAATGATAGTGTATCCAGAATATTGTGGTACTTCGGTTCAACGTTATAAGGTTCGAGATAGGAACTTTCACTTACATTCATTCAGGAAGCCGTTGATAAATTGAAATCCCCACATATCAGAAAAACATGGTATTTGGTGGTCAGAGAATTTAATTTGAACGTAAAACAACTCGTGGCATAATCATCAGTACTAATATTGAGGAGGTTATCCTAATTTATTTTGAGAAAAAATTAAAGTTGCAAAATAGCATCCCTCACAGGCATATTTTCAAAAGGATAATTTACGTGTAGAGGAGAAAAATGGGCACATATAAGTACTTGGTATATTGATAGTTGTTGAAATTGTTATAACTATTCATTTTCAAAATGTATAAAAAAGTCGTTAATTTTTTATAAAATACACTATTTTGACGTTCAATTTTTTATTCACAATTAACGAATCGTGAGACAGTGCTTGTTAGAGATACGTAATGAAAAGATTTTGTTAGTTCATTTTGAGAAACAAGAAAGTTGCAAAATAGCCTGTTTATTAGGCATATTTTCAGAAAAATCAGTTGCGTGTAGTAGAAAAAATTGGACATGATTGGATATGGTCATTGCTTTCTGACTGCAATAACCAACCAAAATTATTTACCTCAATTGAAATGGATGTTGGAAAAAAAATTGTTTATATTTTTGAGAAGGGAGAATAAAATGTAATAATGAATTCAGTACCTTGTTGAGAATCTAATAATTTCTTTTCGTTATGATTATGCACCACTTACCTTTTTGAACAATATAACGCAATCTATTAAATTTGTATGAGAAATAACGCACTGCAGTTCCATTCTACCTGCTAGATATTATCTCTTGCATTATAATCAGTCATTATTTAAGTGAAATAAAAAAAAACGCTTCATATCTGATGAATGTGAATAAATTAAAATACTATATCCTCACCTAAATAATATCACTTTCCGAACAATAAAAACTTTACTTCATCCTCAGAGAACGTGCACAAATCATAAGCACTTTTAGCCACTTTACTAGTTTCCAGGTGATTATTTCGGAAAAAAGTTCCAACTTCCACACTCGCAGGAAATTTCAAGGAGACCGCTACCTTTTAACGAGCAAGCAACCTAATGAAAATGCCGCTTCAATTTTCAGCTCTTATACGAGTCTCCGTTGTTCCTGAGTCGACTCAAAGGGTCGTATAGCGTTGGCTGATATTTTGTTGAATTGGGGTTCGGAAGTTTTCCGTATTTTCAGTTGCAGATTGTTTCAGCATAGCATGAATGGAAAGTCGTTCAAATGATTTTTAGTGTGAGTACTCTGGAGACTGACTCATGACTGGTAATTCAATTCAATGTCTGTTCACAAAATACGGTTGGAGTTTTGGATCGTTCCATTTAACACAAACCTCTAAGCGATGTCTCTTTCCTGATTCTTGTGATAACAATATGAGTTACATAATACAGGGTGTATACTAAATGATCTCATTCATTTCAGGTGGTGATTCCTTGTCATATTTCATGAAGAAAATTCCTTATGAACGTATGTCCTAACTTGCTTCCTAACCTGGTGTTGTTATTACCAGTGGCAAAAGGTTTCTTTTCATGAAATTATATTTTAAATTATAAGTGGCAGATTGACCTGATTGATATTCGTAGTAAAAATCGTTTTACGCAACTGTTTTCCCCTTAGCTTCATAGTTTTTCAAAATAAATAATTGAAAATGCAACTTTCTTATAAAGCCACTTGCGTAGAAATGGTGGTTACGCACCATCAAAGGACCCCGCACTTTTTATAGGTAAAATGGTTCTCGGTGAAACTGTCTGAATTTTTAGTATATTGTTGCATTCGATGTACTGATTGAACGTGCAGAATCGCAAAGTTCGTTGATGGATAGATTTTGAAGTTTAAAATCAGTAATTTGTACTTAATTATTTTCTCGGGATTTGAAAGTGACAACTGCATTTTTTTCTGTCTCATTATCAACGTACCTTCATATTACTAAATATCATTCAGATAGTGCAGATTACATCATTATGTACAGAATGAAAAATAAAAACATTTTAGTAATGTCTGAAAATTCAATGTAATAATGAATTATGGATGAAATTATTTTGGCATGCAATATACTATTCTTGTTCCATCATTAATCACAATTCATACATATCGTACAGGGTGATTTGAAAAATTGGTGAAAAATATTGCCGGTTCTTTCGTACATATCCTGTATATTCAAGTGAATTATCATCCTCCGAAGATTGCTGATTCCGTATAAATATGATTTTGTTGGGATATATAGGGTGATCATGGAAATTTTTTATGATAAAAATGACAAAATATCAACGTTTCAGAAATCACCCTGTAATTCACGATTAACTCGGTGAAATTTCTTTATTATTATTTAGTATATTTATCTTTCTGTCCTCAACACTGTCCCAAAATTCAGTTTCCTACTATGACTAGTTTCATAGTTATTAATTGAGAAACTTATGACCATTTGCATGACGAGTTGAAGGAAGTTGTTCACGAGTACATTCAACTAGTGGCCAAGATTTTTCGCAAATAGTGAAACGTGATAATGTGGAGATCAAAATAAATGTAGCATTATAGATATACAGGGTGATGACCAATGACGGTCCATCCAATTCCATTTACCATTTAGGAACTGACTGAATATATGACACTTTAGTTACAACTTACAACACAGGCATGAGCTAGATAAAATTCCTAATGCTTGGATAGTTTGACTCCCCCAATCGTGTATGAGGCTCCGGTACGGGATATCATTTATCACTGAAGGTAACAAGGAACAGCCCTAACCGATTCCACTTCCCCCGTAGCAGCGCTACGGTCCTCATACAACAAGAAAACCCTATCGGCTATCGAGTACATTTTTATTCTGTCGTTGATGAAATATAATGTATGTCTATATATGTATGTTTCTACTGATAGCCAGCAAATATAAGAATCATGGAAACCTCTATCCGAGTGGAACACGCATTGGAAAAAATCCGTCGCTGCCCAGATTCAAATTGTCCTATTAGAATCAATCATTTTCACTTTTCAAAGATAGTTCGTTTTTTATTCCGACAAAGCTCAAACCAACAAAATTCAATTAACTATCTGTACCTGACATAATTAAATTCATGTATCTGATGTTATTGTTATCTCTAATCTTCACCCTCTTTTATATTTATTTTGATCTCCACAATCTCTAGTTTCACTATTTGAAAAAAAACTTGGCCACTAGTAGAATGTACGCGTGAACAAGTTCCTTCAACTCGTCATGCAAATGGTAATAAGTTTCTCAATTAATAACTATGAAACTAGTCATAGTATGAAACTGAATATTTGGGACAGTGTTGAGGACAGAATGATGAATATATTGAATCACAATAAAGGAATTTCAAAGAGTTAATCGTGAATTACAGGGTGATTTTTGAAACGTTGATATTTTGTCAGATTCATCATAAAAAATTCCTATGATCACCCTATATATTTCAACAAAAGTTTGTACGATATCAGCTATTTTCGAGGGGGGATAATTTACTTGAATATACAGGATATGTACGAAAGAACCGGCCATATATTTCACCATTTTTTCAAATCACCCTGTACGAAATGAATGAATTGTGATTAATGATGGAACGGGAATAGTATATTGCATGCCAAAATGATTTCATCAATATTTCATTATTACATCCAATTTTCAGACATTACTAAAATGTTTTTATTTTTCACTCTGTACATAATGATGTAATCTGCACTATCTGAATGATATTTAGTAATATGAAGGTAAGTTGATGATAAGAAAGAAAGAAAATGCAGTTGGTACTTTCAAAACACGAGAAAATAATCAAATAAAAATTACTGATTTTTAACCTGAATACAAATCTATTAATGAACAAACTTTGCGATTCTGCACGTTCAATCAGTTCATCGAATACTATAATGTACTTAAAAATTCAGACAATTTCACCGAGAACCATTTTACTTATAAATAGTGCGGGGTCCTTTCCGAAACTTTGTGATTGATCTTTTTTTTCAAATTTCCTTGAAATTTTTTTAATTTCATACACAAATGTATTGTTGGGTTTTGATAGAAATAGTGGACAATAATATATATATATATATATATATATATATATATATATATATATATATATATATATATATATATATATATATATATATATATATATATATATACAGGGTGTTAATTAAGTACGTTAACAAACTTCGGGAGGTGATTCTTTGAAGGTTTTCAGGACGAAATGTTCATATAAACATATGTCCCAAACGGCTTGGTTTTCGAGATACAGGGTGATAAAAATCCATTTTTTTAAAGATTTTTTAGAGTTAACTTCGACATTTTCTACAATAATCGGTTCAAATTAGGCAAGTACAATCCATTCAATAGTACGCACGATACAAAATAATGCATTTCTCAAATAATTCACAGGGTCCTCCTTTTTTCAGAGTCAAGCTTTGTTCAACCCTTCAGAATTTTTTTTCCGCCGCCACTGACATATTATGAGAAAGGAATAATGAATGTTGTTTCATTTAACATCTTTTGGCTCTCCTGATGTTTTTCATTTACTTGTACGGTTCAGGAGTTACAATGAAAATATTAAAGCAAACATTTTCCAGTAACGCATAACATAAAGAAATTTGAGAAGCAAATAGTCTAACAAACTTGAAGGATGATTCTTTGGAAGGTTTCAAGATGAAAAGTTCATATAAACATGTCCCAAGCGGCTTGGTTTTCGAAGTACAGGGTGATCAAAATACATTTTTTAGGAGTTTTTGGAGTTTACTTCGAAATTTTCGACAATAATCGATCCAAATTAGTTCAAATTGGACAAGTATAATCCATTCAATAGTGCGCATGATATAAAATAATTCATTTCTCGAAGTGTCATTGCCACTCTCCAAAGATTAGCGCGTGACGCAATACGTCATTTTGTTCTCATTACACAAATAGCTATTTTCTGCTCGTGTAGAGAAAATGTAATGTTATGGAGCTCCCATACATTTTTTACCATAACTCAGGTTGAATATGTATTGCACAAAGTTAATTATGGCAAAATTATTTTGGACATTTTCAATAGTGAATAACTTTATTATCAAATACTAGAGCAAAGTAACATAAATTCCCTAGGAATAAAATTAAGTTCAGAAAAGGACCATTATTGAAATTGATATGTCAGAGCAGCTGCTGGAAATGGCCACCGCCAACTTCAATGCATGCGTTTATGCGCCTAACCATAGACTGGCGGACACGCTCAAAAATACCAGGAGTGTTTCTTATAATTCCGCATGACTCCTGTATGCGATTCCTCAGGTCTTCTTCACTTTGAACTGGAGTTCGGTACACTAATGATTTAAGGTGCCCCCAGAGGAAAAAAATCAAGTGGATTCATATCGGGTGACCTTGGTGGCCAAAGTTGTGGCCCACCACGCCCAATCCAGCGATCAGGATAATTCTCTTCTAAATATTGGCGTGCAACCAATCTGAAGTGTACTGGAGCACCATCATGCATAAACCAAATTCCAATTCTTTCCCTCAGTGGGATCTCTTCTAGGAGTCCAGGTAAGATGAATTCAAGAAAATGTCGATAATGGTCACCATTGAGTCTATGAGGCAGAAAATGTGGCCCGATAAGGAAATTCCCTACAATTCCAACCCAAACATTCACAGAAAACGTCTCTTGAAAATGGTTTTCAATCACGGCGTGTGGGTTTTCATCAGCCCACATATGATTGTTGTGAAAATTAATAATGGCTTCACGGGAAAAGCATGCCTCATCGGTGAATAACTCTTGAGATAAAAACCATGGATTTTCCAACAATTTATTTCTAATCCAAGTGCAAAAAGTTAATCTCTTTGGAAAATCCCTTGGCAGAAGAGCATGAACACGCTGTATGTGATAGGGATAAAGTTGTTGCTCTTTTAAAATTTGCCATACCAATACATGGGTTACGTTAAACTGTGCCGCAATTTGTCTTGTACTGGTGTCTGGATGCTGCTCAATTTCGTTAAGTACAGCTTCTTCTATCTGAACTGTTCTAACTCTCCTGGGTCTTCCTATGAGAACAGCAGACCTCTTGAAAGTACCCGTTTCACGAAGACGGGAGTGAATATTGATGAACATTTGTGTGCTGGGAATATGACGTTGTGGAAATCTTTCTAGATACGTTCGTCTGACGGCACGAGCGGTACCATCAGCTATTCCATACGTTAAGTGCATGTCTGCCATTTCTGAATTTGTATATTCAACCATTTTATCCAAAGGAATATTGAATGAATCTGCTTTATAGCTTGCACTAATGAAGAATTACTGTCAAGTTGTTGATATTTAAATAAATGAATTAATATCAAAGCCCACTTTGCTATTTTTAATTCAAATTGATTACAAAATTTCTGCGTTACTGCAGAAAAAAAAACAAACCGAAATTTCTGATAAAATAATGTACTCCGTACGGAAACAAAAATTTGTTTGATTTAGTTTTTCGGAGTGATGACCAGAGATTCATAAATGAAAATCAAATGTGTAATGATCTGCGACTATTAGATAAACCCTATTAACTATCTTCCATTACAGGATTACCTTTCGGAAATTTTTTATGTTGAAAAGGAAACGTTCAATTGAAAACTAAAAAATATCTTTTTTTAAAATAACAAAAAATTTGTATGAGTTCTCTATCAAGACTGATGGGTAAAAACATTTTTAATCAAATATCTCAATGAAAATGCACATTTTTACCATCAGAATCTTCAGGTTGAAAGTTAAGGTTTTCCCAATATCTGTCAGATCTAGTTTAATATCCAGCGTACCGCAGTGACGGGGAGATAGTAGTTTTCTGTTAGATATCACAAAAAGAAATCACATCTTTACAATAACAAGCTTTTATTTAGCTTCACTTGTAACTAATTAACAAACAATTTAATAAAAGTTAAATTTGACCCACTTCTAATACTCCGATTAATTTGAAATTTGGCAGGTTTCCGTAATTCCGGTGACAATGCATTAAAAAAATGTTTGTTAAAAAAACAAAATGGCGGCTCCAATATGGCGGACGAGTTTTGTGATTATGATCCGATTCTGTTCAAAATTGGTATGTGATGGTTTTTGGGTTGGAGATTTTCAGTTTCACATAAAAAATAAACTAAAATGTTAAAAATGAAAATTATAAAAAGAAAACATTTTAAAGTTTTTATACAATACACTGAAAAGGAAAAATAATTCATTTCATTGTTTGATCTAGGTAATCTTGTACAGAAAGATTTTGATACTCACAGAATAACCTACAAAAAATGAAACAAATTATTTTTTCATTTTCAGTGCATTTGTATAAAAGCTTGTCTTTATATTTTTTATTGTATAATTTTTATTCGTCGTAGATTTTTCTAATTCTGAAAAAATATTTCCATCAATTTACAATAATTGAAAATGTTTAATTTTCAAATTTTCTAATGTTTTGCCACACTGGAAAATGTTTAAATTAATATTTTCATTATAGCCCCTGAACCGTACAAGTAAATGAAAAAATGCAAGATATCAAAAAGATGTTAAATGAAACAGAATTGATTATTCCTTTCTCATAATATGTCAGTGGCGGCGGAAAAAAAAATCTGAAGGGTTGAACAAAGCTTGACTCTGAAAAAAGGAGGACCCTGTGAATTATTTAAGAAATGCATTATTTTGTATCGTGCGCCCTATTGAATGGATTGTACTTGCCTAATTTGAACTGATTATTGTCGAAAATGTCGAAGTTAACTCTAAAAAATCTTGAAAAAAATGTATTTTTATCGCCCTGTATCTCGAAAACCAAGCCTTTTGGGACATATGTTTATATGAACTTTTCGTCCTGAAAAGCTTCAAAGAATCACCTCCCGAAGTTTGTCAACGTACTTAATTAACACCCTGTATATATACACAGGAACACAACAAACAACCAGTCCATAAACGTCAAAACCAATAAAAGAGTTTAGGTAGAAATAAATCAATTAAGGAAATCTATCGATTGATAAAGTAATGCTATTCATATTCAAATTCACGGCAATATAGGAGAGTTGCATTTTTAAATGTTTAATTTGATATAAATATGAAAACAGTGACGTACGATGATTTTTACCTGATTTATCAATTAGGTGACCCTTTGCTGCTTATAATTTGAGATATAACCTAATAAAAACAAACCCCTTGTAACTGCCAATACACACCAGGTTTCATCAAAATCGGCGAAAAGACTTTTGAGTAATTAATAAATAACCGATTTTTTATTGAAACTTTGATACTCCGTCACTTGAAAACAAAGCAAGTTAGGACATACGTTTAAATGAAATTTTTTTCATAAAATATAACAAGGAATCACCACCTGATATTAATGACATCATTTAGTATACACCCTGTATATCCATTGCTGTTATAGACCAGTACTGAAGTATTTTTGATACAAAAAAAAATTAACAGCATCAGACCTACTGGAAGAGGAGCAAAATATTGTTCGATTGAAGGGAAAAATAAATATAGATTGACAAATAAAATAGATTGACAACGAAAGTTGGCATCCTATAAAAAAGTTGAATGGAATGGAAAGTTGTTGAAAATAAAAAAGATCTACTTTTGTATCACTTCATTTATGTCGGTATTTTATCAAGTACTGACTAACTCCCTATTTAAAAAAAAATCCTACTCTTGTCAGACCTTGTTCATGTATAATAATCGGAGAGTATTCTCAGAGGAAAAAATGTGGGAGTCGTTTTGTAATTAATTTGAAAGATTCTTCCAAACATTAACCCAGGTAGCACATCATATCGACTGAATCTTGGTTTCATAATGGTCCAATATAGATGTGTTCTGAATTAAAAAATGATATTGGTCCAATGTGGATCAATATTCAAAAAAATAATATTATATGAATAATATTGGTGGAATATTGGTTGAACTTGTTCTGAATGTAGATTGTCACATGTAATATTGGATTAATATTGAATGAATATTTTTTACTAATATCGTTGATACAACTTAGTCTACATATCGTTTTCAACATCTAGAATGAATACTGCATTCCCGATATTCCAGTCATATCGATTCTAGGGTTAAAAAACCATATTGTATTTCTAAGTTTGATAGCACATTAGTTGAATATCATTTCAACTATATTCAACAAATAGTAATAACTCATATTGGGTCAATATTGGTTCAATGATATTTACCAATATCGATAAAACAATATTATCTTGATATTGTTTTCAACATCTACAGTAAATTTTGCAATCCCAATATTCCTTTCATACCGATTCTAGTAATAAAAACTATAAAGTATTGCCAAATCTAATTTTATATTGGTTGAATATTATTTCGCCAATATTCAACAAATCTCATAAACTTATATTGGGTCAATATTGGTTTAATAATAATTACCAATATCGTTAAAACAACATTGTCTCCATTTTGTTTCCAACATGTAGAATGAGTTGAATTTTTAACATTGCCCAAATATTCAATGAACCATAAGAAATTATATTATGATCAAACCTGGATAAAAATCCGCTAGGTTGCTCTACATATAGAACGTCTTCCTAACCCTACGAAAATATTTTTTTTAACTAGCTTTATTTATTGTCTCATCAACCCTTAAGGTTATTATAGACATTCAGTTGACATTTATATTATAACTTATTTTTGTCTACACACTAAGTTTTGTCTACATACTACTAAGTTTTGTTTACATGCTAAATTTTGTCCACAAGGTTACTGTGTTTCAGAAAATTCATCACGTTTTCAGTAACACTACATTCTCCTAAGGTATGGATAATACTCTCTGGGATGTTATTGTCCTGTCTTTGTTGGTACTATAATGGGCATTCTTTGTTTGGCAAATATCACAGTGTGGTTCTTCTGTTTTGCTATGATGTATCCATGGGTAAGTCGAGTATGTCCTATGCAGAGTCTTGCGAGAAGGACCTAATGTCTTCTGTGCATTGGGGTGTATTTCCATGGACTGACTGACATCTTTATTTCGCTCAACTTTGAACAACTGGTATTCTATTGTCGTTGCCAACTATTCATCAATAATTTTTCTCAAGTTTTGAAATCGGGCTGGACAATTGTGTCCATACTTCGCTATTTGCTGCATTTTTTGCGATAAGGTAGGTTTCTTCATATATCTCAATGCCGATATGGGATGGAATCCATACGGACATAATGTTCTGTTCACTCAGTTGAAGATGATGTGATTCTACTTTTAACTTTTGAAGGATTGGAATGTTAGTGTAGATTTGGGAGAGGCTCATTACGGAGCTGAGAGAATTTTCTGATTTTTTTTAATTTTTTGCATAATCCAAGGCTTTCCATAGAGCATATGGTTCTGCGTTGAAAACACTAAATGTCGGAGGGAGTTTATAAGCTGCCTTGTACTGGTTTGTCGAAAATGTTGCAGCTGTTCCTTCAGGGGTTTTGGATGCATCAGTGTATATATGCGAGTATGCTGGCAGTGTGTCAAGAATCTTATATGAGTGTTGCTTTATAACTGTTTTAATAATAATTACCGATATCATTAAAACAACATTGTCTCCATTTTGTTTCCAACATGTAGAATGAGATAAATTTTGAATATTGGCCAAATATATATTCTAATAAATTAGACATTGAAAAATTCTGTATTTTTCATACAAGCTCACGTGATATATCCTCTGTGGAATAAATAGAAATAAAAAAATTGACTAGGCAGATTTTTATATACAGGGCATTTCAATAATTTTTGGAAATATTTTTCTCATATATTCTTTAGTCGAACTGTACAATTTCTGTTCCTGGAAGAGGCTATGCATGGCACATAGAATCGGTGCATTGAATTGATCAAATCACGTTATCTGCAGCAAATATAACGGATACAGTTATACTTTCAATTTCCCCTGTATATTTGAAAAATATACATATTTTTTTGGGTTCATCCAATCTTATTGAGTATATCCAACACAGAAACTTCAATTTCGATACGGTCCGAATTATAACGTTCATGTAACTCAGAAAAAGTCTTGATCTACCGTGTATGTTGCTTTCAAAAATGCTCAGAAAATATACTGTTGCACTGGATAAGTTTTATACTATGGTGTTTGCCAAAAACTCGCTAATAATTCAGTGATATTACTCGCATTTAAGTTTATTCAATAATGGTATGAAAGTGAAATTTTACAACTTCAACAATCAACAATGTGTATGTCGTAAAATACACATAGAATTGTTGTGTGCCCCTGTTTACTTTTGGTCAGAGAGTCGAGTTCAACAACATATTAGAATTTTGGACAATTTGACAAAAATACTTTTTGCAGTAGAAGTATTTGTTGTCCTTTCCTGAAAAGATTTGAATGTTACAAAGTCATAGAGTATACCAATAAAAAACTCGATTTTTGAAATTATTGAATGTAGTGTGACTATTCTTCCACCATTGGCTTCGCTTCGAATTATTCAACTTCAGAATATTAATATATCTGTAACTCCTTAAGACAAATAATTAACATAATACATAGGGACTAATACTATCCTGTTGGGTATTAACTCAATTATGGGGTCTTGACTCTAGATACTTGAAAATCTGGAATGAAATAATAAAGTACCTAACCTAAAAACGTGCATAGTTTTTCCTACACACAGTAAATATTCTAACTGAATAGTAGATCAGCACCTGCAGGCAACGTTGCATAATATTGAATGATTTTAATTATTTACTGCATCTCATAATGAGATAATCACTCATTATTTATTTTATTTATTTATTTAATAATTAGATGAAAAACTCCACCATGTCAATTCAGCGACTCCGGATAAATATTACAAAAAGAATTTTTCTCAAAGCAAAATGTGTCTTGGAATCATTATTTCAATGTAAGTACAAAACATTTCTAGAATACCTAATTTCAATATGGGAAACTGATAAATCATATATTCTCAGAACCACTTGAAATTATTCAAAACAAAGCAATAATGGAATATTAAACTTCAGGATGAAGGAGAGATTTTTAATCCCGCAGAGATGCGAAGCATTGCGGGATGATACGTTGCGAGTATGAGAAGAATCATTATATTATATTTTCCGCTACTGTGATATTTAATCATTTCCACAATAATAATATTAGGATTCCTTTTGAATTTGACTTGCACTTGCTCTGTGAAAATAGCAATTTGTGTATTTAGAGCGCAAAGTGATTGATTGCCGCTCGACAAAGAGAGTTACCGAGCGACGCAAATGTATAAGCTACCCAAATATCCAAAAATTTACATGTCTAACAAAAGGAAAAAAAGGAAAAAACTTTCTTAAAAAAAAATACTTCGGTAAGCGGTAGTAGAAAAATGTATTTTTCATGTCACTACTGTTAATGGTTCTCATTTTTCTCTCTTCCTATGGGATAATGGAAAATTAGCTTCCATTAGGGAAGAAAATTGCCTTGTCGACTAAAACACATCATCTGGTACTGATAATGAAAAAATTATATTTTGTATTCAGACCATCGCGAACCAACTGTGAATCTAAATAAACCAAAATAGTAATTGCAATGTATCTTCTCCCAGAAAGGAGTATCAGTAATACTATTCAAATTATTTCTGGCCAATTTCTCCATATCAAACCGTTAAAATTTATCGAGATAAGGTACCATCAGATCCGCACCTATAATTGATATTTCGAGTGCAGATGGTTTTTCAGTTGAAGAAAGAGATGATAGTCGGACGGAGCCAAATCTAGTGAATAAGGGGGGTGTTCTAGTACCTAATTCAAACCCTAAATCAGGATTTCTTTGCATGGCAACATGAGATTTGTGTGCAGGGTCGTTGTCCTACAAAAACAAAACACCTTTGGACAGCTTTCCGAGCCTTTTCTCTTTGATTTTTTCCCGTAAAGTGGTCAGTAATGTCGAATAGTAATCTCCAGTTATTGTTCTACCAGTATCCAAAAAATCAATCATGATTACTCCATGGCAATCCCAAAAAACTGAAGCAAGAACTTTTCCAGCTGATTTTTGGATACGAAACTTCTTTGGTCTTGGAGAACCGGAGTGTCGCCATTCCATCGATTGTTGCTTTGTTTCTGGATCTTAGAAATGTACCCTGGTCTCATCCATAGTTACAATATGGTTTAAGAAATCTGCATCGTTTTCAAATCGAGCACAGATCGAACGCGATGCTTCTACCCTTGCACGCTTTTGGTCAACATTCAAACATTTGGGGATCCATTTTGCAGCAATTTTTCTCATGTCCAAATTGACATGAACTATATGATGAACGCGTTCGTATGAAATATTCAGTGCTTCAGATATCTGTTTTAGCCCAATTCGACGGTCTGTTAAAATCATGTCATGAACTGCATCGATATTTTCGGGGACTGACACAGAAACTGGCCTTCCCGATCGGTCATCATCTTCAATGAAAAATTTACCTCTTTTGAAGCTTGCAGTCCAATTTTTCACGGTCGCATACGAAGGACATTGATCACCAAGGCATATCTTCGTAAATCTGCTTACCTCTTAACCCTTTCAAATACAGGTACTTAATGATGGCACGATACTCTAATTTTTCGATTTTCACAATTTCGGTGGACATGTTTTTCTTTTAATTTATTGCGTAACTCTGGTTAACTTTTTTGACGTCAAACTTTACACTGACACTTCTAATAACTTATTGTTCTTTGCTATGGTAACGCAATATTTTGTTTATGCAGGGAACTGGTCTAGGCTAACTAGATATCAATACATCCTCATATTTCTATAGTTTGCAATTTAATTTCTAGGACCCTTATTCTTATATACTAGTATTGACTTCGATAGTTTTATACTGTTAGGGTATTCTCCTTCAATGAATGATATGTTTATGAGGTAGCTATATATATTAAAACGAAATATACTCTATTTTCACTTAGATTCTGCTTGCGTTCCTCATAACGTATTAGAAACTTGATTGAACCTTGGGTTGGTCAGAACAACGAATTGTTGGCTGCCTGTCAATTTGTGGACAAACCTCTACTTTTGGATTCCTTGGTTCGTGTCAAATTAAGTTTCAACTAGTGACTGTAGATGTCATGAATAACTTACTGTTATAGTATGTGTTGCCTCACGGTATTAATTCTTGAGTGGATTCGTTTTGATTTCGAGAGCTCCATAAATCCTTTCTGATGAGTGCGTTAGCACGAAACAGCTGTCAAAGGTTAGAACTCTCGGAATTAAAACGAAATATACTCTATTTTCACTTATATATATATATATATATATATATATATATATATATATATATATATATACCGATCCCATCAATACCTGCTGCAGGTTTGCAAGATGTTTTCTGAGTCAATGTTACTATTTCCTCAGGTGTTGTGGGATATAGAAATGATGTTTTCGTCTTGTAACCCGTTAGCTTCAGATTTACATAGTTTGGACTGGCACAATCAACATGCATAAAATGATTACTAAAAGTATTAACAATATTATCAGAACCATGTATGTCCATTTTTAAGAATAATTTCATTTGGCATTTTATTGTTTATATAAATTTTTTTCCTCATTTCCGTAATGATTTTCCATGATTCTTTTGGAATGGTGCCAGCGTGAATTATTTTGTTGTCACTTATTATATATGATATTTTGATTTGCTTGACTTTTCTACTATACAGTTTTTTGAAAATTGTATATCTATTTCTATTATTTTATTTCCTGACGTTTTATAATTTTTCTACAATTCACTCGAGTATACCATACATGTTTCTTGCTTGCTCCAATTTGCTTCTGTTTATATGGAAATGCATTTAGGAAATGGTGAAAGTATTTGAAAATCGTCAAATTTATCATTGAATTGTTGGGACTCGTACACTTCCGTCCACTGTTCCTTTATCAGAAAATGGATGAACTTTAGATCACTTTCTGAGAAATTTCTTCTGAGAATGATTTTTTCAGTTCCATTTTCATCTCTATCTAAAAGCTACTACATAGTCGGCTTAACAGTAGTGACTTAATTCAATGAATTAGGTGTAAACGAGTTGAAGATATATTTTTACATGTTTCAAATAAATCAGTGAAACCGGCTAAGACTATTTTTATTACAATACGAACCTTTTGAATGAAAACAATAGATCACAATATAGTAATATAATTATATATATTTCGACACTTTATCACATAAAATTACAATGATATTGCTCCTGGTTACGGAAAATAAACTATATACAAAAAATCACATGAATGAAAGAATATATAAAAAAACAAGTTAACAGAAGATAACAATAGTGTAGGATATTCATGAAACAGTTGCAACTACATCTGGTTTCTTTTGTGCGAACGGGTTAGTGATGAGCCTTGCTACGTTTTGGAGAACTGTTATGGGAATCTGAAATGAATGAAAAATTAATTAAATGTGTACCTCACTTTATTATATCACATTTGTTTTTCAGTAACATATACTAGTTATAAAAATTACAGATAATAATATTATATATAATATATTATATACCACTGGATGAAAGTGACGGATGAAAGTGACCTATGAAATCCCAATAGTGGAGTTTGTTGCCAGGAAGCATTTTCAATCTAAAGGTATACACAGTTTTTGTATATTTTGTACAAAGTTACTATTGAATTGGACAAGTACCAGTAGACTATTTTTATTAGATTTTTTGAAAAGTTACTTAAGGTATTTGGAACGGTATGGCATGCGCCAAAAGTTTTCTAATTGCGGCCCATCAGACATACGTCGATCATAAAAGTGAACTTGGTGTTCCGACTGTACGATTTCCCCACCATGTCAACCATCCAATCTAGTGTCGGATGTGCTAGGCAACACTGCTCTGTCGCTAGTGTCAGTGTCAGTAACTCTCATAGTCACGACGATCAAATTGATCAAAAGTGATAGAAAACTGATAAATTGTTAACGTTATGGCTCGAACTAATTCAGTTCACAAGGGACGATTCAATAAAGAAAGCCATTTGAAAAAAGACGCAATGCAGACACAGCAATGTTGGCTACAAAAAATAGTTTAAAATGGAAAATGGAATGTTAAATGATGATCGTTCATGATTTATGCAAATGTGCAGAACTTCAGGAAAAAAAATCATGAATTCTGACGCAAATCGAATCGGGTCAAACTAGAAAGAGAGGTAATATACCGGGTGTCCCAAATTTTATGTGACAGGCAATATCTGGTTTGTTGGAGGAGATATACAAAAATGTTATTCACAAAAGTTTTATGAGATCATGAGAGCTATATTTTGATATAATTTCTTAAATATACAGGGTGTTTGGTGTAGGTGCTACAGACCAAAATTCCATTTTTTAAAATAGAACGCTCTGTATATCATTACATATTCAGATGCTACGTTAAATTCTGATATCATTTCATGTTTGGTTTTTGAAATTCGGTTACGGCGTTGTTGCACTTTACCTTAAAAAAAAGGTTTCAAAAAAACGTATTTACTCGTACACGAATCCAGTCTATATCTTTTATTATATTGAACTAGACTACTACTGAATACAGACCATTTTTCTCACCTCTACGATACGATATCGATATCAGTTGACTATAATATTGAAATTCTTGAGAATGTGACTAACTTGAGGGTGAATTGCTTTATATTGCACAATTTCATCATGTAGTTTTAAAGAGAAACATTCTCAATTGAAAATTGAATGAATACATGACTCCTCTGGAAATGGAAAAAAACCCTACGATAAAATTGAAGTTACAAAAAAGTAACTTCAATTTTATCGTAAGGTTTTTTTTTTTCCATTTCCAGAGGAGTCATGTATTTATTCAATTTTCAATTGAGAATGTTTCTCTTTAAAACATGAATCCCTTCCAAGAGAGGTTATCTTGTACGATGGAAAACAGCGACTAAATTCCAACTTTCAGTCGCAGATGATTCCACAACTGACTTTATGAACATCCTGTTCATATTTTCAATGAAATCAATTCATCAAGTAGCTTATGCTTGTTGATGCCATAGTAACAAATGTTGTTGAATTGTATCTACTGTCCAGTTCGATTCAGTGATTCTTTGCAAAACAGTAACTGTGTTCTTTGTGCGAAAACTCCAGTATATATACCTTTCGCGTTTAGTCCAAGTGATTGGATTGATATGTTATTAATTTTTTGGGAATGTCAGAAAAACTGCCGACAAGCACAACGTCTACACCACGAACGTTTTCCAGACAGACCCATTCCGTCACGAATGACTTTTTCTAGAGTTGAAGAACAATTGCGAACTGGGTCATTTTCTTCTACTATAAAGCATCGTCATCATACGAGATCTATTAGAACTGAGATCAATGTGTTGGCTTATATCATTATTCATCCACATGTTTCTATCCGTACTCTTGCAGAAGAAGTCGGTGTGAGTAAATCTAATGTACAGAGTATTCTGAAAGAAAATAAATACCACCCATTCAAAATTCAGTTGGTACAAGGTTTGAAACCCACGGACTTTGAACGACGACTTGAATTCATTGCTAGTATTTAGGTAATATTACATGAAAATACTAACATATTCAGTCAAATTTTGTGGAGCGATGAATCGCGATTCCACAATAATGGAGTTGTGAATCGTGAACAGTCACTATTGGTCTCAAGAAAATCCCCACTGGGTCCGCGAAAGTAATTTTCAAACTACTTGGGGTATTAATGTATGGTGTGGATTGTTCAATGGCCGCATCATAGGACCTTACTTTTTTAATGAAAATCTCAATGAATTGCGATATTTACATTTTCTAGAAAATAATTTGATCCAGTTGATGGAAGATATTCCCATAGCAGAACGACAAGGAATTTGGTGGCAACAACATGGTGCTCCTCCTTACAATTCACAGGTTGTTACTGAATATCTGGATAGAACGTAACCAAATAGATGGATTGGTAATAAGGGTCCAATTCGGTAGCCGGCTCGTTCCCCAGATTTATCACCGCTTGATTTTTTCCTATGGGGATATTTAAAAGATATCGTTTTTACTACTCCCTCTTTGAATGTGGATGATATGAAAATGAAAATTCGACTAGCGTGCAGTGATATTACGCCTAATATTATAAGAGCGACTTGTACGAGAGAAGTGATTCGACGTTTCGAAACCTGTATAATATCTAATGGGCGTCACTTTGAACAATTTTTATGACTTATATCTAGGTACCTACCATTCTTATGAAATGATTTATCAAGTTATATTATTTACATTGTTATTAACGATTTGTTTTCGAATACACCTCTTTCAATTCCGCAATTGTTTCATATTCAAAATGATTCCTGACTGAATTCCACAACTCGAAATTGAAACCATTATTTCGAACACTCAAAATTTTGACTAATTTTCATGTGATCTGATGCAGAAAGAATAATTGTATGAGATATTTTTAAAAATAGTAGTCGTTCTCAAGACTTTACATTTTAAGCAATAACTCAACAACGCCGTAACCGAATTTCAAAAACTAAACGTGAAATGATATCAGAATACAACGTAGAATCTGAATATGTGATAATATACAGGGCGTTCTGTTTTAAAAATTACTATTTTGGTCTGTAGCACCTACACCAAATACCTTGTATATTTAAAAATTATATCAAAATATAGCTCTCATAAACTCCTTAAACTTTTGTATGAAATATTTTTGTGTATCTCCTTCAACAAACCAGATATTGCCTGTCACATTAAATGTGGGACACCCGGTATACTACGAAAACCAAATAAGTAATCACAAATTTTCTTTGACCAATTACACGTCTAATTTTGTCCATAATTCCCATATTATTATATTCTGATGATAATATGGACAGGGAGGCTGCACAATTCTCCAATTCTCGAGTTTCAATATTCTATATTTCCTGGTCTATTCAGTTCGGGATATATTATTTCAAGTGTTCTATGCTCTCATCGATCAAAATATGGCAAACTTTGGGAGCATGTATTTCGTTAACTAGATGGACGAATTTTTCCAGATTTGATTATCAGCATTGTTATCGAGTTTGTTGACAGCGTGTTATTCCAAACAATGACTGCATTTGAAATGATCTAAAATTCTCAAAAAAATTCAGCTGATGTAGCCACTTTCGAGAAATATCATTTGAAACTTTCATTATATTTGTTAGAAAACTGCTTTAGCGTTCCAAATGCCTTAAAATAAGGTGAATATTAACAAGTTGATGCCATCAACTTCAAGATCTTCAACTTCTTGAAAATATAATCGTGCTTTTCTGGAAAATGTCATGAGAACTGAAGCATTGCAGTGTTGCAATGTTACTATTTCCAAGTGCAAAATCGCGGATGATCGTTGACTACTTGTCTCCGATTAGTTTTGATTGTAAACTAATTACAGAAGGAAAACCCAAGGCGTATGTGGAAAAAACAAAAATCGTACCTCCAGATGAATCAATTATGAACCGTGATTGTCCTAATTACAATAATTTGAGAAGACTTGGCACTGGTGCACGAATGTATGTCACCAGTCAAAACAACGTCAGTTTGAATTACAACAGTGATCGTATTTTGACCATATATCTATCAACTACGAATATGGATAATAAGGACAGCCTAAGTGATGCCAAAAAAATGAGCATCGACTTCGAATTGGGCGCTGCTGAATTAATGCGCTTGCGCCAGAGATTCCTATTCGAAGACACGATTTTGTTTTTTCATCTCTTTCTAACGTGCATGGTTCAGCAGCAACAATTATCGAAGATATGAGAAGCATCTTATTTGGTGGTAATTCGACAAATTCCAACATAACCTCATAATCTGGATAAGGTTACAGAGAGCAGGTGTATATGTACTAATTTTGAGAGGGCGACACTAGGTATATGTGTTTTATTCCTGAGAATATGAAACATTGTATACATTTTTAGATTCATGCCTGAAAGAATTCAAGATCGCCGCATTTCACTTCGAGTTCAGGAGGCAAAAATACATCACTACCAGCAAATTATTTTTCTCGGCGGTTATGAGGCCGATGTGAAACGAGATTTACCTTTTCAAACAAATGTCCGTCATATACCCATAATCCATATTTCCTCAAGTTTAATGAATTTTTATCCACTTTTGGCAGATAATTGATTGATGAATCTCTGGTAGCAGGTAACAAACAGACATTTTATTATTAGAGTTACAAATGGATCAATGAGTCGTTTTTTCAATAACACGAAGTTTAGTCGACCGTCTTGCATAATTCTCATTCTTCATTCATCAACATTTTAGAAAAATATTAGCCCAATTTCAAAATGGGACGGCTGAAAATGTCAAAAAAAGCTTAACCTCGAAAATTTATGACATTTCTCATTACTCAGAATTTGGCATGCGCAATAGTTTTCCAGCGCCCGTTTGAGAAATAGTAAGATAGATATTTTTGGCTTCAATTTGATAACATTGCGTCCTATGGTGTGTTATAAATATTCGTAGTTAACAGATATATTATTTTAACGAGTTTCGTGAATTGGTACTGTTCAATATGCCGCGTTTACCTCTAGCAAATATTGTGACATAATTGTTACATATGGTGCAGTGATTGAAAATGCCAGTGCTTGTGTTAGAAAATACGCGTGAAAATTTCCAAAAAGACGCCAACCAACTTATGAACGATTTTGGGTGCTGTGCAAACACTTCGTGATACCAAGTCATGTTTTCCAACTTACGTCGGAGGTGCAGTGAATCGTGCTGTTGTTGTTGATGAAGCATTTTTGCAACTTCTCGACGAAGAATAAAGATCCATCAAACAACACCAGTGTGATTAGTCGGACTTGGTTTAACGCAAACTATATTATGGCGTATTAGAGCAACATTCGAACATTTGCTTCAATATGATAACATGTATTTCTGTTGTGCTGTGTTATGCATGAGATTTGCAAAAATATTTCACTGATTTTTGTCATTTTGGAAAGTTAGTATCATCCCAAACTCATTTCTAACCCCACGAGCTCTGCTGCTTGTCCTAAGTCTGTTGAAGAGGGAGGGTAAGTGCACTGATAAAAAGGATTTTTTGCATCAACGCATAATTGCATTGATTAAAGAGATTGTATTCTTGGATAGGTCCAACCAAATATTAGTTTGATTTTTTGACGGATTCCTCTTGGCCACTTACAAGGAAAATATTTTGAAACAAGTGAACACTTGCTTCATGAGTTGGTTGAGGCAAGCATATTTTAGTTTCACTAATGGGTACTTTTTTGTTGATTCATGAGAGTAGGTTGAGACAAGAATATTGCAATTTCAATAATGAATACTATTCTTCTATCAACTTGGAGGTTGAGTTCCAATCTACACTTTGCACTTGGTTATAAAATATGGAATGGAAGCCATTTTCATTTTTGCAACATTGAATATATTATACAAAGCATTGATTCACAGCTACGAACAATTTAGGTATAAATAATGGTCTTAAATGAGAATAGTTTTAAGTTTAATAACTGTATTCTCAATAAAACCAGTTAGTACTGATGCATATTGTAGTTTGATTGAATACATAAACAACGCCACTCGCTTTTAGACACAAAACTGTAGAAGACCAAAATATATTTCACTCATTTTCACAAGTGGCCCATAATGAGACAAATTCAATTTTCGATATTGCATTTTTATTGTTTAAAAACAGTTTCCACAAGGCACAAAACTAACATTCATATAGGTACGCATAGCCTCATAACATTCAACCCAAATGGTGAAATTAGATGAAATGGTCGAAAAGGAAGTGGTATTCATAGGTCGCGGTGCCGCCACCTGCTTTGATTGCTCATTGGTTGAATGTATCACGTGGCACGGGTAGTGATATCTGCCAAGGAATTACATTCTTGCGTGAAGACGATTATGTTTCACAATGAGTTAATGTGAGTGTTTTCTAGGATGAAGAGTAGAATAACTTCAGTGCAAGCAAATTCATTTCAAGAGAATTTGTGTAAAGAAGCAAGAATGGGAGTATAATGATCAATTAGAAATAATTATTCTTTTCAGAAGATTATTCTATTCAAGAGTGTGTATATTTTTGATTGAAGAAATCTTCTTTATCCGTGTGAGCCTGCGTGGTTCAGCGTGGGCATTTTGTATCCAGTAGCAGCGCGTTTTCACAAATTAATCAGGAGATTTTTTTTGTTCAATTTTTGAGATTCCTCTTGGTTTTCAGCTTCTTTTGATGGGGAGAGCACACTGACGAATTTTGTGTAAGTGGTGGTATATCACCCTGTATATAGTTTCTTGTCACAATTTCAGTAATAAATTCAAGTATATCTCTATTGATGCATCAATTAATTTTCGTTGTTACTATTGAGTATCATTTTTATTATTGGCACTCTTGCATCTCAACTCATGTGTTCTTTGTAATTCGTACAATATTTTTAAGTGAGGATAGCCGTGATCATATTTCAAAAGGCAATACAATCGGGATGTATTGGTCTACTAGATGTAAGACTCAATAAAAAGTATGTTTCATCTAGTAAACAGATGTCTGAGGGACGATCTTTCCTTGGATCCTTTGCTATAAATTCAGTGCTCCTATATTATACGGCTGTTTTCCAATATGGAACAATTCAAGAATGTATTCCATATGCTTCTTGTATTATACGCAAGGCATATCTTTGTCTGAACAAAAATTTATTTTATTATTACATTTATTTATTATTACGTTTTTCCATTTATGTGGATACGATATTAAAATCAGGCGGTGGAGGTTCCATATTATAAATTATGTGAGTTTCCCAATAACTCAGATATTCAAAATAGGTGTACAAACTATTTTTCTGAAATTACTTTGATTTGTGGGGGTGAATAAAAGATGTCACTAATGAGAATTTGTTGTATGTTAAATTTTTTTGTCAGAGCTTGATTTGGTAGTGAATCAGTGCATAAAAAATTTATTTGCTGAACAGCATTATTAGATTATGTTTCTGTGGAGACAAACAAAAACTTACAAATGGACAAACCTGTAGCTATTAGGAATCAATATACCAATGAACTAGATAATACTTCAGTTCCAAGTACAATTCGAATAATTTCGAGTAATTCAAATTGACAATATTCCACAGGATTCTAGAGATCGTTTTTTCGCTGTCAGGTTGGTAACATATTTTGTTATTAAATGTTGGAAACGCTGATTCAAGTGAACTGTAATTGTCAACTGTCAACTTCAACAAATTGTTTACTATATTGAATGTGTGAAACAGAAAGTTAAAATATAATGATACATTGATCGAATCAGATATTATCGGTTTTTAGAGAAACATCGATACATTTATGCACTGCCCTGAGTTCATACATTTTTCTACTTAAGGACTTTCATCAAAATATTGAAAAAAGCAATAACAAAGAAATAATGGATCTTGTTAATACTGGTACAGAATCCAAAGCCCAGTCCACAACAATGTAATCCCGTCAGAGCTAATTGCCCTAGAAATTGAAAATAATTGATTTTTTTAAAGCTAACACTCCGTTACTGTTGTCAGAAATACCCCTGTTCCACACATTGTTTTAGAGTGTATGTTTTTTCTTTCAATCCTCTAGATGTTTTTATCTCCAACAAATGGTAGATATTGGTACTGGTATCAAAACCAACTTTGTCGGGGGACGTTGACAAGAAAGCGATTCCTGGGTTCATAACAATTCCACATGAGAAGCATGTGAAATCTGCATTTTCTGTTTCATATTTAGCTGCAACTTCTTCCTCATTATCCAACCCAGCTTTCATGGCTGCTATTATTTATTATTTAGTCCTTCTGTTTGATTATGGGTCCAGGTTCAGAAGATGTAATTCTAGTTATTCGTTTTCTTTCCAAATTTGAAGAGCACATTGGAGATTTGTTTTATTTTCTATGTTATGTGCTTCACTCAGCGTTAGGGATCATCTATCCAGTAACTCTGCACAATTAAGAACCATGTTCAGGAAGACAACAGTGAACAGTTTCATCCATGGGTTCTGTGTGATATGGGCTATCTTTCTCCTCATAACTAATAGTATTACTTTCTTCATTATCAGTTCCTAACAGAAAATGCCTCAAATTTAGTTAACTGACCAACATCAAAGTTACAAAAGTAAATCTTACCAACTTCAGAGTTACAAGAAACAGAATCATCAGTTATTCTTTCACCTTCCTTGGTTGAAGTATTGGGAACATTATTAGATAATGGGGTCTAGGAAGGAAAGTGTTTTCTCAAATTTCGAATTTAGTGATCGGGAAAGTAACTCAACAACATCATGAGTTTTGACATAAACAGTGTCTTCCCAATCTTTCACTCTCCTTGAAATGATACTCGAAAATTCTTTTACAATAAAATAATTCTAGTTCGTCGATAGGAAGATTCAAATGGAACAACCATTTTCGCGTAAGTTCTTTAGTTTTCGGGAATCAGTGAAACTTAATTTTTTTTGTATATTCGTTCACATTCCTGTAAATGAAACACAACATTTGCAACAAGCTCGATTTTTTTACAATTATTTTTTCAATTATTTGAAATTCGAAAAAATTGAACATGACACTTGTCAGCGTTGACACATGTTATTGTATCGATTCATTATTATCAAAGAGTACACCAACTAACAAGAGGCGAATTAAAGCGGTTTTCGTGATCACAAATTTGAGAGCGCATGCACGATTCAAGTAGTTTAACTGTCAGTGTCAATCAGCCACTTCCGGTCTCATAATTGTGCCGCAGTGTTGCCGGTTCAAGAATAATTACTGGTATTTACCGTAATACTTAGAGGAAATATATGAGCTAAGATCATTGAAATAAAAAACGAACATGTTATAGGTACATACCAATATAATAAACTCATCAAAATCTCAGACATTGCAGGAAATGCTATCCTAAAATTATGCATACAATCAAGTTCAAGTTGTCCAGTAATTTCATCTTGACCTGTTGGCAACACTGTGTATTCATCCAAAAATAGTAAACATTGTCAAATATTACATGATCATTGACATTATTTTTATGGTGGATTTGTGGTTTATTGAAGTTCATAGTTTATATCAGTAAACATTCTTTTGTGCATTTGGATAATTTGGATTGTGGTTAGTGCATAGTATTGTTAAATATCAATGAGTTCTCGCAAAAGTGGATTTTTTGTATATGCCGCTGCTGTAGCTCAAGAATCTCCAATGGAAACTGGACATTTAATAAATAATCAACTATCTGAATGAAAATGCAAATTTTCAATTTCAGATTTTTTCTCTCAAGTTATATAGGGTCTTTCTCAATATCTATCAGATGTAGTTCAATGTCCAGCGTGGCCTTTGCCGGGGAAGTAGTTGTTTTCTGTTAGATATAACAAAAAAAAAGTAACTTCAATTTTATCGTACGGTTTTTTCCATTTCCAGAGGAGTCATATGTATTGATTAAATTTTCAATTGAAAATGTTTCTCTTTAAAACATGAATCCCTTCCAAGAGAGGTTATCTTGTACGATGGAAAACAGCGACTAAATTCCAACTTTCAGTCGCAGATGATTCCACAACTGACTTATGAACATCCTGTTCATATTTTCAATGAAATCAACAGGAGGAGGTTTGAGCATTTTTTCAATACCCAATGATCGTGTTAGGTATGTAGAAAAATCGTTGAAATTTACTGAAAACTCATATATTTTTATTTTTCTAGAGCTGAAGTTTGGTTGAAAAACTACAATACGCTAGATCTTATTGGGAAAAACATCGAGGATTTACACAAAAATATCAAATTGTGCGAGCTTCATTTAGAAGAAAAGTAGGTATATTTGTAATAGTGGAATCAGAAAAACTCCATTCCAGGAAGAATACCCTACTGTGTTTTTACATCTGAAACACAAGGACCAGTTTGATTTAAGAGAAGAACCTTCCAAGGAACTGGTAATACTTGAAGGTGCGTGTTTATAATTTCACCATTGCTTGTACCTATTTAAAATATATCTGGTGATATGTATGATTTTATGAGTTTTGTAGGTAATACTACTTCATTCTAAAAAGAAGTGGCGTCAGCACAAAGTAAAGAATACGAAATGGAAACATCAAGTCAACCTCAAATGATTTCAAGTAATTTCACAAGTTAGATATAGACTCTAGGTGTGCTTAACTTGTTGTTGGACAGTGTCCGATTTCTTATAGAATGATGTTATTACAGTACGCTGATTCGTTGAATATTATTCTTTGTACTTATAAGACGGGAGAGATTGAGTGGAAGAAAGCACTTGTTCAACTCTTCATTGAGTTGAACCAGCGCTAACTGTGCCTCTTGATAGGTAAGAATGATGTAATCATTTCAATAATATTATACTGAATTTTTTTCTTTACCTATCAATAAAAGCAATTATTATTAAGTGATAATCAGAGAGGGCTGGTTGAATAACTCATGACTCTGTGAAACAAACATGATTTTTCAGGTTATAACAATTGCGCTAGGATTACTAATATGTTGAATGACAATTAGGACTCCGTATTGTATATTGTCTTACTGCTAAATGCAGTCAAGGACCTTGGACAGTGTTGTGTTATTTTTGACACATAGTAATACTATGCTGTACTGTATTCATACAAAATTGGAAAATCCAAATTAACAATTTCAATGTAAATACATTTTCAGTCCAATATTAATTTTTATTCACATATGATTAAACTTCTTCAATATTTCAGATGTACCAGTAACAACATTGGAGCTGTTTAATGCTCATAATTCAGTTTGTGTTCCATCAACCAGTAATCCATGTACTCCAGGATTATCTTAAAGCATGTCGACACAAACTATACAGCCCAGTTGAGTACAAGCTTACCAAGAAAAAGTAAGTTGCCCAGGAAAATCCAATGTCTGAAGTTGACGATAAATAAAAAAAGGCGACATTGAAAAAAAAACAGAAAACAAAAAATATAGCCTATCTGATTTTAATAAAATGTATGATATATTTTCAAACAAGGCATTAGCACAAATAGGTCATTAAGAGCAATTCTAGGTATTCCTATGAATGAATCTTGCAGAAACTCAGAAACTCAAGTATAAAATTTTTAACATTACCCATTTGGTAACGGTGAACTGGCCTACAATAATTTTCCTAACCTCGTGACTCTCATAATGTACAACCTACTTCCAGTCACTATAAAGAACTGCAAAACGTTGACCATTTTTAAGAATAGATTAAAAGACTATGTAATTGTTTTTAATGTATTTATTGCCCATATAGTTTGTAGGTCGATATCGATGATTCGTATATAATTTGAAATATAATTGTCAAAAGGAAAATAAAGTTTATTTATTTATTTTGTTGTTTTTTTTCCAATTATCTATCAAATTACCAGAATTGTGACAGCCCATTTATTGAAGTTCTTCTTTCTTTAGTGTTAGTCAACAATTACCTAATGATGATTCAATCTCTAGACTATTTGGCAATAGTAATTAAACTAGACAATTGCTTCAAATTTACTACCCAAAAAAAAATTAAAATTCTTACAATACATGTGTTGCCCCAAAGACTAAAATCAAGCATAGTTTTTGAGTTGATTAAAGTTTATTCGTTAATCTATATCTTATAGCCTACCAATTGTAGCTATTTAATTTATAGCATTTTTGATGTGGTTTCAGGAAAACTGATGGAAATACTACATTCATAACTTCAAAAAAAGTTCGTGTCTGTATCAATTTCAGTGGTATTATTTAGATACTTCAATTTTTGTGTCTATCAAAATCACGATTTTATATAAGTGCAAGTTTTCTGTTAAAATATTAGTGAATTTGGATATCCATTATACATTTACGAAATTAAATAGTAAAAGTTTGTCATCAACTTATTCCGTTAATTATATTAAATTTTATCACAACAACGATGTTTATCAACAGAATTGTTTTTCTTGGTGTAGTTCGGTTTTGTTTCAATTTCAATCACTATTTGTGGTACTTTTCTCAGTGTATCAGGTAGTTTATCTTTCAATGTTGTGACGTACTTCCGCTCAAAATCGTGTGTACTTGACATCAAAGGTTCCGACAAAGCATTCGCCTCTTGTTAGTTGGTGTACTCTTTCGTATTATTTCAAACGGTAAAAAACAAAATTCATAACCAACCTGACAGCAAAAAAACGATCACCAATATCCTGAAGAAAACTGTCAATTGTTTTGTTCAGTTCACTTACTTGGAAAATGTCATCAATGAATCTAGCGAACATGGATCCAGCCCGCTGGGGCTTGAAGGGAGTGTTTTCGACATTTGATGAGGGTGATGCATTGGCTCCAGTCGTTATTCCAGATATTTCCACGGTGGAAGTTGGTGCGTTCGCTCCTTGGATAGTTTGTGCAACTTTTTTCTCTTCAGATACCGTGTTCACGGCTACATCGTTGACTGTGGCCTGAAACCAAAAGCTTTACAATTTCTGGTAACCCAGTCATTGCAACAAATGGCCTAGTTTCCTGTGAACTAACTTAAATGTGCAGTTCGAATTTTACAATGCTTTCCTGAATGATTGGATAAATCTTATACCTTCACCTGATAGTCATAGTATTATCATTATTTCCTGTATTTTGAAAAATATGCAATTCCATATCTATGCTTAACATATGGGTAGCTATCGAAAAAAGCAATATTTGGCATCGTGGATTTAGGTCATTGGTAAATTTGCATATCCTTGTCGATTCATGAAAATAAAAACTTTTTTGTCGTTATGCATCAGTGTGTCAGTTACACTTATTTCTCCTAACAAACTACAGTAATATTTATTTAATTTTTAAATTTATTTATTTATTTATTTATTATTTATTTATTATTTATTTATTATTTATTTATTATTTATTTATTATTTATTTATTATTTATTTATTATTTATTATTTATTATTTATTATTTATTATTTATTATTTATTATTTATTATTTATTATTTATTATTTATTATTTATTATTTATTATTTATTATTTATTATTTATTATTTATTATTTATTATTTATTATTTATTATTTATTATTTATTATTTATTATTTATTATTTATTATTTATTATTTATTATTTATTATTTATTATTTATTATTTATTATTTATTATTTATTATTTATTATTTATTATTTATTATTTATTATTTATTATTTATTATTTATTATTTATTATTTATTATTTATTATTTATTATTTATTATTTATTATTTATTATTTATTATTTATTATTTATTATTTATTATTTATTATTTATTATTTATTATTTATTATTTATTATTTATTATTTATTATTTATTATTTATTATTTATTATTTATTATTTATTATTTATTATTTATTATTTATTATTTATTATTTATTATTTATTATTTATTATTTATTATTTATTATTTATTATTTATTATTTATTATTTATTATTTATTATTTATTATTTATTATTTATTATTTATTATTTATTATTTATTATTTATTATTTATTATTTATTATTTATTATTTATTATTTATTATTTATTATTTATTATTTATTATTTATTATTTATTATTTATTATTTATTATTTATTATTTATTATTTATTATTTATTATTTATTATTTATTATTTATTATTTATTATTTATTATTTATTATTTATTATTTATTATTTATTATTTATTATTTATTATTTATTATTTATTATTTATTATTTATTATTTATTATTTATTATTTATTTATTATTTATTTATTATTTATTTATATATTAATTTTTTAAATTTAATTATTATTGATATTATCAATATTCATTCATGTTTCGAAGGATTAATCCTTCATCTTTAGCAAAATAAGGGCTGGTTACAAGTTGATCTGAAGAAAAGCAAAAAGCGGTACAAAAAAGTTGAGAATTACAATGAATTATGTCATATTATTAAGGTGAAAAACTAACATTAAAAGGGAATGAATACAAAAATTAAATGGACCTAATTACGACCTCCTGATCCGCATCTAGTGCGTGGTCTACATGTGTTAGGGACCATGGTTGGTCCACTCCAACAACATTGGAAAAAAATTGTTTCTAATTTCAAAGAAGACCATGCATCAAGTGTTGACAACTAGGAAGTAACAATAGGTCATGAATTTAAGATCTGTCTATAGAATGTCGTGATTCAAGGTGGCAGAGAACAAAATGGAATGTCCCATACTCCCATGAAACAAGGAAATTTTCCCCAAACTATCGTCGATTGGCAGCTCTGTAGAACAGTGGAGAAAATATGTCATTTCATTTTGTAAAAGGTTATTGAGAATTTGATAACAAAAAAAAGTATTTATTTCAAGAGTATCTAGTAGATCGAGTTTTTTGCTTTAATCACAAACGTGTCAAATTTTCAAGTCGGAGTTGGAATCTAAATTATGTTCCTCATTTATGAGGTGATTGGAAAAAAATTAATTTGAATTAATTTGTTCTTTTTCGGAGTTGGAGTCTATAATTCTAACATGTTCAGCTAGTCAACTTCTAAACTAGCTACCTGTTTGCCCAATATAGCAAGCACAACAATCTGGATCAGAGAGGTTTAATTCATTAACTCCAGACTTATCCAACATTGGGATTTCATCTGCAGAATTAACTCACAAATGTTAGAGATTATCAGAAATTTTAAGTGAAAGGGAGAAATATGAAATTGAGTTTGTTGAGCAAAATATTTTTCAGTTTTAAAGATACGGGCCCAAAATATGATGCAGTGAAATATTTATTTTGTTAATTTGATTGAGAAAATCCATTGATTGAGAATTCATTGACATATCTGTTAAACAATTTATCGATTAGTTGGATTGGATAGGCAATTTGTTTGATTATATTGAGTTCTGTCGAAGAGTTCGAATCATTAATAGGTATCGTGCACAGTCGGTGAAAAAGTAAACGAAATGATAAAAACTGCTAATTATATGGATCGTTGGAGTGAAAAAGTATGATATTGTCAGTGTACGTAGGTTTTCTATATATGGAGAATTCTATGGTTTCAGATTCATCAATCATGAGCTCTAAACATGGTGATTTATTATCTGTTTCAATTTCCATGGAAAAATTAATTGAGAAACATGATAAAAATGTATCAAAGTCATGAAAGTGCCCTATGTCAATGACTTATCAATACCAGAATAAAATATTTGAAAAATTGGGGTGCTCTGTAATGACAAATTCAAAATTTGAAATGGATAATTCAATGGACTGAAACTAGAGCCCATGAATAAACCCGATTCTTGAACATAGGTGGAATTGTTGAATTGAAAAAAGTTTTGCTTGAGGACCAAATCAACAAAGACTAGAAAAGACTAGTCTATCTTAACCTTTTTTATGTTAGTTAGACAACTACTATTTTAGAGTTAGACTGAAAATTTGTTCATCTTCCTAGATAATGATTATAAAGATTACAATATTTTTTTAATCCTCGTAAAAACCTCTACCCATATTTCATTTGCAATGGACTTATATGTTTAGAATCTGATCATTGATGACGTCAGAATTCAAAATTAATTAACTCAGCTTGAAGAATGGGAGTGTTGTGGAAGAAGTTCGGGAATGTCCACAATAGAGCTTTATCATCAGAAATGGTCTTTCAAAATGAACATTTAGTTACAAAATTGAAGTTGAGCATGGAAAATTTCATGTACTTACGATGCAGATCTCTGCAAATGGCTTATACAGGGTGTCCGGTAAACCTTGTACAATATTGAAACTGGTGATAGACCAGGTCAGGACACCTTAGTAAAAATCTCTCCGTTTTCGAGATAATGAGCATTTTTTAAATTTCTGGAAAATCACTACCTCACCTTGGATTTTTGAGTGCCATGTCTACAAATTGAGATCAATTCAAATATCTTTGCTGCTAAAGATTCGGATGTACAAAACAGTTTTTCAGAAAACGATACAAATTTTTAAGAAACGAGAGTAAAATGCCAGATTTGAGTTTTACCAATTTTTTTAGCAACAGTTTGACATTATTGTTTGAAAAAAACATAACCGAGTGGAAGTGGATATTCATTACAAAAGAACGCCCATTTTCTCCAGACTCTACCATGGTATGAAACATACGATAATTATTTTTGGAAGGAGTAGAATTTCGATTATATTAGAGTGTGATGTTATTCTGAGCTAAAATCTATTCCATTAGACTTTGTCAGTAATGTCTTTTATTTTTATCCTATCACGATGAAATGATTGAATAATTATGAGTAATATCGAATCAACTGCTCAGAAGCATTCAATGAGATGTAAAGAAGTAAATACTAATTTAACGTTTTCTTGAATCAACACACACTATAAACCACAATAACGATTATTCAACATCGCATTGAATAAAATGTAATTTTCCATCCACTCGTACGCAGAGATGACATCTTTTCAAGAAGAACCTTTTCAAATGCGTTATAGGTTATATCCCCCAAATCAGCGATTCTCTAAGCGGCATTGTGCAATCGGGTACCGTTCTGCATAAAGCGCTGCTGCAGCAGTAGCACTACCTCCACATTCACCATAAATGTAGTGCATATGCGCATATTCTCGGGGAGTATAACGTGTGTACGGTATGACAAAGAAATAAATACCACTGAATGAAACAAGCGAAATAATTTCAAAACAAAAAACTACGACAGAAGTAACAAGTTGTTTTAACAAAATGTGACAGACACCTACTAGATATTTTCAGTTGTATTTATAGATCCGTTCATGCACAATGTTGTATTTTATTTTTTCATTAGGAAACTATTACTTCTACGGACACAACATAGGAGTTAGAAAGGTTTTCAATTATCGACAAGGATTTCACCTCCTAAAAATGTTTGCACTTATTTGGTTACACCCTGTATATCTGTCGGTCTCTGAAACTTCGTTGGAATCTGGATGTTGGACAATTGCGACATTTATCACAAGAATTTGTGATAATCGGTTCCATGTCGGTTAACCGACATTTCATTTCGATAATTTTATTAGGCGTAATTACATGAAAAGTTTATTTTATTGACATACTATTTAATGCTACCAAGCAGTTTATTCTTCATTATTAATAATCATTTCCACATTTTATCTTGATAAAATCGAAGTATAAAAGTTGATGGAAGCCTAGAATAAAACCACGCATAATTCAATGGAAATCACTTTCTCCAAAAATAATTAGAGATTGTTGTATACCATGGTAGAGTCTGGACAAAATGAGCATTCTTTCAAAATGAATGTCCACTTCCAATTGGTTGTGTTTCTTTCAGACAATAAAGTCAAACTTAAAAAAAAAATGATGAAACTCAAATCTGTCATTTTACCCTCATTTCTTCAATTTTTTTTTTCACTTCCTGAAAAACTGTTCTGTACGTCTAAAAGCATCACTCATCAGTAATCTTCAGCAGCAAAGATTTTTGAATTTATCTCAATTTGTATACATGGCACTCAAAAATCCAAGGTGAGGTAGCGATTTTCCAGAAATTTTAAAAATGCCGATTATCTCGAAAACGGTGATATTTTTACTGAGGTGAAATTCCGATATTCTGAACAGTCATGACCTGAATTATCACAAGTTTCAATATTGTCCAAAGTTTACCAGACACCCTGTATATAGTTATTTTCAAACAATTGATGCTCCTGATTTTTAACAATTCAATAAATTCAGATCAAACCCATTTTCTAATGGAACGTATTTGGAAATTTTAATCTAGTTGAACTGCTGTTTCGGTACCTTTTCAAGAAAGTATCCAAGTTCTCTATGATTTCGAAATGTTTCTTTTTCTGCGTGGACGAAGACGCCATTGTTGGAACTTCTCTGGAAGGGAGAGAATTATTCAGTGGTGTAACTACTAAATAGTTCTAGTTTATCAAAATTGCCTTTCATTAACATGGATATCTGTCTCGCATGGAGAACTGGTTTTTATCCCATGAGCTGGTAATGAACTTTGGGTAGAGCTCCGACCTGTCCTGTAGTACAGCTATCGAATATACTCTTGAGCTGATTCTTGTAACAAAACCTAATTTTGAAATTTTAAATAGTGCTCAAAAGGTACAGCCATTAAATCTACATTCGGAAGCCATCAAATTTAGCAATAACGATACCGAGAAGAGTACAAAACTTTCTCACATATGCATGCTATGCAATACATACTTGAGAGTTATACGAGGGGAATTTATTGATTCGAACAAAATAGTTTGCATTCAATAATCAGTTTCAATATGAATTCAACGTCATTCTTCCAATTAAAAATTTTATTCATATAATAACTGAGTGTTACAGAAAGATCCATGACATTGAATATGTAGAAATAAGATTCATTGTCTATATCTAAAGAGTTTTTTTCATAGTGCGAACGTCGGGATATCTGAGTAATGAAATATTTGAAGCATAAGCAGATTGAAGAAGAAAACGAGAAGAGAGTCAATTCACTATTTAATTTTTGAACAACCCTTATATTTATTGCCAGGCCTGAATAGAAACTGGGATTACGAGACCCCGGCTAACTTGAGGTCCGATATTTTACGCTTGTAAACTTCAGTCTTGTCTTGAATCTTGTGAGAGTTAGATGTTTGCTGATAATGTGACCTTTTCTGGTAGATGATCTGTTCCGAAATATCAGTTTAATGCTTCAGTAGGAATAATATTTTTTGAAAAGTTGAATTACGTAAATATCATGGAATTTCATTCGATTCGAAGGTTCTTACTGGGTTTGGTTTAAGAACTTATAAATTGAAAACTTATTAGTTATTCTGGCGTTCTAATTTTTTTTCTTTTGGCATAATACATGATTTTAGCAGATTTCTTTGTTTTATTGAGTAAACTTTTATCTTTCATCTGGGTCTTCGGCTCAGATATTGATGAGTACAAATTTAATAAGTATTTGACAGATTGAAATCCAGAAAACTGATAATAATAATAAATAAAGTATCTTGAATAATTAAAACTAGTGTGTGTGTGCAGAACTGGTAGCAGCTTGCTGATACGGTTTGCCGGATATTGAGATTTGAAAGTTAAGAAAATACATCATTGTCCTGATGTGTTCTTATATAAACGCTGATATAAAATACTGACAAAGGCACCGCTCGGCCTAACAATAGTATCAGCCTGAACAGTTTTTTAGTTGGTACTTAAAAAATTATTTTTTGCACTTGCAGAGGTAGATGATTATTTTAACAATACCTCATTGCGCGTCGTCTTTCAATTCAAGAGTCTATGTCGTTCGCTTTCTAATATTTTCGAATCGTTTGAGAAACAATAATTTTTTTGTCAGTTTCAGGCATATACCTAGAAATTGGAACAGGCCTACCTGTACCTGTTCCTTCCAGTTAGGATATAAATGAAAACATTAGAACGGTTTCGTAGTACTGATAGTAATATTAGTAATATTGATAATGAAAAAGTCCCAAGAAAAAAAGCAGAGTTGAGTTGGGGAAAAATTAGTGTTCTTGTAAGATTTGTCTGAATAATATTCTGGTATCCAAGTGACTGCTATCGTCTATTGAATTGGTGGAAATATACTGTTTCAACTTCCTATCGTTTCAGGAATTGAAAGAGTAGGTATTTACTCAAGGCTCCGGGGTAGTCGTAATATAATGCCAATAAACCTGAATTGTTCCATTACAGTACTTCTTTGTTAGTTGCATAAACTGTCATTTCCAAGTTGGAACTGACCATTGAAATGAATGAGGATGAAACATCTGAATAAATCAGGACTATTTGAAATTATTTTGAGTGGTACAGCTTGCTAAGGTTGAGCACAGTACCAGTAGTTGGAATTTTCAATGTACACCACACAGATTAGAAAATTTTATGATTTTCATATTCAATTCGATGCTTACCTTATCCAGTTGATCATTGTCCGCTGGTGCTGCTAATATAGAGGTTGCTGCAAAGACTAGAACTAGAATTTGAAGTCGACACATATCTGCAAAACAAAAAACGTGAGAGTCCTCCATTAGCAATATAAAATTATCATTGTTGATTCACATAAGGCGAATTAATGGTGAACAACATCCAATCGTTTGATGGTGCATTTGTTCCACGAATACAATGAAAATGGTATTATGGGAATATGAGTTTGTTGATGAGGAAATAATTGAGATCATTGGATTCATTTTGATCTATGGAAAACTATCACTGGGGATAAATGAGTTATTATTTTATTTCAATGAACATCATATACGGTGAACGCAGCTCATGAAATAAGCTGAGTATTCTGAATTTAGAATAATATATTTTTTTAATCCCTCTGGATTAACGAAGAGGAGATTTACCCACTTCAAAGCGAGCACTCGAGTCTTTGGTGATAAGTTATTAACGAATGAATCTAGATGTTACAGCAGGATATGGCGAATATCCCAGGTAGCATCTCATATTGGCTGAATCTTGGTTTTCTATTGGTCCAATATGAATGAATATTGGAAAAACCATATTATATTAATAATACTGGTGGAATATTGGTTGAACCCATTCTGAATCTAGATTGTTACATAATATAATATTGGGTCAATTCAATATTGGTTCAATAATTTCTAGTAATATCGATGGGAGAATATTATTTGATCTTTGTTTCCAACATCTAGAATTGCTACTGCAATCCCAATATTCCAATCATATAGTTTCTACGAATGAGAACAATATTGCATATCCAATATTGAATATTATTTCAACTTTATTCAACAAATAGTACTAACCTATATTGGGTCATTATTGGTTTGATGATAATAACCAATATATTTTCTATACCATATTGTAGCCAACATCTATAATGAATGTTGCAATCCCAATCGATTCTAGGAATGAAAAACTATCATTATATATCAAAGTCTTATAACACATTGGTTGAATATTATTTCGTCACTATTCAACAAATTGTTTCAATTTACATTGGGCCATCAATTAAACAATATGGTCTTGATATTGTTTCCAACATCTAGAATAAATATTGCAATGTCAATATTCCTCTTATATCGAGTAAAGGGATGAAAAACTATATTGTTTATCCAAGTTTGATTACAGATTGGTTGAATATTATTTACCAATATCGATAAAACAATACTGTCTACATATTGCTTTCAACATCTAGAATAAATAATGAAATCCCAGTATTCCATTCATATGGTTCCTAGGAATAAAAACATTGCTATATATACAAGTTTGATACCACATCGGTTGCATGTTATTTCAAGAATATTGAATACATTTTATCCTTGTGCTTTTCAACCTCCCCTCAAAATTCTTGGTAGCAAATAAACAAATTATTGTTATTAACAGTGTAGGTATATTTGTAGTTATTGATTTTGTCAATTATATATTTTATATTACATCTTTGCACAATATCATTATATGAGATTGTATTTATTTGTATTTTAGGCTACTAGCAGAATCTTTCTGCTTCGTAAGCTGTTTTAATTTAATCACCAACTATTGTAATATTCAAAACTGTTGTATTTGTTATTCAAAATAGAGAGTAAATATAATATTATCATTTATTATATTAACTCATATAGAATGAAATTGTGACGACAATATTGATACAATATCACAAAGAATACTTATTATCATCAGTGAATTTTGAATATGGGCCGAATATTCGATAAACCATTTTAAGATATATCTATAATGAAACTAAATGAATGATTTTCACTACAAAGGGTTAACAAAACCACAACGATCGTTTCGCTTTACAACAGCTTCTTCAACTGGAGAAATTATATTCCCCACTCAAATTATGATTCAACAATACTGCCTTTAAAATGTCCAAACAATATTGGAACAATATCGCAAAATATTCACATTTTATTTCTCGCCAATATAACGTTTGAATATTCTGCCAATATTTTCATAACATTGTACCAGCAAAATTGCACCAATAAAGGTGAATAGTTTGAGACCATTATTGTTTGAACAATATATCTCCTTGCTTAATAACCAATCAGTCTATTTCAAATTTTGAAATTCAGCCAATAGAATCGGAATTACAGTGAGAATATAGCTTGTCGCTGTATTTTCACGGTGATAAACATGCTTAGTTTTTGTTTTACTAGCTGTCAAGTGAAAATAATGATTTAAATTATAAACGTCAAATCTTTGTGTTTTGACTAGTTATATTTCTTAATCAATATGAGCGATCGTTGGGGACAAATGGCTATTGGTATCATAGATGAAGCAGTGGAAAAGAGTATTCCGTTGAATACGGCCAGCAATAAAGAATCAATTACCAGGCAATTCAACAATTTTTGCACAAACAGGGGTTATATTGTCACTGCGAATACCACAATTGTGGAGCTGGCTGATATTTTGAAAGATTATGCCTGTAATATGACCCCAATTTTTCTCTTTAGTGTTCACGTTGTTAGATTTTGATTTCTGTGAATTACTTCAAATTAAAATGGTGACACGATTTTTCTTTATTTCTAATCGATATATTGTCGCCCTAAATATAATTCGTGGTATGATTAATAACCTATAATTCTTTGGAATATCAATTCATTGGCAATTCCAATGCAAGAAAATACAACTCGTCCTGCGGACTCGTTGTATTTTCAGCTTTGGAATTGCAATTCATTAATATTCCAAAAAATTATCGGTAATAATCATACCGCTTATTATATTACCCCTGAGAATATTTCGCCAATATTATTCAAGTAATATTAGATGAATATCGCCAAATATTCACATTTCTTTTCTTGCTAATTTTTAGTTTAAAATATTCTGCCATAACATTCTACCAATATTCCACCAATACAGGTGTGTTAGGGATATCTGAGCACATAATAAAAAAATAATGATATTTATGTTCGTACAGTAATAAAGGGTTTTGCTGTAGCACATGGATTCCACACCAAATGATTCTTCAAATTGAAGTCGAAGATAATTGAGAATATTTCCTCTGTAATCCTCGATAGGGATATGGTTTGAGTGAGTCCGAGAGTATCAATCTATTCTGATAGAAATCAACATTTTATTGTCACAATAATGAAGAATCGTAGCAGTTGTTTTCAAGTTACAAATGTTTTTCTGAAATCGTTCAAGAAAGCCCACTTTCTCGGAGCAACTTCAGGCCTCAAAATACGCTTATCTAGTATTTTAGTCCGTTGGTAAGCAACGAACTTTCCTGGACCGTTTTCGGACCTAAACGGTACGGGAATAGTATATTGTGTATCTAGTAGTAAAAACAATACATTCCCGGACGACAATGTAAATTGTTGGCCGAGGCGTTAAACCGAGGCCAACATGCATTGTTGTCTGAGAATGTGCTTTTACTACGAGGTACTCATACTATTTTTTCTGAAATCGCAATCAGCATTATCAAAAACTAAGGAATTCTACATATTGTTTGCGTGAATTCAATAACTGTCTAAAATGTAAACAAGCCGGCAAAAATATTCCTGTATCGTTTTCGATACGGGAATAGTAATTTATGTAACAAGTCCGGAAAATACTGTTTTTTTGGACGAGTAGACCAAATTCTAGGACGAGCGTTAGCGAGTCCTGGAAGTCTACGAGTCCAAAAAAACTGTTTTCTTCGTCAGTCATGTAGAATAACAAATCAGTGAGACGCATTTAGTCTAAGAGACGAAGAGAGGTCGACTTTCACCCATCTGTTAACCGGATGAAACGATTCCAAATTTGAATATTTCGAACATTTCAGTTCTTATTTGTATTATATATTGAAATTCGAGCAGAAGATAGGTACCAATAGAAACATTCTAATACTTATTTATATTAATATTTGTATTAAAATTCGAGCACTTCCCGCCCTAGTCCGGGAAGTACGCTACTTTCCCAAAGAAAAAGTGTCCTGAAAGTGAACACTTCCCGGATGGTTTCCCGTACCGTTTAGGTCCGAAAACGGTCCGGGAAAGTTCGTTGCTTATAGTCCGAGAGCCAGTGACAGATTTCTATGTCCAAGCGAAAATTAGTGGAATGCATCAGAGAGTTATAATATGAAGCTTCGTGAACGTCAACTGTGGTTCCGTGGGGGGGGGGGGGGATGAGCGGTGGTAGCCTCCCACGCACGAAGAAAAATAAATGTATTCAATTTTGTTTTCCTACCTGAAAACATGTTAAATTATCGCTAATGCAATATCTTGAAGAAAGAAAAAATCAGTTGACTATAACATAACATTACATAACGACAGCTAGTTGGTCGAGCACAAAAAAAATTGTACTTTCTATGATTTCCTCTCAAATACAATTTTACCTTATATTCGGATAGCGTCAATTTAACATGTTTCCGGGAAGGAGGACATAATTGAATATATTTTTTTTTCTTCGTGCGTAGGAAGCTACTGTGCTGATCATCCCCCCCCCCCCCCCCACCCACGGAATCGCAGCTGACGTTTACGAATCTTCATAATACAACTCTCTGATGCATTCCACTAAATATCGCTTGAGAGGAAATGCCTGACCAAATTTTTACCGGGCTCCTGGACTATTAGCAACAGACTAAAATACTAGACTAGCGTATTTTGAGGCCTGAAGTTGCTCCGAGAAAGTGGGCATTCTTGAACGATTTCAGAAAAAGTACTTTCCCGTATCGAAAACGATACGGGAAAAATTTTGCCGGCTTGTTTACATTTCAGACAGTTATTGAATTCACGCAAACAATATGTAGAATTCCTTAGTTTTTGATAATGCTGATTGCGATTTCAGAAAAAATAGTATGTGTACCTCGTAGTGAAAGCACATTTCCATACTTCAATGCTTGTTGGCCTCGGCCTCACGCCTCGGCCAGCAATTTACATTGTCGTCCGGGAGTGTATAGCTTTTACTACTAGATACACAATATACTATTAATAACGCTCACGATGCTCCACATCAGTATTCCAAAGTCACTGGAAATATATTCTGAAACATAATGTGACACATCTTCTCAAGGCGACATGGGTTGAGAATACAGGGAAAATGATATTTTTAGCAAGGCATGCAATAAGGATATAAATGTAAGATATACACATTGACGTTGCTGATTGTATCACGATGGTAGGAAATGAGAATTGCAGATCTTCACATTCCAGCATTGGAAACATCTGATGGAATATTTTAGAAAGTTCTAATTACGATTCTATCCTCTAGAAAATTTATTAATGAAAATTGCTCTGTTCTTGAAACCTGATAAATATTTTGAAAGCAATAGAAATACTAACAATGGTGTTTGTTATAAGCAGAAAATGTGGTAAGATTCTCAATTCAAATCTAATGAAGTTTTCACAAGTCAAATAATAGGGTTGAGTTTCAAAACATGATTGGGATTCCATGCATTAGGATGTTGTGCAATATTGATGACAAAATGTAGAATTTTAGACTGATCAATCCTGGAAATTTTCTATTTACAGTTTCTTTTTATTCTTGAATAACAGGGGTTTTATTGTCAAAGCATTCAGTTGTGTATATCAATAATGGTTACATATTGTTATGAAAATGAATAATTTATTATCAATATTGAAACTTGTTATTGTTCATTAAGTTTACCAAAAAGATATCTAAATGTTGCTGTTGGTTTCAAATGAGTAGGAGAATTCAGAATCAATATGGAATTTCAAGTATTGATCGAATATTTACTAATGTTACACACATAAAAACATTTTCTTCATTGTAGATGATACATTTTTTCAATTCTGAATTCTTGAACTGATAAAACGCTTTCTTCTTGTGAAATAATATATTTAATACAAAATTATTGCATATCTCTAATGTTGAAAATCATATATTTGAAATATTTATTTGGTATTATCAAATATTCGTTATTCAAGTAATTAAGAGTATTCAGGAAAGAAAACAAAATTTAAAAATATTAAAAATATAACACAATATTTCTTGTTCCAACAAAATATATCAAGTATTTCTTCATTAAAGAAATCTTCGTCATTGGATATAGGTAATACATTTTCAATTCTAAATTCTCAAATTGAGAAAACGCCTACCTACTCTATCTTCTAAAGTAACGTATTTCATACTGCAGCACCTTTTTTTTTTTTTTTATAAGAAAGGTATTACAAAATTGGCTACGGCAGCTGTTCGTCAGAGAGCAGTCAAATGAGTTCGGAAATATACAAAATTACACAATGTCATTGAATATACCTTTGGCAAAGTTTCTGGGCGCCACTCAATTTAAGACATAGAAAAGTTTATTTGGGGTAATTGAGAACACCAAAAGGGTGTCCACTAGTTGTAAAAATTCAAGTTAATTAAAAGATTGACAGTGTGGGAGAGGAGAAATAAGGATAATCTTATAATAAGAAAATAGATTTAATAGAATGAGATTTGAATATCAAAAAGATGTACGTAGGTAAAATAAGTAAATAAAATTAGTTGACCTCGTTTATAAACAATATTGAGGTTAATAATAAAAGAAATTATATATAATCAAGAGGAGAGTTCTTTCGAAATAATATTTTTTTTTAGAGAGATATAAAGAATATGTTTAGGTATCACTTTAAGTAAACAACCAGGATCAATAATAATAATCATACCCTTGTAACATACATGTGTACCCTATTTTCTTACCTTGTCCGCTGTTGCATAGTACTATGTAACTGCTTCACAGTTGTGAACCTTTTCTTAGAGTTTCAGTAGGGTATGGTAATCAGTAAGTAAAATATAAATATATAAATACCTGGATGATATGTGATAATTCAAAAGTATAGAAAGATTATGAAATATTGTTTTCAAGCCTGGGAAATGATCTTGATTATGATGTTCAGGATGAGATCCTCTCCTTGAGCTTTTCTTATAAAATTAACATGTCTTCTCAAAATGTACAGGAATGGCAAGCGACAGTTCTTCGTAAAGGTATGCCTCGGCCTGATTTCTTTCTGGGTGACTCTGGACGTTACTAAAGGCGGGTCTAAGCTTCGTACAGGATCTATACTGCCTCAAAAGTATCTCCTCAAAAATATCTCCACCACAGATGGTCTCTACCAAGGACAGACTCTACCAAAAATAGTCTCTACCAAAAATCGACTCCACCAAAGACCCTACAAGAAATTATTTCTCATAGTCTTTTGGAACAATTCCATAAAGAAAGAAACACCCATACTATATACAAGTAAACAAATTCTGATTGGAAATTTGCCGGTCAAAATCACTCACCTTCGGCAAAGAGAAGGGTCTCTCTTAACAAAATGGACGTCGTAAATGTGATCTCAAAATTTTACCATCGAGTTTCCAGATTAAAATGGACAGGAAGGAATTCCAGAATTGTCCACTTACATCGACTGAATATGGCGCAACTTTTCTAAGGTGTTTTCTAACAAAAATCCATAAAGGCACTCTGAGAAATAAATTCTCCAACCCCACAAGTTTACCGCTCGTAGTTCAGCTCGAAGTCCTACCGGAAAACCCCTCCATGTCTTAGCTCGAATCTCTCCAAGCTTTCCCTACCACTTTCACTGTATCAACTCGAGTCGCACAGACACTCTCGTTGAATCGAAATTCCTAACATGGAACATACTAAATATGCCATGAAACATCAACTAATTGTTGGTAGGAGGAAGATCTATTCACAGTTAGAGCGTGGTAGTGAATTGGAAATGACATTATCAAGTGACGGACTTCCGCCTATCAGAAAATGGCACTAAATTTAAAAAACAAAATAAATGAAATAGAACATGTACACCGGGATGTAGAGATTTTTATCAACAACATTTAGACGACTTTGAGTTACTGAGGTAACTCACATCTTTTGGACAACGCAATAAAAACGACTATACGCATTTGAGACATTTTAAAAGCCAACTACAACGCATAATACCGAGTGTACCTAGGGAAGTTAGTAGTACCAGGTATTTTTATAGAACACAGGGTCGTCTTCAGATATATTCAATTTATCAGAATTACCATTGATGAATTCTGTGGATAACCGTTCTTGCTATCTCCTAACAAACCAGTAATAAAATAAATATTTTATTTCTCCTAAAGTAAAATCTAAACGCTACATCACCCCTCTCCTAAAAAAATTGTTCACACTTGGAAAATTTCAGTACAGGGATCAACGAGTTATATTTTTGGAGTCAGTAACTACGTGTACTAAACGTGCATAAACGCAATCATAATCGGTAAGTCACAATCGGTAGGTTACAAAATCGGTTATTGTCATAATCAATGGGACGTCTCCAATAACTCTTATGAAAGTTGAAATATAATTCCTATTTCCGTATTTACACAAACAAATATTTTTAGTCATCTCGTTATGACTACAATCGGTGACTTCTAGGTTGGCCAGACCTTCGATAGTCTCTCTCAATTTCAAAATAAGATTTCAAAATTTGTACTATTGAGTCTTTCAACAATAGATTTACCACAACTTGTACTAGTATCGTCATACTATACCAAACAATTTCTACCTTTGTATCTTTCAACAAGGATTTGCGAAAAATGTATTTTCGGAAACTTACACTATTGTAAGTTATACGCTGCACCAATATTCCCATATTGTGCTAAGTTCGAGTCCTCGAGGACTCCTATGGATTCTTCAAACCATAAGGTTTCTCCATAAATGTAAACGCTAGAAATTTTTAATGTGAGATCGAATAACATTGTGTTGAATTACTTTAGACTCTCCAAACATGCAAAAATGCCTTGCATAATAAAGTAATTATCTCCAACAATAACAATGATACTTATCCCACAGAGACATCTGAATTTGACCCAAAATATGGTTTCAGATCTTTGATATGCCACTCTCCGGCTGGAGTACCATTGGCATGATCTAACAAATACACTAGACGGGAGATTCGTTTTCTCACCGTACACAAAATATACTTTGGGGCAAGTTTAGCGCTGAACTTGGAAGCGGCGTCAGAAAGGACTTTATTTCTACGCCATACTTTGTCACCTTCTTCAAAAAAGTAATCTCTTTTTCTCAAATTATAGGCCGTTGCGTTTCTAGTATATGCTTTATGTAATTTTTCTCTAACTGACTTGAAAATATCTTTTATACCAGAAATATCACTAACAAAATCATCCCTGCTATCAGGCAAAAGTTCGATATCTTTAGTACTCGAGATAGATCCATAATATTTACCAGACACTGGTATGTGCCTTCCAAAGTTAAGAAATGCGGGACTGTAATTATGTACTTCGTGAGTTGCTGTATTGATTGCTTGTTGAATTTTTGACAACTCCTTATCCCAACATTTGTGTTCATTTGTATAACTTCTTATAGCTTGACTTATTGTCTTATTTGTTCTTTCAACGAAATTACACTGAGCCGCGTAACGAGGTGTATACCAAATCTTTTGGACTTGATAGGACTCGGCTAAGTTTCTGAAAAGTTTTCCAGCAAACTGTGTCCCATTATCGCAGATTATGAACTGCGGAACGCCAAATACTAAGAACACTTGGTTTTCCATGAATTATTATACTCGGTGCTTTTGCATCACGCAATGGGCATAATAAGGTATATTTCGTAAAAAAATCTGCAACTACTAATAAATATGTAAATCCTTTTGAAGATCGGGGGAATGGTCCCATCAGATCTACAGCAATAATTTGAAAAGGATATTTAACTGATTTTTCAGTACCCATTAGTCCCAAGCGTGGAGTATTTGCTAATTTTTGTGACTGACAAACTTTACATGACTTTATATACTTTAATATGTCGTATCTCATTTTTGGCCAATAATAGTTGATGTTTAATTCGAGAAAAAGTTTTGTAAAACCCAAAATGACCGCAGACAGCTGGATCATGAGATTCTTCAATAATCGAAGATCTTTGGGTCTTTGGTACTACTGCTTTCCAAACAACCGAATTAGATTTAATTTTGTCTTTGGTTGGTTCATATTTATAAATTTGATTTTGTACAATTTTCCACTATGAATATGCTAAAGGATTACCTAAAATCTTGTCTCTTAGTGAAACATACCATTTATCTGTTTAATCTGGGATTATTTCAACCAATGCCAATTCTTGAAAAATCTCACTAGAAGGTGATGGTATTCTGGAAAGAAAATCAGGTACTACATTAAAAGCACCTTTTTTATGAATTAGCTCGAAAGTGTGTTGTCGCAGCTTCAGCGCCCATCTCGCCGGTCTTCCTCCTGGATCCTTGAGATTGTGTAACCACAAAAGACTGCTATGATCTGTCGTTGCTTTGAACTTAACTCCTTCTATATATGGCCTGAACTTGTCGATTAAGAAGATAAGACTTAATAACTCTCTTTCCGTAACACTATAATTTCTCTCCGACCTTGATAAAGAACGAGAAGCATAAGCAATAACCCTCTCTTGACCGTCAATTTCTTGAGCTAAAATCCCACCAATGCCAACGTCACTGGCATCTGATTCTATTATAAACTCCTTGGAAAAATCTGGTGGACATAGAATTGGTGCTGAAACTAAAGCTTGTTTAATTGCAACAAAAGATTTTTCGGCTTCCTCTGTCCATTGAATCGGCATTTTTTTTCCTCTCCCATTTCCCTTCAAGAGAGCACTTATAGGAGAGATCAAAGTAGAAAAGTTGTTTATGAATCTACGGTACCATGAACATAAGCCCATGAATCGTTTTATTTCCGTACTGTTGGTAGGACGCTGATAATTAACCATGACGGAAATCTTATCAGGATCTGTCCTAATACCTTGCCTATCTATGACAAAACCCAAATATTTAAGCGACGTTTTAAAGAATCCATATTTTTTCAAATTAATGGTCAGATTGGCATCCTTTAGAATATTTCTTACTTCGTTTAAAAGATTGACATGTTCTGAAAAGGTGGATGAAATTATGATTATATCATCCAGATATGTAAATAAATTTGGTTCAAATTTTGGTCCAAACAAAGCGTCACATAATCTCTGTTGAGTCTGTGCGCTATTACAAAGTCCAAACGGCATAGTATTAAAATGAAAAAGACCTCTACCTGGAACACTAAAAGCTGTTTTCTCTTTGGAGGCTTCCTCTAAAGGTACCTGCCAAAATGCTTTTCTTAGATCAATGCTGCTAATATATTTTGCATTTCTCAACAAAGTTAGAATACGATCTATACGTGGTAAAGGATAACTGTCATGTTTAGTTATTTCATTTAATTTACGACCGTCAAAACAAAATCTGTATTCGCCAGAAGGTTTTTTAACTAGTAAAACTGGACTGTTCCAAGGACTATGAGATGGTTCAACCACGCCCAATTTCAACATATCGTCCAATTCAGTGTTCAATAATTTTAGCATATATGGTGACATTGAATATTGTCTTTGTTTAAACGGCTTCTCATCACCAGTATCTATTGATAAAGTTATCTTATTGGTACGGCCTAACCGAGTGTCACTACTAATATCATGAAACGAATTAACAACAGCATCCATTTGTTGTTGTTCTTTAAGACTTAACTCGTTACGAACGTTTAACACAGTGATTTCATTTGGTTCTAGAAAATTCGTTGCAACATTTACAGTTCTATCCGCTATTTTACATTTGATATCCCAGCTAGAATTTTTAAAATTTATCACCACTCCAAACCTATTACAAAAATCACTTCCTAATATAACACACTGCGATAAAGAAGGAACTACTAAAGTAGGAACTATTTGTACTTGTTGGTCTATCTCTATGGGTAGGTCAACAATGCCCTCAACATTTTGAGAGGCTCCATCAGCTGTTGAGATGTAGTTTAAATTAGAAGGTCTTATTATTGAATTGAGTTTTTTTAAAATACCTAAACCTTCACTACCTATTACTGAAATATTCGCACCACTATTTAAGAGTACAATGATCTCTATGCCCATTATATTGACTAATATAAAAGGTCTATTATCATTCGGATTTTTTACTAAAAGTGGCGCAACATTTCTTTGAATATTGTCTGAGACCTCAGTATTTTTAAATTTGACTCCTCCATTATTTGGAGAAGAGTGGGAGCCCGTAGCACACTTCCCCTTTATAAGTTTTCCTTACATTTCACACAATCTTGGAACACCACGTCAGGAGTTCCACATTTAAAACAAAATATGTTTTTGCTTTTCGATCTACAAGTTCTATAAGTGTGGTTTGGTATTCGACACTTCCAACAAATTATTTGTTTACCTTCAACTTTAGGACTACTAGAATCTCTTAATATTTGCCTCTTTGGAGAAGATGAATATTTACTAGTTTTTTTATTTTTATTAAATTTACTATTATTATTATTATTGGAATTGGTAAAATTTGTGCTAGATGTACTTGAAGATACATAAGCCAATTCTGGATCAATCAGAGTTGAAACGGATCTAGAATTTTGCTGGACAGATATCTTATCTTGAGAATTGGCTTCTTCCAACCTCTTACACAAATTGTTAAGGGTCTGGACGGAATCTATATCTGAAAGTGCTAGTCTGCTCCTGTAGTCTGGTTGTAAACCTAACTTTATATGTTTTACTTTTGTGACTTCAGCTGCTTTATGGCTAAGTCTATTAAAAAAAGCACTCATACAAGCAATATAGATAACGATTGGTTCTGTTCTACCCTGCTTTCTACTTTTAATTTGGTTCCAAATTTCATCATCAAAATCAGAAATTAGAAAATCTTTCTTTAACTTGTCAACTAATGAGTCCCAATCAGTTACTGAGGGTTTAATATATCTAAGCCAAAACGTTGCTTTTTCTGTAAACAGATCACTAGCAGAAGCAAAAAGGTCTTGCTTCGAGACATGACGTGCCTGTGATAATTCATCTATCTTCTCTATGAAAGACAAAACATTTTTCGTATCACCATCAAATTGTATTCCCAATTTGTAAACTGGTGTTGATTTTGAAAAATTATTTACTGAAAAAACGCTTTGAGAGTGAGAAGTAGACTCGATCATGTAAGTCCGCATCTAGTTTTAAGACTGTAGCATAAGATTCATTTTTAAATTTAGACCATTCTTGAAAATCTGTACTACTTGAGTCTAGCGGTATACGCTGTACTCTATTACTTATATGACATAATCTAGAAATGGCTCTTTTATATGAAGAGTCAGAAGTAGGCCCTTCAAATTCAGTAATTAAAGTTTGTAAAGAAGTCAAAGAATTTTCTATTTCTCTTTTTTCAACTGCAAAGTCGAAACTAGGATCTGAAAAAGTTAGCACATCTTTCCCTTGCTGAATTTCTTTAGCAAGTAATCTTCCTATAATCTTACGTTTATCATCCATTGGACGATCTGAGATAACCCCCCGAATTTTCAGTTCATAATTCAATTCAGGTGATAATAGATGGCATGCTTTCATTGTATAGTCCATTTTAATTTAATCAGTTATGAAAAAATTCTCCTAGTATTGGCAAATTACCAAAGAAGTAGGTCTTCAAACAATTTCTTGAGATATCCGTAAAAAAGTAGATTTGACAACACTGTAAATATTGTCACGAAAATGTAAAAACATAAAAAAGGTATGACTGCCACCCAAGTTCAAACGTAACACAGTAATACAAACAATTATAAACACATCAAACCGCTCCAAGGTATTTAAAACAATAAACCATAATCTGGTTTCCTTCCAATTAAATTTGATTGTCGCCAAAAACGTCTTGTTTGTTACCAAAGTTACTGGCTACGTACGTGGTGCTATACTAAAAAAGGTAGACAGACAGGTCTACAAAACAACAACATAAAACAAACCACGACGCACAAGAACATACTACAACGATTGTAACTGGTAAAGTAATAGTAAACTGGTAGTAGTAAATTCTAACTTTTATGCCACTCCTCTCAAGTTGAAAATCTTCTTTTTTTTAACTTTAATTTTTTTATTTTTTTATTTCTTATATCTCAAATCTCCTCTCACACTGTCGATGTTTTCGTATTCCTCCAAAAGTATTTCAATGACCAATGACTTTTTTCGGGCCCCACGTTGGGCGCCATTTTATTTGCAGCACCTTTTTTTTTTTTTTTTTTTTTTTTTTTATAAGAAAGGTATTACAAAATTGGCTACGGCAGCTGTTCGTCAGAGAGCAGTCAAATGAGTTCAGAAATATACAAAATTACACAATGTCATTGAATATACCTTTGGCAAAGTTTCTGGGCGCCACTCAATTTAAGACATAGAAAAGTTTATTTGGGGTAATTGAGAACACCAAAAGGGTGTCCACTAGTTGTAAAAATTCAAGTTAATTAAAAGATTGACAGTGTGGGAGAGGAGAAATAAGGATAATCTTATAATAAGAAAATAGATTTAATAGAATGAGATTTGAATATCAAAAAGATGTACGTAGGTAAAATAAGTAAATAAAATTAGTTGACCTCGTTCATAAACAATATTGAGGTTAATAATAAAAGAAATTATATATAATCAAGAGGAGAGTTCTTTCGAAATAATATTTTTTTTTCAGAGAGATATAAAGAATATGTTTAGGTATCACTTTAAGTAAACAACCAGGATCAATAATAATAATCATACCCTTGTAACATACATGTGTACCCTATTTTCTTACCTTGTCCGCTGTTGCATAGTACTATGTAACTGCTTCACAGTTGTGAACCTTTTCTTAGAGTTTCAGTAGAGTATGGTAATCAGTAAGTAAAATATAAATATATAAATACCTGGATGATATGTGATAATTCAAAAGTATAGAAAGATTATGAAATATTGTTTTCAAGCCTGGGAAATGATCTTGATTATGATGTTCAGGATGAGATCCTCTCCTTGAGCTTTTCTTACAAAATTAACATGGCTTCTCAAAATGTACAGGAATGGCAAGCGACAGTTCTTCGTAAAGGTATGCCTCGGCCTGATTTCTTTCTGGGTGACTCTGGACGTTAATAAAGGCGGGTCTAAGCTTCGTACAGGATCTATACTGCCTCAAAAGTATCTCCTCAAAAATATCTCCACCACAGATGGTCTCTACCAAGGACAGACTCTACCAAAAATAGTCTCTACCAAAAATCGACTCCACCAAAGACCCTACAAGAAATTATTTCTCATAGTCTTTTAGAACAATTTCATAAAGAAAGAAACACCCATACTATCGTATATACAAGTAAACAAATTCTGATTGGAAATTTGCCGGTCAAAATCACTCACCTTCGGCAAAGAGAAGGGTCACTCTTAACAAAATGGACGTCGTAAATGTGATCTCAAAATTTTACCATCGAGTTTCCAGATTAAAATGGACAGGAAGGAATTCCAGAATTGTCCACTTACATCGACTGAATATGGCGCAACTTTTCTAAGGGGTTTTCTAACAAAAATCCATAAAGGCACTCTGAGAAATAAATTCTCCAACCCCACAAGTTTACCGCTCGTAGTTCAGCTCGAAGTCCTACCGGAAAACCCCTCCATGTCTTAGCTCGAATCTCTCCAAGCTATCCCTACCACTTTCACTGTATCAACTCGAGTCGCACAGACACTCTCGTTGAATCGAAATTCCTAACATGGAACATACTACATATGCCATGAAACATCAACTAATTGTTGGTAGGAGGAAGATCTATTCACAGTTAGAGCGTGGTAGTGAATTGGAAATGACATTATCAAGTGACGGACTTCCTCCTATCAGAAAATGGCACTAAATTTAAAAAACAAAATAAATGAAATAGAACATGTACACCGGGATGTAGAGATTTTTATCAACAACATTTAGACGACTTTGAGTTACTGAGGTAACTCACATCTTTTGGACAACGCAATAAAAACGACTATACGCATTTGAGACATTTTAAAAGCCAACTACAACGCATAATACCGAGTGTACCTAGGGAAGTTAGTAGTACCAGGTATTTTTATGGAACACAGGGTCGTCTTCAATTTATCAGAATTGCCATTGATGAATTCTGTGGATAACCGTTGTTGCTATCTCCTAACAAACCAGTAATAAAATAAATATTCTATTTCTCCTAAAGTAAAATCTAAACGCTACAATACAGTGTTATTCAAAATCTCTAATGTACAAAATTATCTAATTGAAATATTTATTCACTTTTACTAAATATTTTTCAAACAAGTAAGTAATTATAACAGAATTCAGGAAACAAAATTACAATTATTGACAGATATTGGTAACTCAATATCTCTTGTTCCAAGACACCATATAAAGTATTTCTTCATTGAAGAAATGTGCCAAAAATTTGTATCATGAGAAGTAATGTTCGAATGCAATTTTCTTGAATTAACAATTATGCATTCTTATCATTTCTTTCTCCTCTCAAGGTATTGTTGCCAAAAGTATGATTACGTACCTATTCATGATTATTTAGCATAGGTAAGGTAACTATCGCTTCAACCAAATTTGTTGTTCTCATTCCTTTCTATAGTTACCTAGGAAGCTATCACACAAACACCAGCTGTAGCAACATTCATTAGTTGTAGGTAGGTATATCTACCTGTTTCCAAAGAACTAAAGTGCCTACATATGAGTAGGTAGCAACCAACATCAATACCACTAGGTGTACGTTTGGTCCGGAAAAAAAGTGCAAAAGAGACACTATATTTAATAGCTCAAAGCATTAATACATAATTATTATACTATTTCTCAAGTCCGTGAGGACGTGAGATCACGACCTGCAATTTGCAATTTCAACTACGAAAATCGGCAACAATGTTTCCCAAGTCCTTCAAGTTGCACCTGTTGATTGTTGATCGCACTTCTGAGTTCCACACCGGCCACTACGCACTATTCGCAGTCGCACCCCTGTTTGCCGGCTGTTTTCTGTTTATAGTCGAAGCTATTATTAATCGAAAATGAAATACAGGCACATGGTTCAAATTCAAAGTGGTATTTAGACATCTCAAAGTATTTTAGTATTTGGAATTGGACATGGAAGAAAAACTGAGGGGTTGGGGAATCTCTGAAGAGATTATTGATAATTTCAAAGGTAAGTGTAGGACATTATATCAAGATAAGGTTAGATCAGGTTTCCATATAATATATTGTACAATGAGCATAAAATGACATACATTTCCCACGAGTAGGCATATGAAATTTTGTAGTAAGAGCGTACAATATACTATATGGCAACCTGACCTAACCTTATCTTGATATTATGTCCTATACACTTACCTTTGAAATTATCAATAATCTCTTCAGAGATTCCCCAATCCCTCAGTTTTTCTTCCATATCCAAATCCAAATACTAAAATACTTTGAGATGTCTAAATACTACTTTGAATTTGAACCATGTGCCAGTATTTCATTTTCGATTAAATTTTTTTGAATCCAAGTAATTCTGATATCTCAAATCAAGCAACTGATAGTCTTCTTAGTCAGCAATATGGTAGTTTCAATTGAAGCAAATATTTCAACACCCCAACACAGTGAAGTTCTCAAATGAAGAGCTGTATCTTAATTCACTGATGTGGTTTCATTCAACCAAACATAGCAGTCTTTTGGTATGAAATGAGCAAAGCTAATGTTAAGAATTTGTGCAATTTGGTTCAAGAGAAGTAATTTCTCAATGAAGATTATGATTGTCTTGACCTATGTAACATGAGTTTCTTATTTGGAGTAAAGTTGGTTTACTCTCACAAAGAATATATATTTTTTATCATCCAAGCAATCTATACGCTTGATCAGAGAGTACTGAATTGGAAATTTAAAATGCTCAGATCGAGAAATCGTTTATTCCAGTATATATAAACAAGCCATACTCTTGAAGCAAAGCTTATTGCATTAGAGGAAGAAATCCTTTTTATGTGTGTAGATGAACAATATCGACATGCTGAATTTCCAACGAATTCTTTCACTTTGCTGTCTGGAAAACTGTCTTGTTTAGGAGCACTTCGAGAGCTTGCTCGTGTGGTGTTTTGTGCAGAAACACATTTTAAACGACATGCAATGTGAAAGTATTTTGAAAATTCTGTATTTCAGAGAGATATTTGATTAGACAATTACACGAATACATTATTTTATTATAGACTAAATGGGTATTGCAGGAACGGTTCATCTTAGCCGCGTTTTATTTACCACTAGAGTTTACATCTACTAGTAGAGTCCGTGGTGGCCGTGCGGGTAGAGCGTTCGCCTTTGGAGCGAAAGGTCGAGGGTTCAAAGCCTCGCATGGTCATCGGTCTCGTGCATGGCATCACACGTTAAAAGGTAAGGGCTGCGTCTTCCCTAGCTCACACAAGTCTCTCGAAGACTTACGAGGGTTGCGCTTAGGAGTGCAATCGGTTGACGGAAATAACAATTTTAACAATTTTTTTTTAAAAACAATAAAAACGTAATTTCAGTGTTTCCAATAGAAGTCAGATATTTATAAAATTTTCTAAACCTCAGTAAAAAGTTTGACACAGTTTTCATTATTATAAATGATGATACATTCAATATGAATAATGTCCAGCCCACATAGGCAATGGAAGAACGCTGGAGCAGTATTATATCTATTGGAAGATTGGGGAATGTTTCAAGTGCAATAATAAACTTATCATATATGTGAATTCCTTGAATAATTTTCACTCAGAAAACTTTTTCATAATATGAAAATTATATTGAAGAAGTGATTTCTGAGCCTTCACACCTTTTATTCCACTTTTGAGGCAGCTTTGAGTGAACTAGCAAATAAGCGAAAGTTATATTTAAAAAATGAGAGCATTTGAAGGTTGGAAACAAATAGGAATAATATTTTTCTTTGATATCTTTGTACAATTTTTCTCTATTCGTCATCCATAAATCGATTAGACACAATGTTTCTAAATCATTTCCCACTGATGTTTTTGAACTTACGCTATACTTTCAGGGTCATCATCTTCTTATTTTGAAATCCTTTTGTATATTTTTTTAGGATATGATTTTGAAAAGAAGGTAACACAAAGCATTCCAATGAATTGAGAATCAATATGAACCCACCTTCTTTATAATATAAATAAAAATTGCTGTACAACCTAAGCGTATTTAAACATTTTCGTCTATAACTTCAATTCCGTCCATAACACTCATACTCATTTCAACTAGAGGCTATTCACTACCAAAATCGTTTTGATCTGAGCAAATGAAGTTATTTGATCTTCAAAATACAACCAAACTGAAATGAACAGAAATTGGTTTCAATGTCAATAATGTCAATTTCTACTAATTTAGGAATTTTCCCTTTTCAACCAATTATCTACTTTTGCTACCCTCAAATTCGATCGTAGCGAAAGAAGGAAAAGTAGATATATTTGGTGTCAAGAAAACAGCTGTCAAGTTCTACTTCTACGAGTAGAACATTTCTGCCTAAATAAAACGCTCCACTTGTGTCTTTATTGTCAGTTGAAGAGTTGAACCGTCAAACTGACGTTTTTAAATTTACAGTGATTGTCGTAACTACGGAAACTATGGAAGAGGCGAAACACCGATTTGAAAATACCACGGGCTGCAGGCAGTGTTTTCGAAATATACTTTTTTGTCAACCATCAGGGAAGTGTTCACTTCCCGGACACATTTTCTCTGGGAAAGTAGCACTTCCCGGTCTAGTCCGGGAAGAACGTACTTCCCGGACTAGGCCGGGAAGTGCTCGAAATTTAATATAAATAAGAATTAGAATGTTTCTGTTGGTACCTATCTTCTGTTTGAATTTTAATATATAATACAAATAAGAACTAAAATGTTCGAAATATTCAAATTTGGATAGTTGGATAGTTTAGTCTTGATCATAATTCTATTTTTTGTTCCCCCCTGTACACCGTTGGGAAATTTAGAAGTTTGATAACTTGAATATAAGTATTTCGTAATGCACCAATTTTTATTAGGAATACAATTTTCTGGCAAATCGATAATAAAAAAGTTTCCATATGGTGCAAATTTTTGAAACTCACTGTATATAGTCATGACCACCTTTTCATAGGCAACCCATTTTAGGCCATTTTCGTCTATTTATGTAACTGAAAAAAAAGTATGTGTCATCCGGTTAACAGATGGGTGAAGGTCGACCTCTCTTCGTCTCTTAGACTAAGTGCGTTTCATTGATTTGTTATTCTACATGGTTGCCGAAAAAATAGTGTATGCAACACGTTCGAAAACAGTTTTTTTGGCTAACGCTCGTCCTAGAATTTGGTCTACTCTTCCAAAAAAACAGTATTTTCTGGACTTGTTACGTAAATTACTATTCTCATTGGTTTGAATTTAAAAAATGATGGCATTTGATTGGTTTATATAAAATGAGGGAAACTGTCGCCACAACATATTTTGATAATCAGCCGTATGCTGTATCACTTCCTTTATGTTAAGCGGTCAGACGTTATCCCAACTCAATGGAAAATTGCCATTATGTTGGAATAACGTCTGGCCGCTAAACATAACGGAAGTTATGCAGCATAGGGCTGAAAATCCACACATCTGCGAGAGTGGGGATGACACTGCGGAATTATCACCGAATAGAATTAGATTTTGAATCGAAGTGTCGAGATTGAAAGCACCAATACGTTTCTTCCATGGTTTCACTTGCAAAATTGTTATACAATTCCAAGTACATACTCATGAGATAATTTTTCATAGATTTCCAAGAAATGGTTATGATTGTTGAAATCAATAATGCTTCGATGATTGACCTCAAATATACGCTTCACAATGGAAAATCATTGACCGTTGGTTTTTCAAATTCAACACGGTTCAGTTTAGTAATTCGTTTCTATTACGTCAGTTTTCATCAACATGGTTTTTACTGATATGAGTAGGTTACTTACAGTCAAAGTATTTCTTAGAAAGTTTGTTACGTAAAAATGTGCGATATAAGAGGCTATCACGTTATTAAATGATATATTCAGGATAGCAAATGTCCAATTTACTACGAACTATTACAGAAAATATAGAAAGAGGTGGTGTGTAGTAATCCGTGAACCATGAATTGTATTTCCACGAAAAATATCTCCTGTTACGTAGTTTTGATGTAATTGTCGGTATACGTGAACGTAATAGAATAGAAAATCCACAGATGCAAGATGACGAAAACGAAATTGTAGAAGAAGGAGAAACCAATTAACAAAGCTGTCTGATTGGTGATAACAATAAACGGAAAGAAAGATGTGGATAAAATCAAGTAAAATGCCTTCCAACAGAGTGAAAACTTCACACAAAAAGGAAATCAGAGTTGAAGAAATTCCAGAAGATGTGAATCAAATAATTGCTAGTAATAGCAGCATTCTAACAGAAAGACATAATGTACGATCCCCAATTCTAGACAGGCGTCGGAATTCGAAGATTTCATTCCTCCTCCCATAGTTAGGCAGCCCTCAGCACCATTAATCAAAATTTAAAGTGTATTGGAAATGCAATAGGTGCTTCTGATGCATGCGTCACGAATCAAGATGACTGCATAGCTCTTTGTGTGAGTGAACACTGGCAGACTGGTTCGCAGTTAAGAAAATTTTGGCCTTAACTATTTTTTAGCTGCTTGTTTGTCTACATAATGCCATGGATAATATGTTTATTCGGCTATCCATTTGAGAAAAGGACTGAAAAGTCGAGTGAAAGACATTGCAAAAATACGACTCCGAGAGAATTTGGTGTACAACTCCATGGAATTAAAAGAAAGTCAAAACATAATTTCAGGGGAATTTAACATCAATATTTCAAATGACGACTACAATAAAACGCAATGGACAATATTCGCTTGGATAGAAATAAATTTGTCACCATTTTATTCCTCAATGTTTATGGTCCATTTTGTTCAGTGATGAAGTCTTTCAATATTCATTAAACAATTGATGAATCAACTCGCGAAAATAAGTTTGAAAGCAACTAGGAGGTTGTTAAGTACCAGAAAAAATCAGATGATACACTATCAACCAGACTGATATTAGATAGGTTTAAAGAACAATATAGGAAAACCGAAATACTGGTAACTGAGGCTAGGAAAAGATCACTTCAACAAATAATTCAATAATTCAGATAACAAAAATGAAGCAGAATGGAAGGTTGTGGATTAGATTAGAGGCAGCAGTAAAACCATGTAATAAATCCTAAGTCCTGGCAACATAAATAGTATGAGACTATAGTGTGTCAAAGTTTGATTGATGATCTTCCAAAGAAGTAAATCATGGTGTACCCCAGTTGGAGCAAATTTTGTTCATTACATATGTGAATCAGTTGAGTAGCTTCATGACTACTTGTGAATGTGTCATGTTTGCCGATGACACAACTTACATATATTTTTAATATATTCCAGATTTCAGTCCAGATAATTCTAAAGAAATTGAAGCAAAAGCTATATAAAGAATGGTTCATGTTTTATAATGATGACAAACAAGTCACAGAGATTATCCATAACTACCCATCAAATTGTATAAGAAGAACAAACTGTTATATAAGATAAATTGAAATCACTTCAGATCGCAAACTCAACTGAAGTGCTTATAGAGAGTAGTTGTAACACAAAATTTTTAAGTATCCTGTTCCTACTACGTCAGCTCAGACACATTGCAATTTTGAGATGCACTGTGTACTATTCACTGTTTCAGTCTCGTAAAGGTTACGTCATTCTTCTGTGTGGTAATTGTTCTGCTGCGAGTGGCATTTTCATTCAACAGAAAAAATCGATCAGAATAATAGCAAATGAGAGAAATAGATATTCTTGCCGAACATTGTTCAAAAAATTTAAAATGTTTACCCTCTTGTCCTTACATGCTCTCTGTATCTCAAAATAATTGTTCAGACTTCAGCTTCTGTAATGTTTTATCGCATCATATCAAACTGCTGGATATGAATAAGTTCGAACAACTTATCGTTTTTCTCAAATAGTTCTCACTCTGTCAATGAGTACTTTGAAAATACTTCACAACCGTGTGTTCTGTGATCGGGAACATGGCAACCAAAATTCGAATAAATTTTTATTCATTTGCATGTTCTATTTATTTACATATTTTATTTATTTGCCTATTTGATTTGTTGTCACTGTAGTTTGTTGATTTTGTTTCAGTTGTTTACGTATGTCAATACTTTCAACAAACCAAAAATGACCTGCTATAAATATGCAAGTGTATATTATACACTCAAAAGAACTATCTATCTATCTATCTATCTATCTATCTATCTATCTATCTATCTATCTATCTATCTATCTATCTATCTATCTATCTATCTATCTATCTATCTATCTATCTATCTATCTATCTATCTATCTATCTATCTATCTATCTATCTATCTATCTATCTATCTATCTATCTATCTATCTATCTATCTATCTATCTATCTATCTATCTATCTATCTACCTATCTATCTATCTATCAATCTATCTAAATATTTATTCAAAATTCTACTCCTATACTCAAGCAGCTGCAACCGAACAAGAAACCCTAAGAAGTATTCAAAAGACTTGTGCTAGTAAATAACATTCTCAAAATCATAACTATCATTATCATAAGTTAGGTATGTAAAATTATGTGGGGAGGCTCCCCCCCCCCTTTTCTTGAAAAAATTCGGAAAACTCGTGAAATTAAAATAGGAAATATCCGTAAAAATGTTAAAAAATATTGTAGCGTCCAATTTTAGGGTTTAAAAATTCACCATTCCTGTCCCCCCTCAAAGGCTAGATAGAGAACGCAAAGGAATTCGGAAAATGTTTCAACAGTTTCGGACATGGAAAATAGTGATGTAAAAAAATGTAATCAACAATAACAACTAATTTCTTAAGCTTACATATCGATTCCAGTCTTTGATGGACAGAACTAGTTAACGCATTTAACATAAAATTGAATGATGCCTTTTGTACAATTTCAAGAATGAAAGACTGCACGCTTAGTGTACTTTCACTTATTTTATTATTTAGTCTAATGGGGAAGCTCTATAGATGCCAGTAAAATATTTATAACATAGAAAAAAATTATACAAAAAATTTTTAGTTCTGACTCCAAACCAACTTGTAAGCCCACATTTATACATATATTATAAATATAATTTCCCACACAGACCCCATCAGTTATTTGAATACTGAACCACCCCCAAATTCTCTTTACTTCATTCCCACCAAAATCCAGGAACTGAAAGAAATGATTTTGAGTATCACAAACAAAAATTCGGCTGGGGAAGATGGTGTTTCAGCGAAAATTTTCTTGAATTTGCCTGATTCTGCATTAGATGCATTAGCCTCTGCTATCAACAACTCATGGCAAGCTGGGCATTTCTCTCTCTGTATGAAATCAGCCATGGTAATTCCTTTATACAAAGGAGGGAAAATCGACCAACCATCAAATTATCGCCCAATATCATTGCTAACGACCCTATCGAACATAATCGAAAAACTTGTAAAAATACGCCTCATGGCCTTCATGGAACGTCACAACCTATTTAATCAAAATCAATTCGGTTTTCGAAGCAACAGAAGCACCAATGATGCAATGTTCAAACTTTTGGAACACCTATATGGTCAAATAAACGATGAAAGTATAGTCGCAGCAGTATTCTGTGACTTAAAAAAAGCCTTTGACTGCGTAAATCACATAATATTGCTTCGAAAACTTGAATATTACGGATTCAGAGGATGTGCCCTTAATTGGCTCCAGTCCTACTTAGAGAACCGCACACAAAAAGTGTTTATCGGACAAGAATCATCGAAATGCGGGTATATTAATTGCGGCGTTCCACAAGGGTCAGATTTGGGGCCAGTACTCTTTTTGATATACTTGAATGATCTGGCGTTTCTTGGTGTTCAAGGCAAGTTCACTCTTTTTGCTGATGATACCACCATCTTGTGGCATGGAAAAAATTCTTCAACATTGAAGGAAATAATCCATAATGACTTAGTAAAGATAAAGGAATGTTGCGACTCTAATTCGCTCTCCTTGAATATCAATAAGACCAAATTACTCACGTTCAAGTGTGACATGACAGGTATAACTATTGGTCATGACCCACTAGAACGTGAACACCACACAAAATTTCTTGGCTTAATTATTGACAACGAACTGAAATTTGATGATCACATCTTGGTTCTCAGTAAAAAACTGGCCTCGGGGTGTTATGCCGTAAAAATGGCCACAAGTGAGATTGGTTCAGAAACAGCTAAAACAGTGTATCACGATCTCATAGAGTCCTATCTCAGATACGGTATTGCTTTCTGGGGCGTGTGCAGCCAACAGAGGTTCAATAACATTTTCATTTTACAGAAGAGGGCATTACGATATATATGTAAGGTATCTCCCAAACATTCATGCAGGCCGCTCTCCGTCTATCAGAGAATACTCACTCTACCTTCTTTATTAGTACTAGAAAGCGCGTGCTTAGTCTTTAAAAATCGTGATAACCTAGATAATCCCCAGTTATATCACAGAACACGTAGGACATATAATCTCAATCTACCTCTACCTATACCTTCCTCGACCCTGACCAGAAAGTCAATTATATACGAAAGCATAAAAATATATAACCATCTACCCTTACGCCTGAAGACTATTAACTCTTTCAATAAATTTCGAAAGTCTGTTAAAGAAGCATTACTTGATGGAGCTTACTATAGTTTGACTTGATTGAGTCAGACTTATTTATTTTACACGTATTTTTGTTCGACTTATATGTTTTTATATATATATATACAACTGACTTTTAATTACTAAGTGAAATTGTTTATTTCAAATGTATTTTTTACGACATATACTTTTTTATATATATATATATATATACCTGACTTCATAGGTTAAATGAAACTTTGTCAACAAGATATTTTCTTATGACAATAAAGTATATTCTCTCTCTCTATAAAATGATGCCTTTCTACAGCATATACATCTACCACTGTATTCTATATGTGAGAAATACAATGATAAATTTCAGTTCAATTCTTCAAATCATTACTATGATACCAGGGATTCTGATCATCTGTGTTCCCAGACACAAAACTACGAAACTAGAAAATAGTTTCAGAAATATGGGAATAAACATTTATAATAAACTTCCACTTACCATTAGGAGTATAGATTCCTTCAGTAATTTCAAGAAGACAATAAAATATTTGATGGCAAATAAAGAATTCCTCTATGATAGCTTGTAGAAGCCGAACTATTTTTATTGTGCCATCTGTATTTTTTATGTATTTTTATATATTTTCAAGTAATAATTTTAAGATAATCTGTAACACACTTCTCAGTGAGTAATTAACCTGTCCTATACATCTTGTAATGTCCCAAAGGATAAATAAACATTTCTATTTCCATCAGGGAGTTTGCTCCCCTGTCCTGTCACGAAAAAAATTAGAAAAACTCGCAAAATAGAAATCGAAAAAATCCGTAAAAATATTGAAAACTATCTGACCATAGAATAAATAAAGAAAATCAACTCTTATTTTCCTCGAAAGCTATATAGATAGAGGAAGCGTAGAAATTCGGAAAATTTTCTATCAGAAAATTAGGACAAAAAATATGCGAAAACTTGCGAAAACAAAATCAGAAAAATCCGTAAAAATGGTGAAAGTAGGGTCACGTCACTGGAAGGTCTCCTAATTAAAGAATTAGATCGTAGTAAATTAACAGGCAAGCGACCGTGCAACAATAAGGCAATAAATGAAATAAACAGTCTAAGAAGCATATCCAAAGAAAACTAAAGACAGAAATAAATAAATAAATTCAAAACTTTTCAGAGAATAGCTTTCATTTAAATGCACTAATATGAAAAAAATTAATTTTAAATTGAATTAAGTGATTTTGTTACATTATGAAATTTCAAATGATATAAAAGCTTGTCTCGAGAATATATCTTGAGGTAATTTTGAATTTACTTGACAATAAGAAATACATAGATACTCCTCACGAAAAGCTTTTATTTCTTTCAACAGTTCATAATGTAACAAAATGATGGGTTTAGTTCACTTTAAAATTTATTTTCTTCTTCTTAGTGCGTTTAAATGAAAGATTCTCTTTAAATTTTTTTAAGGTTATTTAATTATCATTTGTTTTGTTCTTTACGAGTATAAAAAGAATTAACCTCATTTTGTAGTTTTTTGGTATTTATTCAATCTGAAATAATTCTATGCTAAGTACTCTGCTTGTGACTGGCCAAAATACGAAATGTCAACAAAAAAAAACTTATTTCGGGTATCTACGTATTTAGCGAGGTTTGCAAAATTGCATTACATAAATCAAAAAGTCTGAAAGGCTCCGAAATATCATTCAATTAGGGTCAATATATGGAGCACTAACTGCTTCCAGATGCAATTGAATAAGCTCATTTCAAAACGATTACTTCCTTTGGCGATAGATTCATCATGATTTTGTTAAACAAACATGTGAGAATCATCAACATCTAACAAACGAAAATTTGGATGGAATTCTTAGGAAGTAATATTTACTAATCGAATGCAACAACTCGTACTATCAACAATGGAAAATGCAACACAGGACATTATTAAATCTAACCTTCACAATAACGGATAACGGTATATAACTCACCTTTCATTTTTCTGGACCTCTCGGTTGGAACAAAAACACAACCTATTTCAATTATGGTACTGCTCAAGTTCTTTTACTAAACTGTCACAAATAGAGAGTTCCTGGTTTGACCAAGCGTTGAAATCCCTTCCATCGACAAGAACAGAAACGTTATAGTAATGACTGCCGAAGTCAATTAGCACGGGTGATTATCCAGCGGAGTAGTTGAATGAGCACTTGAAATATCTTTTGAAGAAAATAGTAGACAGTGTCTGCTGAGTGATGAATTACTAAAATGAGTCATCGAGATCATTGAGCTCAAACTAATAGGCCAAGCGGTAGATAAAAATAAGAGGCTTTTTTCACACTGAATGAAAGATGCAAATGGCTTTCACTACTTCTTATAAGATAGCCTAGCCTAGCCTAGCCTTGTGGAATTTTTAATACATTAAAAAAATTTTAAAACTTTTTTGATTTTTTGTGAATATCTCAGAAAGTACTGAAGGAATTGTTTTACAGTCGTAAATTATAAAACCTACAAAATGGTTTTTTATACAACCAGATCGGTGCATTTTTCACTGAGAAATTCCGGGACAACCTCTTAAAAGAGACCATGCATTAATCAAAAATTCATGATTTTTATAAATCCGAAGCTGGACAAACAATATTGCGGAAACTGATATGATATGATTCGAATTCGACCCCTACCATTGGGATCGCCTAAACTACAAGAGATACGTCGAAGCTTAAATTGGGGCAAAGTTGCGTATTCTGGTGCTTAACAAAATACTGTTTTGAAACTTGGAAAATTCCGAGTATTTCCGGAAATATCGGGAAAAAACTGAAAATCGGAATTTTCGTTTTTATTTTTTTCTATCGTTATTTAACAACATAGCTCAAAACCAAAAGTACATTTTCATTGATACTTTTTATCAGCTACACGTTTTCATGTTCAGATTTACTATCTGACGTTTCGTCTTCTGGCATTCATCATCAACTTTTTTTTCTGTTATGAGCGCCATATTGTTTTTTTATACAGAAAAATAATTATTCTCATTCTGATTTCATTGATGTATAATTTGTTATGATTTGCACTTCTGAAACCACAGATATTAAAAAAAAACAACTTCATCTGAGATGGTCATGACTCCATCGAAAAATTTTGTTTAATAACCACTAGTTGTCAGAACTCATTAAACATCATGAGTTTGCACAAATACTTCAGTCGAAATGTCCTCATTATCAAATGAAGAAAAACGAGAAATATTGAAACTTTATTATAAATTTGATAGGAATAGTACGAAAACAACACAAATTTATTTTGAATTATATCCGGAAAGACAACAGCCGGATAAAACCTCATTCCGAATTTTGGGCAAACACTTGGCTGAGTACGATGCGTTTCAAAACACAAGAATGAAATCATGAGCTTGTAAAAAATGGACAAAAAGAATTACAACAAGTGTTCGAAATGATGGCCTTCCTCTTGAATACATAACCGAGCTCGTCGTCTCAAATTAAGAACAGCCCTAACAATATCCCTTCTTCTGATAGACCTGAATTGCGTGATGATATTGTCTCTAAGTTCATCTACTGTGTCACATTCTTGCTCTCCATAGATTCTGTTCTTTAAAGTGCCCCACAATAAAGTATCCAAAACTGTAAGGTCAGGTGACATTGCCGGCCACCTCACTGGTCCATAAATTCCTAACCACCTATTAGGAAATCTTTGGTTTAAATATTCGCAAACTGCTCTTTTATTGTGTGGAGGAGCCCCGTCATGCTGAAACCAGCAGCTGCTATAATTAACAAGGGGAAACGTATCCATATATTCTTCGAATTCGTTTCTTAAGAACCGAAGATAGGTTTCTCCGTTCAAAGTATTAGATAAGAAATGAGGTCTAAGTATTCGGTCGTCATACATTCCAGCCCACACATTCAAACGAAACCGAACTTGTGGTCTGACTTCTCTGAAGTGTCGTGGATTATTTTCACTCCAAATGTGCTCATTATTACTATTAAAAACTCCACAGTTAGAAAAAGCACTTTCGTCGGTCCAAATAATATTTTTCAAGAAGTTTGTAGGGTCTACCCTATTCGAGAGCCAGCTACAAAATTCCATCCTTCTCTCAGGATCACCTGGATGTAATTTTTGTGAAATATGTATCTTATAATATTTCAAACCACTTTTATGAATTCCCTCCAAACGCTCGTCTGTGGCACATCCATTTATGCCGAGACTTGATGTGTTGATTTGGAAGGATCTGCATTTATCTAAAGAAAGTATCAAAAATAATTATACTTCTTCGAATATGGAATGAACAATTATTTTACCTCGGCTAATAAGTTATGTCTAATATTTTGTTCCATTCTGCTTCCATATTTCATTTTTGGTTCTTGAAACGCACCGTACTCAGCCAAGCGTTTGTCCAAAATTCCGAATAATGTTCTATCCGGCTGTTGTCTTTCCGGAAATAATTCAAAATAAATTTGTGCTATTCCTATCAAATTTATAATAAAGATTCAACATATCTCGTTTCTCTTCATTTGAGAATGAGGACATTTCGACTGAAGTATTTGTGCAAACTTATGATGTTTAATGAGTTCTGACAACTAGTGTTTATTAAACAAAATTTTTCGATGCAGTCATGACCATCTCAGATGAAGTTGTTTTTTTCAAAATCTGTGGTTCAGTGCAAATCATAACAAATTATACTTAATGAAATCAGAATGACAATCACTATTTTTCTGTATAAAAAAATAATATAGCGCCCATAACAGAAAAAAAAGTTGATGATGAATGCCAGAAGACGAATCGTCGGATAGTAAATCTGAACATGAAAACGTGTAGCTGAAAAAAAGTATCAACGAAAATGTACTTTTGGTTTTGAGCTATGTTGTCAAATAACGATAGAAAAAAATAAAATCGAAAATTCCGATTTTCAGTTTTTTGCCGATATTTCCGGAAATACTCGGAATTTTCCAAGTTTCAAAACAGTATTTGTTAAGCACCAGAATACGCAACTCTGCCTCAATTTAAGCTTCGACGTATCTCCTGTAGTTTAGGAGATCCCAATGGTGGGGGTCGAATTTGAATTGCCCTGTATAATACCATGTGGTTCAACTATGCACAAAATGGTTTCTGTCCGATGTGTAGTTTTGGCACCATCGCGTTATAAACAATTTAAGGGAAAATCTTCATAAATGCGCAGATTTAATGAAAATCCTCTTATTCAAATTCTTTCAACTGCATTTGGAAGTAGAGATCAATATCTACAATTTGTTTATTTTGGATTTTCAACCGAGGTATGGGAAATGTATTCAACATGTCACTGAGAGTAACTCTAAATGCTCCAAAGCGCACCCGAAGTCGCCCGAACTCAACTCGAATTAACTTTGTATGCGACTTAGGGTGGCTTTGGACGTACCTTATAGCGTTTTGATCAACTTTTAGTGACATTTTCAACACATTTCCCACCTCTCAGGTGAAAATCCAAAATATAAAAATTGTATATATTGATCTCTACTTCCAGATGCAGTTTCAAGAATTTGAATTCGACGATTTTCCTTAAATCGGTGCATTTGCAAGATGTGCCCTTAAATTGTTTATAACGCGATTGTGCAAAAACTATAAATCGGACAGAAAACATCTTGCGCACAGTTGAACCACATATTATTATCTATCAGTTTCCGTAATACTGTTTGTTCAGCTTCAGAATTATAAAAATTATAAATTTAAAAAAAATGACCAAGGTCAAGGAGGGGAGGGGGTGCCTGAACACCAGGGCCACAATTCTCGAGTTCAAGAAAACGGAACGGTCCCATTGCCTCCCATCACTGGATGTGACAGTTCACATCGCCTGCACTGTTCTCGCGCCAGAAATCGGTATTCTCGAACGCGTGTGATAACATCCTCACTAGAGAACCGTTGACACAACGTTGCCAGACGATTTTTGGAAGAAGCTTCACATTTTCAGTGGTTAAAGAAGAAGAAGAGTAACAAAATAACCTATTTTGTGAATTAAATGAAATAATCATGTGTTATGTATTATATTATTATCCTCTAAGCTGATCTCTAGCTTCTTGAATAATAATTATTTCATAAAAAAACGCATCGTCTTAGGTACCTTCTGCGGAAAATTTTCAACTCTTGAAGATTGTTTGGTAAATTTACCCAGTTATTTAAAATTTCTGGTTGAATTAATGCATCTGTCACTTCTGAAATGCAGCGAGAAGTGCTTGATTGACTTTTAAACCAGAAAAAAAAATTTACTTCCTGATAATTTCCTGAAGCATACAATCTCAATGTTACAATCACCTACAACAACAAAGTCATTTAAAACTTATGTATATTACTTAAACACCAATATTCACAGCCAATTTCCTTTTCGGTGTTTGTAGATATGGAGTAACCATTACAATCAAAAAGCCAGTGAGGTTTTTATTGAGTCTAAAGAGTCGAAGGAACTGATTGTCTCTTAATTCAAAAGCATCTGCGGCCCTCTGTTTCTGAAAGAATAAAAGAAAATGTCTCTTTTCCGAGGTTTTCCCGGATTTTCTCAGTGGAAAATGGACGGATCCGGTCGTATGAAAATTCGTTTTGTAGGTTCTATAAATCTCTACAAAAGTTTTTTCGACTGTGAAACGATTCCTTGAATAATCTTTGAGATATTTCCAATAAACAAAAAAAGTTGCACTGTCAGTTATTTAAGTATTGTTGATAGTGATACTGTAACATTACAACATGAGTCGTTTTGGGGAAGTTTCGACTCAACAAATAACAAAAAATATAGAAAAAGCAATCCCGCAATCTACAAAAAATACTAAAGCGTCAATATGGAAACAATTTATGGAGTTTTGTCAAGTACGAAATTACGAACTGTCGAAAATAACCTTACAAGAAGTAGCAGATATATTAAAGGATTGTGCCTATAATATGAAAAAGAGGAATGGAGAAGATAATAAAGAATATACAGTTAAATCAATTTTGAATTCAACTGCGAAGATGATTCAAGAAAGATATTTCATGGAATACAATATTAAATTTGATCCTTTTGCCGACATTGCTTGTAAAGAAGCTCGTGATGCGACAAATAGTAAACGGAAAGAATTACAAGTTATTCCAGAGAAAAGAAAAGTAAGTTCTGTAGCATTGAACAAGAAAGATATAGTAAAAATGGCAAAATTGTGGAATATAGACAACCCAGAGGGATTACACAAAATATTCTTTCATATAGCTTCTTATGAATTAGCTTGGAGAGGGGGAGAGGCTGCAAACTGTAAAATTTACCATTTTAAAGAAGAAATAATCCAGATGGAACTTCAACAAGAAGATTTGAATACAATACAATATTTTCAAAGACGACACAGGGCGGGTCGAAAAAATTGGCAGACATAAAATTAGATGGATGAAGGTATTTGTCCTGTTGCATTGTTAAAATTACTGTTACGAAAAAGAAATGAAAACATAACATCTGAACGACTTTTTTTAATTCCAAATCCCTTTTGGAAAAATAAAAATTCCAAAGGTTGGTACAAAAATGTTCCACTGGGTATTAATACGATTTCTACTTTGACCAAACATTCTGCAACTAAAATTGGACTCGACATCACAAATAATGAAATTACCAATCATTCGAACCGTGCTAGTACAGTTTACCAGTTAGCCAAAGCAGGAGTAAGTGACCAACAACTTATAAAGATAACGGGTCACTCATGATCATCTCCTATTAAACCCTACCTCCAAATTGATCCTGAACATCACGAAAATCCTATTAGTTCCTTACGAGCCTCGAGTGAGAAAAATCAAAATGATTATTTTACATGTGTGAATACCAGAGAAGAAAATTTTGAAATCAGTACACCAAACCAAACAATTTATAACAATTGTGTATTTCATAACTGTTCATTTAAATAATTTAATTAAAGATAATTATTGTTGTTGTTTATTCAGATATTCGGTAGTTAATTTATCTTGCCAAAAAACACTCGAGCTTTTCTTTTAAGGATAAATTTCTTTTTAACTCAAAATTTTTCCATCAGTTATTTTGCTCGAAAAACTGACATTTGATAAAATCGCTCGAACTCCGGTCTCGCGAAAAATCGCTCGAACTTCGGTCTCGCGATTTTGTCATGTCAGTTTTTCTCATAAAATTACTGATTGGCAAAATTATTTCGTTACAAAAAGAAATTCATCCGATAAAAAAAGCTCTTCTGTTTTTACTGTTGATAAAATTAAAATAAGTTTTGTCTAAACTATCATCGAAAAACATACATGTAGGACAATAAATATTTTTATTAACTAAAAACGAAACAATTATACAATTAAAAAACAATTTATATAACTAAAATTGGATCAATTACATTGATCATTTGAAAATATCCGTTCCTTTAATTTCTTTTTGGAAAGACGAACTGAATTTAATATTTTCAAGCTGTTCGGTAAATAGTTCCATAATTTGGATCCAATAAAGCAGAAGCTTCTCTGTCCAAGAGCAATATGAGTAACAGGGGCATAAATAGGGGATTGTGTTTTTTGTCTCGTACCGTAAGAATGTGGTATACTATTTATAAGTATAATGCCTGTTTGAGTACAAGAAACAAATAGTTTTAAGGCAGAGGAGTTGTCGAACGTCCATCACGTTTAAATCGATAAATAATTGATCGGAGGAGAATCTGCGAGGTTTTTTTGAGAATAATTTTCTGTATAAATTTCTGAATGATATTTATCAAACTCAGACAATTATTCCTAATTCCACCCCAACCGATGATACCATATAGTAATATGGGTTACACAAAAGCGTAGTATATAATTTTTAGTTGTTTGACAGATAAAAATTCCACTAGTTGCTAGAATCTGTAAATTAGGCCTCTGAGCTTATTTGTGATGTTGCGAGCATGAATGTCCAATTTCAAAAATGAATCGATATGGATGCCTAGATATTTGACAGTGTTTACGAGGTCAACAGTTTGATTTCCTACAGAGCTAGTATTATAATCAGGTAAAAATGGTTTATATGAGGTGAAAGGTATAATCTTAGTTTTTCTAGCGTTAACAGTCAATTTGTTTGAATCAAACCACTGCATATCATCAGAAGCAATTTGTTGGATTTCAGGCCAGTTTTTTCCTACGTAAATAATCGCTGTGTCATCGGCAAATGACAAAATTACTCCAGTTGAGTCTATATGTAGCAAATCGTTCAAGTAAATTAGGAACAGTATCGGCCCAAGAACGGTACCTTGAGGGACTCCAACTGTTACAAACTCTTCTTGGCTCTACATATCATCAATTTTTACAACTTGTTTTCGGACCCTGAGATAACTTTCGAAAAGATCTAATGCAATGCCGCGAATTCCAAGAGTTTCTAATTTATCAAGCAATAATCTATGATTTACCGTGTCAAAAGCTTTCGCCAGATCAATAAACACTCCCAGATAAGATTTTTTTTTATCAATAGCTGAATAAACGATGGATGTTAATCGGGCAATAGCATCTTGTGTAGATTTTCCCTCTTGAAAACCGAATTGGCGGGAAGAGATTATTTTATTTTGGTAATAAAACTGACTAAGCGGTTTTTCACTGCTCTTTCAAACAATTTAGCCACGGATGAAATCAAAGATATAGGTCTATAGTTGCTTACAGGATGTTTTTCTCCTGATTTGTAAATTGGTTTTAATACTGCCTTTTTAAAGTGATCTGGAAGTATACCCTTTTGAAAAGCTGAGTTAATAATGTACGATATCGGTTGGTATACAAAATTACTGATTAATTTTAGGATTTCGTTTGATATTCCACTAGCTTTTTTATTATTTAGTTCCCTAATGAGCTCTTTTATTTCGTTGTTGTCTGTTGGATTTAGAAATATTGATGAATTGACGTTTTTTATTTTAGATTTAATCGCTACACTTTGAGGAATCGCATTTGCCATCTTTTCACAATACCAGAAAAATATTGCTTGAAGTGGTTAGCAATTTGCAGTTTGTCAGTTATATCAGCACCATTTTCCGATTTATTTTTTTTCATTGAATTATTGGCATTCAATTTGTTGCAAAATTCTTTAACGACGTTCTATAGATTTTTTGTAGATGATTTGTTTTCATCGATTTTTTTGAGGTTTTTTTCGGTAATGAAGTTATTTTATTCTTGTGATTAATATATGCAGCTTTTTTCTCTAAGTTAAAAGGATCTCTTAAGGAAAGATGTGTAATTTGTCTCTATTATCAATGGATGTTATACGGCCTTTGGTTATCCACGGTCTCTTCTTTTTGATGGTTTTATTTTTTTTTGAATAAGTATATTTTTGTATTATTTCATTTAGGGTTTTAATGAAGTTATCAGTAGCAAGGATTACATTACTTTCTTCATAAATAGTTATCAATCCCTCTGTACTGATTATTTCTATCACCTTTTTTTCGTTCAGATAATTTTGGGTCATATATCTATTTTTACTTTCATGTTCATTTTTAAGGTTAACTATTTTTAATGCTGTAGGGGAGTGATCGGTAATATTTGTATGAATTGTGGCTGGGTAGATGTTTTCAATGATATCTGTATTATATTTTAAAAATATGTGGTCCAGACAGGCTCTTAATACAGTTGTTATTCGAGTAGGGTTATTTATCAGGGATCTGAATCCTTCAGCTGACAAGACATTTAGGTAATCTTCAGCATCTTTATCATCTTGCTCTACTTTATTTATATCTCTCAAAAAAGGTACAATCGTTGACTGAAAAATTCTTTTCTTCAAAAAAAGTATTCAAGTTCGAGTTGAAATCCTCGATCTTAGTGCATTTAACTATAGCGTTGATTTTAGAATTTTCACACTCCATATTGACTTTAATTCCATTAATCTCACCAATCTTGATGAATTCATGGTTTTCATGATAATTATCGTAGGTAATACCACAAGTGTATCGGTGATTATCGAAATAGCAATTCCTTTGAATTTGAGAATCAAATTATGTTGCTTGGCAAACACACGAGCGCTTGCGCGAGTGTGGTTGCCTAAAGCAACATAATTTGATTCGAAACCGAGAAGGAATTAACGATAATCGCCGATAACACGAGTTGTATTTGTTAAGATTATTTCATGAATAAAACCGAAACCATTTTTATTTATTTACTATTCAATTTAACTAGGAACATTAGTTTCGCATTTAGTTCTGAAATTATGGAACTAACAAAATATTTACTTGATATTTCAAACATCCCTCTATTTCAGTTACCAATGACAGAGCGCGTCATTCGTAGTTTCGTCATTGTATGTCTAGTCAACTGCTTCTCGCTCGAGGTTGTGTTTTGATAACATTTTGATTTAGTGATTTGATTAATCAACGAGTTTGCAAAATTTGTCGAAAATTGTGAAGTTGATATGAATTAATAGTGAGTGCTTATTTAGTTTTGGTCAAAGTTTGGTGTTGTGTCATTATAGCAGCTTGCTAGTGGTAAGTTTGTGTTTTGATAATAACCAATCAGGAATCGAACTACAAAATCGAAAACACATCATATACATATCCAGTAGCCAATCAAGAGCCGAACTACAAAATCGAAAACATGATGTTTTCATTTGTCAACACAAAAATTTCAATCATAACACGCTATTTTAGCATAAGTGAAATAATCACGGACATATATCACAGCTCCATCATTTTGATTCATTCTATTTCTGTTACATATCATTTTGTATCCACTTAAAGATAGAGGAACTATCTTTTAAAAATTAGTATAGGTCTGCGTATTTTGCTGTGATTGTGCTTTGAAGTATTACACATCATATTTTATCAAATACATATCTTTTCATCCAAATATAAAAAAACTGAATACTCCCATACAAAAATCTCATTGTAGATTTAGGAAAACTTAGTGCTAATAGGTGAATACACTAAGTCCACTTTTTAGAATTGGTCAAAAATGTATATAGAAGGGCCAGGTAGCCTAGTGGTGAAAGCGTTAATGTTAAAATCACTTTTGGCTGCCAGTCGCTGGTTCAAACCACAGCGACTTCAGAATTTTTCTGATGGCCCGAGAAAGTGGTATAACTATAACTGTAAGAAGGTCGTAAATCAATATATGCCGACGACCCTCTGTAACACCTATTAATTCTTAGCAATAAAGATGAGCAATAGAGTGTGTGTTAAAAGATTCACAGGTCCGGATTAAAGTATCTCATGAAATTGTTTGGCATGTTAATGAAAGTTATTACCAAAATTTAATGGCTATGGCAGGTACAACTCTGTGTAGAATCGACTGTTCGACGGTCTGCTGATTCCTCAAGTGGTTGGTGATTTACGACCCTCTTATAGTTATGGTTCTACTATATGGTAAGTTAAAATGGGCATGTGCCTACGTGTCATCGGGTCAACCTAGACCTGGACGAGCCTACCTCGCACGAGGTGGAGTGTTAAGTGGGTATACCTGAGGTGGACTCAATTCGGACTCAGGGGACTCCCATATCACCTTATGGGATGTGTAAAACATGCTGGATAAGGTGCCCATAAAGAGTTTCAACCACCTCGTTGAAATAAAAGAAAAAAAATGTAGAGAAAAGTCTTCAAGTATGTCACCACCACCAAACTAACCACACTCAACGCACTATTTAGAATGACATGAAACCAAATCAAGTATCACTGAACACTTCACTGATGAAGGAGATTTTTTGCATCAATGCATTAATACAAGAAAGTATTCTTCAATAGGTCCAACCTAATATTACTTTGATTCTCTGACGGATTCCTCTTGACCGTTTGAGAGGAAAAGGTTTTGAAACAAGTGATCACTTGCTACTTTAATATTTAGTTGGGAAAAGAATATTGCAACTTCAATAGTGAATATTATTCTTCTATATCAACATGGCGGTTGAGTACAAATTTGAACTTTGCACTCGATAAAATTTGCAATGGAATCAGAAGGTGAATATTACATTTTTTTAATATGAATGGAATGAGTTGGAATAGGTATTGGAGTATTGGTATAATTAATAAATATTTCAAACCACTTGTTCATTGTGGATCGCAATTCATGAAACTCATTTTTGACAGCAAAATTCATTCTTCAAAACAAAGCATAGATTCACAACTACGAAAAATTTAGTAGTTTATAGTAACAAGTTCATAACCTATCAGAAAATCACAACTTCACGTCAGTAAAAACCTCACGGTATTCGAGATATTGGAACTTTTATAAAAAAAAAAAAATTATTCCTATCTCATATCATTCTTTTATATTCCAAGCAAATAAGGAGAGTTTCATGCTAATTCTTATTTTCGATAAATATTACTGAATAGTAGTTTTAACTATCGCAGAAGGCAAATTTTCAATAGCAGTCATTACGGTCTACAAAAAAAAATTATCCTCCGATTAGGATCCCTCAAGATTTTTATTATGAAACTTTGAACTCTTTTTGTGACAAATTATTCTCCAACGAAAACCTGAACAATGGCCTTGAAAACTTGCTCGTTTTGTCCATAGTCCAAAAATGTAAAGAAGTTGCTATGATTCTTTTTTAAAAAAAAGATATTGCTAATAGAGTACGAAAGGGGGTATTTTACGGTGGATCACAAGGATTGAAGCTTCGTTCAAAATGGCTTTATTTTTTATTTTATGGAAGTGTGAGCTGCAATTCGATGCTCTTTTATCTAGGCTGATCTGTCAGTTGAATGACAGAGTACACCGTGTTTTCGTGAGTTGCAGTATTTACCACATAATTCCTTATTGAACGTTATCGTGTATTGTTTTCTCTTTAGACTGTTAGTGTGCTTTGTGGATAGGATTTGATAACTTGGCAAAATCTATTTGCAACAGTATCAAAATGCCGTACAGTCCACGTGAGTATGCCGAAATGCATTTTATTTATGGTGAATGTAGAGGCAACGCAAGGAGAGCTGCTGCATTATACCGTGAATGGTATCCCAATAGGAATATACATCGTGATTATCGTGTGTTCATAAGAGTACATAACTCTTATACGGAGGGCAAGATTGCTGGTGCCCAAGGTGGATCAGGCAGACCACGTCGTGATGACCTTGAAGATGAGGTCCTTGAAGAAATTGAGAATGATCCGTCCACTAGCGTTCGTAGTATCCAGAGAAGAACTGGCATAAAAAAATCAACCGTTCATGATATCTTGAAAAGACATCAACTGCACCCCTTCCACGTACAGCGTGTTCAATCTTTGTTGCCAACAGATTACCCAAAACGAATAACTTTTTGTCGCCGTATGTTGAGAAAACACCGAGAGGACCCAGATTTCTTCAATAAAATATTATGGGCAGATGAATCATCATGCCACCGTCGGGGTGTTTTCAATATCCACAACCTCCACAGTTGAAAATCCTCGTTTAATGAGACCAGACAGGTACCAACATCATTTTAAAATAAATCTGTGAACCGACATACTGAATGGCCACGTGATTGGTCCGTTCGAGTTTCCGCAGACATTGAACTCCGAAAATTATTTGGAATTTTTGCAAATCCAATTAACCCATCTAATGGAAGATGTGCCGCTGGCAGTCAGACAGACCATGTGGTTTCAACATGATGGGTGTCCTGCTCACTACGGCAGACAAGTAAGAGAATATTTAGATAGGACATATGCTCAGAGATGGATTGGGAATACTATGGCCGTCACGTTCACCAGACTTGAACCCGTTAGATTTTTTTATTGGGGATGTTTGAAGGAAAAGGTTTACCACAACCCAATCACTAGCGAAGGGGAACTACGGAACCAAATACGACATGCAGCCGAAGAAATCAACAATAACCCAAGAGCTCTGCGTTTGTTGAAAAGGTCGTTTTTAAGGAGATGTCGAGCTTGTATCAGAGCAGAAGGAAAACAATTCGAACATTTGTTGTAGTCTCTTAATCATGTACAAGAGGAATATTGAGGTGTACATTGTTGTGTTGTTTTCATAAGAATCAACCTATTCTCATATAATTTTTTTTCATTAAAGTTCATTTAACTGTTATATCAGTCCAAGTACCTGTGTAAGATTTATCAGCTCATCAGTCGCTGTGATAAAATAATTGCAGCTCACACTTCGATAAAATAGAAAATAAACCCATTTTGAACGAAATTGCAATCATTGTGATCCATCGTAAAATACCCCCTTTCGTACTCTATTAGCATATCTATTTTTCAAAAAAGAATCATGGCAACTTCTATACATTTTTGGACTATGAACAAAACGAGCAAGATTTCAAGGCCAATGTTCAGGTTTTCGTTGGAGAATAATTTGTCACAAAAAGAGTTCAAAGTTTCATAATAGAAATCTTGAGAGATCCAAATCGGAGGATAATTTTTTTTGTAGACCGTAATGTCTGCTATTGAAAATCTGCCTTCTGCGATAGTTACAACTACTATTCAGTAATACTTATCTGAAATAAGAATTAACATGAAACGCTCCTTATTTGCTTAGAACATAAAAAAATGATCTGAGATAGGAATAATTTTTTTTTTATAAAAGTTCCAATATCTCGAAAACCGTGAGGTTTTTACTGAGGTCAAGTTGTGATTTTCTGGTAGGTTATGAACTTGTTAATCACCAGCTAAAGTATGATCCATGGTTTACCGGACACCCTGTATATAACCTCACTTGGAAGGGATTCCTGTTGTAAATAAACATTCTCAATTGAAAATTGAAACAAAAAATTACTCCTCTGAAAAGTGAAAAAACTACGATAAATTGAAATTACTTTTTTGTAATATCTAACAGAAAACAACTACTTTCCCGGATAAAGCCACGCTGGACATTGAACTTCCGGCTGAAAAAGAACTACTTGTTTTCTGTTCATATTTTCAATGGAATCAATATTCTCATATACCTAGTCAAAAGTGTAATACTCATTTCCTCAATATTTGAATGTTGGAAGATTTTATATGAATTTCGTTGGGCATCAACCTCCACCTAGACTGTGTGAGCAAGTATTTAAAATTATTATTCGAAAATTATGTTAAAATGTTTCTTTGTTTCGCGGATATAACAAACACCTTTGCACATATTCATTCGCATCACCTTGACTACTATTTATATTTTATCGCGACTTACTTATTGCAGCCAGTGTTCGTATGAGATTCGACGTAATGTTTTACAACAGAGTTATTATCTTTTTGTTGGCATCATTTGAGTAATTTGAAAAAGGGGTTATCGACCCGATTTCTTTGTATTCTTTTTGGAATGGAGGTTCACGATCCAGGTTCACGCGCAAATGAAAATATTATCAAGTGTTTGAGAAGACGATAGCTGTTGTAATAGGAAAATAGATAGATAGATAGATGAATTTATTTAAAGATTTCAATTTAACCAGTTGAAAAACTCATATCCTTAGGCAATGAGTTTAAGTAAAAGTCAAAATATACTTTAATGTCAGAAATTTTTCTACTTATCTACAAAGCTTTTCAAGTGTAAATGAATGTGATATGTGATAAAGACTATCATAGTGATTGTCTCTTCTATCCGAACATAAGTACAGACGGAAGAGAGTACCACCACCATATGCGCTCTGGGGCGACTCAACGAGAAATGTGGCGCATTTGCTATTTCAACTGCAGGAAAAACCTGGAAGAACCTACAGTAATAGCTGAGCCTTCAGTTTAAACAACTAATGAAGAGATTAACGATGATAGAAGGAAAGTATGCACTCATTTAATCTATCTCAAAAGCACTACTAATAGTGGAAAAAAAATGTGCCATTTCTGAATACCTTGTAGCTACTTTTCTATCTAGGTCTCACCTAATATGAATTGCTTTACTCTTAGTAGAATCTGAATGGTTAAAATACGGGAACAGCTCGAAGCTGTTGGCCTAAAATATACAATTTTGGAAAAATATTTTCACAGTATTTTGTGATTTTGTTTTGATACCTATACCTGATTGATAGCTCTGGCTTATGAGCTATATAATGAATTTCATATCAGTTCATTGCTTTTTTCCTATACTCTTTCTCAGTTATAAAATACAAAGTGTTCTGATCTCAATACTGAGGCTGAGTAGTTCAATCCCGTGTATTATACATGATTCAATTATATGTTAAAGAAGGTTTACCCACTTTGGAAAAGAATAATGCGAAATGACTATCATCTCTTTTTATACTCCGCTGTCAATTTTATGTTTACTCTGAATTCCACACCCATTCTACTATCAAATCTTTGATCATAAAGTAATTTCATGGAAACTCTTTTTGACAAATCATAATATTTAAATTTTTCTTGGAAAATTACATGAACATGACGTGAATGTATTCAAATCATGTAATGAACATGTTATTAAATTTGATATAGCGTGAGTTGGAACTTTCACTACGTTGCAGAGTATTAGTAAATAATTCGCGGAATATCATAGCTGTTACTGTGAAAAACACTTCTGTTTACATTCGATAGTACTCTCCTATCTGTGTGTCTTACCAATTTTGCAATACGTGAGGGTTTGTAATGGAATTGCTCTGTTCGAAGTACTTATTAGCATTGATTTGGAAACAATTTCAATTCTTCCGGAAATCACATTCAATATATGCTGATTATCTCACTCAGAATCATTCTTCAGTTCAACAAAATGCTTATTGATCGATGCTATTCCCATCTTGAATGTCTCAGCATCTATTGAACACCATTCATGTGTTCCCCAAATTATTCAGGCTTGCATCAAAAGCTATCCACCATTATCTTCAACCAAACTGTTCTATACACAATAACTATCAACCCTCTCTAGTGCATACCATTCCAAGCTTTTGCATAATAGAGGAGAGAATAGAAATGAATTAAAACCTAAATCTTGGGAGCAGGATGGACTGTTGCTCGACTGTTCTGTGGATCATTATTTTTCTGTTTCATATTATTGATAGGAGACTGGGAACAAAATATTTTGGCATTTCCTCTGGAGATTTGTGTTCCATGCCAATGTATTGTGTATCTGCGTATTATATATTATTACACGATACCTATTTTGTGTGAATAACTGTTAAAAAAGATTATCGAAAAAATAATTTCTAACAAAATTGTAGGTAATAAAAAAACAAAGATATTGGTGCCTGAAAGACCTGTGTAAACCCAATAACGACAGAGTTATTGATCGAAAAACCCTAAAATTGAGAACCTTCAATCTCAAATAACTCGAATATAGTGAAATTTCTGTGGAAAACTAAGGAGACATTTTTTAAAGTAAATTAAAAAACCTATAAGCTCCAATAAAAGTCTTTTGCATCCAAATAGACTGACTTGTAGCCAAGATAAAGTCACTTACTGTTTTTTTAATGTGATAATTGAACTCTCGTCATTACAACCGTAATAGAAATCAATGGCTCCCAACTCTCAATCTGGATAAAAATCTAAAGGTTTGGTAGCATCAATTATATTTTTATTTGCTATGAACTATACTTGTATTAATTTTATGTATTGAAGTCAAATAAGTTTGGATATTTATTTTGTAATCAATTTTTAATATCCCTATTATAAACAAAATTGTTTCTTGGGATAACAATAAAGTACTACTACTATTATTGCTATTATTAATAGGGAATATGCAAGTGATTTAAATTTACTTGATTTTTTTACCTCCGATACTTTATTGTCTTGACATTACACCTAAACCATTATTTTATCATTTGATTTGTATTTAACTGCATAGAACTACAATCAAAAAGTGCAAAATAAGAGCGCGTAATTCAAATTTGCGAAACGCATCACCACTGGTCAAAACGAAGAATGACGTCACATGGCAGGTTATGAAATTCATCTGTGTTGATATTCATACTGTGCTAGTCGTCTTTAATAGACAATTTGTTTTTATTTCTATATCTGTAGTGTTTTCCATTACATAGTGCGATTTTGGTCTCGTGACAATTGTAAATTATCAAGAACAATGACTGAAAGTGGTTTTATCAAAGCACAATCCGACATTCTACCAAAAATAGATGCTTTTAGGATGACAGCATATTTTGTATCCAACCAGATTTCAAGTCTGCTGAGAACAAGTGAATGCTGCAAGGTAATTTTTGTAATAAATGATATTTAAAATTTTTCATGCCCAACATAACCTCAAATGTTGTATTTATACAATATACTCACATTAAAGTGATCTTCACAGCAATGTATGAGATATTGGACATAGTTCGTCTCTTCTCATAACCTTACACCATTTTTTGCGTATTTTAGCATCTCTTGGAACAGAAGAAAATACTTCATTTGGTGTACTTATAATTGTGTTTTGGCATTCCGGTACTAGACAATACCTATAAAATGGTTTTTTTAGCATTTTCCATTATCGTAAGAGCGATTAAAACCGCAAATTCCTAACCTAATTAATAACTGTCAGTAGTGTTAATGCATGTAGAAGGAGAAGAACAATAATGATCGCGCCATGTGACGTCATCCACAGCTCGCGAAAAATGGAGGCGTTCAAACAGGTCAAATTCAATCGGTATTTTATATATTATTTTAAAAATTAATTTCAAGACTTTCAACAGTATTTATATTTTTTACCATGTTATAATGTTGTCAAAAATTGATTAAACAAATTTTTAAAAAAATGCATATTCCCAATTGCAATTAACTTTATTCAGGTATAATTGATATACTCCATGTTATTTGACCGGTTTTGAATGCTTAGTTTAGAAAAAATAGTTGATTAAATTGAAAACGACACTTTTATAATTAAAAAAAAAAAAGTGCATTTTTCTTAAATAAACCAAAAAGTATTCATAATATGAGAAAATGTTTGAAAAAAATCCTACAATTGATATTTCAATGAAAATGTACTTTTATTTTATATTTGTATCATAAAAATTATACTCACCCCATTTCAAAAACAAGAATTGCAAACATTTTTAATTAATCAATTAATGACAACATGCTTTTTTCAAGTTGTTTGCTTAAAAAATTAAGGAGTTATCATTGAAAAACCAACTGTTTTTTTTTTCAAGACTTATGTTAATAAATGCGTAAATGACTTTGGAATAAAACTTATGCATCGAGCTTCTTGTAGGGGTAATTTTTGCATCATGTTATTGTGTGTAAATTTGAAAATACTATGGACCAGCCCAGTACAAGTAACGGTAACGTTGATTCTGTTGCGAATGTGTGTCAAATTTTCAATGAAATTTTTGGTCTTAAGCTTTTATAAGGGTTGAAGGGTTAGAAAAATATTTTTTTAACTTTATTGAATTATTCTCAATTCAATATAAATGCAGTTTAAAATTATTTCTAATTATGAAAAAAAAAATCTTTAAAAAAGAATTATTTCTCTGCAATTCGTATTCCCAGGGGATGGTTTATAAGAGTTGAGGCATTCTGGCAAATGATAATTCCATTCTAACAATTCAACAATAACAACAACAACAACAATTCAACCTCATTGATGCAATTTTTAATCGTTTCAAATTCTAATAAACATCTTTAATACTATCGTTTTGAAAATTCCTATCCCTTAGGGGATGATTTACAGGAGTTGCATCTGTCTGATTGATTATAAACTCGTTTCAAAATGTCGAGTTGTCTACAAATAATTAATTTAAACTTTATTTTAACCAAAAATTTGTAAAAATATACGTTTTTCTGAAATCGTTCAAGAATGCCCACTTTCTCGGAGCAACTTCAGGCCTCAAAATACGCTAATCTAGTATTTTGGTCCGTTGCTAAGCAACGAACTTTCCCGGACCGTTTTCGGACCTAAACGGTACGGGAAAGTAGTTTTTCGGCAACCATCCGGGAAGTGTTCACTTCCCGGACATTTTTTATATGGGAAAGTAGCACTTCCCGGCCTAGTCCGGGAAGTGATCGAATTTTAATACAAATATTAATATAAATAAGAATTATAATGTTTATGTTGGTACCTATCGTCTGTTCGAATTTCAATATATAATACAAACAAGAACTGAAATGTTCGAAATATTCAAATTTGGAATTGTTTCATCCGGTTAAAAGATGGGTGAAAGTCAACCTCTCTTCGTCTCTTAGACTGAATGCGTCTCATTGATTTGTTATTCAACATGATTGCCGGAAAAATAGTGTACGCAACACGTCCGAAAACAGTTTTTTGGACTCGTAGATTTCCAGGACTCGCTACGCTCGTCTTAGAATTTGGTCTACTCGTCAAAAAAAAACAGTATTTTCCGGACTTGTTTCGTAAATGACTATTCCCGTATATAAAACGATACGGGAATATTTTTGCCGGCTTGTTTACATTTTAGACAGTTATTGAATTCACGCAAACAATATGTAGAATTCCTTAGTTTTTGATATTGCTGATTGCGATTTCAGAAAAAATAGTATGTGTACCTCGTAGTAAAAGCACATTCCCAGACTTCAATGCTTGTTGGCCTCGGCTTGACGCCTCGGCCAACAATTTACATTGTCGTCCGGGAATGTATTGCTTTTACTGCTAGATACACAATATGTATTTTTTTTACTTTTTGGCAATAAAGGATAGTTTTCACACCTAAAAAATTAAAAGCCTGGTTAGGCACAGGGTAAATGTCAAGAAGAGAAGAGTATAGCTTGAATCCAAATTTTTATTTAAATCGGTGTTGATTTTCAAAATTTCACGGTTTCATAGTTTTTCACCGATTTCAGTGTGTATTAAACTTGATGAAGTTAATTAATCACCGAAACCTGATTAAACGTTCGACACTTGATGGTTACCTACTATTCAATGTAGTTCAAGATCAACGACATTTTTCTTTCCGGAACCCTAATGTTTCAATAAACTTTTCTGAGTTGTATGTCAGAAATAGCTGTACTACACTAATGAACATGACCTACAATTCTCGAAACGGTCGAAACGGTCAATTTATAATTCAATTGGATTCGATTCAATCTGAAAGTCATAAAAATTGCAATGTTGTGCTACATAACAGTTTCATTTCATCAATATTATGCGAAATTCGATGACTCATCGAGGTACGAATTTGTAAATTTCGATTTTCGAAGAAATAGGCTATGAGCACATTACTCCAAAAGTTTGGAGTTGTCTCATAGGCGTTTTCACTTTATTGTTACCAACTCATAATTTCTAGTAGATACTGAATTTGAATCAGAAATGTCCATAAAGAGAAGAATATGTTTTGGGCCGTGGTGGTGGAGAGTTCTCTTCTGGATAAAATGAATGATCTCTGAATATTTCTGAAGAGTTAGGCATAACCAAATAGAACATCAAAAGAAGCAGTCATTTGTCATTGTTTAGACATATCAAAGATAGTATTGGTGATTTGGTGATATATTCTTGAAGAAATAATGGACTCAAAATATTTATCGATATTGGTACAATGTCATGTGGATATATTGGTAGAAGTGAATATGACTTGGTGAATCATTAAATGCCTTTTTCCCGCTGCCGACACTGTAAATAGTCCATACATGCTCAGCAACAAAACATTTAAATGGCCTATGTCATTCGTTTACTAATTCATCTTGACAACGGAACTTAATAGTGTCATTTACATGCCTAGGGTAATAATGACTTTGACTTTGACAAGTAATACCTTCAGCTTCATTCATATCAATTTTTAGGTTATGAGACCTTTTGAATATTGTTGTTGTCTGCTTATTCGGTAACTTAGTTACACGCACAAGCAACGTAGAATGAAATAGCGAACGAATAATCATGAAGGAAGGGTAAGAAAACAAACTTCAATTCAGGCAAATTTTGAGAAATGTCAACAAGCAGCGGGAAAAACGTAATAAGTAACACGGAATGTATCGACTGTTATCATCCTCAGCAAGCGACAAGCCTCGGCTTTGCCTCGGCTCGTACTCGCTCACCTCGAATGTTAACACGTCTTTACATTCCTTGTTACTTAATAGTTATTTATAAAGACTTCTGCGCTACTACGGATAATGAGACCAGTTGACCAGACAATATCAAATTTATGATCCATGCGTGTGTGAATATTTCAGGTATTTTTCAGTGTATAATTGTGCTCAAGTAGGGTTTTTGGGAGACTAGATGATAAATAATGGGTTGACACGCTGAACTACAGAATGTAATTAAAATAGAAACACTTTGAATTAGGTTTAACTGTTTGAGCAGGACAGTTGATGTTTAGACCACTATTCTGACGGCCTTCTGACCACTGTTTTAATAAAGGCAGACGTTGCTTTTGACATGTTTGTTTCACATAGGTACATATGATTTAAATCATATGTAACAAGATTACGGAATATTTCAAATTTGGATAAAGCACATATCGCAAAAATACCTGAATGATCTATGTAGAACCTTGATTGTCATGTGGCAGGCAATATTCCCACAATCAAATCAAATAAAGGAACCATGCCTTATAAATAGCCCTGAGATGGTGATACACATAAGGAAATTACTCATCACTTGACAACGCCGCCATCGATTTTGATTTTTTTTCAGCGATAAAAAGGCGAAAGATGTCGGAATGAATTTGTAAAGAAAAATAAAGGGTATTCCATTTGAAATATTCTAATGAACGTCGTCTGAATCTGACAATATTCAAAATGCAAATTTCAGCAAAATGCAAATTTCAGCACCCTGTAAAGGATCATGCCGCAAAATTACTGGAATGGTGAACGTGATACCTTGCCACTACTGTATGCCAAAAATATTTTAAAAATTTGAATAAATGAATATACCATGCCCAATTCAACATGACCCTTCAATAGTGGTAAAAATAGGTTTATCAATCATAACTTGGCAACACCGCAACCGGTTTAAATTTTTTTACAGCGATGTATAGGTATATCTTAGTAGAATAATTTTCGAAAAGAAGATACTGGGTGTTGTATTAAAAAAAAACTCGTCTTCGAGTCGTCCCGCTTTTATAAATACACCCAGTATTGTTGAAAATATTTTTGAAATGGGTATCTTCATTAACGGAAGAAATTTGGTTTTAAAGTTTTTCTCTTCTGATGATGACTTTCGTGATATCGAAGAATTGCACACTAAATGGACACACTGTATAATGCTGTTGTCAGGGTTATTTTATACTGAAAAATTTCATTCAAAATGTTCCCACCTATCGTTCAAGAAAAATACATAAAATCATACTACAAACTGCAGAGATGGGAAACCAACATATACTAAAAAACATTTGGTTTTCTGTATGAAAATACAAAACAAATAATTTTACCATTCCTTATATTTTATTTGGTACATAAATCATGCATATGCCTAAAGACACAGAAAACAAGAATCCATCGAGTTTTTCATTATAAAATTTGTTCAACATTCCTTCAACATATATTTGAGAATCCATACTTTTATTCTAATAGCCTGATCCTCCTACTCCTAAACTTGCCGACTTGGAAACTGAAAATGATCCGCTGGTTCCACCAACTAACCCTCCAACCAATCTATTGACCGCCCCTAATGTTGAGATGGGTATCTGAAAATGAAATAATTTGGTTAAATACCTCTAGTATTTCATGGACTTCAATTGATCACAGTGGTATACAGTGAGCACGTAAAGGTTGGAACAAATTCGTTAAACGCTTGATATGGCCATTAGGAAAAATAAGCTCAGAACAACCTTTACGTGCTCACTGTATAATAGACCAGTGCGGATGCATTTTTGACATATCATAATTATTAACAGCATCAGACTTACTGAAAGAGGAGCAAAATGATTTTCAAAACAAATTGGAGTTGAAAAAATGGAGAAGGGTGGAACGGGGCGAACTTTTAGGGGTTGAAAGCGAAATTTCACGGTTTTCGAAAATTGCAACAAAAGTTGACCTCCTATCGAAAAAAATGTGGCAAAGTTGTTGATAATAAAAAGATGTAGAACTTTTGTATTCAAAATTTTTTCACATAATCACAAAGGACCCCGCACTTCTCTTATGAAAAATGGCGTTTCTTCAAATGATGTAATTTCTTGGTAGATCGTAGTACTCGATCTACTGATCAAAAGTGTCCATGGCCTCAACTCAATCCTATGACTAGTTTTTGCAATACAGGGTGTTGAAGTTGAGGATTATCAACTTTTACCTCACGAGTATTTCGAAACAGAATCAAATAAACTTAATTTTTTTTCAAGAAACACCTCATTTCATTTCCTGGTTGCAACCACATAGAAAAATGGGAACAATAATCATAACGAATACAGGGTTTTCCAGTAATGAATGCATGCCCAATTTTGAAAGTATAAAATATGACAATTCCTGAGCGAGAACGATCGCAAAATGAACTATTTCACTAGATACCTTGTTGTTACATCAAAAAAATTTGAAGTACCCATAATTTATACTGGGTGATCCATATTTATAGAAACTATTCACAATGGAGGTTAAGTGGACACCCTGTATTTTTGGGTTGATTCAAGATGTTTGTTAAATTTTTCCAGTATATCTCATCATGATCTCCAAATAATACAAGGTGATTCAGTCATGAAAAATACTGCCAACTACACAAAAATTTACAAAAATCACGTTTTTTTTCATCATTCTGTATTTCAAGATTAACTCCGTTGAGGAAGTAGTTTTATTTCCCCACTGTACTCGATATGACAACGTCATTACAGCTGAGAGTTTTTATCCACTTTCCATGACCAGATTTTTTTTCATGTAGCTGTCAATATGAAAATTATGAATTCGCACTTCTGACTGACTTCAAGAAAATACACTCTTGAAGAATCGAAAAGTACTAGTAAATAACACTAGAAGAATCCTTACTTGTGTTCGATGAAGTTTTTAATGGAAAACTATTTGCATTTAACTGTGTAATAAATACTGTGGCCAAAATAGGATTGGATTGCTGGTATTTTTGAATTGGTATTTCATCGTTTTTCGGTGACCTTTGGAATAATATCAGAAATGAAGAAAAATGAGTTTCGTAATAATTTCGTTTATTTGAATATTTATATCGAAATAGTTATTTATGTATCAAGTGAGTAAAGTGATACTTTTTTCTACGAGTAGGAAATGTTGGCAATTCCTATGAGTAAAAAAAAACTTTACTCACGAGTTTCATACAAAATTTTTTCTACAAATGTCAAAAAAAGAAAACCATCCAATGTTTTTATTGAGGTTTTTATAATATTTATTACCTACTTTTCATCCTCATTCAATTTATTTCAAATTAACAACACAAAAAAAATAAGATTAGTTTAGTTAGTTTTTTTTTTTTTTGATGTAACAACAAGGTATCTAGTGAAATAGTTCATTTTGCGATCGTTCTCGCTCAGGAATTGTCACATTTTATACTTTCAAAATTGGGCATGCATTCATTACTGGATAACCCTGTATTCGTTATGATTATTGTTCCCTTTTTTCTATGTGGTTGCAACCAGGAAATGAAATGAGGTGTTTCTTGAAAAAAAATTAAGTTTATTTGATTCTGTTTCGAAATAATCCTCAACTTCAACACCCTGTATTGCAAAATCTAGTCATAGGATTGAGTTGAGGCCACGGACACTTTTGATCAGCAGATCGAGTACTACGATATAACAAGAAATTACATCATTTGACGGAACGCCATTTTCCATAAGAGAAGTGCGGGGTCCTTTCTCGGGAAAATCGGAAAAACCAATTTTTTAGTAATTAATTTTTTTCTCTCTTGAAAATAAATTTTTTTTTCACGAAATTTGGTGGAAATATAAATTATTATTTTTCAAATGAGCTGTAATTTTTTTGTAGCGGAATACAGATTTTTCCGTTTTTTGTGTCAAATTCCGAAAAACGACCTCATTTTCAACTGAAAAGTTTCACCGATAAAGTTAGTTTTTTTTAATCTCGCCAGTTTTGAAGCGTATACTTTTAGATTATGTAATAAAAGAGTGGCACTACTGTGGAAGTTGTTTCAAGAAAATGCGAAAAAATTAAAAAACAGATTTTCAAAAATCAATATTTTAAATATAAAAAATAAATATGAGTAGCTATTACTCAAATTCATTTATTAAAATTATTGAAATTAACAGTTACAACCTTTTGAGAATAATAATTTCATGTTACCCCAACGGGTACAAAGAATAAACAAGGACATAAATATGGATTTAATTGTGATAGAAAGGCGAAAGGAGATGAACTTTTCGGGGTAAAATGGTTTTTCACGATTTGCAGCGAAAATTAACCTCTTACCAACCACCAGATAAGTTTAGCTTAAGATTATGCCCCTAACAGCTATTTGCACCAGTTCAACTTAAGGTCACCTTATGACTAAAGTGGGCCGCTATTTGAGGACAACATAAGTCTTAGTCAAGATAATTCACATTGAATTTTTCAAGCTTAAGGTGTATTTAGTCAACATCATTTCAAAATTGTGCTTAAATATATGTTAAAAACGAAAGTTGAACCTGTTAAATCAAATGTTTATGCTGAAAACATATGTTACTTTGAAAATCCCAACTTTATAAGAATCTTACTTTTACGATAAAATTATTGTCCATAATTCACGTGTACCTTAAGTTTCATGTCATAAAATGTACCTATCATTCTTAAATGTATGCCTAAATCAAAAACTCGTACAACTCGTACAACTCGTACAAAATTATTGTCAAGGTTATGTTTATGTCAGTGCTTGTGCTAAAGTTACGTTTATGTTGACTAAATGCATCTTTAGGTTCCACTTAACGACCTAACCTCACTTTTTTACACAACATATTTTCCCATTTCCTTAATATTTAAAGTTTTTCCAGCACTTTTTCCTGGATTTTGCTGATATGATTGCATTTTTGTGGGTATCTGATTGTATCAGGTTAAAAACAAAATGTCAGGTACAATATTAGATGACGACGACCTAGAATTTGAATCAAATTTTTCATGATGTGCCTAGACAAGTGTTCGTGAGTGTACATCATTTGCATGTTTGACGAACTTACATTTTTTCCGCGATTTAGTGCGACCAAACATACAGCTCTCTATATACTAAACCTGATTGAGGCTGAAATTGAATATCCCTATGATATAAAAGTATAAAAATAATTTTCAGTTTCAATACTGTACCTATATCCTGATACAAAATGTATATTGTTAATATATATTACTTACTAACTCAAAATTATTCTGTTGATTTGTACTCGAAGAATGGAATGGCGAGTCTTTTCAATTTTTCTTATTCATCCGAAATTGTTAACTACATCTTCATGTCGTAAACATTTTGTATGGATACTATTTTTCACCTAAGGTAGGTCAGGTTAGGGTGGGTAATAAACTATTAACTACTCATTTTAACCAATGTTTACTCTAGGCGATATTGTGGCTAGTTTTCTGGTAGAGACAAATCACATGCCATCCTCTCGTCAGCCTGTCAAATTAGACAGAACTGAAAACTTTGTTTACCGTCTCGTCGTTGGTTACGTAATAATTTTTGCGCTGTTGCCAAACATTTCTAATACTCAGCTAAGGTTCAGGCCAGGAGTCAACGGTGTAAACCATCTTTATCTTAAGGTGTACCGTGTACCTTAAGCTGATCCTCTTAGCTTAGTTTGTTATTAAGGAAAACCGGTGCAAATAGCTGTAGGGCATATTAATAATTGTTAACTATTATTGTGACATGACAGGCATGGCCCTCACTGGAGGTTCAATAGTGATATCCTGAAAGTATTCGCCATTCTCAATCATAGTGTACACTTTAATTCTTCATGGTGGTATATTATTATTAACATTAATTTCATATCATTTCCTATTGTGCGCCGAACTGTGCACATACAGTAAGTAACATCATTCAATATATTTTATCAGGAATAGACATGACTATTTCTTTTATTTTGGTCCAAGTAATCCATGTATATAATCGAAAACAGAAACTCTATATATTTATATATTACATTCACACCACTAAAATAATGGTATGAATATACAGGGCGATCCTCCACATTCGCCTCGGTATTTCTACGAATAAACTTTCAGTTCAGTTATATGTGGGTCCATGGGGAGCATATTCCAAAATTATATTGAGATATATAGGGTGATCCCCAAAAAAATTACATACCAAGGTTATATTATTTCTTATGGAACACCCTATATTTTTTTATATTTTTAGATACTATAGACAAAATAAAGGTGAGTTATTATCTTATTTCCATACTTAAATTAAATGAAATTTTGAGAAATTTAGTAATACTGACCATAATCTGAAAACTGTTTTCACCCTGTAACGTGTAACAAGCTGCTCGTGATTAAATGTACTGCTTAGCTCAAAGGTTAAAGTTAACTACTGCAATGAAATTTTTAAGGCAATATTATACAGAGTGGCGAAAAAAATTGCCTCAAAATTTGGACACACATTTAATTGAATAACTCAAAGTTGAACTCAAGTGGCGTAATTTGACGCAGAAGTAGATTTCCTTCAAAACTATATTGGGGTTCCCTGTACCTATTTCTTTTGCTTCTGCTTCTGCTGGACCTCCTCGTCCTATCCATCTATTTGGATATTGTCGATCTAACTCGTTTCTAACACGTCTATCAAAGTGTGCAGGAGCACCATCTAGCTGCATCCACATCCTTAGACGAATATTAATAGGTATACTTTCCAACAGCACAGGCAAATTATCTAATAAATCCGAGAAACATGACGCCGTTTAAGTGACCATCAAAAAAGTAAGGACCTACCACTTGCGTTCCAATTATTCCACCCCACACATTAGCAGACCATCTGTGCTGGTGATCAAGGGTTCTAAAAATATTAAGGTTTTCGTCACTGTAATAAGTTGTGTCTGTTAACTAATCCGTTGTTATGAAAAGTTGACTCATAGGAAAAAAGAACATAATCAAAAAAATTTTCTTCATCACCAAACTTTTCTAAAACCCATAAACAAAAATTCAGTCGTTGATCATTATCTTCTTCCAAAAGCTGGTGATGTAGTTGAATGCGATAAGGGTGGAATTTGTACTTTTTAATTATTTGTTTTTACGAAACTCCCAGGTTTTCGGAGGAAACTCCTCAAAAGCACAGCTTGTGCGAACAAGGGAGATCCGGGACCTACAGTTTAAATAAAAGTGGAATCCGAACCACTTCAGCTCAGTGATACAAGACCGGGGATCGAACCCGGACCGTCTGGGTGGAAGCCAAACGCTCTAACACCTCGATCACTTCGCTGTGTTATTGTTTGGATATTCTGTCTGCTTATTCCAGTTGTTTCACATATTTTCGCTGACTTGTGTGAGGGTATTCAACTAGAGATAACATCACTAAATATTTATTTTCTTCATTTCCAGTAACCGGTTCTTGCCGTTCTTGCATTGCCTGTTCTTCGGAAAAGCTGCAACAACTTTTCCAATGAACGCTTGTTAGGATGACTCCTGTTACAGAATACTTTTGGGCATATACTCTTGACGCTAATAAACAGTTTTCGTCACACTCACCGATTATCAAAATCATATTTCATCTAGGACAGAGCCTACTATTATTGAAAAAATAGTATAATAGGTTTTATAGGAACTCGTAAATGTATGTTTTTATTGACCCCATATTGTAATTTTGGTATTCATTTCAAGTCTAATTTGCTAAGAATTAAGCGAATTTAACATATTTCGCCTCAATAATTAAGACTCGTGCATCTTATTTTGAAGAATGCTTTAATATTTCAGAAATGGCAATAAATTTGAGTTTTTACATTTGCTTGCATTTTACTTTAGATACACCGTATTTTCAAAAATTTAATCTTGTGCTTTTGGCGAATCTACGTATTCCCTAATAAAAAGGTTTTCAAATCGCTTTTCAAGCTTTTCATTACAATTCAGTGTGTTTAATTTTTAAGATAAAAGAATTACTCATAAGTAAAATATAAAAGCGCCTTTTGTGTGAAAAGCAGAATAGGTATAGGGAACTCTAATATAGTTTTGAAGGAAATCTAATTTTGCGTCAAATTACGCCACTAAATAGGGGGTGTTCCATTCAACTTTAAGAAGTTATTTAATAAAATGTATGTCCAAATTTTTATGCAATTTTTTTCGTCACTCTGTATAATATAGCATTACAAATTTCATGTAGTAGTCAACTTTCACCTTTGAGCTAAGCTGTACATTTAATCACGAGCAGCTCGTTACACGTTACAGGGTGAAAACAATTTTCAAATTATGGTCTGTAATTTTAAATTTCTCAAAATTTCTCAGAAACGGTCAGTTTTAAGTATGGGAAATATATTAGAAACTCACCTTTATTTTGCCTATATCATCTAAAAATATAAAAAAATATAGGGTGTTCCATAAGATAAAATATAACTTTGGTATGTAAGTTTTTTAGAGATCACCCTATATATTTCAAAATAATTATGGAATATGCTCCTCATGGATCCACATATGACTGAGCTAAATTTTTTTCCCTAACTCTCCTCATTTCATAGAAATACTGAAGCGAATGTGGTGGGCCACTCTGTGTTTATAGGTATTTGTTGTCTATTATTGTCTATTATTATTACCGCTACACTCTCGTGAAAGATTATATTATTTGTAATAGCTGTAAAATGTCCAATCAGTCACTAGGAAATGTCAGGGTAGTAGTATCTAGTGTTATTTTCAGGAAAGAAGTTGAGGCACTTCTTTCTAAAAGACGTTATTATAGTTTGGAGGAATATTTCAAATATAGCACTTTTTAAAAATTAGTAGTAGCCAAAAGAAAATCAAATATTTTAACATTTTAACAAAGCGTGTTGCGTTTATTTTGTTCTAAATGATTTTTGTTTGTATTTTGACGTTGTTTCTATCCATAACTATTGGCGACTTTTTATCCATTTTCATATTCATATCCTTCTGTACAGCTTATTTGTTATTTTTCTATTGTGACAATATGTTTCTCTAAATTATATTTTCATCTATTTATGATTATTTATATATTGTATGAGCTTAGGAAGAGTTCATGCGGATTCATGCTTTGTCAACAAGAATTGTTTTTTCAGACAATAAAGTATGTATTAATTGATATTTGTCTTCGCAGGTTTCTTGAAGAGGACAAGACCGGGAACCATTAACCAAATTGGAATTGATGTACCATAAGGAGTTCTTCGTGGATCACAACACATTCAAGGGGAGCACAATAAATTATTGGCAGTGCATAAAAATCGTCTTTTTGAGTTGAGTGCACCTTTTAAAACTGATTCGCATTGATTGATTTTGAGATTTTGAGCTCCCTGTGCCAAATCATTGGTTTTCTAAATGATTCCTTTATACCTATCCTATTATGCATTTCCTTATGATTTATTAGTTGCTTGCTATATAATGTGATTACAAGAATTTTTTATATTTTTCTGATAATAATGAAATTCCTCAATCCGATAGTATAACAAATATCGGGAAAAAACGTTTCACCGTTGTGGAAGTCAAATCGGGGCTAGGAAAAATTAATGGATTTCAGGAATATTCGTCTAAGGCATTCAAAATAAACCTATTTTTTGATGAGGTTGGTAAAGATCCTTTGAAATCTAGATTGAATTGATTTTGATCTTACTTAGGCTCTGGATGAATTTTCGTTTCAATTCAGCACATGCAACAAACGATGTTGTTATTTTTGGAATATCTTTTGTAGGGTTTGAAATATTCTTAGAACTAACCAAATAGTGAAATCGAGTGCTACCAGGATAGCAGAGAGAGTTACGAAGATTAAATAAGGTTGTGCTGATGTCGAGGTTTATGAACCGATTTTAGGAAAAGTATCTGCAACAATATTTTGATTTCCTGGTCAGTAGACGATATTATAGCAAAGTTATAGTAAGATGACACTAGCCTACGAAGACATTGAAAAAATTGGCAGCTATTGCCTTCCCAATTTCATCGCTTCTAGAAATAATACAATTGCCATACTAAAATTAGAGTTCGGAGCGTTTTAGGCACAATAGGAAACCCCATCGGAGTCATAAAACTTGTATAGCTTGAGCATTTCGAGTCTCTAGAAGCTGCAAAATTCATTTGGGTGCCACAAGACGAAAATCAGCCGAAGTGAGGTTGAGACACTACATCTCTAAGTGTTGGTATTGAATTGGGTAGGTTCATGTTCAACACACCTAGTAGTGGTACAATATCGCATTTGTAACAAAACTCCTCTAGACGCAATGTCATAATTTTTCCATTCTTGATTTTGCTAAAAAAATTGTTTAACATGAAGAAAACTGATTTTTGATCTGTGATGAGTCTAAAAAATCGACTTTAAGAAAATTTCAAAATTCATTCAAGACTTCGATTATAGTATAATCTTCATCATCTTCATCATCTTCATCATCTTCATCAACTTCACCATCTTCATCATCTTCATCATCTTCATCATCTTCATTATCTTCTTCATCTTCATCATCTTCATCATCTTCATCATCTTCATCATCTTCATCATCTTCAACAGATGTATATCTTTGTTTTTTGTCTGAGAGTGTTCTGCAAAATAATGCAAATGCTCTTCCATATTGAAATAGTTTAGCAGCGATTCCAAACCCAGATGCGTCAGTTTCAATCATGAACATAGCGTCATCCTCAATTGATATGTAGGCAGCGTTGGAAATGTCTTTTTTCAAGAGTTTGAAGGCTGTGATTCCATTTCCTGGCATACTGGAAGTACTTTGCAATGTAAGAGAGGATGAACTCTTCCAGAAACTTTTTCGGTTAATGCGCAAATGTGTTCATAAATAGGTGAAGAGATGCACTGGAATTGCAAAAAGGAAGCTGTAGGAGGGGTTTTAATATATTGGAATCAGATTTGTCAGTTTTTTTTTGTTATCGGATAACCAAGGATGTTGATTTTATCAAAATGAAATTTTCATTTTTCTCCATTCAGTGTTGAATTTACTTTTTAGCCATCTTCGGAAAACTTCGAAGGTTCAGATCATGTCCTTTATTCATTCCACGAATAATGACATCATCTAGATAGAGGCAGAAGTATAATTCAACACTTTTTTGTACTATATCACTGAAAGTGCACGAAATCCGTATCAATTCAGACAATTTTAGTTATCAATTTAAAATATTTTGCTTCGACAGAAGGATTCCCAGGAAAATTGTTTGTCTTCATTGATTTTCCTTTAGAGGGATTGGACTTGAGTATTTATACTGCAAACAACGTAGCCCCTTGTCTTTATAGTATATATGCTTTGTCTAATCATTGTGGGACTTCCGATAGCGGATACTATACAGCCTACTGTAGACATCCGTATGCAGGTACGTGGCATGAGTATGATGATTCAAAAGTGTCCCCAATTTCATCTGATTCCCTAGTAAGCAGAGATGCCTATGTTCTCTTCTACAAGCAGGATGACATTAAATGAGATCATACTTAGTTTGATATATAAATTGAGATATACATTGTTATAATTATTTATACTGACTGTTCGCCAAAGACAACTCCATTCGTGTCGGAATCCTTTGGAACTGAAAAATATTTCCTCAAGCTTCACACGATGTATGGATTTTATCACTGTCCGTGATTGGTATTTGATGAGATGCACTGCGAGGATCAATCGTACTGAATTTTTCATATCTTGAGACTTGCATAATGATATGTTCTATTCTAAGAAGAGGATATTGTAAATTTATTGATTATTCGAGACTAATCAATAACCGAACGCTTTTTATGACTTTCACTTCTAGTAACCAGAACGCTATGGAGAATCACTTAGTTCTATTACGTTTTCTGTCAAAAGTCGGCAAACTAATTAAATAAAATTAGATTTTATGTCGACGTGATGTAATAGCAACTGTTTCACAAACAGGTGTGAGATTTAGGAATGAAAAAAAAAAAATTGGTAAAATTGTTATTTACGTCAACCGTCAACCCTCATGAGCAAGGAAAAGGAGATTTATTATTTATGATTATCGATGATATATTATTATATTTATATGGTATTTGTGTACAGTTTCGCAAGCACAGCTGGAACTGTAAAATTCCCACTTCATACGCGAACAGTCACACGATAATGCACACTATGAGCGTGCAGATGGAAGAAAGTGGTTTGTTAGTTGAACCATTTATTGCAGGCATTAGTTATTGTCTGCAGAGACCTACCCTATACTGATGAGGGCAAAACCAAGAAATCGATCTATAGTATGTTTCAATTAACATTTTCATGCTAATAGCAATTGCGGAGATAGCCTAGTAGGAACTCTGCACGGAGATTCATTGGATGTATTTCAACGTTCGTCGTGGTATTAGCACGGAAAGTAGTTGTTTTCTGATGGATTTTCGACATGATTTTTTCTACTTCATAGGATTATGGCAATGAGCACCGTCCTGGTAGGGCATGACACCTTGTTCCTTTCTTAAATAGTGGTTTGTTGCATCGGATCGAGGTCGTCCCCCTCCCGGACGTCAATGACGTCACCTTTCACTCGAATACGGCTAAATTCGTCCACCCAAATGTTAAATCTTAAAACATTGAACGATTTGTCAAAATGAAGAGATTGAGCAAAGGGAATTGCTTCGTTGATAATTTGAGGGAACTGTTGGTGAAGGGTAACTTCCGGTCCGTAGGCCGCCCTTGGGGACCGACCCAGGCGCCTGCAAATCGGCTAGAGCCCGGTTGATTTAGCTAGACCCGACTATTCCAATACATTTGTACAGCTGCTTCTATAATAACATTTTCATCATTGCTTTCAACTGGAAGTTGACTGAACAAGGAGGAGGGAAAAACAAATATAGTAGCTTTCAAATCTATTCTTGATGATATGCCTCTAGAAAATGAGATGATTGAAAATAAAGATTGCTCAAAATTTTTGGGTCTATTCATTGACAGCAAATTGAAGTTTGAAGGATACGTCAAACAACTGAAGAGTAAAGTTTCCTCAGGGTGCTATGCAATGAGACTTATTTCAAGGGATCTTGGTACTGTCACAGCCATGACCGCATATTATGCATTATTAGAATATCCTGAGATATGCTATACCTTCCTGGGGAGTGTGTAACTCCAGTCTCCTGGATTCAGTACTCAAATTGCAGAAGAGAGCCATTAGATATATGTTCAAATTAGGACCACGCAATTCATGTAGGCAATTATTTGTAGAGAAAAAGATATTGACGGTAGTGGTTCTCTTCGTTAAGGAAACTGTATGTTTTATACACAAACATATTTCAAAATTTGAAAATATTTCATCGTGTCTTAATACTCGCCAAAAATCTAAAAATTATTCAAAATTACCCTTACCTTCCTCATCCCTGGTAAAGGACTCCATTTTGTATAACGGCGTCGAGATGTATAATCACTTACCGTCTCATTCTAGAGAGAGCCACGATAGTATTGAAAGCTTTAGAAAATATATTAAAAAACTACTCGTGAGCAGACCCTAATGTATTTTCCAAGGATTTTAAAATGACAACTTTTAATGAAAAGTGTGAACTGTATTTCTCATTTGTGATTTTCATTGTTGAGGCATTATTTGTTTACTCATTTTTATTTTAATTTATTGTATACTCGTTTAGAGCGATAGCTGATACGTCGAAAATTTGACAAAATGTTCAAATAACATTTCATATATTGATATTTTGATTTTATCCAATTATTTATGTGTAAATATATATGTGTGTATATGTGTATATACTTGTCGGTTTCGAAGAAGACCGTCACAACTCGAAATTCGTCAAATTTGTCATTTTTTTATAGAAAAACTGCGATATATCCTTATTTTCTGGTGAAGAGAGTCACAAGTTCTAAGTCGTCTACTAATCCCTAGATGGCACTTGTGACATTCTGTGATTTCCACAATTTCACTTCATCATTTTGAGAAAGAACGTCACTCATCAGTTGTCTTTAGTTAGTTGTCAAGGAAACATCGTTTGCTCTGTGAAATAGTGTCACAATTAGAATTGGGACAAATATTTCATTCGTTGTTTTGGTGAATACCGTCATATTTTGAGTTGGAACGCTCTTCTTCAAAAGGTAAAAAAAAATATTTGATTATCTTATTCTTTAGTTGTGATATTTTGAGTAAATACAGTTTTACTAAGAAAATTATTCCATGCGGTCCTTCCCGTCATGTTATATTTCAAAATATGTCTGTTTTGTTGAAATAATTGAGACATTATTGATTATAATCTTTTATGAAACCGTACCGATACAATATACATGATACATTTTAATTACTGTTTTAAGAGTTTGGTTAACTTTTGAAAGTGGAATAATGAGCACCCTAACTACTTTAATTTTGAAACTTGCGAGTGAGCAGCAAGAATCGGATAACCGTGTGCTGAAACCTGAAGAAAATGTTGCAGTTCGGGAAACTGAAACTGTGTCAAATATATCTGTCGTTGATCATAGTGTAGCTGAATCCTGTGTCCGTGAAGAAGGTTTGTGTTTTCGACTATTTTAATGCTGTACCCATTTAGTACTGTTGCATGTATAATATATTGATTAAACCTCCTCATCTCTACGGTCTTCCGAAAATTCACAAGCCCGACATGCCATTAAGACCAATCACCAGCTCCCGTAACTCACCGACCTATAACCTGGCAAAATACCTCCTACCGATACTACAACCCTTACAGGGTACTAGCAGTTCGTTCGTCAAGAATTCTAAACACTTCGTGGACATTATCAAAGATGTTGAACTAGGGCCTGAAGATCGTTTTATCAGCTTTGACGTGGAGAGCCTTTACACCAATGTCCCCATAGAAGAATCCCTCAACATCATCAAGAGGAAACTGGAAGAAGACATCCAGCTTCATGAAAGGACTGACCTCCCCGTACAAGCGATATTGGAACTACTGCAGTGCTGCCTACACAACTCATACTTTCAAGAAAAGAGCCGTTTCTTCTCCCAAGTTGATGGACTGCCGATGGGATCTTCTCTCTCTCCAGTAATCGCCAACATATACATGGAGTGGTTCGAGGAATTGGCTATCAGAGAGGCGAAATACTAACCAAAACTATGGCTAAGATACGTAGACGACACCTTTATCATTTGGAACCATGGAGATGAACACCTTGGGGAATTCTTCGCCAGAATGAATAACATGAGGGATTCAATCAAATTCACAATGGAAAAGGAAACTAACAAGTACCCTATCGTTTCTCGATGTGAAAGCTGAAAGAACAGGCACTGGAATCCTCACCACTGTTTACAGGAAGAAGACACACACAGGACAGTACCTCAACTACGGCTCTAATCACCCAAACTCCACGAAGAGAGGAATCGTTAGAACGTTGGTGGAGAGAGCAATGTCTATTTGCAACAACTAGGAGTCATTGGAGGCGGAAATCAACCACATCAAAAAGGACCTACGCCGAAACGGATACTCCGAGAAGCTCATAGGAGAAGTTCGGAAACAACTCAAAAAGACCAAGACAACCGAAGAAAGACCACAAAACCCTGTTCTCATTCTTCCCTATATCAGGGGTATCTCCGAGAAGATCAGAAGGATCGGAAATAAATACAACATCAAGAGTTGCTTTCAATCCGCAATACCTTACGAAGTTTCCTCACCAAGACGAAACCAGAGAACACTACAGAATCCAGTAAAAACTGTATTTACAAAGTCCCATGTGAATGTGGAGATTCCTATATCGGAGAGACCAAGAGGCCATTATCAGTAAGAATAGCCGAACACAAAAAGTGGACTCAACGAGGGGAAACATCAAAATCGGGAATTGCTGGCCACGCCTGGACAAAACACCACTGAATTCTCTGGGACGAAGCTAGTGTTCTTCACAGAGAGGAACATTGGTTCAAACGGAAATTTATGGAAACCACCTACATAGAAGCCAATGGTGCCTTCAGTCAACCAAGCGTGGAAATTAAAAACGTATGGAAACCGCTCATGGATCGTTTTGGAGGGAGAAAAAGCACGAAACCACGCGCGCCACAAGATCGCGGGTAATTACACTTTAATTATAGACCTATAAAAGGTCGCGTAGCATCTGATTTTGTCACTATTCACCAGAAGACGATTGCGGATTCAAGCAATTGAAACGTTGTGAAAAATTTGAAAGAGATAGAAATCTTTCAACCATTAGATGATGGACGTCCGAAATATAAGTAATCATATTGATTATTCTCTTTCAGAAATCAATCTACAGTAGTACAAGAAAAGAACAACGCATATAATAAGGATGCAAATGACCATATCCCTGTAGGTAAGGACTGAGAAATCATTTTATAGGAATATCTAAGCGTTAAAATCGAATGATTATGGTTAATTAATTAATTATTTGTTACAGATTCCTCATCTGACGAATTGAATGATGGGGCTTCTACTACAGATACTGAAGATGACAGCCTTACGGAACCTTTTGACTCGGATGATTCTCAAGCAGATCCAAATTTTACTAGTGGCTCTTCGTCGACTAATTCTGACCAAGATATATCCTCATCAGAATATACTGAAGGCAAAAAGCGGCGTGTTGTTAAACATCCTGCTAAAGTGGAAAAGCTTACTAGAAAAAGAAAGCGTAATGAAGATGATTGGCAAAAAAAACGAGCTAAACGCCTCAGAAATGCTGGTCAACCTTATAAATCGTTCAAAATATCAAAGAAAGAGGATGGAACTCAGGAGCGCGTTTTAGTGAAGCGCGACGGTAGGAAAATGTCACCTCCCTGTAATATTAAATGTCGGTTGAAGTGTTTTTCAAAGTTTACTGAAGAAGGTAGAGGAAAAATATTCCGAGAATATTGGGGAATGGCAGATCTTCAAAGGCAGCGTGATTTTATATCATCTTGTATAGTGCCTGTTACACCAAAATACCGATACGAAAAGACTCAAACTTGCCGACGATTAAACGATTTCTTCTATTTGAATTTGAACGCACAAAACCGCACAAAAGGTTCGCGTTTGCAGATTTTTCTTCATGGCAACATTAGGAATCAACAGTAGGGTCATCCGAACAGTACATGCCAAGCAAGATTTCCATACCAAAGGTATATTACAACCAGAAATGAGAGGCAAGCATACTAATCACAAGACTGTTTCGGAAGATGTGAAAATTGGAGTGAGACAACACATAAATTTTATACCTCGGATAGAAAGTCACTACTGCCGATCACAAACAAAAAAAGAATATATTGAGGGTGGTAAATCAGTAGCAGAGCTTTATAGAGACTACAAGAGATCATGTCAAGAACAAAATATTTCGTATTCAAATTATTTGATGTACTATACAATATTCAATAAATGAGTACAACATTGGATTCTTCAGCCCGAAGAAAAACCAGTGTGATTTATGTCTTTCGTTTGTGAATGCAAGTATAGATGAAAAATTGCAGTTGCAAGAAAATTTGCAGTTGCAAGAAAAGTATGATAATCATCTCAAAGAAAAAGAGTTATCTCGCTTGGAGAAAAAGAAGGATAAATATTCCAACAGCATGGTTGCTATTTATGATTTGCAAGCAGTGATGCCATGTCCAACAGGAAAAGCATCTTCTTTCTACTATATTTCCAAATTGAATGTTCTCAATTTAACCATATGCCACCTGCAGAATGGTGAAGTCAGTTGTTATGTTTGGCATGAAGGACAAGGCGGAAGAGGATCAAATGAAATTGGTTCTTGTGTTTGGCATTATTTGTTGAATTTGAATGACCAGGCAAAAAATGAGCAAAAAATTATAAATGTTATCTTCTATAGCGATAGTTGTTCGGGACAAAATAAGAATGGATTCATTTTTGTTCTGTAGATGTTCGCTATTTCATAATTAGAGAACATACAATCTATCACTCATTTTCTCATACCTGGCCACACACAGAATGAGGGTGATAATGCACATTCAGTTATTGAAAGGAACATCAGACAATTCAAGAAATCCTCACCAATTTATGTCCCTGAGCATTACGTCACCCTAATCAGACAAGCAAAGAAAAATGGCAAACCGTATACTGTGGAAGAAATGTGCCATGAAAATTTTTTCGATTTCAAGAAGCTTTTCATTCAGATGGGTATTAAAAGATGCAAACGGTGAGTCGGTCAAAACCACCGATATAAAAATTATGATGGTGAAAAAAAGGTTATGTTGGGGATATTTTTTATAAGACTTCTTACGGTCAAGAGGAATTTTACACTATGAATATACCTAATTCAAGGCGCCAGAGCTCTGGTGTTGATGCATGGCAACTGATTCGATGCCAGGTAGCCGAGTGGTTAAAGCGACATTGTTTCAATCACTTTTGACTGCCAGTCAAAGGTTCAAACCCTAGCGACTGCAGAACTTTTTCTGATGGCCCGAGAAAGTGCTAGGAATCGCACGTAAAAAGGTAAGACCTCGTTAATCCTTAGCTCGCACAAGTTTCGACTTCTGAGGGCTGCCGTTCGTAAGGGGATGACAGCTGGTTAACTGAAAAAACAATTTTAACAATTTTTTTTAACAATTTTTATAAAAACAAACTTGGTATTACAGAAGCCAAAACAAAAGGAATACTTTCCTTAATCGACAAAATCTCGTTCCAAGATATTATAATGAATTCTATAAGAATGTTTGAATTTCTCACACGTATTTTATGTTGCTAGTTAAACAGAAGAGTACCCACTTCATTTTGTTTCCGTGAATATTACGTTGAATAAAGACATGTTTGTCCTTGTGTTACACATTTTTTTAATGCAAGACTATCACATATTTGACTGGGGGTGGACCGGGGGGCAGTAGTGCAAATCTATAATTTTCAAATATAGCTAGAAATGCGTACATATTCCTCATGAAATGGTTTCCTTCTATAATGTATCTCAGCCAAGTTATGGCTGAATAATCAATACTCGGTTCTTATAATGCTTCTCCTGAAAATTCACGAATTTTGAGTTGCAACAGTCTTCTTCCAAGCCAACGTAAATGTTACTGTGCGTTCGTATCTTTGTATTGTTTATCTTAAAGAGCGACAGCTGAAAAAAAATGACTAAATGTTCAAATAACATTTTATAGGTACATTTATTTTATTTATTTTTCATATTTCACATGTTTGTATGTATCTCATCTTTGGATTATCTTTGTATTGTTTATCTTTTACTTTGTCAACAAAAACTTGTTTTTTTCGAATATATAGTATATTTTGATTTGATTTAATTTCACCAGGTACCGATCCAACAAACCACTTTTCTCCCGATAATCTAACTCAATCTTTAAATCCCTTGAAGGGCATACCTTCGTAGATAATAGATACTTCTAGTGTCATGGTCCAACGGTCAAATAGATCAATCTGGGTGAATAAAGATACTGTTGTTCTCATAAAATTTTCAAATAATGGTTTATGACTGCGAAATCAATAGTACTCTCCATCAGCATTCAGATGAAGATTTGCATACCCTGATGAAAGCAATCAGCAGTTGATTATTTTAGAACGAACAGTCGTTGACGACCAATGATGAACCCTTCACTCCCATATACACCTACTACGTAAGCTCATTATGGCAAGTACCTGTCAGAAAACAACTACTTCCCTGGCTAAGACCACGACGGATGTTGAAGTAAATCTAACAGATAATTGTGCAACATTCCTCAAAGCATCAGAGGACGTAGTTGCAAATGCCCTCTGTGACCAACCAGCAGAATTGTGCTTTTGATCTGCAGACTAGTTTCGAGGTTGTTGCCTCTCAGCAGTGCCAGGGTAGGTCAACACAGACATCACTGAAGCCATCTGTTCCCCGTCCAAATCATTACACACTCTGCTGGCTTGGTCAACTCTGGTTCACGCGATGAAGCGGTTTTTAGGCCGCTCCACCTAGAGAGCAGAGGGACAACACTCCGAATCTCCGAATTAAGAGAATTAATCGAAGGACACAGAGTTGAGGAACTTTGCACAAGTATCTGTTAGATTTAATTCAATACCCGTCGTGGTCTTAGCCAGGAAAGTGGTTGTTTTCTGACAGGTACTTGCCATAATAAGCCTACGTAGTAGGTGTTTATGGGAGTAAAGGGTTCATCATCGGTCGGCAACGACTGTTCGTTACTGAACGATCTCCCAAAGAACTCTGGTTTCTTAGTTGATTCTTTGTTATGTTGAATGTTCCTTACATTGAATATGTCGTTAATCAGTTGCCCATTACCGGTCTTGGCAACAGTAAATGAACTGGATCCACCGTAACCTGCATCGTATGCTCCGGAACCACCAACACTGCTTCCATAATCGCCTCCGTAACCACTTCCTAGACCACCAGCACCACCCCAGAAGCTGCACGAAACATAAAAGATTAATTAACAGTGTAAGATGATATACAGGGTGTTTATTAAGTACTTGTACACACTTCAAAGGGCGAATCTTTGACTAATTTTAAGATAAGAAGTTCATTTGATGTAGACTGGGAGATAGATGGTCACTGATCTCAGGAGACGATTATCTCGTTTTTGCCTTTGAGACCAGTGAAAGATATGAAAATTTTGACCAAATGATGAAAAATTTGAGCGGTTGCCGCATGGCCTTCATATAAATAATTCAATTCCGGCACTTAACCTCACTTCCCAAGTAACAATTTCAGTTTTGTGATAGCCCTCAGAAGGATCTGAAGACCATAACAATCACAGCATCGACAAAACTGTTTTGCTGTAACGACATCCACAAAACCTCCTTAAAGCTGCTATAAATCTACGAGGGCCCACTCCTATGATGAAGGTTCTCAGGGCTATTTTGAAATGCAAGCATATAACCTGCATGCCTTATTTGCAGGATTCTTACTAACCTCCTGAGGATCATTATAAAACCAAATCATGGCTGTTATAAACCTGTATGTCATTAAAAAATCCATTTGGCATCAAAATATCATTTTTTGAAAGAAATTGGGTTTGAAAATATTCCATAAATAACTACAGAAAATAGGGCGACTATTTTACAGTGATATATGACGAATATATAGGTATTCAACAACGTAAAATGTCGAATATCATCTGCGAATGAAATTTTTTTGACAAAATGACATCAGTTAGGTGGTAAATCTGCAACGCGCCCTAATAACAACGCGAAATTAAGAAAATAATTAAAATACCACATAAAATAAAAAAATTATTTTGACTCATATCTTTCCCGGAATGATTTGTACTATATCTAAATACAAATGAATACCAATAATTATGTATTTATTTTCCGTCATACACACCAAATTACAAGAAATATGAATTGAAATTAGGCTCTCTTTAGTTGTTCCCTCTGGTTGTAATAAAATATGGCTACCCTGCCTTTACTGCCGTCATAAAGTCGCTTCCCCTCAAAATAAACCATTTTAAAATCATTTTATCCTAAAAAAGTACGTTTGGTATTATTTAATCCAATTTCCAAAATATTTCAACTGTCAATTGTCAATCCCGCCTGACATTCGTCTTTTCGTGATCGACGTGGTCAGTATACTCAGTGTCTATACTCCCGTAATAAGTATTTGGTGTCTAAAAGGCCGATTCAGGGCAGGGTTTTTGAAGCACGTGCGATTTACACGCATGTGCATATTTGACGCTTGTGCCTAAAAACTGTACGACAATTCACATACGTGGCTTTCACGTGCGTTTCTATCTCAAGGTCATATTTCATTTGGTTCTTTAATAATGTTGTCAATACTAGAAGAATGAATTTTGAGTTTTTCAAATTATTCATTGAATGTGAATCTTTTATCTTTGGTTTATTTATATCAACATTATTTTATCCTATAACATATTTTAAGGATACCTCAGCTCCGACAAAAAAATATTTATTTATAATTTTGAAGTCTGTAAATATTTCATTTATGGAGCTGTATCTTTTTTATGAAAATGAAAGGAGATAGTGGGTTAGACCATGATTGAAGGGATATAAGAAATTTTAAACTTGATAGATGATCTGGGAGATGATCCTGAAAGTTTCAAAAAATCAGAATGAATGAACATTTCAAAAGTTAGGTAGGTACTTTAACGAGTAGAGTTGCTGCGATAGAAACAAAAACCCTCATTCAGAAGCACTATTTCAGCTTGTGAATAGGCTTCTATAACCCACCATTACCTAGAGTTGAAGTATTCTTTCAGAGTCGGTCACTCCACAATCTCTGTAATAATTCCATAGGTATCCCATGCAATGTATAATAAATAATCTATAGAATGGTTTTTGAAAGATTTGTATAATTTTTCTTTTTGCATTTTCATACAGTTTTCCTGGATATTCCATAATTTCCTATACAAATATGAAAACATGGAATACATCCTGAAAATATTGCATAAGAGGATTACAACTTAAAAGTATCATTTTATCAACCGATCTGAAACGTTATCAAGTTTTATGGGCAGTGTTTAAGTATTCAATACATTTCTCAAACACATAAAGTAATATATCGTCCAAGTGATTATTCATCTTTTTTCCATTGTCATTCTTCGATTGAAACAGAAGAGTGGATTACTAGTAAATAACCAATATGCAGAATTGGCAATTTCCAGAAGCACTAGGAGCAATTGATGGAAAACATCATGTTTCAAGGACCCTGCTACTAGTAGTAGCGTAGTGGCTCAACTTTCTTAAACTGAACTATATATTTTTTATTTTGATGAGGGCACAAATGGGAGAATTTCAGATGGTGTGTGTTCTGTAGAAGGCTATAGTTCCAGTTCCTGAACCAATATCACTACTAGGCAAAACTAATCCACTTCCATATGTGACCATTGAGATGCAGCCCTTGATAATAAATATAATGAAACCATTTCCTTATCGAAACAAGTTGGTAAAACTATTGTCACCTTCAGCTTCAGTAGGGCTTGAAGGGTAGTTGTGAATTCCAAATGCCTTTGGAATTCTGAACAATAGAAGAATTTATATACAGGGTGTTCCTTAAGTACGTGTAGAAAATCTAGGAGCGTGTTGCTGACATCAATATAAGAAGAAAAGTTCCTATAAACATATGTCCGCAAATCATTCTTTTCTGAGATACAGAGTGTCAAAGTTGAATTCTGATTTTTATTTTTTGTAAATAATTTCAAAATAATTTTGATATTTGGGTAAAGTTTGGTATCTGGGAATATTTATTATTTAGTTTGTTCAAAAAATATATTCTTGGTAGAAGTCACTGAGAGCAACTGTTTTCGAGTTATTGAGATTTGAAATAATCGATGCAAGTGATTTTGAATGACAAGATTTTTTAATTAAAAATAAATTCAATTAGAGATTAGATTTTTTCACAATTGACATAAAATTTTATTTTGTCATTGAAAAATCATCCCAGATACTAAACTTCACTCGAATTTCACAAATATTTTGGAATTTATTCACAAAAAACAAATATAAGAATTAAACTTTGACACTCTGTATCTTACAAACGGTTAACTTGCGGACATGTGTTTATAGAAACTTTTTTTCTTATTTTGACGTCAGCAACATGCTCCTGAAGTTTCTACACGTACTCAAGAAACACCCTGTATAAATAATTTTTAGTTCAGGATACAGTTGGAAAATTAACACTTTGTTTATTAACCTTTTAAATTTATTACTTCGCAAAGTTCATTATTGCCAAAAACGGAAAGCTAGGGATATTTCATCAAAAACGCACCTATGTTGGGAAATCACTAGATCATGTGCATGCCCACTCTGCGTTTTTGACGCAAGCCGGCAGGCACAGATGTGAACGTCGACAGGCATGCATTTCTCATGCAGGGTCAAAAACCCTGCATGGGCACCCATGTATCTGAATCGGTCTTAAGTCTTGTGAAACGTTTAATTACTATTTATTTTTTCCAGCTATCTTCACCCAATGTGATTTATTTATTACCGGTTAGGGGGAGCTACTAGCATTTAAGTAGAAATAGTTTTATGCTTTGATTTTATAGCGGTTCTCGAGAGTACATCTCAAAACCTCAATAAAACCTCATCGTTAGTTTTATTACAGAACCATTGTAAAACCATCAAAAAAACAAATATACTTAAATGCTGAATAGTTTTATCTTATAGCCTTCAGGAGTGTTTTGAAACTGATTCATAAATCTGTTTGCTCTGGTAGCGTATTAGGAATAATATATGACCTGCATTAATCAAATTGGGCATTACCTGACATTCATAAAACTTTCATAAAACTAGGATAAATCCAAATAACAGTTAAATTGTTACTTGGGTTCGACATTCGCAAACCTTATGCCACTTTTTTATGGGACATTCATAATGCAAACTTCCATTATTTCAATTGGCAGCAACGAGAAAATCGTCTACAATGAAAAATAAAATTCACAAGTTTACGCCATCATTGGTACCATATGGCCACGTGCAACCCTTATGCCTATACTTTTTTTGCTGCTATTGTCTATCTTAACATGCCGTTGATGTACATGGCAGCGGCAATAAAATCATTCCAAAACTCAGATATTTTTTAATGAAAATCGAATTTTTTAAATGAAAGTCACGTGGCGATCGCTCAAATTTTTCATCATTTTTGTCAGAATTGTTATATATTTCACTGGTCTCAGAGGCATTAATAAGAAAGTCGTCACCTGAAATTTGTCACCATCTCCCAGTCCAATGTGTTTGCAAATGTTTCTTGTCGGAGATACAGGGTGTTGAAGTTAAAATTTCGTTTTCAATAATTTTGAATAACTTTTGCAAAAATTAATGTTTCAGCACAAAATTTGGGCAACTGGGTTATTTTGGAGTTGGTAATCAAAATTTGGTAATCATTTTTATGTAGATAATACAGAGGGTGCTTCGTACGCTATCGTTATTTATTTAAATTGGCTCTTACTTATTTGACAGCAAACTTTTTGGGTTCATTGAATTCAAATCTTATTTCCACACCTTTCATGAGCAAAAACGATATACTTCAAACGGTCAACAACGCTAGGGGCAAACATTTTTGAGAAATTTGTAAATTTTTGCATCGATGCAGGTTATGGGGTCACTAGCCATATGAAGTTGCCCAGAACTTTACAGAAACTGAGTATGTGATAGATCTCGCTGTAATAATCTCCACTGAGATTCAAATAAAAATTATTCGTTCTCAAAATACCGGGTGTTGAATATTTAAAATATATCGGATTTTCAAGATATTGTTCCTTGAGGATAAAATATTTCCCGAAATATCTACGTAGAAAAAAGTTGATTACTTAGATGAGATCTATCACATACTCAGTTTTTGTTAACATACTACGAAGTCTTTCAAAAATCGTGAACCTGATTACTTCATTTACAGCCATTCACGGCCTCATACAATCCTCCATATCCTTTGCCATATTAATATGGCGACACTCAAGCCAATGCTCTCAAATCTTCAGTGTACAGAGAAGAGCATTGAGAGTTGTTTCTGGTCTGAAATACGGAGACGACTGTAGGGAAAAATTCAAACGACATGAGGTATTAACTTTACCCTGTATATATATTACAATGTCTATTATACATGAAATAAAACTTACATGATTATATAAACTACTCCCAAATTTATGACTTCCCTACACGAAATCGTCAAAACATCCAAGCCAATTATTTGAGACCATCGAGAACACGCGATGGAATCTCCTATTGGATACCCAAGCTATACAAAGCCCTCCCTGCGGAAGCCAAGGAACTAGAATTCCAAAATTTCAAAATGAAACCCAAACATTTTCTTCTACAACATGCGTTTTATGATGTCAATGAGTTTTTCAATGGTACTCTTACATCTCAGAACAACTCAATTATACAAATTATAACCTAATTTTAATGTCTGTCAGACTTTCAATTTAAGATTTTATCTCTTTTTTTTAAAAGCATTTTTGTACCTATATTTTATTCTTGTAATTGTTTTATGTACAACTTCAAATGACTTGTGTAAACACTTTTTCCTCCTACTCCTATAGAAAGTACACACTTTCCTTCCTCAAACCAGGGAGGAAACTCATATTTTTCCTCCCTATGGAGGAAAGTATTTTTCCTCCCTAGGGAGGAAAGTACTTTTCCTCCCTAGGGAGGAAAGTACTTTTCCTCCCTAGGGAGGAAAGTACTTTTCCTCCCTCTCATTTCAAGTAAGTTGTAAACGATGAAACTTGTGAATCTATTATAATCAAATTGTTTCCGTAATTTTTAGAACTTCGTATATATCCTGTATTCTGGTAAATATCAAACATAAATGTTACTTCTACTCTAGTTCTTTGATAGCTATTTGTGTATGCAGAGCGCAAAGTGATTGATTGTTGCTCGACAAAGAGATTAATCTTTGGAGAACGACAATGACACTTTGTGCTCAAGATACACACATTATTTTTTCTAGAAGCGCAGCTTTAAAAAAAAATGATCGACACTTTATTCAAATAGGCACATAACATTAGTTATGAGAAAATCACTCAATAGCAATCCGAAATGTATAAGCTATCTAAATGTCCAATAATTCAAATCACTAACAAGAAAAAAGTAAAATAAACGTTCTTGAAAAAAAAAGTTGTAATTGCCAGGAGATGAACCCGGGACCTTCGGATTACAAGCCCAAGACGCTAGCCATTGCACCACCGCAGATTCTCAGATACACATGATTATATGGTCTATAGTTTCCATCAAGTAAGAATAGGTCTATTTGCAAACAAAGTAACAAAAAGGTTTTATTGAGTGGGTAGGAGGATAAATCATATGTATTACATGGGAGTAAAGTGCCTTTTCCTCCCTTGGATGTTTACTGCCCTTCGCTCCGCGTCGGGCAGTAAACTACATCCTGCGGGAGGAAAAGTGGCACTCTCCTCCCTAGTAATACAAATAGCTATTGTGTCCTAACACCAATAAAGAACTGATTTATTGATACTTCAATGCACAAATTTGCAAATTTCTCAAAAACGCATGTACCTAGCGTAGTTGAGCAAGTATACCTCTTTTGCTTAGAAAAGGTGCAAGAATAAGATTTAAATGTAAAAACGCAAAAGTTCTCTGTCAAAAAAGTTAGGGCAAATTAAAATAAATAAAAATAGCGTCTGAGTGATACATAAAAATTGATTACTCACCTCAAAAAAACCCCATTCACCAAAATTTGTGTCAAAAAATTATTTTTTGCAAAAGTGATTCAAAATAATGGAAAATAAAGTTTCAACTTCAATACCATATATCTCCGAAACAAAACATTTGGGGGCACAAACATTCACCCTTCGAAGTATGTACAAGTACTCATTGAACACCCTGTAAATACTAGATTTTAGAGTTAAAGATATAATAAATGAACGTCATATTTGTTAGTTACAACCCAACAATACAAAAATTTACGCCAATGCAGAAACTGTTAGTCTGAGATTAAACCAAACGTATTTTTCATCAAAAGATACAGCCTCATCAGGAGCAGTGGGTATTATTTAACTACTGATTGTTATATTCTTCTGTTACCAACTGAAAATGTGCTAATTTTTGAAATAAATGTAATATCAGTATTTCTGACTTAAGATTAGAGTTCCAATATCCTTGAGAACCTAAACACGCTAGATGGCAATGCTATATAGCTACAATTCAAGGAAACAAAATTGTATGCAACAAACATTACTCTTTGTCACGTCTCTTTTCATTCCAATTCTCAGGAATATTTCTTTTATTCTCATCAAGTAGTTTTCTCTTATAAGTAAGTAACCAGACGCTATTTATATATTCATGTGACAGTATCATTTCTGAGAACTCCTAGTCAATCAATCTTACAGGATTTTACTTGAAAGTAAGTTTTTAGTGATGTAATGAAGCATTTTCATTATAATGTATCTTTAAATTGGATTATGTGGAACCAACAATTAATTTATACAAACCAAATGGTTTGCTAGATCTGAACTCCCTTTACAAGCTGAAAATTTGTTGTTTCATCCACTCAGTTAGAAAAAAAGTGAAAACCTCAAATTTAGTCTTTACTGTATATAATATTCACATTCGTAATACCAGACAAACAAAATTGTTAGCTGCTTGTAATTTTAGAACAAATTTTGGAAAAAAATCTGTTTTTCATAATGGAATAGTCAATTACAATTCGATACCTGATGAAATAAAATCTTATAATTCGTTAAAGAAATTCCAAATCCAATTGAAAAAAGAAATTTTGAGGTGAATTATTCAATGAATTTGACTACTAAATCTTGGAATAGTTTCGATATAAGTTGAAGACTGATAAAATTATGTATATTTCAATGTTTATTGTTGTGTTTATATTCACCACATTGTATTTTGTATTTTGAGCAAATGTATTGTCACGTTGTTATTATTATTTTTTATATTCATTGATCACATCTTTGTATGCTTATTTATCCATGTTACTTTTGAGATTTCTTTTATCACTTCCATAAACATGTAATGTTTCTTCGGGAAATGAAATTAATTGATTGAAAACCTTTTAGAGCTAGGTGAATCGGTACAACAACTTGCTAGTTGTAATATACGGATAATTATTGCCAGACAGAAAGACGTCAAGCTACTAAATGGTGTGGAGCGTAGCCTCGTACGGCCTGATGTAGCTAGCTAGCTAGCTAGCTCCTGAATCGGAGAAACGTACCCATCAGTACCTCAAACATTGACTTGAAGTCGAGAAACCTTTGGTAGTCGGGTTATTATGAGAAACCAACCATACATGATATATTTAGCAAATCCTTTTGGTAGGTTTAGGAATACGCCTACATCAACATATTTATTTTCCCCATATTCTGACATTTCTGAATAAAATTAATTTTTGCTTTCAAACTATATAAACAAATACCTAACCTTAATTATGTGAAATTTCGTTTATTTTTACACGGAAATTATAAGTTTCATTTCTTTTTCCGCTGCCGCTGCCGTCCGAGATAAAGCCTCTTTTATGCACGCGTTTTTTGTCGCCTGTCGCAGGGCGACAGAAAACGCGACGTTTTTATTTGAAACAAAAATGCAACAGAGGTCAAGCGTTTCTTGTCGCGTGTCGCTTTCAAACTTGATAAATAGTGGACATCACACCACAGCGACAGTGTTAAAATGAATCCGTGTGTTATGTATTTTATATAAAATTATATTATTGAAAAAAGACGCCGGAGAAGTTGGAATGTGCATTCAATTAATAGTAAGACTCCTCAGAGGCGCATTTTATACATTTCATGAAGAACTAAGACTCGACATGGAGAAATTCTTTAATTATTACTGTATGTCTACAGGCTCATTTGATGAACTATGTGAAAAGCTGAAAAAATCTTTTTATAACAAATGTTGAGTTGTTACGGCGATTTGCGTTTGAACCAGGGGAAATGATGGCATTGACGTTAATAAAACGCCCTGCAGAAAAGCACCAATTGAAAACAATGTACTTTGAAACGCTTGTAGCTACGCGTTTTGTAATTTCACTCGACAGGATTTGAAAACGCCGCGACACAGGCGGCTAGCGGCTGATTGACGTCGATGCATAATAGCGCACATTTGAAGACGTACCTTTAGAAAACGCCGCGTTTTCTGTCGCCCCGCGACATGCAACAGAGAACGCGTGCAAAAAAGAGGCCTAAAAGTTGGTTAACTACCGGCGGCAGCGACAACAGCAACTACAACGGCAGCGGATCTATAAACGTATGCATGAGCAACGGCAATGTCAACTGCAACGACTGCGGCTGCGACCCAATCTACAAATCCAGCTTTAGATTTAGTGACATACCATATGTGTACCTTGAGTATCTAAAAAGGCAAATAATGACATAATGGCATAATATTTTGGATCTAGTTACAAGTGGCTGTTTCGTGAAAATTCCCTTATCCCTAGGTGCAATGGTTGTTAGTAACTTACAAATGTTTTCTGAAAAATGGGCGAGTGCGGTATTTTGTTCTGGTTTTCGTTATCACACCTACTGGTGCTGGTGCGGGTTCAACAACATGCTGTACACTGAAACAAATGACATTTTTCACTGGTGAAGAAATAGTCATTCTTTGATTTTTGAATATGTTATATCAAAACCTGACTAATATCAATTGAGAGAACGATAGTTGAATGGTGAGACGAAAAGTTAAATGGAACTTATTAGTTGGAGAGTTAGGTACGTCTTCCGTTTGGTGAAATGAAAGTGCATTCCTCGAAAACCACAAATTTCAAATATATTTGAAAGTGGGCAGGGCCGACTCCAGTACGAACGAAAAATGTCTATCGATTTTTTCAACCATCTATATATGCCTTCCGTTGTGAAGATTTTGTTAAGAAAGTGACTAGCTGACAAAGCGGAAGACGATTTGGTTGAGGCGCACTACTCGAAACCTATTTTTAAAAATTTTGGGACCCAAAATCGATCATCGCAAAAATTCTACGTCTCATATATACTCAATTTTGTGTTCCTTCACTTTAATATGGTCTTCACTTCGGAAAAAACCGAGTGGAAGACATACTGGAAAATTAAAATTTAAGGTCAAATGATGGATGAATAAAGGAATAACACTGGCTAAAAGGCCAATAAATTATACCCCTTAGTAGTTATTCTTATCTACCTTGCATCAAAATCTACGTTGGCAGGTGGTGTTATGACAGTTTTTTCGACCACTTTTGGGGCGACTGCTACTTTAACTTTCTTCTCTACTACAGTTGGCACTCGTATAACTTTCTCCTCATAACTGGGCACGTAGATTGTCTTTTCTTCGTATTGGGGTATCACAGTTCGTTCGATGTATGTTTTTTGTGGCTTCTGTTCTACAACTTCATGTACGACAGGAGTTGAAACTGCTACATGTTTCTTGTACACTGTAATGTTGATAAAAATGAGTTTGGATTGTCAACATGTGTATATAATTTATTCGTCAGTTGAATCATTAGCTGATTTGAGACCAGTTTCGTAAAAGTGGTCTGGTGCCAAAACGAATTCAAATCGCTAAAAATAAGAAAAAAAATAACAGGCAAGGACCAGGTGGAAAATGTCGTTGAGGTTCCATTTGAGGAAAGAAATAGAAAAAGGTGGAAAGCGCTTTGCTGAATAAAGTATAAAAGCGCTTGACAAGTCTACTAGGCGGTCCGAATTACAGACCACTGTACCGCTTCAGATAAATCCAGCGGAAAATTAAGCGCTTTATATATCTGTAGCGGCTGGAAGACTGTTAGCCGTCTATTACGTGAAGCGTAAAGCGGCTGCAGCCGCTGCATGCTGTTAGTGGCACCCATAGAGTATTGACAGCTCAGCCACTAACCAGTTAGTTTCAATTTTCTAGTTCGTTCCATTGTAAAACTTGTAAAGTTATTTTCAAGGAATCAGAAGAATAATATTGCGGAAAAGACTTTATAATTAGTTAAGAAATAAAGGAAAAACAACAAAAATATAAATGAGAAATCCATCAGCGTAGTAAGTATACGAAAAGCATCTGGAAGAGTTTTCACGAAAAGATAAGTTGAAAAAAATTGTTTCAAATATTAAAGGTAGACATTTGATTGATATATATTTTTAATTGATGGACCTATTCATTGTTGAAATGCAAGGAGAAAAATATTTTCAGAAAAATTCAAAATATCTAGTAAATACATAATTATGAAATATTATCTTCTTTCATATGAAAAATATAATTACATTCGAACATAAAAGCAAAATGTCAACTATCATATGTCAAACATATGACAGAAAAATTTCCACTTACTAATTTCGCCATGGGTACCCTGGAGGATAAAAATTTCCGGAAATTTTTGGGGTTGTCATGGCAACTGAACAAAAACCAATCTTTTGATTGGCTAAAAGAGCGAGTTGTGAAACTTTCAATAGAAAAGTTGTAGATAATGGAAAAATCAGGAACATAACCTCAAATTAACCGTCATAGAATGAATTAAAGAATCAATGAATTGAAGAATTGACGAATCCCTCCTAGACCAGTTACTGTTTAAACAAATTATTCTAAAAAGACTTATACTTACAATAAATACTGGAATATACATTTAAAGAATATTTTCAATGCATGACTCTAAACTCCACTCCCAGATCGAACTATCAGTGACCTTTTTGAAAACTCTTGTTTTCTGTTTATGGCACAATTTGTGTTTCAAAATAAAGTAACTTTGCTCACGTACTGAATTGTAAAAAGTAAGAAGGTTACCCACGTATTGAATGGTGATAAAATATTTTAATATACAGTGCGTTCGATCTATTTTTGACAATAACTCCCCGCTAAAAATTTTTATTTTCGACTTTCTTTATTATTTTCATAACAAAAAGTAGTTTTTATTAGATTTATCATATTGAAAAAAATTTATTCATATTTGTAACACTATTATCGTTTTGTTCTTTTTCGCAACTATTGAAAATCATTGAAAATATCAAGAAATATTTGCTTGGAATCGCACTTCAAAAGGTAAGGGCTGGGTCTTCCCTAGCTCACACAAGTCTCTCGAAGACTTCCGAGGGTTGCGCGTAGGGGTGCAATCGGTTGACGGAAATAACAATTATAACAACAATCAAGCACAATTATTATGTGTTTGAACTTAGATGATTCGTAAAATACAGTGATGCAGTGGCGTATCAAATTTAACAGGTGCTTCAGCATATGATGGACCAGTATCCTCATTTGATGTTTAGCAAGTGGTGGTGATTCACCCTGTATATACAATTATTCTGTTCATTTTTCACAATGCTTCTTTAACGTTGTTCAATATTATTGTTTTACAATGTTTTCTAAAATAAATAAATATTGTTATTGTTATTATAATGACATTTTCTTATTGATATACTTTCTGCCACAATTTTGCAAAAGTAGAAACATGAGTCGTTTGATCTATTTTCCTCCCCGTCTACCTGTCTTACCCACACTCTCTCTTATTCCTTCTCTCTGTCTCTTCCATTGAATAGTGCATTTGGTTACCATGAGCTTAGAATGCCAAGATGTTGCAGATCTTACCTACTGGTGCTATGACTTCCTTCTGCAATTCCACCTGTACAAGAGGTTTGGCGTGGGTTTTGAATTTGGTGACCGAAACTCCTCCTCCAGAAGCTCCTGCATATGAGGCACCGTATGACCCTCCAGCTCCAGCTGCACCTTCAAGACCTGCTCCTGCGGAGACTCCTCTTCCGGCGGTCGCTCCTGCATAAATACCTCCTGCAGATTTTCCTAAAATTTCCAAGTACTCAACCCAGGATTGCCATAAAGAATTATTACATAATATGAATTAAGTTTAAAAAATATACGATTTCTTATTTGTATGAGTAATTTGTATTTTATAATTATTATTTATTTTATCATTTTATTTCATTTGTGTTATGGTCGAAATGAAATATAGCTGCAGCTGACACTTCGCCTTGAACCATGTGGTTCTTTTCTTATCTATACAGCGTGATTTACGTAGGCCGGGCATTAGAAGTTTTTCAACTTGAAGTTGGACTAGAAAGTTGAAATTTGTTATGCTGTCATAATTCTACCTCAGATGTTTTTAGTCCTACCACTATACAGAATATGCCAAAAGTCGGTACCAACTTTTTAATTCTAAATGGAAACTTAACTTTTTCGTCATGGTTTGATTGGCCTTCTGATTATAACTTTAGACAACCATAGTTATGTTAACTTATTTATTACAGTTTTTGAGATATGTTCATTTTTCTGAAAAAAATTTCTTGACAATTTGCCACTAGCTAAAGCTGCACGTTCATGGTACCAGATGGATGAGGCACCGTCCCACAATACACCAACTGTGTATACCAAATTGACATTCATGTTCGAGGATCCTCTCTGTGGTCTGCACGATCTCCAGATCTTACTCCTTCAGACTTTTATACTTGGGGAAAAGTAAAAGATTTGGTCTATTCTTCACTAGTTCACAATATAGCTGAGTTGAGACTTAGAATAATACAGACTTTCGACAATCTCGATCCCAACGAAATCAGACGTGCTACGCAATCTTCTTTGAGTAGAATAATACATTGTTTGAACAGCAATGGTGGTCACAGTGAAGATTCACGCTAGAGTTCTGTCAATATTGTGCAATATTTTTGATTATATTATCACAATTTCATTTTGTTTCCATGGCAATAAAAAACAGAATCATTCGGCAAGATAAGGCATTTCATGATTTTTATAGAATAAATCGATAGAGGTTGAACTTGGGTATAGGAAAAGCTGAAATAACTCATCCTGGAATTGAATTTTCTTTTAAATGGTTAAAAAAAATGGAAGGTGCCATTTGGAAGATTTGAGTTTTTGACAATTTCATGATGCGACATTCGAAAATCGGTTGCGCCCATATGGTACATAATGGGACCGTCCATAGAACATCAGGTGTTAGCCTAGACCACCAGCTAAGCTAACCTTTCTTCGAATTTGATTTTCTAATTTTGAACAGTTTGTGAACGGTTTTCGTAAACTAGTACAGTGGTAGAAAAATATACATATCCCATAAACTGTAATAGATAAGTTAACATAACTTAGGTTGACTGAAAACATATCAGAAGGCCAATCGAATCATGACAAACACACATTATGTTTCCGTATAAAATATGAAAGTTGGTAAAGATTTTTCACATACCCTGTATAGTTGTAGGACTGAAACATTTGACGTAGAACGTACCTGATCAATTATGACAGCATACCAAATTTCAATTTTTTAGTCACACTGCAAGTTGAAAATCTTCTAATGCACTGCCTATGTAAATCACGCTGTATATTGTATATTTCATGTATAGATATTGAAATCATTATTATTAGTTTGGAATTTCAGTTAAATTTTCAAATGGAAAAAAATTCGTTGAATTGGCAGTATCTATTAATTTCAATGAGTAATTTTTCATCAATCCTGCATGACAATTCTCTTTTTAACTGTATAATTTTTATTGATTTTCGGTAATCGCATTTTCACAATTCTGATATCTTTGCCATTCGAAGTTTTCTAATTGATGTTCTCCCAGCGCCATCTGTCAAGTAATCGCAATGTTTCTTCTCTCCGATTGTTCCAAATCGAACCATTGAAATTTATAGAGTACCATTCAGATCCACATTTATATTTGATATTTTGAGTGCATATGCTAAAATTCATTGAGAAGTAATAAAAAAAAAATTATGATTGAAGAGAGAATTGAATTCGCTTTTCAACTATGCGTCCCTTGACTCCCCATGTCATTTGAAATTTTAATATTGATGTGCCACCCGCGCCCTCTACCGGGCAATTGCAATGTCTATCAATTCAAAATGTGGTGTCTGCGATACCATCCAAAATGCTTTCTATTTCATGTTTGTACGGTGAACCGTTCAAAAGCTAACAGTGGGGGGTGAGTTAAAAAAGGCCGCACTGTATATTTGCCCGATATGAAACCAAGATTTAGCCAATATCTGTCGGTCTAAAAAAAATATATCTATATATAGGTACGTACCTTCAATATCCCATTGTGTTGCCAATACTTACCACTGTTTAAATAGAAGTAAGATAGCCAAGCTTATGGGATTAATATTGAATCCAAATGAAGGCGACAGTGATCTCGCATGAAAGTCATGTCGGAACCTCAGTGATCTGGTCTTCAGATAATGTCGTAACATAATTGAAATAATGGTACAGCATCAAAATCAGGTTTTTTTGGAGAACCCTGCATTAAAGTTACGTCAGATATTCATCTTTGTAACTATTCACGCTAGATTTCACGGGCATTGACTATCTTACTTCTATTTCAACAATGCCATATCACCTATTTGGAAAATTGTTCAGTGCAGATGACTCCATCTTTACTTCCACAAAATTTTCCAATTCCTTGAAGGATCTTACATTCTCTCAGTCATTTCACAGTCACTTGAAAACAAAATCTGATCATATAGCTAGCTACCTTCATGCTCATCAACATATCCTCCCAGTCCAGCTCCTGCTGCTTGCCCAAAAGGAGTTCCAGCTTCTGCATGGAGACCACCTCCTAGACCTGCTGATGCTTTGAAACCAAGAAAATTGACTCCCACATTGCCATTTTCAAAGGACAGTACTTTTGGTATCTGTAAATACAGAGCAAATATAGTTATTCGAAATGCAAATATGTATTGTGCTTACAAGTAAAGCTGAAAGATGAAAAATTCTGCGTGAATAATAATAATGTTTATTTATTGTTAATGGTACATGGCGAATAGATTATAAGAATGAATAAATTCAGAAATCTGTATTTGTTCACAATGAGCATTGTGATGAATGAACAAAATGTCCTGACAGGACAGCTCATTGCAATTACCCTATATTATAGGAATATATATGTCAAAAATCCATCAGAAACCAACTACTTTCCTGGCTAATACCACGACGAATATTGAATTACATTTGTTGAATTTCTGTGCAAAGATTTTACAAGGCTTTCTCTGCAATACCCAACAACTAATGTCTGCAACAAATGATTTGGTGACATCCACGAATTCAGTATCGGAACTCCATTTCGAAACCAACCAAAATCAAACACTGATGAATTTCAATCACAATCCAACAATTTCGACTAATTTCGACGAAATACACTGTTTGAATATTTTACATCTTAATATCAGGTCATTACCTAATGAACTCGAAGAATTAGAGCTAATTGCTGGAACGTGGAAACTAGATATTTTGTGTATGTTAGAGACGTGGTGCTCTGATACCAGTGTAAATACTATTGTATTGGAAAACTATAATATTGCCAGTTTCTCCACTAGAAAAAAACATATCCATGGTGTTGTACTAATTAATGTACACAAAGACATCAGTTACAAAGACATGAAAATAGTCATATTAAAAGATGATGAAATTAATGTAGAACATTTAGAAATCGCACTCATGAACATCATATGAGTTATGTGAACAAGAAAACAAATTCAACATATTCAAATCATCTTTTAGAAGAAAATCACACTTTTGATGAAGAATTCGAGATTTTACACATAGAAAATAAAGGATTAAAGCTAAATCATTTAGAATCATTAGAAATAAATAAACTTAAAAATACAAACCTACTACTTAATGACCAACTTGATTTTTCTTAGAGATAACTAATGTGCATATAGTCTTATAATCAATCTGCTAAGTTATGTTATAATTAATGTTTTTGAATAGAAATTCCTTCACTTGATTGTTATTTTAAGACTAGAATGTTTACTTTTGTCATCTCGGATACAATTTTATTAATGCAGGTAGGGCAGGTATACCATTGTTAATTAGAATTATCAACTGTCTGGTTAAGTGTGTTTTTAGTTGTAATTAATGTTCAGGGTATATAAATGGATGTACGTAGCTCATTGTATAATCACTTGAAGAAGCTACTGTGATAGCGAAACATGTCGTGGTGAAATAAAAGTGTGTGAAGATCAAATCGTCTTTAGTTTATACAATTACTATGGATCTTCATCAAGTAACGGCCGAATCAATCAGAAAAATAGACTCATTATTATCAGATTTACAGATTGGTGTCGCGGAAACAGGCTTATAGTCAATCCAGAGTGTTGATTCAATTTTTTGTCAGGAAATATACATGCGAACCTGTGAATATTGATAATACCAACACGACAATATGTCCATCAGAGACAAATAAATATTTAGGATTACACATAGATTCTGGACTTAGTTGGAGGATTCATATAAACTATGTATGCAAAAAATTAAACTGCAGTGTATATGCATTGCTACAATTAAATTTTATAATCTCTTTATTTTGACATGTCCAATGCTGTGTTATTATGGTCTTACTGGATTGAACGAATTATTATTATTATTATTTAAAAAATGCAAAAGCTGGAACAGCGCCCGCAAAGTGGATGAATCCTAACTACGAGCGCCATCTCAACCCCAGCTCTCCAACCAGCAATACCCAATTTAGTAGTCGTCAAGACTTAAATAACAAATAAAGTAATCTGTATTTGTTCACAATGAGCAATATAATGAATAAACAAAATGTCCTGACAGGACAGCTCATTGCAATTATCCTTAACTAAGGTGGAATACAGGTCATGAGTCCAACGTTCAAGGAAGTTGATCTTTCGAGTTGCAATTATAACTAAATGAAAGTGAATAAAAAAACAAAAATTCCATGTGAAGTATACGTTAATGAATGTTATGCATATTTCCTGATGTATTATGGGACATCATAAGGAGCAACAATACAAACCGATGATGAAATCTAACAGAAACACCGAACTACAATTGTCTCTTATATTCTCACAACCACAAAAATTTTAATTCTGTTCATAGCATAAAGCAATGGGCACTTTTTCCATGAATTTCTGAGAGAGGTGGAAACACATCCATAGGAAATGAGTTTCACAGCCTTGCTTGTACGAATGAACACTGTAAAATATACTTTCGGCAAGTCTTCAACATAGAGCAAAGAATCTGTATACAGGGTGCTGCGGAATTCAATGAACATTTTGGAAAGGAGGATTTCTGGGCTCAAAATTTGAAAAATTGGAAGCTCTAGGTTTTGGTACTGGTATACCAAATTGGATAAAAAGCTTCCTAACACAATGTTTTCAGTGTGTTAGAATTGATAATTACATTTCAGAAACAATTCCTGTAGCTTCCGGTGTACTACAAGGATCACATTGTGGACCATTATTGTTCAGTCTATTTGTAAATGACATTGGCAATTGTTTACAGTATGCAAAGCTTTTACTATTTCAGTTAGCGATGTCTGAGACAGTGAAATTCTTCAAAACAAATAAGATATTATATATGATTGGTTTTCAACAAACAACTTGTACTTGAACATACAGAAATGTCACGTCATCACTTTTTCCAAATCAAAAAACATCCTTTATTATGACTATAATATTGATGGAAAAGTACTGGACAGGGAAAACGAAATTAGAGACCTTGGGATTACTTTAGATCAGCAACTAAACTTCAAAAGACACTTCAATAATGTTTCTGCAAAGGGAAGCAAAATGTTAGGATTTATAATGAGAAATGGTAAAGAGTTGTCATGTAATACCCTCAAAACTTTATATTGTTCTTTAGTTAGATCAACACTGAAATATGCCTCAGTTGCATGGTTCCCATATTACAGATGTGACATTGAATAAATTGAAAATGTTGAAATTCGATTTCTGAAGTATATATCATTCAAAATGAAGACATATTTGAACTTTAATCGTCAAAATATTTTAAATAAACTCAACTTAACTGAACTCACCACACGGCGCTCTCTAAATGATATGACATTCCTTTACAAACTACTGTCAGGAGAAGTCGACTGTCCTTTTCTTCTAGAAATTATTAATTTCAATGTGAAATCTTACAATACAAGAAATCCTCCACTTTTTAGCATAAAAATCACAGCACTATTTATGGTTACAACACACCGATGTCCAGATGCATGAGATGGTGTAATAAGTATAATGTCGATCCTCTTGTAAACTCATTGAGTGAATTCAAAAAATCTATTAGTGACATAAGGTTAGACTAATATTATTGTTGTCTTATAAATGTACAATATGTAACTTATTAGTTCACTGTTATAATTGTTATTATTTTGTTTCTAATGGTGAATCCGTAAATAAATAAATAAATAAATAAAATAATATTTCATTTCCCTTGAAATTCCTAAAATTCATCCCCACTAATCGAAAAAATCGAAAATTTTGAATAGGGCTTCAAAAAATGATTGGAATATTCACAAGCCTCTGGCTTTTTAAATACCATTTTCAATTTTTGTTTCAAAAACATTTGGACCACCTCGAAATCGATATATGAGTGGTCCAAATATTTCGATGAATATTTCCATGAACCAAACAATTGGAGAGAAAGCCTTGTAGGAACTGCGTGCGGAAATTCACCAAATGTAATTCATCTTTCATTGAGGTATTAGCCAGGAAAGTAGTTTTTTCCTGATAGATTTTCGACTTAAGTATTCCTATTATATAGTATAGTTGCAAGGAGCTGTCCTGTGAGGACATTTTGATTATTCAAAATTATTTAGTTTGCACATGGTATAATAATATGTCTATTATACAATTAAAATTCAAAACGGAGTGTGGAAAGACTGCAAAAGAAGATTTGTCTACATTCTTGGATTATTTGGCCATTTGCAGTATTGGTGTGAAGTTACCCACAGATTTCCGGCCACACATGCTGACGTAGAGGAAATGGATCGATTTGTGGTTGGATAATACAGATGTAAGTAACTGGACTAAAATCTGTGGCTGGGTTCATACGATCGTATATAATTTAATGACTCGGCAAGGAAGTACAGAAAACATTCGACACATACAAATCCAATGCAGCATATTCGGGATAAGTGAACAACTTATATGTGAGGTTATCAGAGAGAGACATTGGTTGATGTAGAATCAAAACTATTTCTTTATCACTCATACAGATTTAGAGTAAACGATTTTCACTTTTTGTCAAATGTCTTCAAGACATTACACAGTATAATGTTCTGACCCAATGATGTGTGATCATGAAAATCACATAAGATGTAGAGGATTCCAGGGTAATTTATGTGGTGGAACTTTGCTTTGTCACCGATACAGATTTGCATTGAATGATTTTCTTTCATTGAAAAATATCTTCAAGGCATCACACGGTATGAAATTTGTAGCCCGATGATGTGCGTTCATGAAAATCACATGAACTATAGAGGATTCCATATAGATAACCTAAGTAAAAACCGTTTCTCTGTCACCCATATGGATTTGGAATGAATTATTTTCTTTCATTGAGAACAATCTTCAAGGCATCACAGGATATGAAAATTGTAATCCGATGATGTGCGTTCATGAAAATTACATGAGATATAAATGTTCTTGTGTAGATAACCGTAGTGAAAACCATTCCTTTGTCACCCATACAGATTTGGATTAAATTGTTTTCTTTCATTGAGAAATGTTTTCAAGGCATCACACTGTATAAGAGTTGTAACCCGATGATGTGCCGTCATGAAAATCACACGAAATATTGAAGATTTTGAATAGATTACTATGGTGAAAACCGTTTCTCTGTCACCAATACAGATTTGCAGTAAACTATTTTCTTTCATTCAGAAAGGTCTTCATGGCATCACACGGTATAAGAGTTGTAACCCAATGATGTGCGTTCATGAAAATCATATGAGGTATAGAGGATTTCACGTAGATTACCCTGGTGAAAGCCGTTTCTCTGTCACCAATATGGATTTGGAGTAAATAATTTTTTTTCATTGAGAAATATCTTCAAGGCATCACAGGTTATGAAAATTGTATCCCGATAATGTGTGTTCATGAAAATAACATGAGATATAGAGGTTCTTATGTAGATTACCATGGTGAAAGCAGTTTCTCCGGCACCCATACAGATTTGGAGTAAATGATTTTCTTTCACTAAGAAATGTCTTTAAGGTATCACACTATATAAGAGTTGCAACCTGATGATGTGCGTTCATGAAAATCACACGAGATATAGAAGATTTCTAGTTAATTACCATGATGGAAACCGTTTCTCTGTCATCCATACAAATTTTGGAGTAAATGATTTTCTTTCATTCAGAAAAGTCTTCAAGGCATCACATGTATAAGAGTGGTATCACACTGCATGAGAGTTGTAACTCAATGATGTGCGTTCATGAAAATCATACGGGATATAGAATATTTTGAGTAGATTACAATGGTGGAATCCGTTTTTCTGTCATCCATACAGATTTGCAGTAAACTATTTTCTTTCATTCAGAAAGGTCTTCATTGCATCACACGGTATAAGAGTTGTAACCCGATGATGTGCGTTCATGAAAATCATATGAGGTAAAGAGGATTTCACGTTGATTACTATTAAGAAAACCGTTTCTCTGTCACCTATATGGATTTGGAGTGAATAATTTTCTTTCATTAAGAAATATCTTCAAGGCATCACAGGTTATGAAAATTGTATCCCGATAATGTGCATTAATGAAAATAACATGAGATATACAGGTTCTCATGTAGATTACTATGGTGAAAACTGTTTCACTGTCACCCATAAAGATTTGGAGTGAATTATTTCCTTTCACTGATAAATGTCTTCAAGGCATCACACTGTATAAGAGTTGTAACCCGATAATGTGCGTTCATGATAATCACATGAAATATAGAGGATTTCATGTAGATTACCCTGGCGGAAACCGTTTCTCTGTCACCCATATGGATTTGGAGTAGAATATTTTCTTTCATTAAGAAATATCTTCAGAACATTACAAGGTATAAAAAGTTTTAGCCGATGATGTACGTTAATGAAAATCACATATAGATATGGATATAGAGAATATTTCATAGATTGCCATGGTGAAAACCGTTTCTCTGTCAGCCTTACGGATTAGAGAGAATCGTTTCCTTCCAATGAGAAATATCTTCTAGTCATCACAGGGTATTAAAATTGTAACCTGATTATGTGTGTTCATGAAAATTACCAGGAACTTTTATACGGTGTGATCTGTTGAAGATATTTTTCAGATATTTCGACCTATTTCAAATAAATAATCTAACCAAAATATGTACCATAGACAAAGAAATGGTTTTCACTTCATCGGGATACAATTTTCATACTGTGTGATGTCCAGAAGATATTTCCCAATGAAGGAAACTGTATGGGTGAAAAATATGTGAATCTACATGGAATCCTCTATATCTCATGTGATTTTCATGAACGCACATATTCGGAGAAGATATTAGAAAATATATTTACTACAAATTCATATGAGTGACAGAAAAATGGTTTTCACTTTGTTAATCTACATCACATTCTCTATATCTCATTTGATTTTCATGAAGGCACATCATAGGGTTACAACTCTTATACCGTGATGCCTTGAAGACATCACTCAATGGAAAAAATTTGTTTCATACAAATCCACATGGGTGACAGAGAAATGATTTTTACAATGTTAATCTACATAGAATTCTCTATATGTCATGTGATTTTCATGAACGCACATCAACGGGTTACAACTCTTATACCGTGATGCCTTGAAGACATCACTCAATGGAAAACATTGTTTTCTACAAATCCATATGGGTGACAGAGAAAATGTTTTAACAATGTTAATCTACATAGAATTCTCTATATGTCATGTCATTTTCATGAACGCACATCATCGGGTTACAACCCCTATACCGTGATGCCTTGAAGACATCACTTAATGGAAAAGAGTTGTTTTCTACAAATCCATATTGGTGACAGAGAAATGATTTTTACAATGTTAATCTACATAGAATTCTCTATATGTCATGTGATTTTCATGAACGCACATCATCGGGTTACAACTCTTATACCGTGATGCCTTGAAGACATCACTCAATGGAAAAAAATTATTTTCTACAAATCCATATGGGTGACAGAGAAGTGATTTTAACAATGTTAATCTAGATAGAATTCTCTATATGTCATGTGATTTTCATGAACGCACATCATCGGATGACAACACTTATACCGTGATGCCTTGAAGACATCACTCAATGGAAAAAATTGTTTTTTCCAAATCTATATGGTTGACAGAGAAATGATTTTTACATTGTTAATCTACATAGAATTCCCTATATGTCATGTGATTTTCATGAACGCACATCATCGGGTTACAATCGGGTTACAACTCTTATACCGTGATGCATTGACGACATCACTCAATGGAGAATAATTGTTTTCTACAAATCCATATGGGTGACAGAGAATTGATTTTTACAATATTAATCTAAATATAATTCTCTATATGTCATGTGATTTTCATGAACGCACATCATCGGGTTACAACTCTTATAACGTGATGCCTTTAAGACATCACAAAATTTAAAAAAAATATTTTCTACAAATCCATATGGGTGACAGAGAAGTGATTTTTACAATGTTAATCTACATAGAATTATCTATATGTCATGTGATTTTCATGAACGCACATCATCGGGTTACAACTCTTATACCGTGATGCATTGACGACATCACTCAATGGAAAATAATTGTTTTCCACAAATCCATATGGGTGACAGAGAAATGATTTTTAAAATGTTAATCTACATTCTCTATATGTCATGTATTTTCGTGAACGCACATCATCGGGTTACAACTCTTATACCGTGATGCCTTGAAGACATCACTCAATGGAAAAAAATTATTTTATACAAATCCATATGGATGACAGAGAAATTATTTTTACAATGTTAATCTACATAGAATTCTCTATATTTCATGAGATTTTCATGAACGCACATCATCGGGTTACAACTCTTATACCATAATTTTCTCCAAATCTGAATGGGTGACAGAGCAACGCTTTCATCTTGGTAATATATATGGAATTCTTCATATCACTTGTAATTTTCATTAACGGACTCATCAGGTTACAACCTTTATACCATGTGATGCCTAGAAGATATTTCTCAATGAGATGGAATAATTTACTCCAAATATGTGTGGGTGACAGAGAAACGGTTTTTACCATGTTCTTCAAAATGAAGAAAAGTTCCACCACATGAATTAACTTGGAATGCTCAATATGTCATGTGATTTTCATGATCCCACATCATTGGGTCATAACCTTATACTGTGTAATGTCCTGAAGACATTTTACAATGAGGGAAAATGACATTTTACAATGAGGGAAAATGGTCAACTCTAAATCTGTATAGGTGACAAAGAAACGGTTTTGATTCTACATCAACCACTGTCTCTCTCAATATAATGATACATTGATAACCTCAAATTCTTATCCTGAATATGCTTCATCGGATTTGTGTGTCTCAAACCTTTTCTGTACTTTCTTGCCTAGTCATTAAAGTTCATACGATCGTATAGACCCAGCCACAGATTTTAGTCAGGTTACTTAAAACTGAATTACTCAACCACAAATCTTTCGATTTTCTCTACGTCAGCATGTGTGGCCGGAAATCTGTGGGTAACTTCACACCAATATTTTCAGTGCACCCAGGCAGAACGATAAAATCCACGTCTCAACCCTGATTGATTTCTACATAATCTGTGTACAAACACATAATTCCAAGATTTTTGTATGTACTTATATGAGGATCAGTGCCAAAACTTTTCTGTTATTTTTTGACAATGAAAAAATCATCGAGAGTGAAGTTCTACCAGAACTATTAGGTCATTAATCACCAAAACACTTAAAGTCCCTAGCTTTTGAATTTTGTCTTGTAGTTAGGTATAATGGTATTGGGTTAAAAAAAATCGCTTGGTTATAATTGAGAATTATTTATGTACATATCATATATGATATATAACACAAAAACATTTATAAACATCACGATGATGAATGCGAGTCTAGTTCAGAAAGTTTATAATTTTGAGTTGTTTACAATTAAATTTAATATACACACACTTACTAAATTACTCACGAAGATCAGTTTCACTTTCAATGTCGACACCCAAATTGAGAATTAACTTTTCTTTGGCAAGTTCTTTTATATCCATAAATGACTTTTTTGTGTTCTTTTTCTCATGGTACATATCATTATTTAACATACAGTGTGTCCATAAATTAACCCCTCCTTTTAACTTTTGAACGGATTGGAATTTTCGCATTAAATTATTTTTTGAGGAATTGCAGTCTATAAGCTACTTTCTGACGACAAAAAAGGAAGTCTATATTTCGAAATGGCGGCCCGACGCCATTTTGAAATGAATGAAATTTTTTAATGGCATGAGGGGTTGAGTGATACCTCATTCGAAACGTCTTACAATTTTGTATACGTACCCAAAATTTCAAACAAAAATCTACATCCAGAACAAAATATCGGTACATAATGTTAGAGCTCTGCCATATAAGGATCTTTTCAATTGCTATTAATGAGCTCTAGTAAAATCATCAAATCTTTTTTGGTATCATTAAATGAAAGTTATTTTGCTAAAAATGATAAAAGAGTGCCATCTTCGAATGAAATTTAGTGAGAAGGCAGGTGATTGTTTTATTGAATTTCAGCAAAATTAAGAAAACCATCCTGAATAAAGAAAAATGTTTATTTAGCATGAATATCTGAAAAATTGAGAAAGAAAATCAAAATAAATGTTCGAAATGTTCGCCATACGTTCGCCGTATGTCCTGCATACGTCTCTTATGCGTTCCTCCTGTTCATTTATCGTTCCTGTAGTGGTTCTGTACACTTGAGATTTGAGATATCCCCACAAGAAAATATCCAAAGGGGTCAAATCAGGAGAGCGAGATGGCCATTCAATAGGACCCCTCCTACCGATCCATCTTTCCGGAAAATTTTCATTTAAAAAGTTGGTTACTGGCCTGAAATAATGAGGAGGTGCTCCGTCTTGTTGAAAATGAATATTTTCTATATTATTTCCAGCTACCTGAATTATTTCCGGAATGAAATTTTTTTGTAGCATCCTCAAATATCGAACTCCGTTCAAATTTTCTCTCAAAAAATATGGACTATAACACGGTTGCCCAGTATGCCAGCCCAAACATCAAATTTTCGGATGTACTGAGTATGTGTTTCCTTGAACTCGTGAGGATTTTCAGTGCTCCAATAGCGGTGATTATGTCTATTCACATGTCCATTCAAGAAAAACTTGCTCTCATCACTGAAACAAATGTTGCTCACGTGAATTCTATTTTGACGATGTTTCTCACTCATCAGATCACATAAATGAATTCTACGATTAGGATCGTTTTCAGAAAGTTCGTGAACCAGTTTCATTTTATAGGGATGTAATTTATTTTTTTGAGTATTTTATGTACTGTCGAACGTGGCATATCATTTTCATCCTTCAGTTGTGGATTGTTGGGGGTTTTCTTGAAGATCCACCAAAATATCAATCTGCTTGTTTGGAGAGACAGATGGTCGTCCACTTTTCTTCATATTACTCAGATTCCCAGTTTGTTCAAATTTCCTAATGAGTTCTCTTAAATATTTTCTGTCAATGGGATTACCTGGATACATCTCATTGAATAATCGCACAGCTGCATGAGCATTCGCTTGAGACTGGTAGAAAACTTTAACAGCAAAAACTTTTTCCTCTACTGTACGCATCGCTCTCCTCAATATGAAAAACTGGTGAAGTGCAAGATTGAGTTAACAACTATTTGTGAGTTGTGATAAGGAAATTTCTTATTTATACCTTTACACAGGTACCATATTATAATGACTAATTGATGGATTGTTCTAATTTGAGGAATTACTTTTAATTAAGGGATGTTATTGTAACTGATTGCCCCGATTACCTGGGTCGATATTAATATTATTCATTTTGCTTGATTATCTGTTTGTTGATAATAAATCAATTATAGAGTACTTTTGTAAATGGGTACCTAGAAGATTTGATAATTTTTCCAGAACTAAAGTATCCGAAGGATCCTCATAGCAGAGCTCTAACATTATTTACCGCTATTTTGTATTGGACGAATATTTTTGTTTAAAATTTTGTTGTTGTGTAGAGAATTGAAATGCAATTCAAACGATGTATCACTCGACCCCAATAACCTTTAAAAAAAATTTAAATGGCCGACCGAAGTTATTTGAAAAAAAAAATTTTTTTTTGTTGTCAAAAAGAAGCTTATGAACTACCATTAAACCATAATAAAATTCAAAACAGAATTCCAATCCGTTCAAAATTTAACATGGGTGGGGTTACTCTAAGAGAGTTCTTACATTATGTACCGACATTTTGTTTTGGAAGTATATTTTTGTTTGAAATTTTGGGGACGTATAGAGCATTGTAAGACGTTTCGTATGAGGTATCACTCGTCCCCCCATGCCATTTGAAAAATTATTTCAAATTGGCGTCGGGCCGCCATTTTGGAAGACAGACATTTTTTTTGTCAGAAAGTAGCTTATGAACTGTCATTCGTCCAAAAAAAATTTTCATGCGAAAATTTCAATCCGTTCAAAAGTTAACAGGGGGGGGTTACTTTATGGACACATACTGTATATTTTTGTATAGTGGCTTTGGTGTCATTTGTACATGGTGCTCTATCTAGTCTTCACCTGTGGTAGCTAGCATTATCCATGACGACAATACTGTTGGGTGGAATATTTGGTATGAGGTTATTTTGGAACTAGTCTTCAAATAATTCGGTAGTAGTATCATCATGATAATCGACTGAAGAGTTCTTAATATTCTTTGCCGATAAAGACAACGCATTTGGTATAAAACCACTTTCGGTTCCTGCGTGAATTATCATAATGCGTTTTTATCTATTAGACGGCGCAAGTCAGATGAGTCTACCCAACTTTTGTTTGGAATATCGTGTTTATCAAATCAAGTTTCAGCCAAATACATCATTTTTCTACCACATTCTCTGAACTCGTTTATAGCTAATAATTATACAAATCTCCATTTCTTAAAGCGCACAGATTCCATTATGATATTTCTGCTACTACTGAGTTTTCTAAATTTGAATCCGTTTCGTAAAAGAGACTTCCTCAAAGTCTCTTTGCAACACTGAATACCAGTTTCATTATTATTAAGCCGTTGCATTGAAATATCTAATGTAGACACAATTTGCTCTTTAAACAAGGCATAGGTATATTGTTCTTCGAATTATACATACATCACAGCCATCTAGTTTCCTTGAACCACCGTTTCTTTCTTTTTAAAATAGGGTTACTCACTATTTTAAACAATGTGAAATACGGTGTTTTTGTTGAAGAAGCATACAAATTTAATATAATTTGTTATCCATGAGGCTGTAACATTTGTCGACTAGTGGTACAACAACCACCAAATGAAGCTAGTATTCAGGAGGAACCCACGGATGCCACATTTTTCACGACACTAAATTCGAATAGAAACAACTGACATAACGGAATATTAGGTAGGTAATGACTAAATGTTGTTCAACTTTCCCCCTTTTGTTTCTGAAATAGACCATTATCGCTATAATCTCGTTAATAGTAAATTAGTACTAAAAGTCTGGTGGCCAGGTAAGTTAATTTTATTATTTACACACATTTAAACATATCTCAGTCTCAAAAACTTACTGGCATGACAAAACTAGTGGTATAAAACAGTTTTGTCGAAGTCAGAATTTTTTAAATTCGTTAGAATTCCACATACATAAGAAGAAATGGCAAAAAATTTAAGTTGCTGGAATGTAAAAATTTGAGAAATATGTCAAAAATCGCAATAGTGTCATTCAATACGTGGGTTACCTTTTACAATTCAGTACGTGAGCGAAGATATTTTATTTGAAAACAAAATTGTGCCATAAACAGAAAACAAGAGTTTTCAAAAACGCCACTGATAGTTCGATCTAACAGACGTCTAGCGATACGCCTGTAACTTTGGACTGAGCATGCGCCAAAGTCGAATTTAAGTGATGTACAACAAGAGGGTCATTTAATGGCGGAGAAGCAAGAAGAGGAAGGAAAAACAAGATTGCAAACCGTGTTGAAAATGCGTGAATTTGTTTTTTCGCTCGTAATTTACACAGAAACCTAACCTGAGCAAGCTAGCCTAGCTTGCGATTCGAAAATTCGTTGAATTAGTTTTTCGCTCACAATTTACACACAAACCTAACCTGAGCAAACTAACCTAGCTTGCGAGTCGAAAATGCGTGAATTATTAGCCAAACATTACCTGACCTGACTAACCTACCTTGCGATTTTAAAATTGTTAAAATTGTTACCATATAACGACTATTTATCCAAAATTCAGAGAGAGAGCAGTGATGTAGCAGCCATGGCAGCCATATTTGTCCAAACGGAGCATGCTCGAGTTTGGCGCATGCTCAGTCCAAAGTTGCAGGCGTATCGCTAGCCGCTTTATTCGATCTAGGAGTCGAGTTTCGAGTTTTGGCGTGCCCACACCTAGTGAGGGCTATGGGGGGAGTTTGGAAGATTCGATATTAGATAGATGGAAAATGTTCGTTAGGTGTAAATGCCAATTTGAATTGTAAGTATAGATATATTTAAAATAATGTATTCAATCAATAACTAGTTCAGGAGAGATTCATTAATTCTTTAAATTATTATTTCCTTCATCAATTTCAATAGTCTTAATCGCATATTTGTACATAGTAAAATAAATGTTTCCATATTTTTCGAAAGTGTTTCAAATCTATACATGATCAGTATCTACCTAGTTCAATCAATCAATCAATATATACTTTATTCTCCAAGAAAAAATATTCTTATTGACAAAGCTTTCTATAATCTAATGTGAGTATATTATTACATTTGACGAATAGTACAAATAAAAAAAAATAAAAAATTTATCACAACACAAAAAGTGAGCATCATCGTATAAATATTCCTATTTACATAGCTTTCTATAATCTAAAGTGAGTATATATTGTAGTTAAATTTCTAGTACATAAAACAAGTTGGCAAATACAAACATTTTTCACAACACAAGAAAGTGAGCATCATCGTAGAACTCCTGTTAGTCCTGTTAGTCGTGAATAAACCCCAATTCACGACAATAGAATAAAAGTCTATTCGTATTTGGAACATTTTATTTTTATTGTCCTTATCCTTGATCTAAACGTAACTAGACGAATGTTTTCATGTTACATACAAAAAGTTGACCAGTGTTGTGTGACGATTCGAATTGAAAAAAATATTTCAAAGAGTAAGTGCATTACATAGTATGTGCATATTACAATTAAATAACAGAAAACTTGGTATTTCTTTACTAACTTGAAAAATTGTCACTGATCAATTGTTCTGAATTTTCGGTATGTTGTAGAATATGACCGCCTGAACAAAAGTGTCCATGGGCCCACCTCAATCCTATGAATAATTTTCGAGAAACAGTCAATACCCTGTTTCTCGAAAATTAGTCATAGGATTGAGGTGGGCCCATGGACACTTTTCTTTAAAGTAACAGTTCTTGTAGGAAAACGTCTTGAATGAAAGTGTTTCGCGCGACAAATGTCATTTTCTCATAAGGCAATGATTTTAGACTGGCTTTAATTGAAAAATATTATTACATAAGGGGTGAGTCAAGTATTATTCAAATTGAAATTCGACCTTATAAAATGAAGATGTGATCAAACCAAGTAACACACTGAAATGCCCATCGTTTGAATATGTCGATATCGAGAAATTCAAATATCATACTGAATGAGTAAAAAGTGAAGGTTTTTTTGGTGACATTTGGTATAGTTTTATTTTACATTTTGAGTTGTAGGGATACTTGACTACGAACATAATTCACCATGTATTTGAAAATTTCGTACGTGAAATGTTCCAATTTTTTGTCATTACTCTTAGCTTCAGTACACTATTGTAATGTCAACAGTATTGGTTTGCCATGGCCAGTATAATAGGAAGGCCTCTTTTTCACATGGTTTCTCCAATAGACCCAATTCATGGTACACAGAACATCAAAACAAACTACTATCAACAAACAATTGATAAACAACAACATAATAAATATGTTTATGAGGTACTTTAGATCTACAGGGTGTTAATTAAGTACGTTGACAAACTTCGGGAGGTGATTCTTTGAAGGTTTTCAGGACGAAAAGTTTATATAAACATATGTCCCAAACGGCTTGGTTTTCGAGATACAGGGTGATAAAAATACATTTTTTTCAAGATTTTTTAGAGTTAACTTCGACATTTTCGACAATAATCAGTTCAAATTAGGCAAGTACAATCCATTCAATAGTACGCACGATACAAAATAATGCATTTCTCAAATAATTTACAGGGTCCTCCTTTTTTCAGAGTCAAGCTTTGTTCAACCCTTCAGAATTTTTTATTCCGCCGCCACTGACATATTATGAGAAAAGAATAATGAATGTTGTTTCATTTAACATCTTTTTGCTCTCTTGATGTTTTTCCTTTACTTGTACGGTTCAGGAGTTACAATGAAAATATTAACGCAAACATTTTCCAGTAACGAATAACATAAAGAAATTTGAGAAGCAAATAGTCTAACAAACTTGAAGGGTGATTCTTTGAAAGGTTTCAAGATGAAAAGTTCATATAAACATGTCCCAAGCGGCTTGGTTTTCGAAGTAAATACATTTTTTAGGAGGTTTTGGAGTTTACTTCGAAATTTTCGACAATAATCGATCCAAATTAGTTCAAATTGGACAAGTACAATCCATTCAATAGTGCGCCTGATATAAAATAATTCATTTCTCGAAGTGTCATTGCCACTCTCCAAAGATTAGCGCGTGACGCAATACGTCATTTTGTTCTCATTACACAAATAGCTATTTTATGGTGCTCCCATACATTTTTTACCATAACTCAGGTTGAATATGTATTGCACAAAGTTAATTATGGCAAAATAATTTTGGACATTTTCAATAGTGAATAACTTTATTATCAAATACTAGAGCAAAGTAACATAAATTCCCTAGGAATAAAATTAAGTTCAGAAAAGGACCATTAATGAAATTGATATGTCAGAGCAGCTGCTGGAAATGGCCACCGCCAACTTCAATGCATGCGTTTATGCTCCTAACCATAGACTGGCGGACACGCTCAAAAATACCAGGATTGTTTCTTATAATTCCGCATGACTCCTGTATGCGATTCCTCAGGTCTTCTTCACTTTGAACTGGAGTTCGGTACACTAATGATTTAAGGTGCCCCCAGAGGAAAAAATCAAGTGGATTCATATCGGGTGACCTTGGTGGCCAAAGTTGTGGCCCACCACGCCCAATCCAGCGATCAGAATAATTCTCTTCTAAATATTGGCGTGCAACCAATCTGAAGTGTACTGGAGCACCATCATGCATAAACCAAATTCCAATTCTTTCCCTCAGTGGGATCTCTTCTAGGAGTCCAGGTAAGATGAATTCAAGAAAATGTCGATAATGGTCACCATTGAGTCTATGAGGCAGAAAATGTGGACCGATAAGGAAATTCCCTACAATTCCAACCCAAACATTCACAGAAAACGTCTCTTGAAAATGGTTTTCAATCACAATTGTTGTGAAAATTAATAATGGCTTTACGGGAAAAGCATGCCTCATCGGTGAATAACACTTGAGATAAAAACCATAGATTTTCCAACAATTTATTTCGAATCCAAGTGCAGAAAGTTAATCTCTTTGGAAAATCCCTTGGCAGAAGAGCTTGAACACGCTGTATGTGATAGGGATAAAGTTGTTGCTCTTTTAAAATTTGCCATACCAATACATGGGTTACGTTAAACTGTGCCGCAATTTGTCTTGTACTGGTGTCTGGATGCTGCTCAATTTCGTTAAGTACAGCTTCTTCTATCTGAACTGTTCTAACTCTCCTGGGTCTTCCTATGAGAACAGCAGACCTCTTGAAAGTACCCGTTTCACGAAGACGGGAGTGAATATTGATGAACATTTGTGTGCTGGGAATATGACGTAGTGGAAATCTTTCTAGATACATTCGTCTGGCGGCACGAGCGTTACCATCAGCCATTCCATACATTAAGTGCATGTCTGCCATTTCTGAATTTGTATATTCAACCATTTTATCCAAAGGAATATTGAATGAATCTGCTTTATAGCTTGCACTAATGAAGAATTAACAATGAGACAGTTTCTCAACTTTCGATAACTGTCAAGTTGTTGATATTTAAATAAATGAATTAATATCAAAGCCCACTTTGCTATTTTTATGAATTCAAATTGATTACAAAATTTCTGCGTTACTGCAGAAGAAAAAACAAACCTAAATTTCTGATAAAATAATGTACTTCGTACGGAAACAAAAATTTGTTTGATTTAGTTTTTCGGAGTTATGACCAGAGATTCATAAATGAAAATCAAATGTGTAATGATCTGCGACTATTAGATAAACCCTATTAACTATCTTCCATTACAGGATTACCTTTCGGAAGTTTTTTATGTTGAAAAGGAAACGTTCAATTGAAAACTAAAAAATATCTTTTTTTAAAATAACAAAAAATTTGTATGAGTTCTCTATCAAGACTGATGGGTAAAAACAGTTTTAATCAAATATCTCAATGAGAATGCACATTTTTACCATCAGAATCTTCAGGTTGAAAGTTAAGGTTTTCCCAATATCTGTCAGATCTAGTTTAATATCCAGCGTACCGCAGTGACGGGGAGATAGTAGTTTTCTGTTAGATATCACAAAAAGAAATCACATCTTTACAATAACAAGCTTTTATTTAGCTTCACTTATAACTAACTAACAAACAATTTAATAAAAGTTGAATTTGACCCACTTCTAATACTCCGATTAATTTGAAATTTGGCAGGTTTCCGTAATTCCGGTGACAACGCATTAAAAAAATGTTTGTTAAAAAACAAAATGGCGGCTCCAATATGGCGGACGAGTTTATGATCCGATTCTGTTCAAAATTGGTATGTGATGGTTTTTGGGTTGGAGATTTTCAGTTTCACATAAAAAATAAACTAAAATGTTAAAAATGAAAATTATAAAAAGAAAACATTTTACAGTTTTTATTCAATACACTGAAAAGGAAAAAATAATTCATTTCATTGTTTGATCTAGGTAATCTTGTACAGAAAGATTTTGATACTCACAGAATAACCTACAAAAAATGAAACAAATTATTTTTTCATTTTCAGTGCATTTGTATAAAAGCTTGTCTTTATATTTTTTATTGTATAATTTTTATTCATCGTAGATTTTTATAATTCTGAAAGAATATTTCCATCAATTTACAATAATTGAAAATGTTTAATTCTCAAATTTTCTAATGTTATACCACACTGGAAAATGTTTAAATTAATATTTTCATTATAGCCCCTGAACCGTACAAGTAAATGAAAAAATGCAAGATATCAAAAAGATGTTAAATGAAACAAGATTGATTATTTCTTTCTCATAATATATCAGTGGCGGCGGAAAAAAAAATTCTGAAGGGTTGAACAAAGCTTGACTCTGAAAAAAGGAGGACCCTGTGAATTATTTAAGAAATGCATTATTTTGTATCGTGCGCCCTATTGAATGGATTGTACTTGCCTAATTTGAACTGATTATTGTCGAAAATGTCGAAGTTAACTCTAAAAAATCTTGAAAAAAATGTATTTTTATCGCCGTGTATCTCGAAAACCAAGCCGTTTGGGACATATGTTTATATGAACTTTTCATCCTGAAAACCTTCAAAGAATCACCTCCCGAAGTTTGTCAACGTACTTAATTAACACCCTGTATATGAGAAAATGTATTGTTTTGAACCATGGTGTTTAACGTTATACAGGGAGGCTCGATAAGGTGTGGAAGTAGTCCTTCAGAAGGAAAATGTAAAATAATGTACACTGATAAAAAAATATTTGCACGAATGCACATTTCATATACCCCAATATGCATATTGTTCCATCAGTATTATGTCTGGGGCTCGCATTTTGGGCACGTACCATTAGGCATTTGTTGTGGTTTTTAGGATATGCACGATTCGAAATGAAATCAACGATGATGCTGAAAGACTCTTACCGGAAAATATTGAGTATGGTCCAGAAATAATAGACATATGTAATATTTTCGACTTGTTTGGGTGGGAAAGTGTGGGTTTGGGCGATATGTGGGATTGTACTTGGAAATTAGAAAAGTTAGGAGAATTTATTGATATGCTCAGAGCAGATGGGTTCAATGAAATTAAATCAGGAAAAGTAAATATCTTTTCTAAATAAATATTTTACTTTTAGTATAAAAAATGCTGTGATCATAATTGCCTTGAGTATAAATATACATTCATGTAGATAGTTGATGAGATATATCATATATGTATTATATATATGGTCGTGATGCGTTAAGACTAGGGTAAGCTTTGTGATATTTTGTATGCACAAATATTTTATGAATAGAGGTTTTTAAAAAAACTGGTAAGTAGGTACATCCACTTGATATTGTTCATGTTTTTTATTGGTTCGTTCATTTTGTTATTTGTTTTAATGTCCTGTGAACAGTGAAGTGAGTCTAGAGGGTTAACAATGTGAAAAAGAAACGTATTTTATAATTCATCTGGGTCGTACGTAGTCTCTAACCGTTACTCAGTATGACATTTACATTGCATAAAACTTTTTGACAACTTTTGTAATAACGAATGTATTGCCGGTCGCCCTCTTACAATATTACCCTGTGTATCTCAAAAACTGTTCAAAGCCAAACCAATACTGTTTGATATTATGATAGTGTACTCAAACTGAAACTAATGAAAAAAAGTTGAAAAATTCCAACCACGAAATTTTTAATTAGAGGGTGAATTATGAACTAAATGCATTTTCGCAAGTTTTGTCATCACCTAGCGTTTGTGTCGCACTGTATATCAATTTCGGACGAGCAGTATGCTGAATGGTTTGTTTTAAAGTATCCTTAAAGCGCAAAATATGAATTAAAAATATACCAAATGACACCAAAGAAACTGTCAATTTTGACTCACTCAGTATAAAATTTTAATTTGTCGATTTTGATAAATCCAAACGATGGGCATTTCATTGTGTTATAAGGTTTGATCACATCTTCGTTTCATGCGATCGAATACGAATTTCATTTTGAATAATGATTGACCCCGTATGTGAGAATATTCTTTATTAAAAACCATTCTAAATTCGTTGCTATGGTGGTAAGCAATATTTGTCGCGCAATACTTTCATTTAAGATATTTTCCTAAGAGCAATGTTACTTCAAAGAAATAGCCATTGCATAGGATTGAGTTGGGCCCATGGACACTTTTGTTCATGGGGTCATTTTCTACAACATACCAAAAATTCAGGAAAATTAACAGGTGACAATTCGTCAATAAGGCTGCTGCCTGGTCCTTTCTAGTATAATTTTTTGAATTGAAAACAATTTGCCGAATAACTACAATTGAAATTTTATCACATTATCTTTGTACTTTGCGCCTAATGAACATAACACCACATGAATTTTATAACTGTTTCTCAGAGAGTCTCTCAAAAAAATAATATACGAGTCTCGTACTTAAACACTTTCTGGTTACATAGTAAATGCAATTATATATCGATTCGCTGTATTACATAACAACAGATGTACAGGAGAAGACACCTTTGAGGTCACCTTATATAACCATTGCGTATTTTGTCAACATGAAGAAGACAAAGCAACTATTCTACGCGATTTTGGATGTTCTTTTCCACGTATTCAGAAATTTACTTCCTCATATCCAACTGGAATTTATATTCAGCTCAATAATCAACGGTTTATTTTCTTTACTGATTCATTCCGTAGGAATCTATGAATATATCCGCACAAACAAATTTTTTTCTGTAAATTTAGGAGCGGAGATAATTAAGTGAGAATTATTCATTTGAGTTCAAAGTACCTAATTTTGAGATAATCGAACAAAATGTCAAGAATATGCCGCCTTATGTGATTTTTATGGTGATACGAGTGATACAGAGTGATTCAGATGTACCCACTTACGAATTATTTTAGAAATATTTTCAGTTATTTATTTTCGAAACTGCATACTTTCATACATATGGTGATTATGAATCCATATTTTAAAATGTCTATGAATATTTTTAAAAGGTGGTGTTTAATTTACAATTATTTCAACATCTACACCTATATAGTATTTTACAATTTTTTGTTTATCTTCACTTACAATTTCTTACAAATGTCACAACTCCATACAATTTTGTATGGTTCACAATTGGGTTGATCAATTTTCAATATTTCGCAAATTAATGTATTCATAGTTTGTTATGTACTATAGACATCAAAGTTTATGAAAAATTCTCTTCAATTCCCGTTTCAATATGTTGTGATTGTTTAGTAATAGTTTCAAATTCAGGATCAAAAATATGTTTATCATTTTCATAAACAGGTGTAAGCCTGTGTGAATTGTGTTGTTTATTTTGAAAAGTTTATTTGTATTTTATTCGATGTATCCTTCATACAAAATAAATTTCTATTCTATTTCATATCTTTCAGTTACTTTATTTTATGGTACAGAGGTCCAATGAGCGTGACAATCAGTATTTCTTATTTTTTTAATGAAACACCGATCATGTCACGGAATAAATGGATAGAGGTTTACATAACTATTTCATTGGCAATATGCTTCATAAATGTATATACAAAAAGGCAACTATATTGCATGAAGGGAATTGGACTCTATTCAAAACCCTTTTTTTGGAATTTTTGAAATTAATAAATTTCACAAATTATTCACGTCCAGCACATCATTTGAAATAGTTTAATCTCCATAGACTGTCGGAAGTCAATCTTTCTCCATACAGGCAGAAACATGTTTAATAATTACTGATGATTCAATTGAAAGAAAATCCATTCACATAAGTGAAAATCTTATTGATCTTTCATAAAAACGTTTAACTCCTAATTTTATGACAGTTTATCCTAAGATCTTTATTAAACTTTTTTTAATATCAAAGTCATGAAAAAAAGAAACAATATTTTTTTTTTAATTTTGGTTGCCTTCGAGGTAATTCGATTGAAGCTTGCGATTTTGTTGTAATACAGCTGGTTTTGAGAGTGTGCATTTTCCGTGATTACCATGCAGACCAAGATCGAATCACCCTGTAGATTCAAATAATTTCCTTTGAATCCATAGATCAACAAATAATAGGAGGAAATCTTTTTGTATCCATATTGACAATTAATAAGTAAATACTTAGGTCTAGAAAGTTCTTCTATGCACCATTTCGAATATGCTTGGTTCATAAGAGCATTGCAGTGTGTTAGTCCATTTTTGACAAAATAATATTGAACATTTTATGATTGATTACTTGCATTTCGGGCTTCCATCGTCTTAATGGTTGAAAGATTTCTACTTCTGTCAATTTTTCACAACGTTTCAATTTCTTGAATCTGCAATCGTCTTCAGGTGAATACTGACAAAATGAGAATTTACACTATGTTTTATTGGTCTGCAGGTATGGTCTGCAGGTATAGAGACCGCTAATGGACCGTATTGGGGGGAGAAAAGGAGCGAAAAACACGAGCGCCACAAGACCGCAGACCTGCAGACCTATAAAACATTGTGTAGATTCTCGGTTTGTCAGTATTCACCTGGAGACGATTGCAGATTCAAGCAATTGAAACGTATTGAAAAATTGAAAGAAGTAGAAATCTTTCAACCATTAACTCGAGTCCAATATGCAAGTTATCAAGTAACTATATCGTCTTCAACCTTCAAACAAAAATTTTATCATTGTTAGTTTTGAATTCAAATTTCGTGGTTAAGTTTTATTTACGTATTCATGTGAGTTAATCTTCTTAATGTTCTTATATTCAGACAAAATAATATTTATTGGGCATTAACTCATTGTTGGTTTTAAATTTTGAAATAATATTCATTTTACATACAATAGTTTTCTACTGCTTCTACATTCTTTGTCGACAAAAAGATTTTTTTTGGAAAATAAAGTATATTTATCATCATTGTTATTATGAAAAGGCAATAAAAGTAAGGGAGGGTTCAGTTGGTGGACCTATTTTATTATTGATATTCGTAAATGGGATATGAAGGTTGAAATGTTTTAATGTCAAACTATCTGTCTCAACAGACTCGATTTTTAATTATAAGGCGGCCTTGAATTGAGGACCGACTAACTGATTTTAATGATTTTGTTCTCAAATTGTGGACCAAACCTAAAATCCCACTCTTTTAAAATGGAGTCGGCATCTATTAATTGAGTAGCAGTTGTTTTTATCGTCCCAGGTACCTGTTTTTCAGGTCAGATAAATTGAAATACAACCAATAAATTTTGTGGGAATTCATTTTTTAGTCTGACCTAAACAGAACGAACTAACCTCACGTAGACATTTGAGTGCGTGCATGAAAATAAGATCGTAATATTCTCGAAAAATGTATTTCTCAAGTATATAATATTATCGGCGGACTTCAATTCACGTAGGATTAATAAAATGGGACTGAATTCACGTTTTCTGTTCAAAATCCATTAATTTAGGCTTAGGCATTCTGAGATATGTTTTGTCATCAATTTCCACGTACTCAAGGTGAGTTTGTTAGGCAACTGAAATCAACTTTGGAATTTACATTTTGTGGTCACTGTTCAGTCAATTTTGATACTTTTTGGGACCTCTTCGCCTCCGATTTCACAAAGAACTTTGACTCTCACAATGTTCAGATTCATTCACTAGGAAAGGAAGGTGATGAGAAACCGACATGTTCGAAGTGCGAAGTAAGAAGGAAATGCACAAAGTCTCTATCGATTCATAAATTCCACAAAATTTTAGTAATCCATTTGAAAAGGTTTTCTCAAACAGAGAGATTCAGACGTAAATTGAATGTCACAATTGATTTATCTCTAGACGAATTGGATATTTTTTTGTTATAATTGTTTTTCCCTTAACCAGCTGTGGTCCCCTCACGAACGGCAGCCCTCAGAAGTCGAAACTTGTGCGGGCCAAGGATTAACGAGGTCTTACCTTCCAACGTGCGATTCCTAGCACTTTCTCGTGCCATCAGAAAAATTTCTGCAGACGCCGTGGTTTGAACCACCGCCGACTGGCAGCTGAAGTGATTAAAACAATGTCGCTTTAACCACTCAACTACCTGGCCCCAAAGATATGAGCAACTACTCAGAAGAAAATGTAGCCCCTTGTCGCTATAACTGGTACACACTGTCAAACCACAGCAAGACTACCTATGAAGGACACTACAATGCTGACTATAAGCATCCATATACAGGCACGTGGCACGCATACAATTATTCTCATATATACCCGATTTCGTCAAAATACTTACTAAGCGAATGGTATATCCTCTATCTTATGAGCAGGAGAGCACTACTTCACAAATTTGAAATTTGTCTATTTTATTTTATATATTTTATTATTTTCATGTTATATGTTATGATGTAATTTTCTACATTGTATATCTATATTATGATATATTATATTATTATACATTTCACAAATAATGTCTACGTGAGGTTAGTTCGTTCTGATTAGAACAGAATAAAAAATTACTCCTCACCTAATTTTCCCTTTCAATTTCCACGCACTCAAAATAACTGTCTACGCGTGGTTGGTTCATTGTGGTGCAAACAGTATGAAAAGTGACTGCTCACGCTCAAATGTCTAAATAAGGTTAATCGTCCTGGTTAGAACAGAATAAAAAATTACTCCTCACAAAAGTTTTCAGTTAAGAGGTCATGAGCGCGATCATATTTGGGGCGCATCTTAGGGTAAAAAATTCAATTGATTATTCAAAAACGGTTCTTCGTATAGATTTCAAACAAGGACAGGAGTCTAGAAGATATTTAGTTCTAGGTACGTGCTGTAATGGAAATTGAAATTTCAATCCAGTTTTTTCATAAAAAAAATCTCAAAAATGTCCCAAAAATGCAGTTACTTTGAAGCAATGTTTTGGGTAGATTCACAAATAATTTCATAAAAAGATCACAGCACGTACATATAACAACCTTTCTTTTGAACCCAAATTTATTTCGATTGGATGAAGATTGCTTCAAATTTTAATGGAAGAGAAATACCATTGCAACTACCTCAATTATCTGTGAAAAGCACCGTGAGGTGCTGCCCCAGAAGTAGGTACATAAAATCGCACGTCCTCTGAAAGCCTGTTCTTGTTTTAGATCGATACGACTAACCGTTTATGAGATATCGCCTCTTTCACTAAAATAAACGTCCCAGATATGATCGAACTCATGGCCTCTTAAATTTCCACGTACTCAAATGTCTACATATGGTTAGTTCGTTTTGCTTAGAACAGAATAAAAAGGTACTCCTCAGCTCAAATGTCTATGTAATGTTGGTTCGTTCTATTTAGAATATACTGAAACCTTACTCCTAACAATTTGTTATAATAATAAAGGTAGGTGTGTAGATATCGATAAGTAGGCGGATTCGTTTTTGGTCCACGTTTCATAGGTCATTGGAAACACATTGCAAAATCTGAGAATCGTTATTGGTTTTTGGTAATGTTCGCATTTCATTTCCACTCATCCACATTCTGTTATGGAATCAACGTGTTTTCGAAAATAATCTCGACAATCTTGGAAAATTGTTCTCAGCGTAAGAGTACTTGTAACCCCTGTTTGTCCCATCTTCATCGGTGGTACCTCCAATACCTGCCCCAGCTTTTTGTCCGAACGGTGTTTGAACCTCTGCATGTGGGCCTCCATCAGCCATATTTCCTGTAATCAATCCTCCAAGACCTGCTGATGCTTGAAAACCAAGAAAATTCACGGTGATCGTTCCATTTTCGAAAGAAATCAGTCTGGGTCGAGGCTGAATAAAAAGAACACATAAATAACCGTTTCAATTTTAGTGGGTAGGCAGATCGCCTAAATGACAAATTTGGCTCACCCTGAAACCTAACCAGCAACCACTATGCTAGAGTTTATAGTGTCCGGCATAAAGTTCGCAGCATATGGAAAACTTTTTTATTATTGATTTCTCAAAAAAAAGTATTCCTGATGAAAACCTCTGCTTCATCCCAAACGTATATTGCAAATACCAAAATTATATTTTATACTACCATATACGAGCGATATTGAAAAACATACCTTGTTTTAAAAAATATTTGATCCCATCACTTTACTTTTCACGGTAGAATTAAAAGTCTGGGGAAAATATTGTTCAGAATCGAATGTTGATTCAGAAATTCAAATCACAGCCACCTAGGTATGATCAATTTAATTTTTTCACTTTTTTTCCAATTCTCTCCTCATCGCCTTTTACGATATAAGGAAAACTATGCTAGATGGATGGTAAATTGCTAGATATGATCATGTCACTCTTTGGATGTTCCCTCCTTTCTCCCTCCCATCGGAAAATCATGTTAATTGAAATATGTGACGGTATTTCACAAAATCTTGCTGCAAATAGTAAATAAAGCTATTGGTTTTCAAACCGCACGTATATGGTAGTATAAAATTCAATTTTGATATTTGCAATTTAGGTTTGGGATGAAGCAGAGGTTTTCATCAGGAATAATTTTTTTGAGAAATCAATAATAAGAAAGTTTTCCATATGCTGCGAACTTCATGCCGGACACTGTATTTCAGTAGTATAGATGATATTTGAGCGGTGTTCAGTGTGTATGAATGGGACGTAGGGGCGTATCTGATTTCTGAATATTTTACAGGAGAGAGGAAAAACGAAAATTGATGACAATTTAATCACCCTGTAGATACGCCATGAACATAAGTTCTATTTGTGATGGCATTATAAGAGATACAGTTACGCCACTTCGTGAGATGGAAAGTACATTGCCATAAAGCCTAAATACGGCAAAACTCAATTTTGCACTTTTTTGTCACTTACGCCCCTACGTGAAAAGGGGGACGATTTGATTCTTTCTACTTTGGAAACCACTTCACCTAAAAACTTGATCTTGGTGTCAAATTATATGTCAAGGTGAGCCAAGGGTGTAATTTAACATCTTTTACTAAATGTGCCTCCCCACTATTTGAACAGAAACTGATAATGAATGTGCATCTGCGACAGTGCGTAAACTGAGGTCTTAGACACTCTATTCCTAGTGGTTAAAGTGGTACTTTTTAGCACGAGAGCGTAAAAAACAAATTTGCCTAAAAACCTCAAATGTGCGTTAAGTAATGTTTAACGCACTGTGCATTTTTTCTACAACCACACTTCAAAACATGCTTTTCTGCATAGTTTTACGATCGCAAACATGCTTATATCTCACAATAATTGAAATTTGACATTAGTGTGCCGCAAAGTGACATTTCTGTGCCACAAAGTAACATTTCTGTGCCAAAATTTTTCAGTACCTAATTTCTAAGCAATACAGTTTTCGTGACAGCAAGGTGAAAGTATATTTTGAAAATTCTGCATTTGCGCTCGTGCCGCAACTTTTTCAAACTCGTGAGAAATTAGCACTTTTCTGCACTTGTTGCACAATATACTATTGCGTAAGATTTTACTCGATTTGATAATGGGGAGAACATTGAATAATTCGTAATATGAATGCAACATTCGCTCCAATTTGATATCATAATAATTGTAGATAAAATAAAGAGCGTTTTTGTACTCGCGTGTTTTGTTGAACACGCCTACGCATCATTCAACAAACTTCACGCTCATACAAAACATTCCTACTTCACCAACTTGTAAGTATCACAGATAAATAACTATTATTGTTGGAAATGAGCTTATTTATGAAAATAATACTCTTAACTTGGATTGATTAAAACAGAGTTTGTCTACTATAGACCAAGCTTTAGAGCTTTTTTCCTCAACAAAATAAAAGACGCAAATGGCCTATACTGATCTTTATAAGATAATTCGTTAATGAAAACCCCAGCAAAATCGCTCTGTGGGATTTTTGAAACAAGTAAATTGAAAAAAATTACAACTTTTTGTTTTTTTTGGAAATACCTCAATGATTTTAAGGAATCGTTATACTGTCAAGAGAGCTGTTGTATAGATTTATAAAACCTACAAAATAGATTTTCATACTACCGGATTGGTGCATTTTCCACTGAGAAAATACGGGAAAACCTCGAAAAAAGACAATTTTTCAAAAAATTATAATTTTTATAAATCTGAAGCTGAACCAACAATATTGCAGAAACTGATAGACGATTTCTGTCCGATTTGTAGTTTTTGCACAATCGCGTTGAAAACAATTTAAGGGTACATCTTGCAAGATGCGTCGATTTAAGGGAAATCGTCGTTTTCAAATTCTGTAGACGGCATCTGGAAGTAGAGATCAATATCTATAATTTAAATATTTTGGATCTTCACCTGAGAGATGGAAAATGTGTTGAAAATGGCACTGAAAGTTGATCAAAACGCTTCGAAGTCACCTGACGTCGCATTAAAGTAACTCGAGTTGAGTTCGGGCGACTTCGGGTGCACTTTGAAGCATTCAGAGTAACTTCTACTGACATTTTCAATACATTTCCCACCACTCAGATGAAAATCCAGCATATACTAATTGTAGATATTAATCTCGTTGAATTTGAATGAGATGATTTATCTAAAATCAGCCCATTTAGAAACATTTGCCCTTAAATTGTTTATAACTCGAATGTCAAAAAGTACATACTGGACAGAAACCATCTTGCGCACAGTTGAACCACATGTTATTTTCTGCCAGTTTCCACAATATTGTTTGTTCAGCTTCAGATTCATAAAAATTATGAATTTTTGAAAATTCTAGTTGGAAAATATTCAAAGAAAGCTGGTATCTCAAAATAACCAAGATTATTCGCCTAAAGGAGATATATGGGAAGTTGAAATTTTTTTCGGGACCAAATAATAAATCCGCCAAAGTGCAATTTCAGAAAATGATGCTTTTACACTTCTACCGTCATAAAACTCTTCGAGCCAAAATGAAAACTACTCGTTTCGTATGAGACGCCGTTTGGGTAAAAATAATTTTTGAAAATATGAAAATATTTGTGTCAATATATTTATTAGTTGCAGAAATATTTTTTATTTTTATTTTCGATTTATTAATTTTCTACGAAACACAATATATTTACATTTCAGGAGTTACAAATATATCAAAACGTGAATGCCTATATATTAATAAATTTGATCTATATTATGACGTCAAGAGAAGGCGCAGCTGACTTGATTTGTAACACGCTTTTTATTTATTAAGGTTCTAATGTATTTGAATAAACCAATTATTATTCAAAGAAACTAATGAAAAAATATTCTGAGAATATATTCTGGCTGCTGCGACATCAGTCAGCCACTATTTTCTCATGAGTGTATCAAATCGCGAAGGTGGCGCCATCTCGACAACATAAAATAGATCGAATTTATAAATAAATTGGATTGAACGTTTTCATATATTTGGAACTGTTGAAATGTAAATATATTGTGTTTGATTAAAAATAAATATATCGGAAAATAAAATAAAAATATTACAACTAATAAATATATTTACACAAAATTTTATATTTTTGCAAAAACACATTTTATCCAAACGGCGCCTCATACTTTCACATCTGTGTATGCATTAAAATCTCTCAATCGACTACTAAACAAAATATTTTCGAAAAGTGCGTTCCATAAAGGACCCCGCAAATTTTTCATGTGAAATAGCATTCAGCTGATTTTTCTGAATTATTAATGTTAGATCCTGGCACATTCATTATACATTGCGGCTTTTTTAAGTCACCCCTTCCCGTGTTAACTTTTGAACGCTTTAACGTACAAACATGAAAAAAAAATTGTTTTGAATGACATCACTGATACTAATTTTTGGAATGAAATACTTCGTGATTCACTTCACTAGTGAATAACTTCACTATTAAACCTCATAAATAGAGGTATAGGTATGGTAGGATTTTTAGTGCAAAAAAATTCACAAATTTACAGGAGCACTGTCAACAAATGGATCACAAAATGTCAACAAAATGGATCACTCTCAAATATTCTGAGGAATCTATCAATACATTTCTTACATATTTAACAACATTATTTGAGAACTGTTTTCCATTGCAAAAGCTCAAAATAAAAGAAAAAAAACCATGGATAACAAAAGGCATCAAAATATCTGCGCGAAACTAGAGGTCCTTACATACCATAAGTAAACATGTATCAAATGATTTTTTTATAAGTTATTTCAATGCTTACAAACGTACATATGAGCGAGTTATCAATAATGCAAAAAAAAACATATTACAAAAATCGTTTAAAAAAATCTAAAAATAAAACAAGAGAGAATTGGAAAATAATAAATGAATTACCAGAAAAAAATAAATCACAAACACTTAATATTGATATTGACCCTGATATTCTGAATAACTTCTATTGCTCAATAGGCCATAAGCTCACATCTAATCTTAATCCACAGGTAGACCCTCTAGACTATCTAGAGTATGTTAGCATTGCACAAAACTTTCACCTTGAAGACACAAACATAATTGAGCTAAAAGATGTTATAAATGAAATAAGAAACAAGAGCTCATCAGGTATGGATGGCTTATCTGTAAAAAATTTTCAAATTCTACCGGACCATGTCGTACTCACCCTAGTTGAGGCAATCAACAATTCTTCCAAAATGGGAGAGTTCCCTTCCTGCTTGAAACAAGCGGTTGTAATCCCCTTGTATAAAGGTGGGGGAATAGATCCCTCGAATTTTCTCCAAATTTCATTATTATCAACATTATCCAAAATAATAGAAAAACTAGTCTCACCAGTAATGACATATTAAGCCATGCCCAATTTGGAATTCAAAACTCAAAAAGCACCAATGATGCTATATTCTCACTTCTAGAAAATACATATATCACTTTGAATAATGGAGAAGCCGTAGCGGCAGTATTCTGTGACTCCTCTAAGGCATTTGATTGTGTTAGCCATGAGATACAACTGCATAAAGTACAATTTTACGGTTTCCGAAATCTCACATTAAACTGGTTCCGCACGTATTTGTCAGAAAGCAGTCAAGTTGTAAAAATAAAAGACACCTAATCTAACAGTGGTAAAGTCGCAATGGGCGTTCCACAAGGGTCGGTTCTTGGTCCTATTCTATTTTTATTGTATTTAAATGACCTAGCCACCATTCTCATCCAAGGAAAATTCACTTTTTTTGCAGATGATACCACCATTCTATGGCACAGCAAAGACATAAGTCACTTGGAGAAATCAATTACTCTCGATCTACAAAAAATTAAGCAATGGTGTGACTCCAATCTTCTCTGCTTCAATTTAAAATAAACAAACCTAGTCACCTTCAAGTTTGAGTTTGATAATTTGTACTTAGATAACCGTATTATTACAAACAAGCCACAAACTAAGTTTCTAGGCCCAACTATAGACAACAAGCTGAAATTTGATGAGCACGTAACGACCTTGAGCAAAAAGTTAGCCTCTAGCTGCTTCGCGATGAAAATTTGTTTCGAGGGAATTAAATTTAGCCTCGGCTAGGATGGTCTACTTTTCCCTAGTCGAGGTATGGCATTGCCTTCTGGGGATTATGCAGTGATCAGTTATTTCGATCTGTTTTTGTACTACAAAAAAGAGCCATTCGATACCTGTGTAAACCTGAATATGGCTGTCACTCTAAACCACTTTTTATTAGCCGGCAAATCCTATCACTCTCTTGTTTATTTATTTTGGAGACTGTATGCCTTGTCCACACAAAATATGGGTCAACACCTACTGAATTAAAAAAATATAAAACAAGGAATGAAGACTGTGTTCCCTTACCCTTGCCTAAATTTAGCCTGACAATGAACTCCATCATGTATGAAAGTAAAAAAATCTATAACCATCTGCCAGCTAGTTATAGAAACATCACTTCTCTGAAGATTTTTCGGAAGAAGGTGAAAAATGCTCCTTTGCAGAAAGCTTATTATAACCTGCAGGAATATTATGATGATATGGTTCCTATGTAAATTAATTTGACAATGTAACTTGACAATGTGATTTGACACTGTGACATTTTACTTACTCGTTTTTAACGTACTCTACTTGACAACGTTTTTATGTAAACATACAATATTGTTCACTCTTAGTTCTATACGAATATAGCTGTTTTACCTAGTATTTAACTAAATTTTAATGTGCTTGTGTATTTATTTACAAAATTATTCAGTTAATTATAATCACCTTCTCATTTCTAATTATATCAGTTTTTAAATATTTTTAATTATTCTTCTAAGTGTCTTTTATTCTTATTTATACACCTTAAGAATTTACCCTCTCATTATGTTCATATTGTACTTTGTAACGCTTTGTCAATAAGAATCATTTTCTTCAGACAATAAAGTATACTTTGATTGATTGATTGATTGATTGACAAAGATGGCGCGGGGGCACATCAATTACAAATTTTGAAAAGGCCTGGGGGTCAAGTGACACATCGTTAAAGAGAGAATTTCATTCTTCTTTCAACGGACTATATTTCTTCGTATTTCGATAATATTTTTTTCACCATGAGCACTCGAAATATCAAGTATGAGTCTAAATTATCTAAATCTATCTATCTAAATCTATTGATCTAAATTATCTCGATAAATTTGAACGGTTTGATGTAGAACAATGGGATGAACAATATTTTGAATGAAATTATCGAAACTAATTTTTGAAAGAATACATTGCAATTACTGGACAGATGGCGCTGGCGCTAGAAAATTTCGAAAGGCAAAAATACGTATTGACGAAAAAAAAAATCATTTGTTTAAAGGAGAAATGAATACTATTTTCGACGATGCGTCCCAGGTTTCATATTTGGCCAATATAGATATATTGTGAATGAAAATATAATATTGGTCGAATATGGGTGAATATTCCAAAAACGATATTATATTAATAATATTGTACTGTAATGTAGATTTTCACATGTAATATTTGGTCAATTTTGCTTGAATAATTTTTACCAATATCGATAAATGGTACAATATTGTCTAAATATTGGTTTCAACATTTAGAATAAATATCGCGATGTCAAAATTCCAGGATTATCGATTCTAGGGATGTAAAACTATTAATAATAATAATGGATTAAGCAATCCAGACATCTGCATTCAGCCTCTACAATACCTATTGTATGGGTTGAATGCATAAGTATGGATTGCTTAATCGATGTTCATTATTTGTATTTTCAACATTGCTAGCATATTGGTTGAATATCATTTCAACTATATTCAACAAATTATAATAACTCATATTGGGTTCAATGATATTTATCAATATCGATAAAATAATATTGTCTTCATATTGTTCTCAACATCTAGAATAAATATCGCAATCCCAATATTCCCCTCATATCGTTTCTAGAGATGAAAACTATATGGTAAATACAAGCGTGTTTGTACATTGGTTGAATATTATTTCACCCATATTCAACAAATCTTATTAACTTATATTGGTTCAATAATATTTACAGATATCGATAAAACAATATTGTCTCCATATTGTTTCCAACATCTAGAATGAGATGAATTTCAAATATTGGCCGAATATTTATTGAACAATATTAAAATTATATTATGATCAAACCACGATGCCCTATGTGGCTCTACATATAGAGCGTCTTCTAACACCTACGAAGATATATTATCATTGTACTAATATCGCTGAATATTTTGAGATCAATATTGCTTCGAAAATATTTCGCCAATATTATTAAAGTAATATTGGACCAATATCGCCGAATGTTCAAATTTTTCTCGCCAATATTGCGTTTCAAATATTTTGCCAACATGTTCACAATATTTCACCAATATTCTACCAATATGTGTGCTACTTGGGGTAGTTTGACCCTTACACAGCTAGTTGAAATTTTTAATTTGATGTGCCCTTCCACCCTCTTTTTCCTGCAAGCACACCGTCTTTTATTTCAAAAAGTAGTATCATTCAAAATGGGTTTTTTCCATGTTGGTACGTCAAACTATTCAAAAGTTACCAGGGGGAGGACTAAAAAAAGCTGTACTCTACCTATTCATAGTCTGATTCTATTACCAGTTTTTGAGATAGAAAGTGTCAAAATTGCGGTTTTTGCTTTTTAGCGTATTGAATCAATGATTGATTTGAGATTAACCTTTTTTCAAAATGAAGTGGTCACGTTGAATAAAGTTCATGTAAGATAGAAATAAGGTCAGGGCTCAATACCAGAAAAAATCTATATATGAACGTTAAAACCTCGTGTCGAGTTGGATAACACATTATTTGTGTAAACTTTTGGTAGCCGGGCGTTTCTTATAGGGTACCAACAAACTTGTAGAGCCACCAAACAACAGGAATGTCCTAAATATTTTGTTGGTCAATTTTAGCACTGAATTTTTATAAATTATATTTTGCGATTCTGAAAAAACACCCATGAGGTGGCTGAATTATATTATAAGACGTTGTAACCTTCGTCGATTGACAAAATAATAACTGGCTCTTAGAATATATCAATTACATTCACATCTTCTGACAATTTCAGTAACTGGTGTAGCATTTTTTTCACTCTAGCACTATGGAGCATTTATTTATTTCAACAAACCATTAATATAAATAACAACATAAAAACAATTCGTCCTTATCCTCAGGTCTTCACAGATGTGAACACGTGTGAAAACTGGTAATCATTCAATTATGTTTATGACGAACCATCAATAACCATTGAATCAATCCTCAAGGGTACTGAATGACAAATAGTATTCAGCTATAAAGTATTAATTTTAAAAGTAAGAATTGAAAGACTATTATTAGAATTTTTTAATTTGAATCAAGATACGAATTCCGAAATCTGACTGATAGGCTGGTGCCAAAACGAATTTTAAACTCTTGAAATGGGTAAAAAAGTAACAGGCAAAGACCAGGTTGAGGTTTCAACTTTGAGGAACAAAATAATTAAACACGAAAACACTCAAAATGGTGAAATGGGGAAACAGTTTATGGGTTGAAAACGTATTTTTATGATTTGCGGAGAAACGTGAACACTAAGCAGAAAATGATTTTTGAAAAAGTTGTAGATGATGAAAAACTCAAAAAGTTTTTTCCCAACACTTTTCGACATAATCTCTAATCAAACGTCAAAATGGTGAAAACCCAATTTGACAATATTTAATTTTTTTCTCGCTTATAAATCAGTTAAATCACATGCGTCTTTTTCGGTTATTTACATTTTTCTGAAAAAATACCCTCATCTTCCACGAACAATAGTATTGGTGTTTTTTGTATTTTGAAGGTTTAGAAGTGATCATTTTAATTACTAAAATGTCTACTTCAAAATGGTTTATATAACTTAATGGTTTATTCACTGTTACATCGCTTAAAATGGAGATAAGCCGACAAGAAAGTCTCTCTGAATCATGATTTTCTCAATATCTTCATTGATTTTCAAGAGTTGTAAAAGAGAATAAAATCGTAATTTACGTAGCAAGTCCGGAAAATACTGATTTTTTTGAACGATTCGACCAAATTCTAGGACGAGCTTTAGCGAGTCCTGGAAGTCAGCGAGTACAAAAAAACTGTTTTCGTACGTGTTGCGTACACTATTTTTTCGGCAACCTTGTAGAATAACAAATCAATGAAACGCATTTAGTCTCAGAGACGAAGAGAGGTCGACCTTCACCCATCTATTAACCGGATGAAACATACTTTTGTCCACGACTATTGTATAAAATATTCATAATGCATGTGTTTCTTCAAGAATTACGATATCCATTAATCACTAGTGATTAATGAAATCATTTTTCACTACCATCAATATGACAATAGCTATTTGTGTGTTTAGAGCGCAAAGTGATTGATTGCCGCTCGACTAAAAGAGTTACCGCGCGACGCGAAGCGAAGCGCAGCAATCTTTAGAGAGCGGCAATGACACTTTGTACTCAAAACACACACATGATTTTTTTCTACAAACGCAGCTCTTAGATATAAAAACGATCAACACTTCATTTAACATAGACACATATTACCTATGAGAAAATCCCAAATTTAAAAGATATACAACTATCCAATAATTTACATCTCTAACAAAAGGAAAAAAGGGAAACAAATGGCCTATAAAAAAAAAAAAAATAACCGTACTCCGAAATCGAAGCCAGTTTGGTAGGCAGAATCTCTAACTTTGACACCACCGCAGTTCCTAAGAAAGCTCGTTTATGAATAACAAAAACATCAATAAAAATTCAGACTCATTGCCTTCAATCAATTTTGAACATTGTGTTACTGTAAATATTACTATTAATATTGATAGATAGTTGAATTTGTTTTCAATTAGTTATAATAGAAATTCCATGTTACTCACGTATATATATAAAAATTGTAATTTGTTTACAAAGTATTATTTATCGGTCGTGGACAAAGTATGGTATTCTACTTGCATATTATGGCTATTATCACTTGGATGATTCACGACACTCGCCTGCGGCTCGTGCCGTAAACTTCATCCACATGAATAATAGCCACCATAATATGCTCGTTGAATAATATACTATTTATGAAGTTACATAAATATACGAATACGCCTAAAATGGGTTGCCTGTCAAAAGGTGGTAATAACTATACCATGTGAGTGAAATTCGAGTAGATGCATGGGTATCTCGGAAACGGTAAGAGCTACAGAGAGGGTTAAATTGAGGCAAAGTTGCTTATTATGGAGCTCATTACTATAATGATGAAAAATCTGAGATAGCCCTCTCACTTTCAGAGATATACAGGAAAAAACGAAAAAAATTATTTTTGTTTTTCACTTATACCTGCTTTAATGCCAGATAATAAAAATAATAATAATAAATGCCTTTATTAATTTAATTGAATATAACAAACAAAAAAACTTAAGAATATAGAAAGTTAGGGCGAGATTCAGATCAGTTACCCTCACACAGATGTGTGCAGACAACTGCCTGTTCTTCCACCTAACCCCAAAAGTCTGCAGAGGACGTTCAGAAAAAAAGAAAAGAACAGTACAGTTTTCAAATAGATATATCATCAAATAACTACTCAGTTTATTTCCGAAGGCTGTATGAGTAATTTTTTTTAGTTCATCAGATACCATCGAAACGACTGAAAATTTCAAGTAGTAGTCACCATCATGATAAAATATGACCAAGGAGGCGTAAAATGAAGGGATAAAAAATCCAGGTCCGTATTTAAAATTTCATAGTTAGAGGTGGCCCAAGGGAAACGACACCCTGTAGAACGCTTTCGTTTACATATCTTTACAGCCCATTGAAAGTTGAAATTACAAAATGCAAACAGTTTCTGGAAATCTATTGTATTAAAGCAGATATAAGTGAAAAACAAAAACCGAATTAATCGTTTTTTTCTTATCTATGAAAGTGAGATGGCTAGCTCAGATTTTTCAACGGCATAGTTATGAGCTCCATAATACGCAACTTTGCTTCCATTTAACCCTCTCTGTAGCTCTTACTGTTTCCGAGATCCCCATGCATCTACTCGAATTTCACTCACCCAGTATACAGTGAGTTTCATAAGTTTGCACCGTATGGAAACTTTTTTATTATCGATTTGTCAGAAAATTTTATTCCACATTAAAATTGGTGCATTACGGAATACTTGTATTCGAGTTATCAAAATTCTGAATTGCCAAACGGTGTACAGAGGGGAACAAAAAATTGAATTTTGATCAAGAGTAAACTACCCTGGCTTTGATTCCAAATTTGAATATTTCGAACATTTCAGTTCTTATTTGTATTATGTATTGAAATTCGAACAAAAGATTGGTACCAACAGAAACAGTCTAATTCCTAATTATATTAATATTTATATTAAAATTTGAGCACTTCCCGGGAAGTACGTACTTCCCAGACTAGGCCAAGAAGAGCTACTTTCACAAAGAAAGAGTGTCCTGGAAGTGGATACTTTCTGGATGGTTGCCGAAAAACGATATTAATAAATCAGTTTTGTAATCAGTTTTCTCGATAAACTGGTGCCTATTATTTTTGTGAAAAAGAAAAGGAGAGCCAGGCAAGGACCAGGTGGAAAACGTTGTCGTGGTTCCAACTTTGGAGAAAAAAATTATTTAAACATGAAAACACTCAAAATTGTGAAATGGGGATGCAGTTTGGGGGTCGAATACGGTTTTTTGCGATTTGCGACAAAATGTGACCTTCTAGCGGAAAATGTTCAATGAAAATGTTGTACACAATGAAAAAATCAAACACTGTTGTATTCAACCCTTTTTGACCTTTCGACCGAAAAACCAATTTTCCGTTATTAAATTGTTTCTCGCATATAAATTATTTAATATGGATGAAAATTTGTTAAAATTTGTATTTTTTGGTTTTAAATGATCACGATTTTTCCTCAATTCAGAAGACTAGTTTTTGAGTTATGTACATTTCTCGACAAAAAATGACATCATCCACGAACATTGTCTTGATGTTTTTTTTTGCATTTCGAAGGTCTATCAGTGATTATTTCAATTGTTAAAATGTCTACTTCAAAATGGCCAATGTTACTTGGTGGTTCATTGATCGTTGAATCGCTTAAAATTGAGAAAAACTCTCTCTGAATCATGATTTTCTCAATATTATCAATGATTTTCAATACTTATGAAAAAGTGGAAGGAATGATATTAATGACTTGATTTTGTATTGTAATTATGTATTCAAAATATATTTTATTATTATTAATTTAATTTATTTATAATTAATTTATAAACTACTTTTTGTTATAAAAATAATGAAGAAAGTCGAAAATATTGACAAATTAATGTTTTAGAGAGACTTTTTCTCTCAATTTCAAGCGGTTTAATGATGAATAAACAACCAAGTTACATAGATCAATTCAAATGAGACAGTTCAACGATTAAGATGATCACTTATAGGTATTCGAAATACAAAAAAATAACAAGACAATTGTTCTTGGATGATATGGGTATTTTTCTCGAAAAAATGTACATAACTCGAAAACTAGTCGTCCTCTCCATTGCAAAAAAAATCGTACTTATTAGACACCGAAAAAGACAAACTTTTCAACTAAATTGAATCATTTATACGCGAGATAAAAACTTAATAATGAAAAAACGATCTTTTGCGATTTTGACGGTTAATTTGAGATTATGTCAGGAAGAATAGATACAAAAGTTTTCGATTTCTTCATTATCTACAATTTTTTTCCTGAACATTTTTAGCTAGTAAATCTCGTTTCGCCGCAAATGTCAAAAAACCGTTTTCGACCCCTAAACTGCATCCCCATTTCACCATTTTGTTTAAATTTTTTTTTCCATAGTTAGAATCTCAACAATATTTTCATTTGGCAGTTTGTTTTTTGTGAGGTGTTATGTATCTACTTACTGAGCCACCTATTGAAGCTGATCCTGCCGCTGCAATTTCACCAGGAGCTGCTTCTGATGGAACGAAAAGTGCTAAGGCTATCGCTAGACCTATGGTGTACATGTCGAGGGTTCTGAAACGAAAAATAGCATTGATGAAAAATGTATATATTGATATCATTATCATTGTCGACGATGCTCCGCTTTGTTCTCTTTTCATTTGAGACTTGAAGAAGTGTTTTTGGTGGCTCTGCTCAGAAGAAAACAACTCAAGCTATGATATCAAAAAAAGAGTTTCCTAAGCTCAATATGATTCATGAAAATTTGTTACTCGACAATTAAATTTATTTCTTATGCTCCAAGTTATAAAAAGAAATAATGTTATTCATATTTCTTTATTTTGATCCTTCATTCATGAAAGTGGATTGTCATCTCATAGTCACGCTTCCAGGATCATTCCAAGATAACTGTGAATGACCAACTCGACCCTGTATAGAGCGAAAGAATGGCTTTTCAAATATTGCCATGAAATTTTGTTTCAAGTTCACAAAATGGTCTATGTTGATAACAGCATATTCAGTTTTTTTCTAATTTGTGTGAAACAATTTTTTTTTTCGTTGGTGTTTATAGTGGCATGCCACCCATGTGTTCTGGGTAGAACTTGTTACTAACTCCATACACCACATTAGGGGCAGCACTTTTAATTGGAACGCAATAGTGATTCGTGCAGGACTCACCCCAGTCTACATTTGGTTAATTTAATCGGTCAAATTGAATGAAACAATCCCAGCCGCAAGTAGGGCTCGAACTCCGGACCTTTCGACCCAGAGTCGGACGCTCTAACCACTGCGCCACGCCCTGACATGTGAGACAGTATTATCTCAAAGTATGTTACGAGCACAAATTCGCCAATGAAAGTTTTGCAACTACGTCACTGGAATTTAATATATAGAACATATAATTCTGAAAATGCTCACAAGACAGAACACTATTTGTGGGTGGATGAAACCATTGAAAGAGCTATAAAAAACAAATGATAGTTTACGGCGTATATTTGAAAATATCCCACTTTTTCCAGTTTTACCGCGTCCTATCAAGTAGCAGCCGTAATGGAGAGATCTGTTATATACTCAGGACAAAATTTCCCAAAGAGTTTTTGGCTGAGGCGTGCACAGTATAATATAAGAGATTTTCTCATAATACTTTTTTTGGTTGTTCTAGAGATATTCGATCAAAATTGTATCATTGTATATTTTTTGTTACATTCCAATTTGCTTTCAATGATGCTGTGCCAATACCTAATGGGATTTTGGACATATGAATAACTTGTTGGACAAAAACTGAAATGGAAAAGCCAAATTCACCACAGTATTTCCAGTGCTATAGCAACAAACTAACATATCGCAGAGTCTTCGGAATGTTCACTGGTTATACGAACGATCAACAAACCCATGCGTGACCTCCTATATCCCAGGTAGCACACCATATCGTCTGAATCTTCGCTTCATATTTGGCCAATTTAGATATAATGTAAATGAAAAGAATAATATTGCTCCAAGATGGGTGAATATTCAAAAAACAATATTATATTAATAATATTTGTGAAATATTGATGGAATATTGGTTGAACCTGTTCTGAATGTAGATTGTCACATGTAATATTGTGTCAATATTGGTTGAATAATTTTCAGCAATATCGATAATACAATATTGTCTACATATCGTTTTCAACATCTAGAATGATGATTTCAATCTCAATATTCCAGTCATATCTATTCTACGGATAAAAAACCTTATTGTATTTCCAAGTTTGATAGCACATTGGTTAGATATCATTTCATCTATATTCAACAAATTATAATAACTCACATTGGGTCAATATTGGTTCAATATTATTTACCAATATCGATGAAATGATAGTGTCTTCATATTGTTTTCAACATCTAAAATAAATATTGCAATCCCAATATTTCTCTCACATGGTTTCTAGAAATATAAACTATATCGTATATCCAAGTGTCATAGCACATTAGTTCAATATTATTTCGCCAATATTCAACAAATCTTACTAACTTGTATTAGGTCAATATTGGTTCAATAATATTTACCGATATCGATAAATTAATATTGTCTCCAGATTGTTTTCAACACCTAGAATAAGATGAATTTCAAATATTGGCCGAATATTCAATAAACCAAATTGAAATTATATTATGATCAAATCTGTATAAAAAACCGCTAGGTGGCTCCTCATATAGAACGTCTTCTAACACCTAAGAAGATATATTGAATACTTCAAATAACTTGTTTTCAAGGCAGCCTACTCAGTGGTTATGGTGACCTAAAGGCATACTCTGGTGTGACCTTTATCAACTAAAAGACATTTAATAATTCACCAAGGCATATTCACTTCCACCAATATATCCAAATGATATATTGTACCAATATCTTAGAATGCTTTGAGGTCTTTATTGCTTCAAGTATATTTCACCAATACTATTTTATTTTCTTTGGTGTTTTGGCATCGATTGCTTTGGTCATTAGCCACAAGACTATTTTTGAAATGTTTAAACAAATTTGTCCAATATCGCAAAATGTTCACATTTTACTTGTCGACAGTAAAACATTTGAATATTTTGCCAATATTTTCTGAATATTTTACCAGCGATATTGTACCAATATCGCTGAATATTTTGAGGCCAATGTTGCTACGAGAATATTTCGCCAAAATTGTTCAAGTAATATTGGACCAATGTCGCCGAATGTTCACATTTTTTTTCTCGCCAATATTGCATATCAAATATTTTGCACAAAAAGTTCTTAATAAATGCTAAGATATTTCCCTGGTATCCCCATTGTTGAAGTTTGACTAAAATTTGATGACGCCATGCTGTTTCGAAGGCTTTATTGATATTCTCAAGTCCGCCATGCCGGAATTTTATCAAAACATAAAATCCAAGAGAATGGCACACCGCAAGGCTCAATCATGAGCCCAACACTATTTCTAATTGCACTCAATGATATCATTCAATCTTTGAAAAAACCGGTCCAAGCAAGACTTTATGCAGCCGATTTAATTATCTTTGCGAAAGGAAAAAACGTCGGTAACTTAGAAATCACCTTACAGGAACATATCAATCTACTCGAATTATGAGCAAAGACTACATATTTCACTTTTTCCCCAAGTAAAACAAAATGCATATCATTTTCGAAAAGAATTATGGTAGATACACCAATACTCACACTATATAATAAAAATCTAACGTTCACAAACAACATAACATTTTTGGGAATGATATTTGACCAACAGCTGAACTGGAAATCACTCATCAAAAATCTCATTCTTTCGTGTCAAAAAGGCTCAATCTGATGAAATACTTAGACCATAAGCCTTCTCACCTTATATAGAGCTCTCATACGCTCCAAAATTGACTATGGTTGCATTGCGTAGGCCTCTGCAAAACCCTCGACATTGAAAACTTTGAATACCCTCCACAATTCTGCCTTACGCATAATTCTAGGAGCCTACAGAACTACTCCAATCAAATGCTTGGAATGCGAACTCGGAGAACCATCCCTACAGCTCAGAAGGCAACAATTGAGTATATCTTATGCTGCCAGAATAGCTTCACTTGACAATGTTCCAACATACAAAAATACAATCACAACACGCTTTCTGTCAGCATATGAGCAACCAAGAACTGATCCACCGTTCTATGAGAGGATTCGAAGGTACCTGAGATAACTCCAAATGCAGAAATACCCATCTTTGTATCCCATGAATATAAACAATCCACCCCCTTGGCAGATATACCAACCAATCATTAACACCAAACTATCCCAGTTCAATAAAAATGAAACGAATACACAAATTATAACCCAGAATTTTCGTGAAATCCTACATCAACATCAAGAATTCATAGAAATATACAGAGATGCATCCAAATCAAATCTCGGAGTTGGAGCAGCAGTAGTAACACCTCAAAATATACTAACCTACAAGCTACCAGAAACCAATACAATTCTCACAGGAAAACTTTTTGATATCCTGCAAGCATTACGTTTCGCCAAATCTAATAACTCCAATAAATACCTCATTATATCAGATTCACTAAGTTCTTTACACTTGCTCCGTCAAATATATGTTCATCACCCAGTAGGAAAACTGTTCAAAAGGGAACTTCACGAAATTCAAGCACTGAACAAAGAAGTCGTATTACTTTGGGTTCCTTCCCACATAGGAATAACTGGAAACGAAACAGCTGATATGAGTTCAAGAGAAGCAGTCAACAACCCTAATCAGGTAGCGTTGCAATACACTCCTTCGATCGACATGAAATCTTATATCAAGAACAAGATCATGAACAATTGGAACACTCAGTGGCAAACATCTCAATCAAAACTACGAGAAATCAAGTCAAATGTTGGACTGTGGAAGAATCAAGAAATCAACAGGAGAAAACAGGTATTAATGTCCAAACTCCGTTTAGGACACACGAGGTTCACCCACGAATACCTTATATCTGCACAAAATGAACCAACTTCTGATATCTGTGAAGTTCGGCTAACAGTGAAAAATATTATTGTGCAATGTCCCATGTTACAAATCGAAAGAGACTCATTCAACATATCCCATAATTTACAAGAAATGTTAGACTATAGTAATACCAACAAAATCATACAATTTTTGCATGCTTTGGATATGACTAAGAAATTATAATTGTATTTCATCTACTCCACCACTAATGACCCAAAGAGTTGATGCGGTTATTTCTAATAAAAAAAAATAATGATTTAGCCAATATGTTCACAATATAATACCAATATTCTACCAATATAGGTGTGCTACTAGGGATGCTTCACTGATGTGATGGCCTAAGATACAACAAACTTCTGCACAAGTCAAGATGCAGAAAGTGCAGTGGCTAGCTTGTGTGGGATTCACAGGGGCGATTTCAACGTACCTTCTGCAGCATTAGCCTTTGCGGTCCTTTGTCGGGGCAGCCCCGACAGTACAAGAATATAAATAGACCACAAAGGGTGAGAGGTCATGACGAACCTTCCGCCATTGCACATATATGTAAGGAAAGGAGCAGCAATCAAAGCCTTCGGACTGAGCCAGACAGTAAACTCAAGTGTAGGAAAACAGACATCTGAAGATTTTGGAACACACTTCCCTAGAGACCATGGCTTAACCCACAGAGAGCATGTCAGTGAGATGAGACTCCGAAATGAAGTTCAAAGTGGCCATGAACAACTAAAAAATTTGCCCAGAGAAAGAATCTCACCCTGGAAAGGGATTCATCAGTGTGGATGAAAGTACTGGAGTGGGCGTTACAGAGCCCAATTTCACACTTTCAATACTCCTTGGTAATATCCAAAACAGAAGTACATACCAAGAAGTGCCAGGTCACAGAAGTATTACAGGCAAAAAGGATGCAGAATGCCTTGCCAAAGAAGGATCCAACACACAATTTTCCGAACCAGAACCCTTCTGTAGACTCTTCAAAGCCCAGCTGAAAGAAGAATCTCTAGTAACCGAAGTGCCAGACACCACTTACTACGTTCTTTAGCAGTCCCTTCGTTTTGCGGGATCAAACTTATCGAATTCAGTAGCCTAGTTTATTTCATGTTACTGATACTGCAGTACGTAAAGTAGCCAAGTTTGTTGTTATATTGTTGAAAAAAATTGTTAAAATTGCAATAGAAGTTATCGAGGTACTTGTGCAAGCTGAGAAAAATCGGTGACCATGATGAGAATCAAACACACTACCCTATGATTTAGAGGCATACGCTCTTCCATCACGACCACTAGTAATTAAATTAAATCTGATAAATACTTTTTGGACAGCGACATATATCAGATAGTTATTGTCACGACAGAGAACAAGACTGCGAAAATACATGATTGTGAAAATATCAATTAATTTTAATTGTTGAAATCAAAATTGTTAAAATTGTTTTTTCCGTTAACCAGCTGTCGTCCTCTTACGAACGGCAGCCCTCAGAAGTCGAAACTTGTGGGAGCTAAGGATTAACGAGGTCTTACCTTTTTACGTGCGATTCCTAGCACTTTTTTGGGCCATCAGAAAAAGTTCTGCAGTCGCTAGGGTTTGAACCTTTGACTGGCAGCCAAAAGTGATTGAAACAATGTCGTTTTAACCACTCGGCTACCTGGCCTCATTAATTAGTTATTTCAAATATTTTAGAGTTTTGCGATATCACTAAAAATAAGAGATTGTTTTTTTTTCGTAAGTGGTTGATCTGCATCCATTTCCTGTTTGATTATTATTCAAAGATGTTTGAGCACATTTCAAAAAAATTGCAGCTGGTAAGTTCTGTAAAAATATTGTCGCCCTGGATTACTTTCATGGTTATTATTCTGTATAACAAATCAAAATGAGATATGTTATGTTCCATAACTCAATTTTCAAAATTACTGAAAACTGCTAAGTGCTCAAAACTTCTAGCACTTTCTCATAGTGCTAAGTGCTCGCTAGTATTTTAGTATTGGAATTGCTTAAAGATTAGTGCTCGAGAGCCCTATTTTTTAGGGCTCAGTGCTCGCGATAACTTTTTTGCAGTGCTCGGCCCAGCTCTGAGTATTATTATCAACATGTGGGAAGCAGGACATCAGAAAAAAGAGGAATGATTGAAGCGATTTTCTGTCTGGGAAAAACAATAATTAGTAGTAGATTCAATGTAACAACAAAAAATTTCATGCTATTTTTTTTTAAATAGAATTTCAAAGTTCCAAATTATTATTTTTCTCAATCATATAATAAAAAGTGATAATAGTATATTCTGTAACAAGGTTAGAATGAAAATTCGATGCGAGTGGAAAGTTCCTAGCGCGAGCCGAAGGCGAGCGTGAGGAACCACGAGCATCACGAATTTTCATTCTAACCGAGTAGCAGACTATACTTTCTCCACGATCAAAGATAGGAAACGTGACAGCAATAATTTTGACACTTACTCAAATTTTGCCACTACGATGACAATCAACTGCGTCAAGGCTAATGTTATTATTGCTAACCAGTTTGAGAATATTATTCTATCACAAGAGAGAGAATGTAAATACATTTGAATTGCATGGGGGCAGAGGTGTTGCAGAATATTTCTTCAATCTCAAGAGAGAGAATTCAAGCATTCTATAATCAAATTTGATTTCTGAATTGGCAAATTCTGTGATGATCGTGGAGAAATATACAATGAAAGTCAAAGCTCAATTTGTCAGTACCTATGTTAATTATTTTAATAATTCCTCACACATTACCATGAAATAAAAACAGATTGATAATTGAACATCTCAATACCAAATTGATCATAAAGGTAAATGCTTTGAATTCATTGCCAACATGACGCAGTAGGAATTTCCAACAGCCCGTTAAGGCTATCAACAAACTCAAATGAACTTGAGACCCAGTCCCACGTCACTTCAGAGTAGAGAGCTCACCAAAAACACTTTATATTACACTTCGACCATTCTCGTGTTTAGGTACCTACACACCAATAAAAACAAACGAACCGAACCACCCGTTCTAGTAATGATAAATAAAAAATGCGATTTACATTAAACAACGGCTTTTATATTGAATGAGATATTTCCTCTTATAGGTAGGTACTTTCAAGGTTCAACATAACATTTTTTCCATTCATTCAAATGATTTTCATGCACAATTCACACTGAACTCCATGGAAATATTATCTGAGTTCATAACAACATAGAAAATATTTTGTTTGTTGTGATTATGGTTTTCGACAATCCTCTCTTGCAATCGAAAGTAAGAGTAATCCCTATAGTGCAATTGAAAAATATGCAGTGACGTCATTCACTTTTATCATTTGAACGAATGAGCGGAAGTAGTTTGTAGCTTTCTAATTGCTAATTGATGGTATGATGGAACATAATTTGACTGGACATATAACTTCCAAATAGTTTGATGATTTTGATAGATATCAACTAACAACTTTGAGATTGTAACATTCATTATAATTTCAGAATCGACCACGCAACAAACCTTATGGAAAATGGCTCTCGGTGAAATTGGCTGAAACTTTTGGATATTGTAGATATCAGTGTCCTGATTAAGTGTCTTCATTGGCGCAATGTCCAAAAATGGACAGTTTTTGAGATAATCAAGGTCAGAGGCTATCAAATTGACGTTTTTGGCTATTAGGAGTACTTAGTTACGTATCGATTGTTCAAACCACGTGATATGCCCGAAACTCGATGAAAACTTGGACTAGGTGGTTTTCCGGGTCGCTGATCACAAATCTGGGGTCAAAATAGGAAAATTTTCGTCAATAGTCCCAAAATAGTTCCCCAAAATGGGCCCATTTTTGTATTTTATCGAAACTCTATGAAAACGTGAACAAAGTGGTTTTCAGGATCGCTGATAACAAATCTTGAGTCATATTTGGAAAAATCACGGGGTTGAGGTCGGCTGTCTCCTCAACACCCCCAAGAGAATGCTGATTTATCAGAAAAAATCGAAAAGTGGTAATTTTGGGGGGGGGGGCGCCATATTGAGATCACTGTCGTCGATTTTCAAAAGCTGTCTTCAGATACGTGTTCAGCGAAACCGTTAACCCTCTGCGTCAAGATTACATCCAGTTTCGGTAATATTAAAAATTAGGTAATTTTTAAGGGCGGCCATATAATAATAACAGTATTCGTCTTTATTATTTTCAAATTGACTACATAAATAGTAATTAACAAACATAGATTATAACGAAAATAAAGCGCATTTTATTTTTGCTTTAGTGCTAGACTCAATGACATGAATTTTCTAATTCTTACCCCAGGTACCAAAAATATTCTGGGTCACGTGTTGCGCGGTGAATATTTTGATAGGGGATGAGACTACCTAGGTTACGCTTGACATCAAACGAACATAAAATATCATGATACAGGTTTATTGAACTTTATAAACGATGATAATTTGGACATGGATTAATAATTTAATAATATATCTTCATTCGATTAGAATAAAAGTGATTCACAAAATCTGTCTTTTCAGACTACAAAAACTTCCTAAAGATACATCGATCAGAAATATGTTGTGTTCTCTAAATTGAATGACAGTAGAACACTATTAAGAGTAGGTATCAAGCTTTGATTTTTATACATAAAATGACATGTATGTTCAGAGAAAAAATGAAAGAAGCACAGAAAAATTATTGTTGCATAAGGGCGTAGATTGTTATAATACATTTCTAGATTCCTTGAAGACCTGCAATGCTATTCCTTCAAAGTGGAGTTAAGAAAGAGATAACTGGACCAATCTCATGCACGAAGTAATTAGTTGCAATATACTCATTTATTAATTTCTTCTTTATAAAGTGTGTAAAAGACGTGTGAAATATTATTTACAAAAACTTTATTACGTACCTATTCGTTATATGAAATATTATGTACAAATATGTTTACTTTCATGTTTTTACTTATTTATATATGTTTTGATGTAAAATATTATTTACCAATTTTTTTTTTCAAGTGTGATCGCTATTTTTCACTGGTAGTGTATTGTTTTACATTTTGTGCAATTTCACAAGTATATGTACTTAGGTATAGTCTCTGAATTTGTAAATTAGTATTTTTTGCTAAATAATAATAAAGATGGGGGTTTCGGGTAATAACCGACCCTGAAAACCCCTGGGCCAAGTTTCTATCAAATTCAAGAATTCCGAAAAATATTACCTTTTTTAGAGGGCCCCATTGTTAAAACAGACTCAAATCTTTCAATTTTGTCCCCAGATTCGTTATCAGCGACAAATTTTTGTCAATTTTCACGAATATAAAAAAAATTGACGTTTTTGGGGTGCTATTTTGGGACCGGTGATATGAGTTTTGCAATATTGACCCCATATTCGTTATCAACAACCCTGAAAATCTACTGGTACAAGTTTGCATACTATGGAGACTATGAAGTCGCTGAAAATAGCAATATGTTCATGGTTTACGTAACTACCACTGATTGCTTAACACATCAATTTGACCTCGATTATTTCAGAAACTGTTCATTTGTTGACCTTGCGCTCATTGAGACATTCAATCAGGACATCGATATCTACAATATTCCAGAGTTTCAGCCAATTTCACTGAGAGCCATTTTCCATTAGGTTTGTTGCGGGGTCCTTTGGTAGATTCTGATAAATTACTACTACAGTAATGAGGAAGAATTATGAAGGAGGTTTATCAAGTACTTGTACAAACTTCAAACAGTAAATCTTTCAGTAATTTTAAGATAAAAAGTTCATATGAACATATCTTTTTTTTTTAATTTGGTGAACGGGTTCATTTTGAGGAGAGATATCAAAATTTGGCATTAATTTATATGTAGCACATCCGTTATAATCAGTCTTCCTCTGGGTGCCGGGGCACGTTGGAGTGGAGGACAATGAACAAGCAGATACCCTTGCACGAAAAGGGCATCAACGCCACTGATCGGGCCAGAACCATTATGCGGACTTGGAAAATCTTACTCCCAAGAAGAACTCAATGAAACTGAAGAAGCAATGAGAACAACATACTGGCAAAGACTTCCAGGGCTAAGGCAGACCAAAGATCTCCTCTGCAATTTCAGCCGAGCAAGATCGAAGACAAGCATTAACCTTAGCAAAACTAGTCTAAAGACATTCACGGAATTTCTGACGGGGCACTGCAGACTCAAAGAATACCTAAGAAAGCTAGGATTAGAAGAGGCCATACTGTTTATGGTCTTGCGGTTTTTAAAGGTGCAATTGCTTTGCGCTCCAAAATCGTATTTATTTCATCAAGAAATAAGATTGGATAATATCTTCTATTGAACATTCATTTTAATCTATATATCAAAAACCAGACATAGAAAATCAATGCAACTTACTCTAGTGTATACTTTGAAGTATAACTGGAAATTATAATTCAAATTCACGAAAAATGAGAAATAAAACTTTCTATGGTTTTATACCACTTCTATTTGTAACCAACGTTACTGCAGTTTCGTCCTATTTGGACATTATCAAACAATACAGTAATCTGAAATAATAAATAACACCCCATAAATACCCTTAATTCTACCCGAGGCCTGTCTTAGTGACTAACGGTCATTAATGACTTTTACCTGGACCATGTGACTGAGTTGCCTCAAAAACCGGTGAATAGACCAAATCCAGTTGATCATTCAGTAGGTTACATCCACAATATTTGTGTTTATGAATTTCTAGGGATTCTAAATAATTCAGTTTCCAACCCTTGCTTGCATAGTGCAAAATTTCCGTATCGTTCAGACTCGGAAACTTGTGGTTGCATTCCAAGAAATGGTTTGAAAACGTCGAATCATTTTTTCCTAGGTCCATCTGAACGATACGGATATTTTGCACTATGCAAGCAAGGGTTGGAAACTGAATTATTTAGAATCCCTATAAATCCATAAACACAAATATTGTAGATGTAATCTACTGAATGATCAACTGGATTTGGTCTATTCACCGGTTTTTAAGGCAGCTCAGTCTCATTGTCGCAAATAAACAAGGTCCAGGTAAAAGTCATTAATGACCGTTAGTCACTAAGACAGGCCTCGGGTAGAATTAAAGGTAGTTAAGGAGTGTTATTTATTATTTCAGATTATTGTATTGTTTGATAATGTCCATATAGGACGAAACTGCAGTAACGTTGGGTACAAATAGAAGTGGTATAAAAACATAGAAAGTTTTATTACTCATTTTTAGTAATTATTTCCTACCACGTAGTAACGGCTACATCCATCAATGTATAATTCAAATTGGCAGATCCATTAAAAAATAATCAACAAACTTATACAGGGTGTTAATTAAGTACGTTGACAAACTTCGGGAGGTGATTCTTTGAAGGTTTTCAGGACGAAAAGTTCATATAAACATATGTCCCAAACGGCTTGGTTTTCGAGATACAGGGCGATAAAAATACATTTTTTTCAAGATTTTTTAGAGTTAACTTCGACATTTTCGACAATAATCAGTTCAAATTAGGCAAGTACAATCCATACAATAGGCCGCACGATACAAAATAATGCATTTCTTAAATAATTCACAGGGTCCTCCTTTTTTCAGAGTCAAGCTTTGTTCAACCCTTCAGAATTTTTTTTTTCGCCTCCACTGACATATTATGAGAAAGGAATAATCAATGTTGTTTCATTTAACATCTTTTTGATATCTTGCATTTTTTCATTTACTTGTACGGTTCAGGGGCTATAATGAAAATATTAATTTAAACATTTCCCAGTGTGGCATAACATTAGAAAATTTGAAACTTAAACATTTTCAATTATTGTAAATTGATGGAAATATTTTTTCAGAATTAGAAAAATCTACGATGAATAAAAATTATACAATAAAAAATATAAAGACAAGCTTTTATACAAATGCACTGAAAATGAAAAAATAATTTGTTTCATTTTTTGTAGGTTATTCTGTGAGTATCAAAATCTTTCTGTACAAGATTACCTAGATCAAACAATGAAATGAATTATTTTTTCCTTTTCAGTGTATTGTATAAAAACTTTAAAATGTTTTCTTTTTATAATTTTCATTTCTAACATTTTAGTTTATTTTTTATGTGAAACTGAAAATCTCCAACCCAAAAACCATCACATACCAATTTTGAACAGAATCGGATCATAATCACAAAACTCGTCCGCCATATTGGAGCCGCCATTTTGTTTTTTAACAAACATTTTTTTAATGCATTGTCACCGGAATTACGGAAACCTGCCAAATTTCAAATTAATCGGAGTATTAGAAGTGGGTCAAATTCAACTCTTATTAAATTGTTTGTTTGTTAGTTAGTTACAAGTGAAGCTAAATAAAAGCTTGTTATTGTAAAGATGTGATTTCTTTTTGTGATATCTAACAGAAAACTACTATCTCCCCGTCACTGCGGTACGCTGGATATTAAACTAGATCTGACAGATATTGGAAAAACCTTAACTTTCAACCTGAAGATTCTGATGGTAAAAATGTGCATTTTCATTGAATATTTGATTAAAAATGTTTTTACCCATCAGTCTTGATAGAGAACTCATACAAATTTTTTGTTATTTTAAAAAAAGATATTTTTTAGTTTTGAATTGAACGTTTCCTTTTCAACATAAAAAACTTCCGAAAGGTAATCCTGTAATGGAAGATAGTTAATAGGGTTTATCTAATAGTCGCAGATCATTACACATTTGATTTTCATTTATGAATCTGTGGTCATAACTCCTAAAAACTAAATCAAACAAATTTTTGTTTCCGTACGGAGTACATTATTTTATCAGAAATTTCGGTTTGTTTTTTCTTCTGCAGTAACGCAGAAATTTTGTAATCAATTTGAATTCATAAAAATAGCAAAGTGGGCTTTGATATTAATTCATTTATTTAAATATCAACAACTTGACAGTTATCGAAAGTTGAGAAACTGTCTCATTGTTAATTCTTCATTAGTGCAAGCTATAAAGCAGATTCATTCAATATTCCTTTGGATAAAATGGTTGAATATACAAATTCAGAAATGGCAGACATGCACTTAATGTATGGAATGGCTGATGGTAACGCTCGTGCCGCCAGACGAATGTATCTAGAAAGATTTCCACAACGTCATATTCCCAGCACACAAATGTTCATCAATATTCACTCCCGTCTTCGTGAAACGGGTACTTTCAAGAGATCTGCTGCTCTCATAGGAAGACCCAGGAGAGTTAGAACAGTTCAGATAGAAGAAGCTGTACTTAACGAAATTGAGCAGCATCCAGACACCAGTACAAGACAAATTGCGGCACAGTTTAACGTAACCCATGTATTGGTATGGCAAATTTTAAAAGAGCTACAACTTTATCCCTATCACATACATCGTGTTCAATCTCTTCTGCCAAGGGATTTTCCAAAGAGATTAACTTTTTGCACTTGGATTCGAAATAAATTGTTGGAAAATCCATGGTTTTTATCTCAAGTGTTATTCACCGATGAGGCATGCTTTTCCCGTAAAGCCATTATTAATTTTCACAACAATCATATGTGGGCTGATGAAAACCCACACGCCGTGATTGAAGACCATTTTCAAGAGACGTTTTCTGTGAATGTTTGGATTGGAATTGTAGGGAATTTCCTTATCGGGCCACATTTTCTGCCTCATAGACTCAATGGTGACCATTATCGACATTTTCTTGAATTCATTTTACCTGGACTCCTAGAAGAGATCCCACTGAGGGAAAGAATTGGAATTTGGTTTATGCATGATGGTGCTCCAGTACACTTCAGATTGGTTGCAGGCCAATATTTAGAAGAGAATTATTCTGATCGCTGGATTAGGCGTGGTGGGCCACAACTTTGGCCACCATGGTCACCCGATATGAATCCACTTGATTTTTTCCTCTGGGGGCACCTTAAATCATCAGTGAACCGAACTCCAGTTCAAAGTGAAGAAGACCTGAGGAATCGCATACAGGAATTATAAGAAACACTCCTGGTATTTTTGAGCGTGTCCGCCAGTATATGGTTAGGCGCATAAACGCATGCATTGAAGTTGGCGGTGGCCATTTCTAGCAGCTGCTCTGAAATATCAATTTCAATAATGGTCCTTTTCTGAACTTAATATTATTCCTAGGGAATTTATGTTACTTTGCTCTAGTATTTGATAATAAAGTTATTCACTATTGAAAATGTCCAAAATTATTTTGCCATAATTAACTTTGTGCAATACATATTCAACCTGAGTTATGGTAAAAAATGTATGGGAGCTCCATAACATTACATTTTCTCTACACGAGCAGAAAATAGCTATTTGTGTAATGAGAACAAAATGACGTATTGCGTCACGCGCTAATCTTTGGAGAGTGGCAATGACACTTCGAGAAATGAATTATTTTATATCATGCGCACTATTGAATGGATTGTACTTGTCCAATTTGAACTAATTTGGATCGATTATTGTCGAAAATTTCGAAGTAAACTCCAAAAACTCCTAAAAAATGTATTTTGATCATCCTGTACTTCGAAAACCAAGCCGCTTGGGACATGTTTATATGAACTTTTCATCTTGAAACCTTTCAAAGAAACACCCTTCAAGTTTGTTAGACTATTTGCTTCTCAAATTTCTTTATGTTATGCGTTACTGGAAAATGTTTGCGTTAATATTTTCATTGTAACTCCTGAACCGTACAAGTAAATGAAAAACATCAAGAGAGCAAAAAGATGTTAAATGAAACAACATTCACTATTCCTTTCTCATAATATGTCAGTGGCGGCGGAAAAAAAATTCTGAAGGGTTGAACAAAGCTTGACTCTGAAAAAAGGAGGACCCTGTGAATTATTTGAGAAATGCATTATTTTGTATCGTGCGTACTATTGAATGGATTGTACTTGCCTAATTTGAACTGATTATTGTCGAAAATGTCGAAGTTAACTCTAAAAAATCTTGAAAAAAATGTATTTTTATCACCCTGTATCTCGAAAACCAAGCCGGTTGGGACATATGTTTATATGAACATTTCGTCCTGAAAACCTTCAAAGAATCACCTCCCGAAGTTTGTCAACGTACTTAATTAACACCCTGTATATTACATGCAAACCCGTTTTCAACTAATTTTTATTAACGCCCCCTGTATGAAATGTGATCGTAACTTTCTAAAGCTGAGCCTAATAAGCAATTACCATAAGTCTTTCTCAAGTAGTTCTGGCTCCAAAGTGGATTTATTGTCTAAAAAATGCTGTTTTGTAAAGCTATTTTTAAAAACATGTAGTATGAAAAACATACATTTGAAAAAAAATTACTGTGCTCTAAAAATGTCGAAAAATTTTGAGAAAATCTTTTTGTCATAACAAGAGAATAGCAGTAGGGAGTCTCACTGATGGGATCGATGATAAAGATTGGCAAAATATGCTAAATTGTCGCTATTTTTGACTCACCCTGTATAATAAGGTGGCTCCTTCTATATTGAATACCGAGTGACTTACATATCATCCGACTTTCTTCAAACCAGCAATGCTATAATTTTGTTACTAATCATCTAAAAAGTAATACTTTTGGATAAGTGAAACTTGCTATGTTTTGGTAAAACAGCAATTTTTATGATTTTCAAAAATTCGTATCCGAAACTGGACAAAGACACTGATTTGAACTTGCATGTGTAACTCCTAGTGACTTCTACAACAATATTCCAAGAAATTATCAAAATTGGCTGAAAGCCATTTCCCTATGTTTTTAGTTCGGGGTCCATTATTTATCGATGCAGGTTATGGCGTCACTTAGGAGCCAGATGAAGTGGCTCAGAACTTCACAAAACTAAGTATGTGGTAGATCCCCGTAAAATAAGCAACTTTTTTTTTTCATGAAGATGCATCGAATAATGATTCGTTCTCAAAATAGAGAGTGACGATTTTTTTTAATATAATTTTTTCAACATGTTGTATCTTGAGAATGAATTATTTTTCGAAACATCTCCGTAGAAATGAATAAACTCAAGCATAACTTTTTAGAGAATGCACTAAAAAGGAAAGATTAAATTTTAAAATGAATTAAACCCATCATTTTGTTACATTATAAAATTGTCGCAAGAAGTATCTATGTATTTCTTATTGTGAATTTTATTTAAAATTACCTCAAGAATTATTCTCGAGACCAGCTTTCATATCATTTATAATTTTATAATTTAACAAAATGATTCACTCACAATTTCATCAACATTTTTTTATTGCATTTAAATAAAAGCTTTTCCCTTTCTTTGGATATGTTTTCGCTTTTCTTTGGATATGTTTCTTAGTCTGTTCATTTCAATAAATGCATCATTGTTGCACGGTTGCTTGCCTGTTTCTAAGCGTTCTCAATCTAGCGTTTGAGGGCGGAAGAGGGGCAAATTTTTCTGAAACTGTTTTATTCAATGGTCAGATAATTTTCACTATTTTTACGGATTTTTTCGATTTCCATTCCACGAGTTTTCCTAATTTTTTCCATGACATGACATGTCCGAAATTGTTGAAACATTTTTCGAATTCCTTTGCGTTCTCTATGTAGCTTTCAAGGAGGGACAGGGTTTTTTTAATCCCTAATATTCGACGGTCAGATATTTTTCACTATGTTTACGGATTTGATTTTGATTTCGCGAATATCCTAACTTTTTTCGAGAAAAGGGAAGGGGCTCTGTAATTTTTGACGTCCAAATCCGTCAAGATATCTTCCGAAACACTACGCGTTCTCTATCTAGCTTTCGGGTCGCAGGGTGAGACAATTTATTCGACAATACATTGTGTCATCGGAACTGGACCAAAATGTAAAATTTCAATTCCATGGGATGAGAGAAGTGGTTCTGATTCAGCTTGCAAGATTTGTGCCCATCTAACAAACGCACACAGAGAGCAAGTTGAATGCTTTTAACTTTAGAAAAGGTGTCTATTTTGATGAGATCCACCACATACTCAGTGTTCGTTCTGAGCAACTTCATATTGCGCCTTGAGTCGATATATAACTTTGCAAATTTTTCTCTTGGAAAGGTGTAAGAATAGGATTTGAATACAAAAAATCCCAAAAGTTTACTGTAAAAAAAAAGTTAGAACAAATCAAAACTGCTGTCTGAAAGAATTAGTAGAATTTAGAATGAAATATCGAATGAGAAGAATTGACACAATTTGTAGGCATGCATTTGAATTGATTCTGTGAAACCAGAAGTCTTATTTCAGATTAGAATGTGTACAATAATCAAAGAAAAATCTATCATAGAACATTCAAAATTCAAATATCTTTGAAAGTTCCATGTTCAGTTCTCTCAAAAGTATATATCAATGTCAATTGCCAACCGGAATGAACTTGATTGGTGAAAATATTTGAAGGGAAGGGTACTTCGACTTCCACCACTTTCTTCAATTTACTTTCGTTTTCATCCTATTCAACTCCTATTTAAAAGAAATATGGTCCAATACGGGTCTGCTCAACCAGTATGATTCTTATTGAAAACATCATCATTATTATCATAACTGATAAATTCAGTGAGCTATAATAATTTCTCAGAAGCACTGCAAAATTTCCCACTCGAATACGCTTATTACCCTTTGAAAACCTCATTAAAAATCACATAAATTTTAATCGTTCATTCTCAAACAAAATAATATATATCAAGGAAATCCACTACGCAGGTAAATGAAACAAACATGCATAGTTTTTGGATTCTCAAGTTTGTTTTGCGAAATTAACGCTATGGGTTCAACCTTCAAAAATGCAAAGAGTAAACAACCTCAAATCTGATTACTTATATTTCGGACGTCCATCATCTTAATTTGAAAGAGATAGAAATCTTTCAACCATTAAGATGATGGACGTTCGAAATATAAGTAATCAAGTTACTACATCGTCTAAAACATTCAAAAAAACCTCAAATCTTTCTGGTAAACGAGTATTTAATAATAGGACTTCTTACCAACTCATTCATCATTGCTGAATTCGTAATGAGGTTTAGTTCACAACATCCTAATCAGGAGCTTTGTTGCTTATGCTGAATCAAGTATTTCGATCTCTCTGCTCACACCACATTCATAACAAAAGAAGTTCTTCCAGGAATTACAAGAATTGCAAACAGAACAAGCATACAAATGGTAGGAATAATTTTTCAATATTTGGAAGTTGCAAGTTGTCGTGAGTTCGTGAGCTAGGCATCACCGACGAGATGCCTTTCTTTTGTATTTTTTGTTAATCAGAGTAAGCTTTAGTAGTAGGAGGATGAAGGACCAGGCAGCAGCCTTATGGAAAAATTGTCACCTGGTTATTTTTCTGAATTTTTGGTATGTTTTAGAATATGACCTCCTGAACAAGAGTGTCCATGGGCCCCACTCAATCCTATGACTAGTTCTCGAGATACAGGGTGTCGAAGTTGGAAAATGGCCATTTCTTCAAAGTAACATTGCTCGTAGGAAAACATCTTGAATTAAAGAATTTTGCGCAACAATTAATGCTTACCCATAAGGCAATCATTTTTAACTGGTTTTTAATAAAAAAATATTGTTACATACGGGGTGAGTCAAGCATAATTCAAAATGAAATTCTCATTCATCCCTATATACTACCTTGTGGGACCCCAGAAATGATTTCCAGCAGTGCAGATGTGTCAGTACCAATAACTACAGTTTTTGTTTGCTTTTTTGAATATGATGCACTAAGTGAGCAGCCCCGACACCAAAATGGTAATACTTCAACATTGCCAAAAATTATTATGGTTTATCATATCAAGGGTCGTTGAGTAATCTAGCAGTAATAACAGGGTAACATATTGAGAAGGTTTCTTTTTCATATGGTTTCCCCAATAGACCCAATCCATGCCACACAGGACATTAAAACAAACAACAATCAAGAAACAATTGATGAACAAGAACAAGAGTAAGTCGGTACGAATATAAAACATATTAGAAACTGTTGATTAGGCTGCCAATAAAATATATTAATATCAAGAAATTAAGATTTTTATTTTCTTTTTTTTATAATAATATATGATGTCAGGGCGTGGCGCAATGGTTAAAGCGTCCGACTCTGATTTTTTTATTTATTTTAACCGATTAAATTATTAAAATCTCGTGGCTAGACTAGGGTGAGTCCTGCACGATTCGCCGTTGCGTTCCAATTAACAGTGCTGCTCCTAAGGTGTCGTATGGAGTTAGTAACAAGGCCTATCCAGAACACGTGGCTAATGACCATAGCAGTCGATGCCAAAACACCAAAGAAAAAAATATATATGTTTATTCATCATAAATGTACAATAAAAATTTCATCAAGTATAATTTTGATAAAACACTGCTCAAGTGAGTGGTACTCGAGAGCTGAGTGAAATAAACAATGGCATCACTGAAGGAGCAATTCTAGAAAATTACTCCTTGTGCGTGATATAGCCTCTAAATCTAATAAAATACGTAAGATTAAAATATAAAATAAAGTATAAGTATAAAATATAGTGGCAAAAGTTGCAATCTTGCTGTGTATTTTTAGGTGAACACGTTTAAGTTGTTTGGAATGTCATAATAAGTAGTTTTCCCATGTATCACAGAAAAAAAATATCACAATTATTGGTAAAAGGGTCACATCCAGGTAAGTTTCACATAAAGTTAGTGGCATTATCGGGTTTAAGAGTCACATATACACATACATCATAGTCATATGATTTTGATCCCATGTGAGTGTTACTTAAGATAAAATATTATATATTATATTGAATACAATGTCTTTCATTGTACTATGACGAAATAACAATAAGTGAACGCCAACGTGTCTCTTACCGTTACTCTGTATGACATTTTCATCGTAAACAACTTTTTCGACAACTTTTGTAATAATGGATATATAGCCGGTCGCCTCTCTGAATGTATAACCCTGTGTATCCCAAGAACTGGTTATATCAGAGCCAATACTGTTTGACATTCTAATAGTGTACTCAAACTAAGAGTAATGACAAAAATTTGGAAAATTTCACGAATGAAATTTTTATTTACCAGGTGAATTACGAACTGAAAGCCAGTTTTGTCATCACCTAGCGTTTGAGTCACACTGTATCCCAATTTTGGACAAGCAGTATGCTGAATGTTTCACAGTCAAGTATCCCTGAAGCTCGAAATATAAAATAAAAATATACAAAATGTCAGCAGACAAACTGTTACTTCTTGACTCATCCTGTACACAATGTTGAATTAATCAATTTTGGCATATTCAAACGATGAGAATATCAGTGTGTTACTTGGTTTGGTCACATCTTCACTTCATTGGGTTGATTGAGAATTTCATTTTGAATAATTCTAGACTCACCCTGTCTCCAAAAATATTTTTCATAAGAAACCAGTCTAGAAGTACTGCTTTATGGGAAAGCAATATTAATCGCGCAAAACATTTTTATTTAAGATGTTTTCCTGGGAGCAATATTACTTTAAAGCACTTTGACAACCTGTATCTCGAAAACTAGCTATAGGATTCAATTGGGCCCATGGACACTGTTGATCAACTTGACTCGAACTGTATCATATCAAAAATTCATCAAATTTCACCGGGACCCATTTTCCATGAGAATGGTGCGGTATTCTTCGCACTTTTCTGCACTTGTTGCACAATCTACTATATTGCACTCAGTGCAATAAAGAACCAGGTTTTCCACTAAATACATTTCAATAAAGTTTTGATTTCTGCACGAAGGTAGACAAAATTCATTCCTACCTTTAAATAATCAAGAAACTACCCCAATCCAATTCCCATGAAAAAAACTTACATTTGTTTTAAAAATTCGGCGAATCCACCGGCCATCACAGGTTATATTCAACACACCAGAAGCTACGGAAGACACTGAACTATACTACGAAGAAACCACATAGCGAACTTTTATATACATACTTATAAGGTACCTATACTCGGTGGATCTGGACAAACAGCATCAAGCGGATGGTATACTGAAGGTCAAAAAATTGAGGTGAATTATAAACAAGCGAATCTTTTATATTAATCAACGTGTTTTGGACAAAGAAATAATATGAACGCAGTCAAAGTCAAGTTCATCAATGAAGACAGGCTTACTATATACAGTGACATTCAAAAAGTAAGCAACAAACGGAAAACATCTTCATTTGTAATTTTTCGAAAAAAAATTTTTTATCAACTCAGGCTCGTCTGAAAACCTACTTAAACTCTCAGATATACTGAGTTTTATTCAGTTTCGAGGAAAAAATACATTTTTCAAAATTAGCAAAACCTCAAAAAGTATTGATTTCATTGAAAATGTGAACAGGATGTTCATAAAGTCAGTTGTGGAATCATCTGCGAATGAGAGTTGGTAGTCGCTGTTTTCCATCGTACAAGATAACTTCTCTTGGAATGGATTCATGTTTTAAAGAGAAACATTGTCAATCAGTCGCAGATGATTCCATAACAGACTTTATGAACATCCTGTTCATATTTTCAATGAAATCAACATGCCATACCCATGACAGGTTTTATGTCAGAAAAATATTTTCAAAGTTTCACCGCACAAGAAATAGACCAACAATTCCTCATTACAGTGTGAAATTGGTTCTGAAGAGTATGTTTTTCAATTCTTCAGACCTTCCTGATGATCTTAGAAGAGTGAAATAGATTTTTGTCTACCAAAGTGTATTGGAGGCCTAGCGAAAGAGATGCAATTATTCACGCATCAATGGAATGAGCGATTTTCTGTGAGGATACTTCTGAATAACATTCTCCCTTATCTCATTCATAGAAAAGAATCGCCAATGGAAACTGGACATTTAATGAATAATCAAATATATGAATGAAAATGCAAATTTTCACTTTCAGATATTTTCTCTCAAGTTATATAGTATCTTTCTCAATATCTATCAGATGTAGTACAATGTCCAGCGTGGCTTATGCCGGGGAAGTAGTTGTTTTCTGTTAGATATTACAAAAAAGTAACTTCAATTTTATCGTAGGGTTTTTCCATTTCCAGAGGAGTCATGTATTGATTCAATTTTCAATTGAGAATATTTCTCTTTATAACTCAAAAAGTATATTTTTCGGACAATAAATGGTATTTCGATGGAATTTTCCAAGCAGATCTTTGTTGGTGCTGACTGAACAATGTAAAGGTGAGAAAGAATTTAATTTTCGCGTACAACTGTCAAAAAAACTTGACATTTCTGCATCTCTACTGATGCGTACATGTTTACTTTTTTTCACTTCAAAAATAATTCACAAAATAAACATGAAATATAACTTTTTGAAGGATTTATTTTTGACAGAGTCAATTATTAATTGATTATTCATCATAAAACAATCTCATTTATTGGAATAACAATTGAAAGTTAAATTTGGACAATTACTTCCAACATAAATTCCTGAAGATGTTCCATGTTGCTGCTGATCAGAAACCTTAGATATTTCTTGAAGGGTTGATTCCACAATTTTATCAGATATTTTAATTTGTTCGTAAGAAGTCGGAGAATTCAATATTTTGATAGAAATCTAATTTTTTTATTCAAACTATTTTCTATATATGTGTTACGGGTCAATCCCATCTTTAAATTCATTTAGAATTAGTCAATTTTCATTCCCTGTATGTATTCAATGATAATTATAAATCTCATCTTTATATTATTTATACATTTAGATTATAACATAATTTAAAACTTTCATTTACTGTGTGAATTAATAAACACAAATCTCATCGTTATATTCCTTTGGAATGTGAGATGATTTGAGACAATTTTCATCCACTCTAGTAGAATAATTTCAGATATTTTTCATTTACTTTATTCGATAATAATTACAATCTCAATCAATCGAATAGCTGGAACTATTGGAAGAGACATCCTACTAAACGATCTTATGCTTGTGGTTATGATACCTGAAAGTGAAATATTATTACATTTTAAATAGCTTAAAGATCAGTGGAGTTGTTCACACGCTGTACAGTTTAGAGGTAATTCATCTTACCTCACAAATTTCAAATTTTTCTAACAAATGTAAACAAAGGCCAACTTCTTAGTAATTTTCTCATTTATCTATTGCATCTTTCCACCAATTTCTTTCAATGATTATTTCAAATAAGATCATGATTTGACCTTGGTTAATTTGCACTGATTCTGACATTTAGCCTCAAACTGAGATATTTTACCTCCAGTTTTTTTTGGCTTACCTTGAGTGAAAGGTTATTTCACTGTTAAACACAAATTTGTGGATTTTCTATCCAAAGAGGACAATTTGTATAATATTACATCCATATTGTAAAGAGAAACATTCTCATTTGAAAATTGAACCACAACTGACTTTATGAACATCCTTCTCACATTTTCAATAAAATCAACATTCCATATTCCATATATTTTAGATGAAAAGTCTACAAAATCTATTTATAAAATCTTCGAGGCCACACCCCATCCAAGATAAGGGTATTATTTCGGAGGTCGAGGGAAATATCTAGCTTTCTTCAACGCATGTATCATTCTGAAAGTATCTATTATCTCTCAGGCCTCTTTCGTTTCAATTTACTCACTTATTCTGTTGCCACCAATTTGCTGAACCAGGTCCACCAGGAATAGAAACAATAACAGGACCGGAATTACTGCTTCCGCTTGCTGTTACGCTTTGCTTTGCTTGCTGCTTGTTTCGCCCATAATTTTCAGAGACTACTGGAAGTGGAATACCATCGTTAGACAAGTAAGATCATTCCTATTTTACTTATCTATTGGATAAGCGGTGCACTTCATAAGTCCCCATGCTGGCACCTCTACGCAGGTTCTACCTGACCGCTACCTCAACCTGAGCTCAACCCGACTAATACTTAATAGTTGCTGTTTCACCCAATTCAGTTGCCTCTAAAACAAAAAGGATTAACGTATAAAACAACTATTTATTGTATATAATATGAATATCATAAAGTAACAATACCTACCTCATTTGAATCATTGTACATCTCAAGTATACTTCAGGGTTGTCGTTATCAAGAGACCTGTAAAATCATTATTCCCTCTCTTGGTAGTTGATGTTGGTACAGCTGTTCAGAGACTCAATAGACTTGTTATACTAAACGAATATATTTTATACACCAACCCCTCCCAACCGAGCATCATTCTTCGAAGAGTAATTTTTGTCACATCGAGCTACCTTGCTAGATTTTCCATCTAAATCAGAGGGTAGCATATGATTCTGCTACGGAGGCAGATTTCCAGCCACCTAGTTTTATGGATTAAATGCTGTCTCTGAATTGGCCAGAAAGAGTTACAGAGCTTCTTCTGAAACAGTGACCTGTGTAGCTCTTATACATGTCTTTTACAAGCCATTTTGCTTACAAGCTGGGAATTTCTCATGTTTTATTTATCCCCACATTTTGGTTAATACATGTTCCTCTCGAATATTTCAAATATAATCTATCACTTTTTGTATGAGGCGGCCGTAGTGCTCTGTATTTGCGGTATATATCAATATAATCAGAATTTGAAACAATAAACGTTCTTGTGCAATATGTCTTCGTATCAGGTATTTTAACATTCAATATAAAGGGCAATTCAAATTCGACCCCCACCATTGGGATCTCCTAAACTACAGGAGATACTTCGAAGCTTGTATTGGGGCTAAGTTGCGTATTCTGTTGCTTAACAAAATACTGTTTTGAAACTTGGAAAATTCCGAGTATTTCCGGAAATATCGGGAAAAAACTGAAAATCGGAATTTTCGTTTTTATTTTTTTCTGTCGTTATTTGGCAACATAGCTCAAAACCAAAAGTACATTTTCATTGATACTTTTTTTCAGCTACACGTTTTCATGTTCAGATTTACTATCCGACGTTTCGTCTTCTGACATTCATCGTCAATTTTTCTTTCTGTTTTGGCGCCATATTGTTTTTTTTATACAGAAAAATTGTGATTCTCAATCTGATTTCATTGATGTATAATTTATTATGATTTGCACTTCTGAAACCACATACAGTGTGTCCCACTTTGAGTAGCCACACCCTCATATTTCGTTGAGCATGAAATAATTCGAAATTTTCTTTGACTCAAGTTGTAGTACTCGGAAATACCTACCTTTATGTTTACGTAACCTTTGTATATCCATTTTCCACGGCTAACTACGACCATATGAAAAGTGAAAAATTGGGAAAAATATACTAGGCATTTTTTTATCGCAAAAATAACACCAGATTCTGTTTCAGAACATCTTAAGACCCCCAAATCTCAATGCTTGAATCATTTGAATATACAGGGTATCATTCATTCTGATCAGAGTTAGCCTTGGAAAAGTGATATTTGGCTATTTTTCAAAGTATTAATTAAATATTTTTGGGAATTCTGTGACAAGAGAAGACATTTTGGAAATTTTCCAAGCATTATTTATGGATGAGAGTTGATAATGCTACCAGCTACAGATGATACGCTGTAAATTCAAATGATTCAAGCATTGAGATTTGGGAGTTTTAAGGTGTTCTGAAACAGAATCTGGTGTTATTTTTGCGATAAAAAAATGCTTAGTTTGTTTTTCCTAATTTTTCACTTTTCATTTGGTCGTAGTTAACCGTGGAAAATGGATATACAAAGGTTCCGTAAACATAAAGGTAGGTATTTCCGAGTACTACAACTTGAGTTAAAGAAAATTTCGAATTATTTCATGCTCAACGAAATATGAGGGTGTGGCTGCTCAAAGTGGGACACACTGTACATTAAAAAAAAAACAACTTCATCTGAGATGGTCATGACTCCATCGAAAAGTTTTGTTTGATAAACACTAGTTGTCAGAACTCATTAAACATCATAAGTTTGCACAAATACCTCAGTTGAAATGTCCTTATTCTCAAATGAAGAAAAACGAGATATTATGTTGAAACTTTATTATAAATTTGATAGGAATAGTACGAAAACAACACAAATTTATTTTAAATTATATCCGGGAAGACAACAGTCAGATGAACATTACTCAGAATTTTGGGCAAACACTTGGCTGAGTACGGTGCGTTTCAAAAACCAAGAATGAAATTTGGAAGCAGAATGGAACAAAATATTAGCACATTTGGAGTGAAAATAATCCACGACACTTCAGAGAAGTCAGACCACAAGTTCGGTTTCGTTTGAATGTGTGGGCTGGAATTTATGACGACCGAATACTTGGACCTCATTTCTTCTCTAATACTTTGAACGGGGAAACCTATCTTCGGTTCTTGAGAAACGAATTCGAAGAATATATGGATACGCTTCCCCTTGTTAATTATAACAGCTGCTGGTTTCAGCATGTCGGGGCTCCTCCACAAAATAAAAGAGCAGTTTGCGAATGTTTACACCAAAGATTTCCTAATAGGTGGTTAGGAAATTCTCGACCAGTGAGGTGGCCGGTAAGGTCACCTGACCTTACAGTTTTGGATACTTTCTTGTGGGGCAATTTAAAGGACAGAATTTATGGAGAGCAAGAATATGACAAAGTAGATGAACTTAGAGACAATTTCATCACGCAATTCAGTTCTATCAGAAGAAGGGATATTGTTAGGGCTGTTCTTAATTTGAGAAGACGAGCTCGGTTATGTATTCAAGCGGAAGGCCATCATTTCGAACACTTGTTGTAATACTTTTTGTGCATTTTTTACAAGCTCATGATTTCATTCTAGTTTTTTGAAACGCACCGTACTCATCCAAGTGTTTGCCCAAAATTCCGAATAATGTTCTATCCGGCTGTTGTCTTTCCGGATATAATTCAAAATAAATTTGTGTTGTTTTCGTACTATTCCTATCAAATTTTTAATAAAGTTTCAACATATCTCGTTTTTCTTCATTTGAGAATGAGGACATTTCGACTGAAGTATTTGTGCAAACTTATGATGTTTAATGAGTTCAGACAACTAGTGTTTATTAAACACAATTTTTCGATGGAGTCATGACCATCTCAGATGAAGTTTTTTTTTTAATATCTGTGGTTTCAGAAATGCGAATCATAACAAATTATACATCAATGAAATCAGAATGAGAATCACTATTTTTCTGTATAAAAAAACAATATGGCGCCTAAAACAGAAAAAAAGTTGATGATGAATGCCAGAAGACGAAACGTCGGATAGTAAATCTGAACATAAAAACGTGTAGCTGAAAAACGTACCAATGGAAATGTACTTTTGGTTTTGAGCTATGTTGTCAAATAACGATAGAAAAAAATAAAAACGAAAATTTCGATTTTCAGTTTTTTCCCGATATTTCCGGAAATACTCGGAATTTCCTAAGTTTTAAAACAGTATTTTGTTAAGCACCAGAATACGCAACTCTGCTCCATTTTAAGCTTCGACGTATCTCCTGTAGTTTAGGAGATCCCAATGGTGTGGGTCGAATTTGAATTGCACTGTATATCCAGCATCTTCAATGGCATCAATAATTATATATAATAATTCTTCACGGCGGTAAGCACCGCAGATACCTAAAATTAGGACAGCCTACAAATAAAAATGATCAAAATCACGACTAATCTTACAAAATTATGATTATGTCTGTACCTTATAAAGTGAATTTGATTCGTTATCAGCATCTTGAATAAAAGTATTGACATCATCCCTTGATCCCTTGATTAAAATTTTATATTTCTCTCCTCGGTATCCGACGCTTTCGTTCCTAATGAGCGGGACCAATTTTGAAAACTTCCTTAACAATATTTTCTTTAACATTCAATGTACTTTTCAACATTTAGTTGACACTCCATAACGTAGGAGGTTTAATAAATTTTTATTTTTCCTCAAAATGGAATATAAACACATTTTCGGATTCCTTTTTTACATGTATCTTGTCGCACCATTCACGAAGTTGGTCATAAGTTTTCTCATATATTAACTTAGATTTGGCCGGTAACATATTAGATACTATTGTATTTGCTTTCCCAAATATGTTTGGTGGGGTATCACTACCACTATCATAATCAACATCCATCCTCAAGAAAATAACTTGAAATTGAAGCAACTACCCAAGTAGCACACCTATATTGGTAAAATATTGATACAATATTGTGAACATATTGGCGAAATATTTGAAATGCAATATTGGCGAGAAAAAAAATGTGAACATTCGGCGATATTGGTCCAATATTACTTGAATAATATTGGCGAAATATTCTTGAACTAATATTGGCCTCAAAATGTTCGGCGATATTGGTACAATATAGCTGATACAATATTCTGACAATATTGGCACAATATTCAAAAGTTATATTGTCGAGAAGTAAAATGTGAACATTTTGCGATATTGGTCGAATATTGTTTGAATATTTTAAAAATAGTTTTGGTGGAATATTCTTGAAGCAATATTGCCCCTCAAAATATTTATCGATATCGGTACAATATTTATCGATATTGGTAGAATATTTATCGATATTGGTACAATATTTATCGATATTGGTACAATATTTATCGATATTGTTACAATATCATTTGAATATATTGGTGGATGTCAATATACCTTGGTAAATTATTAAATGTCCTTTAATTGATGAAGGTGACACCAGAGTCTGCCTTTTGATCGCCATAACCGCTGAGTGAGCTGTCTTGGAAACAAGCTAAGGGAAGTATTTAATATACTTTCGTAGGTTTTAGAAGAAGTTCTATATGTAGAGCCACCTAGCGGATTTTTATCCAAGTTTGATCATGATATAATTTCAATATGTTTCATTGAATATTCGGCCAATATTCAAATTTCATCTCAATCTAGATGTTGGAAACAATATAAAGACAGTATTGTTTTAACGATATCGATAAATATTATTGAACCAATATTGACTCAATATTAATTAATAAGTTTCGTTTAATATTGGCGAAATGATATTCAACCAATGTGTAATCACACTTGGAGATACAATATAGTTTTTATTCCCAGAATCGATATTAGGGGAATATTGGGATTGCGATATATATTCTAGATGTTAAAAACGATGTGAAGACAATATTGTTTTATTGATATTGGTAAATATCGTTCAACCAATATTGACTCAATGTGAGTTATTACAATTTCTCAAATAAAGTGGAAATGATATTCAACCAATATTCTAACAAACTTGAAAATACAATATAGTTTTTTTCTCCTATAATCGATATGACTGGAATATTTTGATTGCAATATAAATTCTTGATGTGGAAAACAATATATAACCAATATTGTATAATCGATATTGGTAGAAATTATTCTACCAATATTGACCCAATATTTCGTGTGATAATCTACATTCAAAACTAGTTCAACCAATATTCCACCAATATTATTAATATAATACTGTTTTTTGAATATTCACCCATATTGGACCAATATTGATTTTTCATTTACAATATATCTATATTGGCCCAATATGGAACCAAGATTCAGCCGATATGATGTGCTACCTGGGTACGAGCAAATACAGTCAAACACGCGGCGTGCTAACAAACCGTTTCTATTCTTCAGCAGAAGTGTGTTTTGAGAAAGGGGACTCGAAACATGAAATGGAAAACAAACTTTGAAGAGTCTTTCAGTCGCATCCTTTCTCTGAAGCTCCCAATATATCCGGAGGGCGCGCTAAAATCATGTATCCAAACGAGTTCTCCCTTCATCTGCGGTGTGTAATTGCAAAGTTTTTTTTCAGTTCTATTCTCTTAATTAAATTAACTGTTATTTTACGTGATCAAAAAGATCATCACAATTCAGTTGAGAGTATTGGATGCCTCCAAGCTCTTGAATATTGTTCAAACGAAAGTTTAATAACAGTTCAAGTTTGCTGTTTTGTACGAAAATAGCTTGGAGCTCAATCCATACAGAAATGTAAGAAAACTTTTTTGTTGACGTTAATTCAGAATACTTTTTTAATAAACTGTACGGTCGAAAGTGAATAACTTGGGCAACAAACTTCATATGAGGTTGCTGAACGTATTTTGCTTCTGAAATATTCCGAATATATTATCCAAGATATCTGTGATGAAACATAATGATCACGGTTCATATGAGTTTTGAGGAAGTTCCTCATATATCATATCAACAGTTTATAGATATACAGTGTGTCCAATCAGGTCGGCACCATATGGAACACTTTTTTATTATTTGTCTTATGAAAAAAAGTTACCCTTGATAGAGTTCTACATGGCCTAAAACCCAAAATGAAATGAGGCATAAGATGTCCGTAGGACTGCTCATTGCTAATATCTACAATAGGAAAAGTTGGATCGAAAATCCATCAGAAAACAACTACTTTCCTGGCTAATGCCACGACGAACATTGAATTACATCTGATGGAATTTCCTACGGACGTCTTATGCCTCAAGTCATAAGCTCATTGTTTGTGAACTACAGTTTTCTCCTTTGTTTTATACGGTCTTGACGATCGTGGTTCATGGGTATTGCTTAGTTTAGTTTTCGGCGCTGGGATGGCGCTCGCAGTTTAGAGTTATCCACTGTGCGGGCGCGATCTCAGTTTCGGTCTTGAAATGGATTTGGTTATCGCTTCATTCGTTGCAGTCATTAGTTATTGACTGCTAGACCTACCCTATACTGATGAAGGGCAATACTCCGAAATCGATATAGAGGTGGTCCGAATGTTTCGATGAACATTTCCATGCAACAAGCAATGGCAGAAATAACCTTGTAGGAACTCTGCACAGAAATTTCATCACATGTAATCCAATGTTCGTCGTGGCATTAGCCAGGAAAGTAGTTGTTTTCTGATGGATTTCTGACCAAACTTTTCCTATTGTATAGGATATTAGCAATGAGCAGTCCTACAGACATCTTATGCCTCAAGTCATAAGCTCATTGTTTGTGAACTACAGTTTTCTTCTTCAAAATGAAATAATTGAATTTAATTTTTTTGCATTCGTATACGAGGTTTATCGATAAATGTGAATTTTTCTCAAGACTAAAGTACTTTCATTTTTCACAATATTGACAATCTTCACCGAGAAAAGTTGATCCCTATTGAAAATTACGGTTAGATATCCAATATTACCAATATACCATGAAAAGTATCTTCAATAGATTTTGGAAATAAATAAATTATGATTTAATTTTGCAAATCATAAAACATACAGGGTCCTGCAACAGTGCGTCAGGTTTTCATAGCACTCATACTATTTGGGAAGCGCTCTTGATGCAGTCGCCTGGCTTCATATGCGTTCCCGTCAGCAAGCCCTTACAGATAATGCATGTCTGCTAATTCAGTATTTGTAAAATTTACCATGTTTTTTCAATAAACAAGTTTTCATAAAATGAATAATATCACCTATCTTGCTAAAGAAGTGTCAAAATTGTTCATGTTGAAAACAACGAAAGGTGTTCTTAGCATACTAGATGTTTCTAGCCCACAAGATAATCCTAATACTCTTCAACGACTGATTTCGCCTAGTGACAAGTAAATGGATGCATTTTATTTTCTAACTCAAAAACCATTCGCTGTACAAAAAGGCAGGAGAACACTTTTATGAAAAGATAAAGGAAAATTGCAAAAATAACATTTATTTAGAAAAAAGACGTCTCATTATTTTTATGAAAAATATGACATGGTATGTTAACAGGGACGCTAATGATGAAAATTAAGAAATAATGGAAAAAATGTATTTTTATGCACACTTGGCATGTACCAAAATTTAAAAAAAACGCCAAAGTGGTTTCAGAGATATTGGGGAAGAACTTAGATTTTTCTTAAATTTCAACATCGTATATCTCAGAAATGACACTGTTACGGACCTATGTTTATATGAAGAATTTTTTCTTAAATCATCCAAGGATTATTGCCCTTCAGGATCAGCATTCAATTAAGAAACACCCTGTACACTTCGGCTTTTTATAGCCCTCTCCCTGTTGGATGAAAACCGTTTTGAATGAATGATATCAACGAACCGAACAAAACATTCGAACATTTAAAAAATTTAAGTTGAAGGAATATACAGAAAATCTCTTTTCACAAGTGGAATATTTCTGGCCTCGGTAACTATGAGAAATCTCATCGACTTTGTCGATTTTATTCTTATCTCTCCATTCTTGGATGTACCAAACATCCAAATTTATCTAATGAAACAAGTTATAATCAAAAATAATTTTTAATCAGTACGTATGTTATATACAAATAAGTTGGGCATTTTGCCAATCAGTCTACTATTATAACAAGCAGAATATACATTGAGAAATAGGTTCAAGTTATGAATGAACATTCTTACTATAAGGGTATATCTAAAAATATCTAGAAATATATAACAATCCTTCGGTCAGTCGACTTAACTACATAGATTAACACTTACAATTATTACACAAAAACTTAAGGCCAATTCATGTAACATATCATTATCATAGTCATAATCTGTATCACAGTCCTAGTCTCAGTCGTTGGCTTGAGAAAATAAAAAATTGACAGATAACAACACCGTCATTAGTATCTTTTTATCTCAAAGGAGGGCACATTTTTCATTAATTTTAACCTTTCCGTGACGGGTCGTGGCCGCATACCCCAACTTTACGTTATTCCTTGTAACTCTGCTATAAAAAAAAGGAACGTGCTTTTGCCTATAATAGCTAATCCTCAAACGATTCATTACCGACATTATAATAATTAGATATTGTAGGTATAACTGGTATAAAGATTTATGCGTTGGGTTAGGTGACATACCCCCCTCCGGCTCAAATGTTTCAACTTGCTCATCAGCATGTTTATCGACTCCGCGCATGCATCACAATTAACATATCGGTGCAATAGAGATCTCTAATGGCTTTGGACACTAATAAAAAGAGACAAAAGTTCTCAACTTTCCCATCCTTGTTTCCAGGAGGCGTACTCTGTGATTGGTCACTATAATGGCAGGGAGTTCAACTGTAGCTGTCTTGTCATTCACACTCCCCGCCATTGAGTTTAGTGAGTTTAGTGACCGAACAGGTGCAAGTAATATCCTACGTTTTTGGGAGTTATTAGCCATAACGAAACAAAAATATTTGACTGGCGACGAACTGCAAGAAAATCGTTTGTACCAATTGCAAAATTCATTTCTTTAATTCACAGTCAAATACGCAAGGAAGTGTTGTGCTCTGAATGTGGCGAATGTGGTGAAAAATAAACTCATATTAATCATTATAAACCATTCATATATCATGCAATGCTCGTTATCTAAACTACTTGCCAGATAAAGTGGGACAGCCAAAAAATTGTATAATTTTGACTAGTTATAACTTGGACATTTCTTGGCCAATGTTGGATTTACAACCAAAGTTGGAAAGCGTCATCTTTGGTCTATCCTTCAATGGCATCGTTTTTTTTTTGCAATTCGTTCTCTTTGTACTGGGAAAGAATTTAGAGCCGGAAATATTTCGAATTTTTGACCAATAATTTGGGAAATGTGAGGGATCCTAGAATTTTTTTTAGAAGTTGGGTGAATTGTTATTCCGATATCTCGAGAAATCTTTGAAATATTTTTGATAAATTGCGTTGCTATGGAAATTTCCCCATTTTATGAAATTCCGTTTTCATTTCAAAATGTGGCCTTTTTTAGTTAAACAATAACGGCCACCATCTAAACTGCAACAAGGAATATTTCTACTGAAGATAATTAACACCAGTTGCGCGCAAAAAAAGGGTTTATGATATTCAGAAACGAAAATTCGTTTTCACTGAAAAAATTCAACAGTTTCATTAATCGTGCCATCAATTAGCATGATGCTGACGAATTCAGAGGCATGCAAAAGGGGATTCTGCAATGCAGACAAATTAAAATTCCAGTTTCATAATTTTTTTTTCATTTATTACAAGCTTTTTAGTGGATTCATCGCAGTACAAAAAAGGATCCATATGTTTACGTACATAAGAAAATGTTATTTATAAAACAAAAATATGAATCCTATTTAGTAAGGCGTTAGCCCCCCTCTAGCCTGAATAACTGCCTGGCAACGACTTGGCATGCTCGAAATTATTTCGTTGATTAGTTCTATTCATAGGAACTGCCTCCCAGAGGTCCAGAATCATCCCTTCGAGATCGTTAAGAGTTTCTGGCTGACGTTACCTTCAGGAAAACTCCAACTTCATCCAACTCCAGACGTGCTCAATAGGAATCAAGTCTGGTGATCTGGGAGGCAATTCACTTCGATTAACATTTTGGTCTTGCAGATACCTGTTTACTAATACTGCCCGATGAGGCCGAGCATTATCGTCCACAAGAACAAAATCTTCGCCATAATTTCGAGCATGCGGAAAAACTTCCTGAATCAGACAGTCATTCAGGTAGACTCTGTTGTTGTGTGTGTGTAGAATACCGCCCCAAACTGTCAATCTACCACCTCCAAATGCAGCTTGGGGACGTATGTTTCCTTCTAAGAAACGTTCTGCCCGTCTCCAAGTTAACAATCGGCCGTCGGAATTATTCATCAGCGAAAAGACAGTCTCACCAACGAAGATGCCCATACATGTGTTCTTCGGACCATCGTCTGTTCACCCGGTGAATATTTATTAAAAGTGGGCCCTACCACGAGCATTTAAACCCAAGTGATGTAGGAACCTTCTGAAAGTGTTTGCTGAAACATTCAACTGCAGGTTCGCTCTGATTCTTTTGGTGGTCCAAACCCTATTTCTGATAGCAGTGCGTACTATTGCTCGGTCCTGACAGGGATTTGTTATTTTTCGACTTCCTCCGCCGTTGTGTCGGTAAGCAACAGTACCGTTGTTAGCTTCTTTTTGCAAAGCTCTTTCTAAAGATGATTTCTTGACCTCAAATAAGTCGGAAATCTCTCTTATTGCATAATTTCTTTGCCACAATCTTGAAATTTTCACCAAATCTGCACTGATAAGTCGTGGCATTTAGACGATAACAATAATTAATATTTGTTTTGACTTCAAATGCAATCTAATGTCAAAACCTTATTTCCTTAATGACATTTTTATTTACATCAACATGCAGAAATAAAATTTTGACAATTAGATTGCATTGTTTTCACGTTGAAAGAAATGTCGCGACTTTCCAATGCAGAATTGATAAATATAAAAATTACCAAAGGTACTTACTACTGCTTACTGACACTACCATTAGGCCCGTACATGGTCAAAAACATGGTCAAAAATTTTTCACTGGGCGAACAAAGAACAACACTTTATAAAATTATTAAAAATGTTTTCATATTGATCAAACTTTTTGGAGCACCTTGTATAATGGAGTATCTTTCATACGCCAATAAATTACATGGATGCTCATCTTAAAAAAGTAAAAAAGTAAAAAAAAAATAATGAAACTGGAATGTTAATTTGTCTACATTACAGAATCCCCTTTTGTACGCCTCTAAATTTGTTAGCATCATGCTAATTAAAGGTATGGCACCTTTTCAACTGTCACAATCAATAAAACTGTAGAATCTTTCAATAAAACCGAATTTTTGTTTCTAAATATCATAAACCCCCTTTTGCGCGTCACTGGTGTTAATTATCTTCAGTAAAAATATCCCTTGTTGCAGTTCAGATGGTGGCTGCTATTGTTTAACTAAAAAAGGCCACATTTTGGAATAAAAACGGAATTTCATAAAATGGAGATATTTCCATAGCAATGCAATTTATCAAAAATATTTCAATGATGTCTCAAGGTATCGGCCCAACAATTCAACCAACATCTAAAAAAAAATTCTAGGGTCCCTCACATTTCCCAAATTATTGTTCAAAAATTTGAAATGTTTATCGGCTTTAAATTCTCACCCTGTACAAAGAGAATGAATTGCAAAAAGAGAAATCCGACGCCAATAACGCATAGGCCAAGGATGACGCTTTCCACCTTTGGTTGAAATGTTCATCTGGCCAGTAGTTCATGTTATGTTTGATTTTCAGAATATAATATTATTTCAAAGTTAATCTAAATTTATTCAAATTAATTTAATTCTTGCTCATAGGTACGTTTTAAGACTGCAACTGCGACTGCGGAATTTCTATGTGCCCCGTCACGGAAAGGTTAGAGTACCCTCTTCCTGGCTCGTTTTTTCCCGAAACACAATAAACAATAACAAGTAACAAGGATAACAAGTCAAAAAAAAATCATTATTCATGTCATTTGTGCGTTGTGCATATCGTCCTACTCATGAGAATCAAAATTGGAAATTGCCAACTTTGAAGGTGAAGTTCTTATGATTATGATTGAGACTAAAACTAAATACCCCTACTGGAATGTACAGTATCGATTTGATTTTATGATAAAGAAAATGATGCATGAATTGACCCTTTTACATTTGGGAAAGTAACAATCGAAAAAACAGTCCTAAACCGATGAAGCATGAAGTTATTCATTATTGCAAATATGTACCTTATGCAGAAACAGGATTGCAATCAACAGAGAAAATACATTTTTCGAAAAATATTCCGGCTCAATTACGAACATTTTTCGATAAATCATTCACCATTCGATAATCTGATATTTTCAGACAATCTAAACCTTCAGTTATTGAGTCATTATCCTACCCAATGGAAGCAGAACATTGTTTACCAATACATGTAGAAAATGTAAATTTAGTGGAAAATGTAAACATTTTCAATTGAAAATTGAACCTCCTTTGGACTCCTCTGGAAATGGAGAAAAAACCTACGGTATGTGTTTGATTCAATTCTCAATTGAAAATATTTCCCTTCTCAACATGAATCCCTTCCAAAAAAGGTTATCTTGAACGATGGAAAATAGCTACTAAATTTTGTCTTTCAGTCGCTGATAAAATCAACATGCCATACCTATGACAGGTTATTTGTAAAATGTTTTTCAGTGTCATCGCACAATAAATAAACCATCAATTTCATCATTACAGTGTGAAATTGCTTCTGAAGAGTCTGATTTCCGATCTCCCTGATTTTGAGAAGAGTTAAATAGATTTTTGTCGACCAAACTGTATTGGAAGCCTAGCGAAAGATATGCAATTCACGCATCCATGAAAGGAGCGATTTTTGTGAGTGATACTTCTGAAAAACATTCTCCCTTATCACATTTATTTATATGAATTTCCAATGGAAACTGGATATTCGAGGAATCAACTATAGGGTCATTCCACAATATCTATCAGATGTAGTTCAATGTCCAGCGTGGCTTCAGCCAGGGAAGTTGTTTTCTATTAGATATTCCAAAAAAGTACCTCAATTTTTATCGTGGGTTTATTCCAGTACCAGAGGATTCATGTTTGGTTCAATTTTCAAGTGATAATGTTTCCCTTTTCATCATGAATCTCTAACAGTGATCTTGCTGAAAATCAAACTCGAGTTCATACGAAATCATTTTCAAACGTTTGAAGTAACATAGAGCGATACAAACACCGCGCGTTGGAAAGAGATACAATATTGAATTCGTATACGTTGAAACTCTAGAATATACCCCCTGAGCTCTACGACCATCATATTATTATTATTATTATTATCATTATTATAATTACGTCGAGTACAATGGGAGTCAAAGGGCTTGCCATTTCGCCAGATCTTGTCCCTATGGACTTTTTCCTCAGGATTCATTTGTTATGGTAAACGATGGAAAATAGAGACTTAATTTTGTCTTTCAGTCGCAGATGATTTCACATCTGATTTTATTAAGATCCTGTTCATATTTTTGATAAAATGTACATTTAGTATTTCGACATCGAGTGACATTCTGAATTATTAAATATAGAACTTATGACAATTGAATGTGGTCAAACACATTTTGTAAACTTTTATATACGAACAATGTTTGTATTGGGAGAGTTTGGTTTCTCAAAAGTGGTCCTCGTGCTCGAGCTATGCTTATGTGTACATGTGAAATGCCAAACTACTCTATAGGAGCAAAGAAAGCGCGTACTCAGACAGTCTGATTTGAAATAAAATAGTACGATATAAATTATAATAAATTGTGATATGAATTAGAAGTTACATTTCATGTATACAAATGAATGAGATAAAACCGTTAATGTTATTTTCATTACACAATTTCCAATATGCAGTTATCAGAACACTTTTTCAACGATGAGAGTACATAAAGAACTCGGTCAATTTAATGGTGCAGAGTTTATCGAAATATTTCCAAACATTATCCGAGAAATGCGATTTATTTGAGAAGATTATGATGTTTTCGGTTGTCCCAATTCGTGGGCCAAAAATGGCTATTTTATACGTATCTAGCATGTGATTCTGCATATTATGGTACCTACATATTTTCGTTTTCTGATAACTGCTAGTTACTACCTCCTATCCTCACTGATAGGTTTCTTAGATATAATTAACTGGGCTTAAATGAATTAGTAACATTTCGACGGTCATAATAAATTGATAATTTAATTTCATCCAGCGACTTCTCCACAATGGAATAAGAGTTATTGCATTTTGGCTATTTACTTTTGAGTACTGATAAACATATGGGTATTCGTGAATGAATTTGTTACAGGTATATGAATCTTTGCGATTCAATCTGAATACGAGTGTATGTGTGAAAAATAGAATTGAAATATATACCAAGAAGGAAGTATATTAGGAAGCCGGCTTAAGCAGAGAGCAGAGGGACAAGTTGTAAGTAACAATTTGAGTTACAAGTTGAGTTACAGGTTGAAGAGACAAGTGAAGTAGACGGAAAAGTTAAAGAGGTTGATCTACAAATTAGGTAGCAGTGAAGTATGCACGGTATTTAGCAGTATATTCTAGTTGTAATTGATGTTTCGGATATTGTTGTTGATGGTTGAACTGAAAAAAAAAATTTATCAATATCAAGAGGATCTCGTGGTTTCGATGGAAAGGAACATCCAATATTGTTTACGAAATGAGGTCGAACCAAGGAATAGTAGAGCATTCGCTTTTTTCTGAATGCTATTTGCCTCAGCTACTAGTTACTAGTTGAAGAGCTAAAGAAACAGGAGAGAACTGGAAGGAAGAGTAACAGAGAGGAACAAGTTAATTAGGAATGTCAGCAAAACGAAAAGGATGGAAGAGCTAAAGAGAAATATGAGCAGTGTGAACTGTTGGAGAATAATAAAAACAGTTTGGAAGCACAAAATGCAGTTTTTTCAGATTGTCCGCAAACCTTTGCAAAAACTTCAAAGAACATCGTCAGCGCTTAAGAAAAGTAGGTCGGAATTGGTTTCGATGAAACTGCTTACGGTGGAACGACCAATTATATGTCAGAAGAGCATCGCCTATAAAAAAATCTGTAAAACAGAGATAGATTACCAACCTTCCTGCGGTGTTTCAGAGAAATGACCAAGGCTGCAAGCGAAGCATCACCAACATGGCTATTGTTTCCCAGGTAGCACATCATATCGGCTGAATCTTGGTTCCATATTGGGCCAATATAGATATATTGTAAATGAAAAATCAATATTGGTCCAATATGGGTGAATATTAAAAAAACAATATTATAATAATAATATTGGTGGAATATTGGTTGAACTAGTTTTGAATGTAGATTATCACATGAAATATTGGGTCAATATTGGTTGAATAATTTCTACCAATATCGATAATACAATATTGGTTATATATTGTTTTCCACATCTAGAATAAATATTGCAATCCCAATATTCCAGTCGTATCGATTATAGGGAAAAAAACTATATTGTATTTCCAAGTTTGATAGCATATTGGTTGAATATCATTTCCACTTTATTTGACAAATTGTAATAACTCATATTGAGTCAATATTGGTTCAATGATATTTACCAATATCGATAAAACAATATTGTCTTCACATCGTTTTCAACATCTAGAATAAATATTGCAATCCCAATATTCCCCTCATATCGATTCAAGGAATGAAAACTATATTGTATCTCCAAGTGTAATTACATATTGGTTGAATATCATTTCGCCAATATTCAACAAACCTTATTAATTAATATTGGGTCAATATTGGTTCAATAATAGTTATTGATATCGTTAAAACAATATTGTCTTCATATTGTTTCCTACATCTAGATTGAGATGAAATTTGAATATTGGCCGAATATTCAATGAAACATATTTAAATTATTTCATGATCAAACCTGGATAAAAATCCGCTAGGTGGCTCTACATATAGAACGTCTTCTAAAACCTACGAAAGTTCATTAAATACTTCTCTTAATGTAGTTAAGGCGATCAAAAGGCAGACTCTGGTGTCACCTTCATCAACTAAAAGACATTTAATAATTTACCAAGGTATATTGACGTCCTCCAATATAACCAAATGATATTGTACCAATATCGATAAATATTTTAACGCCATTATTGCTTCAAGAATATTTCACCAAAACTATTTCTGGAATATTCAAACAATATTCGACCAATATCGCAAAATGTTCACATTTTAATTCTCGACAACATAACTTTTGAATTTTGTGCCAATATTGTCAGAATATTGTATCAGCGATATTGTGCCAATATCGCCAAATATTTTGAGGCCAATATTGGTTGGGGAATATTTCGCCAATATTATTCAAGTAATATTGGACCAATATCGCCGAATGTTCACATTTTTTTTCTCGCCAATATTGCATTTCAAATATTTCGCCAATATGTTCACAATATTGTACCAATATTTTACCAATATAAGTGTGCTACTTGGTCAGAATCTAAAGAGTTTCAGTGTGTTTTTAGGAGCATACAATTGAATGGAAGTGAAGTAGCTCTTGCCAAGAAAGTTTTTTTTTGAGAAGCAGTTTTGGCAATCGCAGGAGCTGGTAAACAGGAGGGTGGATGGAAGTCAAGAGGTACAGGGTCAGCATTAGGGTATTTGATTGGAACTGGAAAACGATAGAAATTGAAAAACACCGAAAAAACAGGAACAGTTGCAAGAAATTAACAGAGCTAAAGGAAGACAGGAGGTACAGGGTCGGCATTTGAAAACTTCACAAAACTAGATCTATATATAGCTGAGTGCTATATTGTAGAATCTATTTCAAATAAATAGATCATCACCGAAATATTGCCAACGATTATGAACAAATGTTAGAAAGAGTATTGCTATATTGAACCGAAATGATTCTAATTCGTGTTAGGAATTGCATGAAATGATGTGTGAGTATAGACAATTTGAGAATTTGGTCTACTTTACGGCCCGCCAGGCCATATTGCGCTCACGGGCGGTAAAGTACCACTTTACGCCTGGCGAACCGTGCGGTAAAGTGTACTTTACCGCCCGCTAGTGCATTAAACATTTTTATTCAAGACTTTTTCCTGGAAGCAATATTACTTTAAATAAATGGCCAATTTGACACCCTGTATCTCGAAAACTAGCCATAGGATTGAGTTATGCCCAGGAACACTTTTGATCAGCTTGACTTGAACTACATCATGTGAAAAACTTATCGAATTTCACCATGTCCCATTTTCCATACGAATGGTGAGGAGTTCTTTTCATAATAACAATTTCGATAGTGTGATAAATGACAGTACGAAATGACAGTACGTCTGACAAATTGTGAGATATGATGATCCAAACGTAGGTTTTAGAACATGCAGAACTTTTCATGAAAAATGGCTGATTGAATAGTGAAAAAGTTTTCTATATGTCGCCAACTCAAGTGGCACACTCTAGCTATATTGAATCATCATGTTAGGCTCATACGAAAAATAAGTGGACTAGCACGTATTTACAATTACATTCTTGTAAATACTCCCTCTGTTTACACTAACATCAAAAGTAGCTTTCGACTGAAATGGTTCCTCATCTCGACAAATGAACCCTACGGCGAATTAACTTCATACTTCTCCTCATCTTCCTTCGATCTGACATAAACAGGATACGATCTTTTATGTAAGTTCGAATCTGGAGATTCTGTCGTGGTAGTTGTCTTAGTCCTAGTGAACCTTCTGATTGCGTAGTCCCGTAAACTCCGAAAAGCCGGTCGGGAGCTCTGGACAAGGTTGTTCACAGCTGTCAGTGTCTGTATTGGAATCTGAAATGGGAAATTATATTAGTATAGGTATGGGTATATATTCTTTCTTGATACAAAAGATTGAAGTATGAAAATAAGACCGTGCGTTTTCCAGAATTTATAAATGGCCATATTTTCCCCTTGCAGGTCTCGTCTATCAGTGTTATATCGTAGAAACTACAGTGAGGAAGACTGATTGTGTTCAGAAAAACATCGAAGAAATTATAGACTCTTGAACTGATCAGTGATATGAGACAGCTGAAACACTGAAGGAAACTCATGAATTATTAGTGTGAACATGATGTGTTTCCTATGGGAACTGTGACCAACAGGAAATGAAGATTTAATAGACAAATTCCACTGCCAGTGTTATATCGTAGAAACTACAGTGAGGAAGACTGATTGTGTTCAGAAAAACATCGAAGAAATTATAGACTCCTGAACTGATCAGTGATATGAGACAGCTGAAACACTGGAGGAAACTCATGAATTATTAGTGTGAACATGATGTGTTTCCTATGGGAACTGTGACCAACAGGAAATGAAGATTTAATAGACAAAAACCACTGCTTAATGTGCAACATTAGATCTCAGGTGATAAAACAAACAAAGTTGAAAGACGTACCTGCGGTCGCACTTTTACCAGAAGGCTTTGTCTACTAAATACTTCTCTCCTGTTGCTCACAGTTTCTCTCGAATGCACAACCTTTTCTTTCTCATAATCCTGGACCTGGATGTCACGCAGGGATCTATAGCTGCCTCCGTGGTGACGAAGATTCTTGCCTTTTAAGTACATACAAGGTGTTGCAACTGAAACCATCAACATGCGGTTGGCTTGCTGTTTTCGACTCTGATTAAATGTTGTTTCACCTGCGATCAAGTGCTGCAAATCATTGCACTTGGCTACACCTCACTGATAAAACCAGCAGCCCGAAATGCGTGTCTGTATTTGCACTTTTACATTGAATCTTTCTTCCCCGTTACTAACAGTTGCCCTCGAAACACATTATTTTCCTAGTCATGTAGAGTATACCACAATGAGCCGTAATGTCAGCAGCTCTTCTGTCTGAAAGTATATAAGTCTGTCCTCCTAGAATATGTCTTCGGTAAATGGTTCCTATGAAACAAGTCCTGTATACTTTGTCAGAGCTCCCTTCCTCAACTCTGGTTCTCTAATTTCCACTCAATTCGTGATTGAGAGATGTGTCTGATTAATATGGCATCCTGGAGTTCTATAATTCTGATTATGAGACGTGCGATTGTGAGAGGTGTTGTATTTGTGTATTTGTGTGTTGTACTTGTATAGTCTGAAGATCAATTGCTTGGAAATATAAACATATGTATTTCGTCCAGACTTTCCCTACCACAAGTGCATTCGGCCACAGATAAATCTTGAAGTTATCTGTGAAACATCTACCCAGATTCATTGCTCTTCTGTACTTCAGATCAAGGGTAAAAGTAGTGACTGGCTGGCACAGCATCCAGGAATATGATATTGATAAAAATACTGTGCACATTCTTACCGGAAGCAGTAGGATTTGTTGAATGAAATTTGATGACAACGATTATGATGATGCTAAGGATGTTGTGAAGAAGGTGTGAAATGCGATTGTGAAAAGCAGCAGATGTCTATATATTCCAAAACTGTAGATAGCTTAGAGAAGTATGGTGATGTGTGTGAAGATGAACTCCAAACCACAAACCAATGAAATGAAAAAATAAAAATTTTCCCATACTGACTAAGCTATTTGGTGCAAGTGCTAAAGAAACTAGGTGGATGACTATGAAAGGCAATGATGATTCAAGCTCGAAAACTTACTTTGCCTACATTTTTGCAGTGATCACCTTGGTTCGATCTATCCTGGAGTAATATTCACCCTGGCCAAATTGTCTCTGCTTGACAAAAATCATTACTTGGTAAAATATTCAAAATCATAAAAATGAAACGTATGTTTGAAAGACTCAGATAATGATTACTTGTGTTTTTTCCATTATCTCGATTGTTTTTGATAAAATACGACGTTTAATCGGTTGACAATTTCCGATCAATGTCAAGTGTAGAAAAGTCCTATAACGTGAGTGAAACATCGTGTTGAATCAAAAACCATCCACATAATATAAATACAAAATGATATATGTAAATAAAAATTTGGAATATCTACTTGCGAAAAAACAGAGTACAGTTCATCTGAATGAGTTGGATGATTTCATAATGTTCTAATGTTTACCCCCTTCTTAATATGTTTTTTATTGAATACTTTATCCTAAGTGTTCATCTAGATAGAGTACACAATAACATGAATTTGTTTAAATAAGTGTACTAGTAGAGATATGGACAAATTTTTTAAATTTTGTACCTATATGGTGTTACAGAAAGTTCAGTAAATTTTTTTGAAACTATGAACAGGATGTTAATAAAATCATATGTGAAATCATCTGCTACTGAAAGACAAATCGCAGACGAATACAAAGACAATCGCAGTATTTGAACAAGAGTTATATAAGAGTAAAAATAATAGTAATATCGTGGTATTTCACAACAGATATTATTAGTATTTTACAAATCACTTATTGATTAATATGGAATACGCAAAATCGACGGTAACTAAACTAAATTATTTGAATGGTAGTCATTTTCTGGAATTTTCAGGTTAGGTTATGAATGGAATGAATATTCTTTTTTTTTTCTCTAGAAATTTTGTTGGGGTTGGGATCAGTAGAATCGAAGAAAAACAATTTTTTTTTGCCAACGTTTCGAATTTAATTAAATTCATCATCAGGGCTCTGTAACAATGAGTTTTCACAGAAAATTGTAACTATATACTAAAGTACATTATTAGAATTGAAGTTATTATTACTTGCCACGCTTCTCTTTAAACTTTCGAGAAACAAGATATGTAATTACTTAAAAGACTTACCCAAATTATTTGTTTTCCTGAGTTAAAATCCTTTAAATATGTTTGAAATGAACAGACACAGTAGATAACAACGCACTGAGGACAACAACACATGTATCCATAAACTAGGAACGAAATACTAAACTAAAATTCTTTTGGAGACGTCGTGAAGCGACCGATACGAATGTTTTTCCCCTTTAATATGGATCGAAAGAAAACGAAGCACTAAAGCCGTAGGATTTTTGATATTTAATTTTTTTGTGTCCCTTTCATGTTCAGATATTCTTGTTTTTAAATAACGTTTGGTTTGTCCTACATAACATTTCGGGCCCGAAATGTTATGTTATGTAGCTTGAAATAAGTTCATGAACCACTAACCACTTCCAGGCCTGAAATGTTATGTAGGACAAACCAAACGTTATTTAAAAACAAGAATATCTGAACATGAAAGGTACACAAAAAATTAAATATCAAAAATCCTACGGCTTTAGTGAAACACATTAGAGAAAACGGTCACAGTTTTGAATTTACGACACCCATCGTCCTTGACACACAACCCTTTTATTCCAAAAGAATCCTTAGTGAGATGATCCATATAGTAAAAGAAAATAGCGTCAACGCTAGAAGGGACATAGAAGGTTTGGGTACAGCATTTTTCAATTTGATAGGTCAGATTCCGAGTTGAAATATTCATTCACATTTCATGTGTTGCTAAGCTTCGTTTTCTTTCGCTCCATATTGAAGGGGAAAAACATTCGTATCGGTCGCTTCACAACGTCTCCAAAATAATTTTCAATTCAGTATTTCGTTCCTAGTTCATGGATACATGTGTTATTGTCCTTCGTGCGTTGTTGTCGACTATGTCTGTTCATTTTAAATATATTTTAAGGATTTTAACTCAGAAAAACAAATAATTTGGGTAAGTCTTTTAAGTAATTACAAATCTTGTTTCTCGAAAGTTTATAGAGAAGCGTGGCAAGTAATAATAACTTTAATTGTAGTACTTCAGTATATAGTTACAATTTTCTGAGAAAACTCATTGTTACAGAGCCCTGAACGAAACGTTTGCAAAAAACAATAGTTTTTCTTCGATTCTGCTGATCCCAACCCCAACAAAATTTCTAGAGAAGCAATTTTTTGGATCACTAAACGTACCAGTTGGAATGAATATTCGTAATCAACTAGCCCATCAATGAAAAACCGTGGAAAACGTTTTGAATGTTATATTTAAACGTGTTATGTTATTAATGAGTAGAAAGACAATTGAATAACGGAATAGTTTTCTGGACTTCCTTTGATTTTCGTCATGAGTGGAATTCATTGAATATCCCTTTCAACCATATTTTGTTGACCAATGTCATCAACGGTACCTATATGTTTTGAAACTTAGATTTTCAACTAACTCTTCCGTCTTTATGGATCTTGTAAAATCAAATTAACTACCAATGCACAGTATGGAAATTATGATATTTGCATACATTCATGAATGTACTTGGTGCTGTAGAGTTCATGTCAGAAATCTTTGAACTATTGTACCTACCACAGAATATGTAAATTGAAATCCTTTTTTATTAAAAGAGAAGGAAAGAATCAAAGATCTGAACCATAAATTATCAGCCAATTTAATAAATCAATTCAGAACAAAACTACTTTGTTTCTGTATACTCTAACGATTCAATTCATTTCCAGTAACGAAAAAAACATTGCTCGAAGTAAGTTCTTGAAGCAATAACGAGAAGTTATCTCAAACTTTTTTTGTAACACTCTTACTTGATCACCTTTTAGTCCAAGCAAATGGCCTATACTAATTTTTATAAGATAGTTCGTTAATGAAATCCCCAATTTTTGACCCAGAAAAATCGCTTTGTGGAATTTTTTAAACGAGAGTAAAAAAAAATAACAGACTTTTTGTTATTTTGGTAATATCTCAAAGATTATTAGAGGAATCGTATAACAACATTTGTTGGGATTTATGAAACCTACAAAACGGATTTCAATACGGCTGAATCGGTGCATTTTCCACTGAGAAAATCCGCGAAAACCTCGGAAAAGAGACCATTCAAAAAAAGAATTATAATTTTTATAAATCTGAAGCTGGATAAACAATATTGCGGAAACCTATAGATAATAATCAGCCCTATGCTGTATCACTTCCGTTATGTTTAGCGCTAAATATAACGAAATATATACAGCATAGGGCTGAATATGTGGTTCAACTATGTAGTTTTTGCACATTCGCATTATGAAAACTTTAAGGCACATCTTGCAAGATGCGCCGATTTAAGGAAAATTGTTCTGTAAACGACATCTGGTGGTAGAGATCAATATCTACAATTTGTATATTTTGGATTTCAACCTGAGAGGTGAAAAATTTGTTGAAAATATCACTGAAAGTTGATTAAAACGCTTCAAAGTGCGTCCGAAGTCACCCGAAGTCGCACTGAAGCTAACTCGAGTTGAGTTCGGACGACTTCGGGTGCACTTTGAAGCATTTAGAGTAACTTCTAATGACATTTTCAACACATTTTTCACCTCGCAGGTGGAAATCCAAAATTTACAAATTGTAGATATGAATCTCTACTTCCAAATGCCGTGTACAGAATTTGAATGAGATGATTTTCTTCAAATCGGCGCATTTAGATAGATTTGCCGTTAAATTGTTTATAACGCGATTGTGCCAAAATTACACATCAGACAGGAACCATCTTGCGCACAGTTGAACCACATCTTATTATCCATCAGTTTCTGCTATAACGTTTGTCCAGCATCAGATTTGTAAAAATTATGAATTTTTGAAAAATGGTCTCTTTTTCGATGATTTCCTGGATTTTCTCAGTGAAAAATGCACCGATCGGGTCATTTTAAATACCATTTTGTAGGATTCATAATCCTCTACAAAAGTTTTTCTGACTGTGGAATGATTCCTACAATGCTTTTTGATATATTCTTTAAAAAACAAAAAAGTTGTAATTTTTTTCACTATTTCTTGTTTAAAAATGTCACAAAGCGATTTTGCTGGGAGAAAATCGGGAATTTATTATACGAACTTTCTTTCAAAAAGTAGTTCAGGCCGTTTGCATCTTTTGTTTTGTGTTTTATCTACCGCTCAGTATATTCATTAAAATTAGTATATTGTGTGTGCAACAAGTGCAGAAAAGTGCTAATTTCTCACGAGTTTGAAAAAGTTGCGGCACGAGCGCAAGCGAGTGCTGTAATTCAAACGAGTGAGAAATTGCATTTCTGCTCGTGTTACACACTATACTTTTTGTACAACACCCTTTTTGCTAAAAATAATACTATACTATAAGACGGAATGAAATGTCAGTGACTCATTCTTAGCTTTATGATGCCCAAGAGAAGCAAGGGAAGAGGGAGAGGATTTTAAGCCGCTCTCATTCTTGCTTTTTCTGATATTTCTAATATTAATAGTCGATTTTAGCATGGAATATATTGACCAGAGAGTAGAGGCTTTTCTTGATTTGGATAGTTCTTCAAAATATGCCAAAATTATATTTTCAGAAACACTCTTAGTTTTGTATTTTTCCTTCAATTCCATAAACTGTTTGTATGCATTTTCATATTTTCCTCTTGAACTTGAAGGTAGTAAATTCAATGACAATGAATTAACTTGTTCTCTTAGTTCTGGCGGAGTATTTTCAATTTCAGAACTGTCGCTATCCATTTTAGTTCAATCTCATTAAAAAATTACGGGACAAGAATATTTTACGAATATTTTATGCTTGACGTTTGTTGACATTCAAATGATCCGATAGATGTTGCTCCGTTGCCTAGCAATGGATAGTGTGACAGCAGTAGTGATGTCTATCATTTTTGTTCAGAAAATTATGAATTTGTACGACAATTTCCCTCATATTATATAAACCAATAGACTCTGTCTATTCATTCTCGAAGTTGCCTGATCGAATATCCCTTCGAAATGCAGAATTTTCAAAATATACTTTCACCTTGCTGTCACGAAAACTGTATTGCTTAGAAATTGGGTACTGAAAAATTTTGGCAAAGATTTCAATTATTGTGAGAAATAATCATGTTTGCGAACGTAAAACTATGCAGAAAAGCATGTTTGGAGTGTAGTTGTAGAAAAACTAATTCAAATGCCATACTTACATTGAATAAACTATCGATGACTTTTGATCTCTCGACTGTTTCTCGTTTTCCTCTTGTATCTCCTCCAACTGATAGTTGAAAATTATATTCATTTCCCTGAAAGACTCAAAGAATTCAGGATATGTGAATTTTCTCAGGATATGAAACTCATAAATTTTATCCTTGCGGTGTAGTGAATATCTTATCTCGTCATAACTCGAAATTAACACTAATTTTGAGTTATAACTCTGAATTAGGCTGAGTTCGGCTTTCAACTAGTTCGTCAAAAAACGCAGTTTTATGTTATATACAAATCCTCCAAATTTTATTCGATTATCTTCAAAAATAAAAAAAAATAGTGGCGAGCCACCTTCCGCGGACACCCGGTATATAAAAATAGTAACACTTATACCATTGATAATATTCCATTGAAATGATTCGAGATATGGATGTAACTTCAATCCGAATTTCTATTATCATATCGAACTGAAGGAAAAACAGTACATAGATTTCCAGAATTTGTTTTGAAAAATGAGACTGGCATATTGAGCTGTTTTTCAAAATTCATACACGAGTTTGTTTGTCAAATTTACTAAATAATGAATTAGTTGATGCTACTAGCATTGTTTAACTAGAAGTGAGATAGTCAATGCCTGTGGAAAAGTTATTGGACACAAACGCGAGTGTCATCTAGCTTAATTAGTTACAAACATGCATATTATACTTCATTTCAATGCAGGTTTCTTCAAAAAACTCAGATTGTTTCAATCAAGTTACGACATGACTTGGAGGCCAGATCACTGAAGTTACGTCATGACTTGGATGCGAGATCACTGTCGCCATCTACATGTCGCATCCAATTGAATCCAACATAAATCCCATAAGGTTGGCTAACTATCTTACTTCTATATAAACAATGCTACTAGTTATACCGCTCATTCAGGTTCATACAAATTCCAAAACCAAATTCTCAATGCATCGTATTTTATACCATTTCATTGATTCTCATTATTTGTGATAGGGTGCCTCACCTGCGTATATGATATTTCTTGTATCTCTTTTGGAGTTTCTAGGATTCCTGCTGTTTGAAGAGCCTGGGTCATCAAAGCTGTGATCAGTAGCATCCAAACGACCTTATCCAGTACATATACGAAAACCTGTGAAGTAATGGAGAATCTAATTATAACTTTTATATTTGTACATTCCCTTCAATGACAACGTATATTTTCTGAGGAGGAATTGCAGTTTTCTATATGTGGATTTGCCTGTATATGTGTGTATAATTATGAAACCATCTAGAAATGTATTTAAATATTTATGGATTTCATTATTTTCTCTATTAATGTTTCTATTATTATTTTCATTATTATCGATTCCAAAATGAGTGCTTACTCCATAATGAGGACGAGAACATTTCATTTATCTTAAATAATTTCTGCATTTTTTTTTATATGTGATTACTGTTATTTATCTTTTCCTCAAGTTGTTATGTTTCATCGTTGTTTTTGAAAAAACTCATGTATTCCGTTTTTGGGCATTACGAAATAAAAATTTCTGAGAATAATTTTCATGTGGCTTCTGATCATGAAAAAATGAGTCAATAATGAATTTTTTTAAATGATTATTCGAGCTTTTCAATTTTTACCTGAGAGAAAGTGAGAAATTAAATATAGTGATGAAGTTTTGACCATCTATGTAATTATTGAATACGGTTGTTGGGTTCAGTTCGTCTTAATGAAAAACCATTATTTTTCAACAGGAAAACGTTTCGGCAGTATATCTTGCTATCCTAAGGGCTCTAAATTATAAAATTATGGACTAAACTTACACGCATCTAAATATAAAATTTAGGAAACAATCTATCAAGAGATATTTTCATGATACTTTTGTAATTATTCCGAAAGATGAAGAAAACGAACTTTTAGAAATCTATGCTAAGTTGCAATTTACTTTGGAAACTGTTTGTTTGTCATTTCTGGATACACTAGACATTAGAACTCCTTCAAATGAACGTATAGTCAAAGATACCTGAACTTTCATTCAGAATAAAGAATCAGAAAGATATGCAGTCCCATTTATGTTGATGATAACCCTCACTATTGAAAACATACTTACAAGCTGTTGAACAAGTTAATTTTGTTTAATACTCTTTCAAATCAAAATGAAGAAACAAACAGCATCTATTTGAACATTTGAACATTTGAACATCTCTCCGAGAAGCTAGGTACAGTATTGAACCAGGATAATATGAAAGTTTCATAAAAAAAATGAGAAAAACGACCACACATTTTGTACACAAATCAAATGTTATACAGGGCAATTTAAATTCGACCCCCACCATTGGGATCTCCTAAACTACAGGAGATACGTCGAAGCTTAAATTGGGGCAAAGTTGCGTATTCTGGTGCTTAACAAAATACTGTTTTGAAACTTGAAAAATTCCGAGTATTTCCAGAAATATCGGGAAAAAACTGAAAATCGGAATTTTCGTTTTTATTTTTTTCTGTCGTTATTTGACAACATAGCTCAAAACCAAAAGTACATTTTCATTGATAGTTTTTTTCAGCTACACGTTTTCATGTTCAGATTTACTATCCGAGATTTCGTCTTTTGGCATTCATCATCAACTTTTTTTTCATATTGAATAAAAATGTTTGCAACCCTTATTTTTGAAAAAAGGTGAGTTCAAAGGGGTTGGGTGAACCTCAGTTAGTGCATGAGTGCAAACTTTTAAACGCCATATTGAGGTTTCCTCAAACCAACGCGGGAACGCGGGAGCGGGAGCGGGAACGAGATGAATCCGATACTAAATTCTATAGTGGGACATACCGGTGTAATTATTCGAATTCCGAAATGCGTACAATCAACGGAATATATATCCCTAATAGCACCATGAAGTCCGATGGTAATCCATAGGACATCCTCTCAGGACGTTCGAGACGTCTTTAGGACGTGCAGAATTGGTTCCGGGGACGTCCATTGAACATCCGTGGGAAGCACCAATGTCTCGACTTCTCACCAAAATTGGACGTTCTATAAGGATATCCAGTGGACATCCACCTGGGATGTTCATTGGACGTCCCCGAATTACATCAATCGAAAGTACATCTGGGACGTCCTTAGGATGTGCAGAATTATCATATGTGTTTGTTCGTTGATCTCTTTCAGGACTGAGATTATGATATTGTTGTGGATTACTGGAGATACCAATTTGGATGAAATTTACTTACTAGGTAAGCTCAGCACTCTCTCAGAGTAATTCACTTCGGTTTTGGAAACATCAGATACATCTGAATCAGTCGAGACTTCTCTATTCAATGTTTCTGACAATCGTTTAGCGATTCTCTATTGCGCTGGCGTTTTGATAAATTTCGTTTTCGTTTGTACATGTTTAAAGGATTCACACAACTCTACTTACGGAAACACCTTTTTCAAAACAGTGTTGATTGGGTTAGTAATAACTATTGAATAGTAGAACAAAACTTTTATTTTTATTTATAGATATAACTATACTGAATGAACACAAAATAACTTCCGCAACAGTCACTAAACTAACTAATCACAAAAGGTGATAAAGAAGCATCCAAAGCTGGTAAATACTCAACAATTGTCTGTCGATTCGTCAACACTTCACTTGAACTTTTGAACACGGAATACAAAACACAGAACACAACTTTATGCACGGAATCCAAACATAGAGGAATTGTCTGGTATCAATTCGTATACGAACAAGAGAGACAAACATCCATTTTTCATTTTCATTGTTGTGAAACAGTGAATCGTATTGGCATACGCACAAACTCGAGAATATGGCAGCTGATGACCTCATGGATATAGTGAAATGGGTTTTATTTCAGATGGGTTGTTTTCGCTATAATGTTTATCCCTATTGTATATATGTGATCCATTTTATACCTTTTCTGTAAAACCACTAGCTGGGATGTATACACGGGTACTGGGTACACATGGAGGAGTGATTATTGTAACTGTTTTCAAATTTTGTTTTATTTTTATGATCATCCATCCTTCATCTTTGGACATCCCAAGGAAGTCCTCGCAGGGACATTTTCTAAAATTCGCTGATTGGAACGTCCGATGTACATCCATCAAGGACGATCCAGAATGTCCCCATACCAGGACAACCATAGGAAGTCCTTTCGAAGACATGCCAAATACATGCCAACCAATGGATATCCTAGAAAATTCTACAGAGTATATCCGAACCAGGACATCCCAAGGAAGTCCTCGCAGGAAGATATTCTAAGATTTACCGATTGGGACGTCCAATATTCATTCATGCGGGATGTTCCTGAATGTCCCGTACCAGGACAACCATGGGACGTCCTTTCAAAGACATGCCAGAATACTTACTAACAAGGACGTCCGATGGATGTCCTAGGAAACATTACAAAATATATCCGATCCAGGACATCCCAAAGACGTCATCGCAGAAACGTTTTATACGATGTACCGATTGGGATATCATTGGGACATCCATAGGAATTCCTTTGGGGAAATTCATAAAAATGCACTGAATCGGACGTCCCAAGGACAATGATTTTAAGTTCCGGACATTCGGACATGATTTGTACCAAATAGGGACGTCCCTGGGACATGGTGTGCTATTAGGGATGGTTTGCTACGTGTACTGTTTTTATAGCAATTCGCACGGTTCCAAAGTTCCGTTCCCGCTACCGCTCCCGCGTTCCCGCTTTGGTTTGACGGAACCTTTAGTCAGATTAACAAGTTTAAAAACGTGTTAATTCTTGATGAAGCTTAAAAATATGAGCGATGGCTCATTCGAATCGGAATGACGTATAGAAAAATTTATCGAAATTGTGTATTAGCACATAAAAATGCAATTGTTATTAACAAATTGAGATGAAAAAAAGATAGAATTTCGTTTTTTTGTTAATAACTCAAAAATTATTAATATTTGAGGATTTTTGGAAAAAGTTTCTCAAAGAGGAGGAAATTTCCAAAAAACTCTATCTCTATTATTTATAATTTCAATTTAACGCTGAAAATAGGGCTCCACCAAGCCGTAATGACATAGACGCACTACCGATAAAGACAATTTACCTACTAAAATATTTTTTTTTATTGACCAATATCAATTTAAAAATTTGACTAAATCATGGTATCATCAAGACAGTTGAAAAAATGAGACCCAGTTGAAAAAAAAATTAAAGACAATTTTTCAAAAAGTTATACTATTGTTAATCAATAATTATTTTCCAACCTCTGTTATCTTAAATGACTACTTAAAAGTTTAAAAAATATATCTAAAAATTGTTGGCTTCGTGGAGCCCTTCTTATACATATACTCCACAAGATCACGCGATGGAAGTATATTAAAGTTCATTATTTTGGTTATAATGATATTTTAAATGTAACAGAAAATTAAGATTCAAAGAAATGTTGTTAATAATTATTTTTTTCACAAAATATTACGCATTTGCTGTTTTTGTATCTAACAATGGCATTCAGTAGAGTTGGAAAACAAATATTTACATCATTTGTTAAACAATTTTTCATAAACAAATAAACAAGATTTATATTTTCCGAAAAAAATGTCTCATCACTTTATTGTCTTGACAAAAAAATGACTGAAGACCAGATAAAATTGTTTTAAATAATTTTTTTCATTGTTCATAATCTTTTTCATCATTTTTGTATTGTTTAAATAATTAGTTGAGGAATTATATTTACTTTTAAAATCATAATAGGCAATTCTTCTTCGATTAAAAAGGAAAATATATTTTTTTATAAATAATATCAGTTACAACAGTTATATTATTTTTCTAGTGCAAAAAATGTTGAAAAGACTGGTATCAAGGTACTAAAAAAAAATTCTTCTATTTTGTTTAAAACTTTAAATATTACACCGAACCGAAGTTGAACCGTCAGCATAATTTGTCAAGTAACAAATTGATATAAGTTATAAACTATTAGAGATACGATAATGGACATTCAGGTTGTTTTTATGAAAGTTTGAATTCCCTTTTTCAAATACAAGTTCAAGTAACCATACCAGCTATTCGGACCCGCCCTAACGGCCTGCCAATGATTTTTCGAGTATTTTAGTTTTATTGTTTCATCACGAAACTCATGGCAGCCTGATTGAAATCGTTCTCGAATAAAAATAATTGTTTAATATGAAGAACCTACGACTACTCTTTGATTCATGCATTATTATCATGGAAATATACGGACAATACTGTCCTTCAAGAGGCATACTGAGTAAAATCGTATCCCAAGATCTGTCACTCAGCCCCGGTCTATATCGGTGATATCATTTTAGTACCTCGGACCGTTCAAAACTGAACAGGGAGAGGCAGACTATAAAAAAAGCTGAATTCCATTCCGAGGAAAGTCTGAGAAAAATTGCCAACAAGAATCGAAATTATCTATAAATTTTTAAATACACCCATGAACTTGATCTGGAGTTATTTTAATAAGTATTGACGTAGGTTTTGGCCATGAATTCTTTGTGTCTGCATGTTAAGTAGGTTCTCCGTTTTTTTTAAATTATCGTTATATTACTCCATTCAAATGCCCTTGATTCTTTCAATTTTTTCACGATCAAACCAGGAACCTGTCTAGGTATAATGTTAAGATATGAAAAACTGGTCGTGGCTTTCAGTAAAACAAAACAAAAACTCAATCTGGCCATTATCAATTCATTTTCGGCAAATTCTCAGAACCGTATTTGGCAAATTTTGAGTTGATTTACTGGTACCTACAATATCTTCGTTTTAGGAATTCCTCTTTTCTGTCTGAAGCGTTGTTCTACGAGATGCTTTGAGAAATCACATCATCCATTGTCAAACTTTGTTCTTTGGAAACTTTGAAATTTTATAAATTATATACTCATAATAAATAATTCTTAATTCAAAAAAATATGCTTCAACCCAAGAAAATGTTTCTTTCATACAGGGTTGCGAATCAAAGCAATTGGTGAAGCTATTTTTGATATTATGCTACCCAGTGAGCTTTTTGTTTTCGGTCACGTGACATTAGATTCAAAGTTATTGATGGGATAACCCGTATATTTTGGAACTTCGATTTTCCTCCCGATGAAAGTATTTCAACTAACTATCACACTTGTGGTCTAAAATGATTAGTTTAAGAATTACGGATACTTCAATATCCTTTGTCCCACGACGTTTTTCAATAAAATATGGATGATTAATGTAATGTTGCCTTGTTTCAATCATTACAAAAAATATAGGACTGCCCGAATGTACAGGGTGACCCTTAATCTATAAAATTTGGCAATGGCTCGTCGTGGAACAAGGGATATTGAAGTACCTGTATTTCTTGACTTATAGACCGTCAGATAACAACAGATTTTGCTGACTCATTTTCTCTCTTCTGTTGAGCACAAAAAATGAAAATTCTGCGATCGGACGTGTGCTAGGCCTTTTGCAGAAAAAAATTGTTTTTTTTTTCATTTTCTCGTTTATGGCATTTCAACACATGAATAGGTATAACAATCTAATAGTGAAAAACCAAAGCGATAAGATTTGCACGTGCTTAAAGGGTTGAAATAGGGGCGCGATCTTGTAAAAAAATAGTTGGTTGCTGATGCATTTACTCGCTTATGGCAATCAACAGAATGAAATTTAATATCGTTAGGAACCCGAAAAAAATTTCCCATAAACCGGTCAGCTGTTGAAGTATAATTTCCGGACGGAAAATTTTGTGAAAATTTTTTTCGTTTTCCGGCAAACTTTCTCGTGAATGAAGTAATGTGCAATAGAAATTTATTAATGTAAAAGTCTGTCACATAAAAAGCCATAAGTCTAGTTCGTGCTTATCATAGTATATGAAACTGGAAAACTTGCAGAAAAACACAGGAAACTTAGTTCATTTTCTCGTTTATGGGAATTGGCATGTAGGAAGAGAAACTGATTTCAAGACTAGAAAAAAAAGTCATAAGTCGGAAACATGATTACGATGTTTTATACAGTGAGGTCCTGAAGTAGCGGATACATTAATTTTCTACGTTATTATTTTTTAAGAAAAACATCGAGTTATGTTTTCGAAAAGACACTCTGTGACATAAAAAAATCACCCCTCCTGCTCCCCCCTCAAGGTGACAGTCATTTACCCAATTTTTTTAATCGAAAACCCTTGAGATTCACCAATCCATTGAAGAACAGAATTTTTTGGGGTTTCAAATATTTTCAGAAATTCCAAGGAACTTATGTTATGGGTAGTTTTTAGAGAAACCAAGAATAATAATCTAGAAGATCAGCCCATCTTAGGTCACAACGGTACTTGTAAGTCCAGTGCTAGGACATGAGAGTCTTGTGCACACATATCCAGTGTGATATGGTTCCTTGGATACGCAGGAACCAACAAAATATTACATTTCCTTCTGTTCACCATTTGACTTGTACCGAAGACACTGCAAATCGATTTCAACCTTTGGTCCAGAACTGCTTCTAATCTGGAAATGAGTACGATTTTTCATTTAGACATAGAAGCAATTTATTATTCTGGAACTTTTACTTCTAAAATGTGAACTAGGCCTGAAGGGCAGGCCATTATGAAAAAAAAACGAGCCGGAAGCTCTGCGTGTCACATAGTCACAATAAACAGGTAATGGGCATAATCGCATTATTTCAAAAATGTGATGTTCCGTATCCAAATTCGAATGATCATCCGATTATGACACAGCAAGCCAGTAAGCGTGGGGGAATTACGCAGTTAATATATTTAACTTATAGGGGTTGACGCAAAATTGCTTGAATTATCTTTACAACCCTTATCAGTTTGTCAGAATAATGCCCATAACTATTTATTTTCACTCTAAATTATTTGGTTCCAATATTATTACTATCATACTTCCGACTTTTTTATGGCCTAAGAATGATGTTTGCAATGCATTCGCCAAATCCCATGGAGGAAGAAATGAGCAATTTCATCTTTATTAATTTCTCGCAGCAGAATTTTCAAATAATTGTATTTATTTATGCAGTGTGACCCATTTAAAATGGAAGCACTCATATCAAACTTTAAATTTTCAACCGATTGTAATGATTTTTTTTTTCAATAGGTAGACATTCGAAAAGTCCATCAGGACACCAAATTTAATGAGTAATTTTCATTTTCTGGGCCAACTGTTCTCATTTTTCAAGGTTAAAAATCTAAAATAACTTTTTAGAAGAAATCTCACCAATCCACTGGATTCGCGACATTTTTCTTCATAGTTCTTGTTAAAAGTTTGTTGAAACTCGTCCATCAATAAGAAGAAATATGCCGGTTAATCAACCCACCAATCCAATTTCAGAACTCTTATCACAATATGGAATACACCAAGAAGTCTCGAAATATCACTGGTCAGAATTTCACAGAAGAACATCTACTTATTCATAAATAAAAAAATTGCAGGATAACAAAATTTGAAAAATATGTTGATGGAATTTCATGAAAATATCATTTTATTTAATGATTTTTCATTATTATTTATAAATAGATTTTGATGAAATTCTGATCAGTGATATTTTTAGACTCCCTGAATCCAGTGGTGTATTCTGAATTTTGGATAAGAGTAGAAATTGAAATGGTGGGTTGATTAAACGGCATATTTCTTGAATTTTATTATCCCATAACTTTTTTATCGATGGTCGAATTTCAACAAAATTCCAAAATTAACCATTTGAAAATGTCACAATTCCAGTGGTGTAGTCTGATATCTTCTCAAAAAATTGCTAATAGATTTTTCAGTTTTTTACCTCGAAAAAAAAAGAATGTGAAGAAAATGAAGATTTATTCATGAAATTTGGTGTCCCAGTGGACTTTTTGATTATCTACCTGATGAAAAAAAAGCATTCCAATCGGTTGAAAAAAGTATGATTTATAAGGGTGCTTTCCATTATAAAACATCGATATCATGTTTCCGACTTATGGCTTTTTTTTCTGGTCTTGAAGTAATATTTTCTTCTCACATGCCAATTCCCATCAACGAGAAAATGAAAACATTTCCACAAATTTTCCTACAACTTTACAACTTATGGCTTTTCTTGAGGTACATGCAAAGCTTATGGGAATTTTATTATGATGTTTATCCATCAACAGAATCATATGGTTCAAATGCCATAAACGAGAAAGTTTGCCGGAAAACGAAAAAAAATTTCACAAAATTTTCCGTCCGGAAAATATACTTCAACAGCTGACCGGCTTATGGGAAATATTTTTTTGGGTTCCTAACGATATTAAATTTCATTCTGTTGATTGCCATAAGCGAGAAAATGCATCAGCAACCAACTATTATTTCACAAGATCGCGCCCCTATTTCAACCCTTTAAGCACGTGCAAACTTTATGGCTTTGGTTTTTCACTATTAGATTGTTATACCTACTCATGTGTTAAAATGCCATAAACGAGAAAATAGAAAAAAAACATTTTTTTTCTGCAAAAGGAAAATGAATTTTCTATACGCCTAGCATACGTCCGATCGCTGAATTTTCATTTTTTGGGCTCAACACTGACATAATTTCCAGTGGTTAAAATCCCAGAAGAGAGAAAATGAGTCAGCAAAATCTGTCGTTATCTGACGGTCTATTATTCATTTCAGACCACAACTGTGATAGTTCAAATTGTTTTATCGGGAGGATCGTAAAAATGTCAAAATATACAGATTGTTCCATCACTAATTTTGAATCTGATGTCACGTGATCGAAAACAAAGAGCTCATTGGTTAACATGATATCAAAAAAAACTGCACCGATTGCTTTAATTTAAAACTTCAAAATTACAATTCTCTACTACTTATGAGTTCCGAGATATTCCCTGTCCTAATCTTCGTGGGACACCCTGTATATACTGGAATAAATATTGTCTCATTACAAGAAACCGATATTGTCAGAATTTGTTTCTAGGAAGGAGGTTATAATGTTCTTGAACTGAGTGGAGGAAGGTGTTCTCATTCAAGTATACTGAATACTCCATTGAAAAAAATTTAAATAGCAGATTCAATACCAAGATACTTTCATGAGAAGATTACGCTAAGCTTGAATCAAAATTGTGCTGTGGTCATTTTGAATTAAGCATTTTCTCATTTCTACATTACTTTAATGTGGTATTGAAAAATTATCGTTCCTGATGTAAATTTAATATTTTTTATCAACCAAGAAAATTGTTGTTTGAATGAAACCTTTGTTCATTTATTACTGTAATTCAAGAATATAGTTTCTTCGCTTCGAAACTACTGGTTTGTTCCTTCTGATAATATTTCAAGTCCACATATTAGGTAAAAGGATATACTCAAAATATCTTCGGACATACCTTCTGTCGGAAAATTTTGGAAAAGATCTCAATTTTGGTTCTATAGAACAAACCTTTAGATCTGGACGAGACTACAATTTCTGTCTTCCAAGTATAAAAGATCCATTTTGAGAACAAAATCATCTGGTTTAAAAACACTCCATTTTGGAAAAATATTAGATATTTCCCTTCAAATGATTCACTCACAACGTTACGTTTTACTTCTGGTAGGTAGATATACTTCTGTTAAAAAAAATTATGTAACCTTGTTCTGTTCCATTAAATGCCCTTTTTGGAAATTGTTCAATCGCAGCATTTAGAAATAATTAGCAAGTCGACCAGGTATCATTGAGTTTGAACCAGTACCAAATTTGACTAGAATTCACGAATTCACCAACACTTCTTTAATACGCTTAAACCTAGTAACGCAGGAAGTCTGCGCAATTTCGTATTTTCCGGCAACCGTGTAGTGTCACATAATAAGGGAAACAAGGTTACTGTGGCTGTGGTGGGGATTCTCAAGTAAAACTTGTAGAAATTTACTTGACTCATGAATATTCTATCATCATTTTCTCAAATTGAGAAAACATTTGAAAACTGTAGGCTTCATCTTGAGAAATACTAAAGAATTTCGAAATCATCTCTCTGTCGTGACAATGTATAACTCCCTGGTGAGGCCTATATTGAAATATAACTCCGTTATATGGAACCCTGTTTATGATAAATATATATAACGTATTGAATATCTCCAGAAATAAATTGTAAAAAATTTAAACTACAGATATTTTCGCCATCGACATTTCGAGTGTTCTGATGATAACCGCAGATTCTATAAACTTGAACGTCTATTTATCCGGAGAGAATTTTCCGAAATATTTTTTGTTTACAAAATATTCAATAATCTTATCGATGCTAACTATATAACTTCTGAGTATTCATTTAATTGCAATCCCTACATCACAAGAAATAGACTAATTTTCTACATAAGAACTTTCCATAGCAATTGTTACAATAACTCTCCATTAATAAGACCAATGAATTCCTATAATTTTGTTTGTAATACCCACTTAGACATTTTTCATTTTTCCATTAATCTTGTTACGGGTTTATTTTGCACTAGAAAATCCTTTCTGTTTTGATACAATAACATCAGAAATTCTCTGTCATTGATATACACTTTCCACTCTGTACGCCACTGTATCAAAATGACAACTTGATCGTTGTCATGTATAGCTTGTTCCGAATGTTAGTACTTACCTTTGCTGTACTAGTTCGAGCGGACATGAACCGGCCTTAAGCTAATGACAGTTATCAGTTGTTCTATTTTGCGGTATGACAGCGTTGTTTTGTAAACAAATTTTTGGTTAGTCTATTGTTTTGTGCTTAGAACACAAAACCGTAACATTCCTACTCTATCTCTATCTTGTGTCATTGAGGTACCTATTTCACATTCGAATACTTGACCTTTGGCTGGCGTTTTCGTGTTGTTTCAGTTGGCAACACTGAATCTTAAGGTGTTCTTTTCATAGCTCCTATTAGCTCGAGTTAGTTCCTGGACTGTTCCCACCGAACACTAACGAACAAGAAAGCGCCTTGTCAGATATTGACAGTTTTGACTTTGACATCTGAGAGATACTCTCTTCTTCCTTATTTGATCTTGATGAGTGACTGACCTACTTTGAAGATTTCCAATTGAAGTTTGATCATCGTTGATGGATCTTTGGAAAATTCATATCAGGAGAGTTTCTCATATTGTTTGCGATTTTTGACGCTATATATTTTTTGAGAAATCTCCGTTTGCGTTGCGGATTTTTGAGGTTAGAAGTCACTTCATCATTGTGTGAAACCACTGGAACGAGAAACTCGCTATCAGACAGCAAACAGACCATCAAAGCTGTTATCAGAACCCTCCCACTTAATAGAGGTTAGTATTTGCATTTGGGCTCTACTTATGGCCCCATACAAGTGTAATCAGAAGTCAGACTGGTATTGTATATTCTAGGGTTCTCTGCTGCGGCTACCACTCTGCTACTACTTTGCTCCGCTGCGGGTAGTGCTTGCTACTTCTTTGCTACCACTCCTGTTACCACTCTGCTACTGCTCCTCTGCGGTTACCACTCGGCTACTGCTCCCCTGCGACTACCACTGCTACCGATTATTGGAGTTCCACTAATGTGATTGTTCCACTGTTTCGTTGCTATACGATTGTCTTTCCACTGTTCCACTACTGTGATTGTTCCTGCTCAACGGTGGTTGTCCCGCTGTATATATGTTGTTCCTTCGCTATTCGTCCCAGCTGTACATGTACGTTGATTGATTGTGTCGTACCCACTGTGCACCTGTATACACCAAGGCACTGATGAACCACAACCACAATAATTGGTGAACTGGCATGAGAATATCTACATAGTATCAGATAAGTTTAGAATAAGACTGCCCCTAAGGCGTAAGTATCCATAACTGTAAGCTATCATCGTGACGTCACAGGCATAGCCCTCACTGGAGGTTTCATATTGATATATTCAAACAATACCATACTCTCAATCACAGCATTCACTTGAATAATTCATCTTGGTGGTTGATTTTTACATTGATTTCATTTTCTTTTGTATGGTGAGCTGAACTGTGCACATACAGGGTGTGTAACGATCAATATATTTTATTAGTAAGGGACATGACTATTTCTTTTATTCTGGTCCAAGTTATCTAAGCGTAAGGGAAGACAAAACCTCTACATATTTATATATTATTATTATACCATTTACAGGTATCTATTGTTTAATATTTTAGTAATATTAGTGCAGTGGGTTGTCCCATTCCATCAGGGTGGTTTCGGATTTTTCACTAGCGATAAATCCGTGGCGCTCCGGAAAATTAACCCCATATTTCAATCTTATCGAAATCAATTTTTATTGTCGAATCCGCGCCTACTGAGCTACTGGGTATGTTAGAGGCGTGACACATCATTGCACATTCACTGCTCTCCTTTCCTAAATTTCGCCCCTAACAAAATGGCGCCCTAACGTTTTTGAATTTTTTTGATTTTATAGATTCCGAATAAAATCAGGTAGAGGTAGAGGTATTCTGTTCTGTATATTGAATACTAATAGAAGTGCACTTGATAAGTATACACTGCTTACTGCTTATTTTGAATGCTTTTCATGTATTATTTATTATAGTTTATCTAGAATTGAAGCATAGCAGTTGGTGTACTTATAAAGGTGTTTTTCCTTCTCGGTATCTTGGATCGGGATAGAGAATAGTCATTTTGAGAGTTGCATTGTCTCATAATTTGATAACTGAAATTATTTTCTATCTTTCAGTATCGTTCAGAGTTGTTGTCAAGTGGTACAGTGTGAATTATTTGTTTTTTTTGTCTCAGTCGTCGCGACGCTCACCGTAACCCAGCGTCGGTTATTGGAAAGTTGCTATTTCTGGTATATTTTGGTTTTGTTAGCACTTTCTTGTAGTTTTAGAGTACCGACGCTTACGGACGCTAGGCGTCGTTTTTCTAAAAGTGCTTATTTCTGGTATATTTTGGTCTGCTTTGCACTTTTATAGAATTTTAACGCACCTACGCGCTCCGACGCTTACCGACGTCCGGCGTCGTTTGTCTAAAAGTGTCTATTTCTGGTATAATTTGGTTTTCTTGACACTTTTATAGCTTGCATACGTCCGGCGTCGCTTTTCTTAGTGACTTATTTGTTGAAATTTTGTTTTATGGTCACTTTAATTTGTTTATTATATTTAAAGTATTTTATTATCTGGGTGATTTGAACTGTTTTCTTTGCATTTTTAAAAATGAGTTCTTCAAAAATTAAATTAGATGTCAATCGTCTTTCTAGAGATGAATTAATTTATGAAATAATGGTTAGAGGTCTTGGTGATGGTACAGACTTAACAGTATCTGATAATAGGGCAGCTTTGCGGAAAGCTTTGTCCCTAGAAAAAACTTCACTTGCTATTAAAAATCCAGCATATCCTTTCAAATTTATTGATGACTCCGCGGCTATTACTGTTAATATTGATTTGTTGAAAACTTTGATTGATGACTTTTCAGGTACAGAAAATGATACAACTTATGTAGGTATATCTTCAAAAATAGCTCATGTTTTAGGTCGTGTGAATAGGTGTAGTCCTCAGAATGATGCTGAGGAGAAAATTAAATCTGATTATCGAGTACAATTGTTATTGTTGCTAGATAAGTTACAAGGAAAGGCTCGTAAAGGCCATAAAGATTCCTCTGTAATTGATATCTCAGTTTTAAAACATTCCTTGACAGCACCGAATGCACACAGCTCTGCTGTTTATTCTAGTGATTCTTCCAGTGAGGAAGAAGAACCTTTGAAAATTAGGCCAGTCCCAGTTCGTGATTGGGGTATGAAATTCACTGGAAGGCCTGGAATGATGTCGTTCTCTACTTTTGTTGAGAAAGTAGGAACAATGAGAAAGTCTAGGGGTATATCGAAATCAATATTGTTTCGGGATGCTGCAGATTTATTTGAAGGAGATGCTGCTACTTGGTATAACTTGGGCTTCTGATTGGGATTCTTTAGTTCAGTTGATGCGACAGCAATTTTTACCTGCCAATTTTGACAAAGACTTATTTGAAGACATTAAGCGTAGGACACAAGGTCCTGATGAGTCTATTGGTTTGTATGTTGCTAGCATGAAGAGTTTGTTTAATAAAATGCAAACACCTATATCAGATGAAGTTCAACTTTCATTAATGATGGAACGGATTAATCCATATTATCATCCATTCTTAGCATTCAAGCAAGTTAATTCTATAACTGAGCTTATTGATGTTTGTCGTACTCTTGATGGCAAGCGGGATTTAGTGAAATCTTATGTTCCCCCACCATCAAGAAGCAAATCTTTGATTCCTGAGTTGGCATATGCTTCTAGTTCATCAAGGAGTGACTCCGTACCAGATTTGACAGAAGTTTCATCTCTGGGTAGTTGTTTTAACTGTGGAAGTGCTAGCCATACTTTCAGAGGATGTTTAGCTGAAAGGAAAAAATTCTGCTTCAAGTGTGGAACTCCTAACGTTACACTTCGTGACTGTCAAAAATGTTCTCAAGAACATAGCAGATGGAACAATAGAAGTAGAAATAACAACAGACATGCTAACAACTCTTCTTCATCACAACAGGGAAACTCTACAGGGAGACCTTAGGTGGTCAGGAAGTTTCTCCCGAGTCAAATAATTTGACCTTTTCTGTATTAGATTCTAGGAAGCAAATAATTCTTGATTATGTACTCTCAAGTGTGTCTGGTGATGAGCGACCATACCTTGATGTTTCTATTTTAGGATGTCCCATTACTGGATTGTTGTAAATCTGTTCAAGAAACATCTCAAATCTCTTCTGTGTCCAAATAATAATTATTTACTGGAATAAATCATGAAATTGTTTGATAAACATATATAGTGGTAACTCACTGTTTCTCTTTTTAGGTATAAGGTAGTTTTAGGTTTTTTGTATGATTCCAAGCTCATATGTAATATATTCTGTTATATTTTGTCACTCTGTTATAGGACAAGTTCTGTATGTTGAGTGACCGTGCTTATTAAATAAATAAATAAGTAAATTTCTTGAATCAACGATTTCAACAATGCTTGATCCAAGTATGGATATGTGTAAGACACACACATGGCCTCTAGCTCTTACATGTCTTTTTGTTAGTCCTTAGGCTTAATTATTTCATGTATTTAAACAAACAATGTTTTTACAAATTTCGGTACTTCCTGTTACCTGACTAGTAAGCACTGAAGATGACGCAAATGTATGCACTTACATACAAAACCTTCGCTGAATTTATTATTATTTATCAGTTTCCGCAATACTGTTTGTCCCGCTTCAGATTTATAAAAAAAATTGAAAAATAGTCTCCTTTTCGAAGTTTTCTCAGTATGAAATCAATTTTGTATGTTTCATAAATTTCTACTAAAGTTCCAGTGATTGTAAAACGATTCCTTGAATAATCTTTAAGATATTTCAAAAAAAAAAAACAAAAAAGTTGTAATTTTTTTAGTATAGGCCATTTGCGTCTTTTATTTTGTGGGAGAAAAAACTTCTATAGAGTCTAGTGAGTCTGTAGAGTTTCATTTCACCCAAAATGTTACGACCGAAATTAGTGATTTAAACGTATCTACAGTACCCTTGATTACAAAATAAAATTCTAATTTAAACAAAATATTGTTATAAAAAGTGACCCGTGAAACACCATTGTATTCAGATTGCCATTCTGGAGTGAAAACAACGTAAATACCGTTTTTTCAATTACGGAACACTGTGCTAAGCTAGCACTTACATTGGATGAGTTTAAGGTCAGTCGTCTTTCAATCATTCAATCATTTCACGGACAATGTGACTGACCGATCATTAATAATCGATTCTTTTGCGCACGACATGCCTTCATTGAATCACAATTGAAGTGGTGCGATGGGTGATATATTAAACATAAGCTCCTTAATCATTCTCATCGAGTCCTTTACATCCTTCCAATTGATAATCCGGCGGGTTTTCTGATAATGGTTTTGAAATTTAAGTGTTCTATGTAGGTAATTGGATTGCAGAACACTCACGAAAGAATATATTTTATGTATATCTTCGTGCAGACACTGAAAGGCAACTGCTTTTTCTATAACCGCATTTTCAAATGCATCAATTGAGTGCAGTGTACCTAATATATTGCCCCCAAATATTAATATCCTATGTTAAAAATCGCATATGTATACGACGGCGTTCTGGTGCCACAGCGAAAATTAAAAAATCTGTCAATTGACACATTTAATCTGTCAATTGACACATTTAATCTGTCAATTGACACATTTAATCTGTTAATTGACACATTTAATCTGTCAACTGACACATTTAATCTATCAATTGACACATTTAATCTGTCAGTTGACACATTTAATCCGTCAATTTACTCATTTAATCTGTCAATTGACACATTTAATCTGTCAATTGACACATTTATAATCTGTCAATTGACACATTTAATATGAGGTGATTAGAGCATATCGATGATGAAAATTGTTGAAATTGTAATTTCCGTCAACCTGTTGCACCCCTACCCCGAACCACCATAAGTCTTCGAGAGACTTGTGCAAGCTAGGGAGCAACCCTCACCTTTTAACGTGTGATGCCGTTCATGAGACCGATGACCATGCTGGGAATCGAACCCAAGATCCAATGCTTGAGAGGCGAATGCTCTACCAGCATGACCACCACGGAATGGGTAGTTTGAACATGACCAGTGAATAGCCATGAACCAACTCAGCCTTAGGTACTTTTCGATTGGGTTGAGCAATAACAAAATTTTATTATGTTTGGAATTACGTGATGGTGATCTGATTCGTAAAAGAACACTGAAAAGATGAATGAAATTTTTGAATTTGTTGAGAAATTATTGAGATACTGAAACGCTTCTAACGTTTGTAAATAATGAAATCTGTAAATCAGAGCAGTTTCATGGATGCATTCGAAATGCGTGCAAGCTGTGGTTTAGTAGTCACACAAAAAAGAACGTTTGTTCGTTTGGTTGAGCAACAGCGTATGAATATGAATAGGAGATTAAAAAAATCACTTGACAAATAAATAGGTAAATTGACAGATTAAATGTGTCAATTGACAGTTTAAATATCTCAATTGACAGATGAAATGTGTCAATTGACAGATGAAATATGTCAATTGACAGATTAAATGTGTCAATTGACAGATGAAATGTGTCAATTGACAGATTAAATGTGTCAATTGACAGATTAAATGTGTCAATTGACAGATTGAATGTGTCAATTGACAGATTATAAATGTGTCAATTGACAGATTAAATGTGTCAATTGACAGATTGAATGTGTCAATTGACAGATTAAATGTGTCAATTGACAGATTGAATCTGTCAATTGACAGATTTTTTTATTTTCGCCGTCGTACATATGAAGCAGTACATTTTAGAATAATTACAGCGACATTTTCCCCTTATGATGCCGGAAATATTCAGCGGAAATTTCACTCGTGTGTAAAATGTCCATAAGAGGTGCGGAATCATCGCTGCATTACAGCGGTATCCACTTACTATGTGGATTATCGTAGGTGATACAACAAGTGTATCGGTGATTATCAAAATAGAAATTTCTTCGATTTTGACAGACAAATTATGTTGCTTGGCAACCACAAGAGCGCTTGCGCGAGTGTGGTTGCCTAAAGCAACATAATTTGTTTCGAAAACGAGAAGGAATTTACGATAATCGCCGCCAACACGAGTTGTATTTGTTAAGATTATTTTATGAATAAAATCGAAACCATTTTTATTTAGTTTCAAAAATATTAACATTAAATGTACAGTTCGTGCTGTTGTATATTTTAACATTATCCATATCCAGTTCGTACTTTTTTGTACTAGTAGATACAACCGTCTGCGTTGTGGATATATTTACATCTTCATTCCTAAGATTTGAAATTATTTTAGCATGGTGTTCCTTGTCGAGTTGTAAATATGGTTTTATTGAAGTTGAACTACTATGGCCAGTGATTTTAATTATTTGTTGTTCTTCGATTCCGGAACTTGCCAACTGACTGACAGCTGTAGATTTATTTAAATGATTCGATAATTTAACAATTTTTGGATCTAAAGGTGCATTTAGTATTAGCATATAGCATTTCAAAATTGTTCTTGAATATATGTTAAAAGCGAAAGTTGAATCTGTTTTATAATATGGCGCTATTTATACAACAATGTTAAGTTTATGCTAAAAACCTTTGATGTTACCGATGTTCATGATAATGCTTGTGCTGAAGTTGACTAAATCCATCCTAAACAAATTTTTTCAGCTGCAGATTATGTCCATTTACTAATTTCAATTTTACCAATTGGCATATTTTTCAACCAAGGACTATTTTTGTATTCATACCAATTATTGATAACCGTCAAAAATAGCCGGTCCGTTCCAATATTCACTTCTCTTTTTGACATCAGTTTCTTGAATAATCGAACTGGGCAACTTTCTGGGTTATCTTCATGTGGTACAAGCCATTTACTTTCCGCTATATTTCTTGCACCTGCTTGTGCAGTTTTCGTGGGAATTTGATTTTATTCCAGCCTTCCTGATGGTGTTCCGTCGTTATTTATTTCTTCTTTGAAAGAATTAACCAGACATTGACAAGCCTTGCCGCCCCATCAAGCTAATGCCACTGCAATTGTATGATAAACTTTCCTCTGTATTGTCATCCCAACTTTTTATAATATTTGTCATTTCTTTAGATGTCAAGGATACAGAAGATATTTTTCTTTCTTCTGGAATACTTTGCAGTCTTTTCTTTTTCAAATTCCTGGCATTTTTGGCAAATTGGAAAGTTATATCTTTGAATGGATCGAAACCACGGTTGTATTCATTAAAATATTTCTATTGGAGCAATTTGGCAGTGGTATTCCACATACTATTCACTACCATTTTCTTGTAATCACTTCCATCGTTCTTTCTCTTATTGAATGCCCATTCGGTAAGGTTGTTCGCAAGTTTTTCATTCGATGTATTTTCTTCTAGAAGGTTATTGTATTTTTCACAAAATTCTGTGAATTGTTTCCAAATGTATTTTTTGGACCGAATGGTATTTTGCGGTATTAGGTCTTTAATTTCATTACACATTTGTTCAAGGTTAAAATCACCGAAGCGGCTCTTGTCACTCATTTTGACGTGTAAATTTGAACCAAGAATTTTTGTTGAATTCCTTCATGTATGTTACAGCTTATTAGTCAATTAAACTAGAAACTTTAATACTGCACTTGGTTCTGAAACTTTGCAACTAACAAAACAGTGATTTATTTGATATTTCGAACATCCCGCTATTTCAGTTACCAATCACAGAGCGCGTCATTCGTAGTTTTGTCGTTGCATTTCTACTGCTTCTCGCTTAACACGTTCAGTGCTCAGTTCTATTGTAGACATTCGTATAGCCTGATATGATTTTTTTGGCAATGGCTATTCCACGTTCTTGATGTGTCTTATATGAGTGTAAAATTTGAAAATAAAACAACCATTCGAGGTAATTTTTGTCTAACGCACCGGTGCGTCGAAAACACATCTTATTCATATCCAGTAGTCATATAGAGCAGAACTACAAAATCGAAAACATAATGTTTTCAATTTTTAGACAAAAATTTCAAACAATCAAAACACACTATTTTAGCATAAGTGGAATAATCAGAGGTAATACTATGAGTGCTCGCAGTACTATCGATAATTTCATTCTTGGTAATTTTGATGCACCTGCCGTATAAAACCCTCCTTTCCTGCAATAAAAGGACCAATAACCAGGTGAACATTTTTTAAATTGTTACATTATGTGAAACATAGACTTAACGTCTTATGAATGATGGTCAACATTATCAATATGTATCCATTAAACGTATTTTCTGAGGCGATAAGTCCCAAATTTCAACGTTGTATCAACGTCATACTTCAATGATCATATTTCCATTATCAAAATGACGTATCATGCTCAATGTCCAAATAGCATATTATAACATATATCAAGTAACTGATTCAAAACTTATGCTTCCAATACAACGGTCTTTTCTGAGGCGATAAGTCCCAACTTTCAGCGTTGTATCAACATCATATTTCATTGATCTTATTTTCATCATCAATACGACGTAGGTATTATGCACAATGACCAAAGAACATATCATAAAATATGTCAAGTGTCATATCCTATACTACGGCCCTTTCTGAGGCTTTATGTCCTAACTTTCAGCGTTGTATCGACGTCATACAACATTGATCATATTTTCATTATCAAAATGACGTATTATGAACAATGTCCAAAGACTATAAATGGTTATCATGGTATATTTTAGGTTCAAGCTAAGCAGCCTATTAGGCCTTTTGTGCATGTAATCATGTTAACCCACGTGGTCCAATAACTAATGGACAATTTACAAAAGCTTTTGATAGCATTCATATACTGTTACTGAGTTTGAGATGATGCTTCGTAACTTCATTAGCAGCGACACCTATCCTTGGGTAGAATACTTCATATTGAATATATTGATCAAAATGTGAACTTATTTTTTGAGGTATTAAACTTAGGTCAGGCAAAGTATGCAAAAATGCGTTATTATTTGATCGTGAAATGTATCAGTTTGAATAAATAATTTTCATAACTATATTATGAGGAATGAAAAATGTGCATATTTCGTCTGATACCAGGAAAATTTTAAAGGGACAATTTTTGCAAACATATATAAATGATACGTTCACATTTGATTTTCGAAACGATCATCACCCAGGAGATGTATAAACGATATAATACTTTATATTGATTATTTTGATCAATAAATGAACATATATCTTTAGATATTCAACTCACGTCAGGCAAAGTATGCAAAAAAGCAACCAAAGTTACATAGTTATTTGGTCATAAAATGGATTGATTCAAATATAATATTTTCATTACTATATTACGAAATATGTAAAATATTCATATTTTCCCTGAAGACAGGAAAAATTTCGAGAGATAATGTTAGACAAAGTTTGGAAACATATATTAATAATATAATTATATCTGATTTTCAAAATTACCATCACTCAAGAGATATACTTATGATATAATAATTTTTATTGCTTATTTACATCAATAAGTGAACATATTTTTTCAGGTATTCAACTTACGTTGGAAAAAGTATGCAAAATTACATGGTTATATTGGGTAAGAAAATTTCTTGATCTGAATGAAACGTTTTCATTACTATAATGTGGAAAACGAAAAATACACATATTTTGTCTGATACCAGGGAAACTTTGGAGATGCAAAGATTGGAAACATATGTAAATAATACATTTACATTCGTTTTTCAAAATCATCATCACCCAGGAGATATATCCACGATGGAACAGTATATATCGATTATTTTGATCAATAAATAAACGAATTTTTTTAGATATTCAACTTACGTCAGGCAACGTATCCAAAAATACATAGTTATTTGGTCGTTAAATGTATTTGATCAAATATAATATTTTCATTACTATATTAGGAAATATGTAAAACTTTGGAGAGAAACTATTTGGCAACATACATAAATAATATGTTTATATTCGATTTTCAAAATAACCATAGCTCAAGAGATATATAAATGATATAATAATTTTTATTGATTATTTGAATCAATTCGTGAACATGTTTGTTCAGGTATTCAACTTACGTTGGAAAGAGTATGCAAAAATATATGGTTATTTGGTCAGAAAATATATTAATCTGAATGAAACATTTTTATTGTCATATCTTGGAAAACGAAACGTACACATATTTTGTCTGACACCAGGATAACTTTGGAGAGACAAAGTTTGGTAACATATACAAATAATAAGTTTACATTCGATTTTCAAAATTATTATCACACAGGAGATATATCCACGATGGAATAGTTTATATCGATTATTTTAATCAATGAATTAATATAATTCTTTAGTCATTCAACTTACGTCAGGCGAAATATGCAAAAATACATAGTTATTAGGTCGTTGAATGGATCGAATTCAATACAATATTTTCATTACTATATTAGAAAGTATGTAAAATATTCATATTTTGCCTGATAGGAAAACTATGGAGAGAAGATTCTTGGAAACACATATAAATAATAAGTCTATTTTCGGGTTTCTAAATTATCATCAATCATGATGTGTATTCATGATATAATGATTTTTATTGATTATTTCGATCAATAATTATAAATTTATTTTGGGTCACATAACTTACGTCTGGCAAAATATGCAATAATACGTAGTTATTTGGTCTTACTATTGATTATATTGACGAAGATGTATATTCGATTATATTTAAAAAAGTTAGATATTTTCATATTTATCTTGATATCTGTAAATTATTGAAGAGACAATATTTGAAAAAGTACATAAAAAATATGTTTATATGAAATCTTAAAAGTTATCATCTGATGAACTTCTTGAAAATCTCGTGCCTACTCAACAAAATTTACCAAGCGCTCCGGGAAAACGGCTAATAACCTCAGAAGCTGATACCGTATAAATAAGAAAATATATAATCTCAAGCCTAACTACTTCTTCAAAGAAATCATCAGCAAAGGTCACTATTTTCGATAAACACTGTATATATTGTATATATAGAGTATATATAGAGTAAACTTTTATTATAAACCATCGAGTTTATCAATGGGTTATCCGGAATTCCATGTATTTGGGTATATCACCACAAACAGTCTATGAATTTGTGGGCACCGATTTGTTTGCATCGAAAAAAAATACTATAATCTATGTTAACAAGGTGTTGTTGGGGTTAGGTCACTACAGAAAAACCACTATTTTTCAATAAGAAACCTTCAATTCATACCACAATAACTTACAATTAACATTGCAAATTGAGAATCACAATCAGAATCAGAACTCCTTCAAACGAACTTTTAGCCCATTGGTACCATAAACCAAGCTTTTCCCAAAGGTACTTAAACTTCAATTCAGAACTCTCATATTCTCAAAAAATCATAACAATGAAAAATTAAAATCAAAGAATCATAAGGATTTGTAGTCCTATTTTTGTAGATGATAACCTACAAGTATTGAAATCATATTTACTACACAATGGTTAATATTTTCTACTGCAAATGATACACATTCACACCAAAATGATAAAACTAGTAATATTCATCTGAAAATACCCTATGTAAAACACCTTTCCGAGAAACTAAGAACAGTACTAAGCAGCGACCATATAAAAGTATCATATAAAAATGAGAAAACAGTAAAACAAAAATTCTATACAAAAATTAAAACTCCCACCACTTTTGAGCAAAAAAAAAATGTCATATAAAAAATTCCTTGTAGTAGTTGTGAAAAATGTTATAAAGGACAAACCAAGCGTTACATAACAACAAGAATAAAAGAACACGAAAGAGATTTAAAGAAAAAATATGGTTTAAAAAATCCCACTTCTCTTGTTGATCATGTTCAAAAAACCATCATGTTTTCGACTTTGAGAACACAAAAGTTGTGGGCAATCATAGCTATCTTTTTAAACGCACGTTTCATGAGATGGTTAACATCGTGAAAAATGATTCGGTCAACTATAGAAGGGACACTGAAAATCTAAAGAGTGCCTATCTCAATTTAATCCACCGTTCAAAATAAATCAGGCGCACCGTTTGAGTTTTTGTGCCCATCGGACAATACACCCGACTCGGTTCACTATTCGTTCGAACTCGAATACAAATGAAATCGTGGAGAGAAAATTTACAAAATTCAATTTTAATTCAGTATCTATTCATATAATTTTTAATATTTTCGTTTTATGCTGTGATGTATTGTGACAAAAAAACCCAAATCATTCATTTAAATCTACCAAAAAAACACTGTTTTTGGAATGTGAACTGGTATCAAAATTTCAAATATTATAATTTTAACTACAAACGTTTACACGTTCTTGACTTTTATCAAATTTTATTTGTTCAAAACATTTTATATTTTGTAATTGTTCAAAATTTTATATTTTAGAGCCCTGAGAATGGCAAAATATATTGTCGAAACGTTGGATTATTGAAAAATAGTGGTTTTTCTATAGAGACCTAACTACTACAACACCTTGTTAACATAAATACAGAAGGTCAAAACATAACCATACTATAATCAATATTTACGATGCAGAAAAACACAAAGTCATCTCCACAATTTTAATCTCAACCTGAAAGGTTATGCATCAGGTGGAACAGCGACAACTATCTGTCAGTTGAGCGTTATTATTTAGTGTAGGTAGTACATGTTACGAACCTAAATAGGTTCATCTTCAGCTAATTTAAATTATGGAGAAGAAAACATTGTTATATTAGATTATATGTAGAAAGAGTAAAAAGGGGTAAAAAAAGTGTATGTGTCACCACATTGTACCAATGAAGGTTTACATAGTGAACAACATACTTATTTTTAATTTAATTAAACATGAGGAGGAAGTAGTATGTTGTTCACTATGTAAACCTTTATTGGTACAATGTTGTGATACATACACTTTTTTACATCTTTCTAATCTTTCTACATATAATATAAGATAAAAAATTTTTCTTCTCCATAATTTAAATTAGCTGAAGATGAACCTATTTAGGTTCGAAACATGTAGTACCTACTCTAAATAATACCGCTCAACTGACAGATAGTTGTCGCTGTTCCACCTGATGCATAACTTTTGAGTTTGAGATTAAAATTGTGGAGATGACTTTGTGTTTTTCTGCATCGTAAATCCACACCACTCCAATTCGAGATACAATGATACCATTAAGATTCATGATGTACCAAATTCTTACTTTTTAAATGTTCTTGTATTTATATTCGTAAATTTATATTGTATTACGTGTTACAGTTTTTGTTATATTTTTTAACTTGTGCAAATGAAATATATTATTATATCAACAAGCAAGACGGGTGCGGCTTCATGAGAAATAGAACGTATTGTATATAATATGTCAGTCTGATTAAGGAGATCATCAATTGGATTTCATATTTGTATCCTTCGAAATATCTGTAAATGAATGAAATTCCACAGCTCAATTTTTTAGAAATCACTAAAAATCTCACTAGCTTTGGACTCTCCCCGTATATCGTGAGTATGTGCAGGAAATATTATACTTCATAGTGGATTTGATTCGGCCATATGAATAATCGATGCATAGTTGATTTGGTTTATAGATTCAAAAATATGTCTTCACAATGGCCATTTGAAAGTTTGGAAAAGTCAACTTCAGCACCCTGTATAATCTAAACCGTTGAATTTAGAGCAAAGGATACATTTAATAGAATAGAAATAGAATAGAAATTTATTTATACTGAGCAACAAACAGAATGATTTCCACTTACATGTCACACAGTTGTTAAGAGTTTCTTAATACATAAAATTCATTGAACACAATGGTACATTTAAAAAATACAATTATAAAGTAAAAAAACTTTGACACCCCGTATCTCGGAAACGAAGCAAGTTTATATGACCCTGTATACCTAAAAAATCGAGCAAATTTACAGAAAGCCAATTTCCCATTGAAACGGTGGGAGGTCCTTTCTTTGAATTTTTCAAAACTTCGTTCTCAATTGACTTCATTTCTTTATTATAGTCTGTCTTATGTCTTAAGTGTATCATGACAGACAATACTTTTTAACCGCTTATTCAGTGGAAAGAAAGTACAAGTGACAAACAACTCCAACATAACTTGAAAGATAATAATAATAAATAAAACTAGCAACAAGTAGGTAAGTACTTTCAAGAACAATGAATAACAAACTAACAATTTGGCGTCTACGTGCCGGATATCACAACTCTCAACGTATCGAATCTAATAACTGATCTAGACAACTCACCTTACTCATCGTTTATCTTGTGAGAGAACAGAAACCTTGATCGCGACCAATGCTTGATCACTCACACGAGTACCTATGTCTTAACTGATGCAGATTATCGTGAATACTGATTTTAGCGGAGGAAACATTGAATGATATAACAGTACCACCATGGTACTGGGTCAGATGAACTCTGAGGAGCGTGGCTGGCGTGATATTCAGGAAAGGCCGTTTTTGTTGTTGGAAAACGAGTTTATCGTCAACGTTTCCGCATGACTTATTTGAAAATGCGCAAAAATTGTTGAAGATTATAAACTGTGCTGAATCGACAATAAAATCGATGAATTGGTTCACATAACCTTCGGCAGTAACAAAATAGTTATTTTTGTAAAATGAGTGTTTTTTTAATGGCACATGAGAGTGTTAATTTTTGGCAAAGACCGCAGGTCGAGACCAAATATTCTTTCGAATGTGCCATGAAAACACGAATTTTATACACGAAATACAAACAACATTTTTTGTCCAACTGTGAATTTGAATTTACATCGTCTGAAATATATTAAAAATAAACACTTCCAATACATTTTGACTTGCTTTTTTGTCCCGAAAAGTTATCACTTATAAACGACCGTTGTTTTGGAAATATTATTCAATGTTTGCAGTAAAATGGTATTCAAAAATTGTTACCGTCTGAAAAAAATAAGTCGAAAATAACTAAATAATACTTCTCTTTTCCATACATGTTATCTTTGATGTTATCAATCTTACAATTTCACAGCATCCAGTGAGTGGTCCTTGTGTGTCGTTACCATAGAAACGGTTTGTTGGCACGCCGCGTGTTTGAATGTTTGACTGTGTTTGCTCGTAGTTGCTTCAATTTCAAGTTATTTTCAAGAAGATGGATTCTGATTATGATAGTGGTAGTGATACCCTATCAGACATATCTGAGAAAGCAAATGCAATATTATCTTATATGTTACCGGCCAAGTCCAAGTTATATGAGAAGTTATATGAGAAAACATATGCACAATTTCGTGAAAGGTTCGACAAGAATAGTTATTTATTGTATTAGTGTTTTAGATATCATTTTATTTGCGCAAGACTGTTTAAACGCGAGAGCGACGCTCGAGCGTTTCAATTTCTTAAGCAAATAGAATGTATCTAAAACACGCATGCAATACAACATTTTATTCACAACCACATTCATTTAGAATCAGAATCGTGAAAATTTTTCATCACAAAATGATTTGACGTTTTGCTCTGACAGCGGCTGTCACTTCCTCAAAAATCATTGAAATAACATACAAAAATATCGGGAGGTGTTGAATGGTTCCTATGTATTTTCGATTGTTTATCGATTCCATTTGTAAAATTTTGTGAAGTTGGTGAAAATAAGTAAAATGTGATTGATATTCAAGATTGTATTTTTTATTATTCCACTAGTGGATAATGTGGTACTTTATACGGTTCATAAGTGTGGATAAAACTTCAATTATAAGGTGATTGTGGATAAACATGTAAAAAGGTCTCTGAAAATGTGCTTGCATGCTATTTTGAGGAAAAATAAAAAATTATAAAATTTCCTACGTTATGGAGTGTCTACTCAATGTTGAAATGTACATTGAATGTTTAGGAAAATATTGTTAAGGAAGTGTTCAATATTGGTCTCGCTCATTAAGAACAAAAGCATCGGATACTAAGGAAAGAAATCTGAAGTTTTATCAAGGGATGAAATTAATGAATTTATTCAAGATGCTGATATACAAACAAATTTACTTTATAAGGTCCAGATTTAATCATGATTTTGTCAATATGTTTCATTTGTAAGTTGTTCTTATTTTTGGTATCAGCGGGGCTTGTTGCCGTGAATAATCATCACACATAACAAACTATTGATGCTATTGATTAAGCTGGATCTATATTGATTGTTAAAATACCTGATGCGAAGACTTATTGCGCAAGAATGTGTACTGTTTCAAATGCTGATTATATTAAGATATAGCGCAAGTATAGAGCACTACGGCCGCCTCATACAAAAAAAAACAGATTATTTTTGAAATATTCGAAAGGAAAATGTATTAACCAACAAGTGGGAATAAATTAAATAGGAGAAATTCCCAGCTTGATTGCAAAATATGGCTTGGAAAAAACATATTTGTAGCTACACTGGTCACTGTTTCAGGAGAACATCTGTAACTCTTCTGACCAATGCAGGAGACAACATTAGGTACATCCATAAAACGTCACGGTTGCTGGAAATCTGCAAAGGCATATGCAGGGTGGCCCAGCGAAAACGAAACAAAGCCGATATTTCATATTTATCGTTCGCAGAAAAAAAAAACGCTCGGACCCGTCGATTTTTATTGCAAGGGGGACATCTTTTGCGCATATTCTCAACTTTGTCACTTCAAGCCCCTTGGAGGGGTTAGCTCCAACCTTTAAATCTTTAATGGGAGTGGGGTTCATGTGATACCGCAATTTGAAGGTAACCGAATTTTCTTTCTAACATTTGTTAGTTTTTTCAATTTGATGCAGTAGTTCTCGAGAAAACAAGCTTAGAACAATCATCGGCTGAGAATCTAAAGTTACGCTTGTTTCACGTTCAGCAGTCTTTATCCTCGTGTAGTTTTCTAACAATTACTCCTTTTTGTTTGGTAAAATCCTATCCTGGCCAACTATAATGAGGAATAATGTAAGGACAGTTTTTCAATACATCAGAAACATGCTTCTAATATTCTCATTTGCATTTTTAAACGACAGGTCCATTTTAGGCTTGCAAATCATAAAATCATGAAAGTATTTTCATTATCATTTTTACAAATTTATTGGTAAAACCTTATGGACTAAGAGCCCGCTTCAAAAAAGCTGGACTATCGAGTTACCGGATGATCATTGTTTTCAATAAGTACTTACTAGGACTATTATGAAAGTCATATCCTATCAGACCAGAAATGCTGCACAAGACATGACATGTGGTGTGGCCAAATTTTTTAAACTAATAATGAGAATGTCAAGCAAAACATGTGAAAAAAAAATTAGGTTTTCTCTGGAAATACAAAAGTTGGTACCAACCCTGTACAGCTTTAGGTCTGGCAGGATATGATTTTTATATTACATAAAGAAATTCCTCATCTGGTAACTCGATAGGCCATCTTTTTGTAGCGTGCTCCTGGACTATTAGCAGTTTTTACTGCTATGGAATTCAGTACTTCTGTCAGAAATACTATAAATAGTGCCGTTTTTCTATTCCTTTGGAAGTAGAATTGATGAATTAGTTTTTACATTCAATTCAACCACCAGTAGTATCTCACATGAGTTTGTCGTTGACTATTAAGGCTTAAATTTGTTTGTGTCCAAAATGGTTTATTCAACTGCGGTCAGAATATCAATAATTTAACTTTATTATGAAAACGGCAGGTGCGCTAATATTACAGCACAGGTATTCAATGAACAGAATCCAGATAAGCATGTTTACAGAACCTTGTTTCGTTTTAGCTGGGCCACCCTGTATAGGAGATAGATTGAATAACAAAATTGGGATTACTAACAAAATATTGAATAGTCCATCTTCTTCCAAACAAATTAAAATATCTGATAAAATTGTGGAATCAACTCTTCAAGAAATATCTAACGTTTCTGATCAGCAGCAACATCTTCGGGAATTTATGTTTGAAGTAATTGTTCAAACTTTACTATCAATAATTATTCCAATAAATGAAATTGTTTTATGATGAATAATCAATTAATAATTGACTCTGTTACAAATAAATCCTTCAAAAATTAAAATTTTATGTTTATTTTGTAAATTATTATGGCAGAGAAAAAAGTTTTTTTTCACGTAGAAAAAAAGTTTACTTTTACGCATCAATAGAAATGCAGAAATGTCAAATTTTTTTGAAAAATAATAATC